>CM038595.1:8993307-9064316 GCA_021533255.1 Ceriops tagal | reverse complement strand
TCCTTACCTTTTTTATATTGGATGATGTAGGGAAAGGTCTCAATGAATTCAACCCACTTGGCATGTCTTTTGTTCAACTTTCCTTGTCCCTTCAAGTGCTTCAAAGATTCATGGTCAGTATGGATGACAAACTCTTTAGGCCAAAGGTAATGTTGCCATGTCTCCAAAGCCCTACCAATGCATACATCTCTTTATCATAAGTAGGATAATTAAGGCTTGCTCTACTTAGCTTTTCACTAAAGTAAGCAATTGGGCACCTTTCTTGCATCAAAACAGCTCCAATGCCAATACCTGAAGCATCACACTCAATCTCGAAAGCTTTTGCAAAGTTAGGTAAAGCAAGTAAGGGTGCAGAACTTAATTTTTCCTTGATGCAATTAAAGGCCTTGTCTTGGTCACTACCCCACCTAAAACTCATGTTCTTTTTAATAAGCTCAGTGAGTGGTGCGGCAATGGTGCTAAAGTCTTTAACAAAGCGTCTATAGAAACTAGCTAGACCATGAAAGCTACGCACGTCACTAATTGACTTAGGTGTAGGCCAATCACGAATTGCCTTAACTTTTTCCTCGTCAACCTCAACACCTTTAGTACTGACAATATAGCCAAGAAATGTGATCTGATCAGTACAAAAGGAACATTTATGTAAGTTAGCATACAATTTCTCAAAACGTAAAACACTTACAACAGAACGTAAATGATCAAGATGATCTTCTAAGGTTTTACTATAGACCAAGATATCATCAAAATACACCACTACAAATCTACCAATAAATGCACGTAAAACATGATTCATTAGTCGCATAAAAGTGCTCGGTGCATTAGTGAGACCAAATGGCATAACTAGCCACTCATACAACCCATACTTAGTTTTGAAAGCTGTTTTCCACTCATCTCCCTCTCTCATCCTAATTTGATGATATCCACTTTTCAAATCAATCTTAGAAAAGACACATGACCCATGCAATTCATCTAACATGTCATCTAATCTAGGTATGGGATGACGATACTTTATAGTGATTTTGTTGATTGCTCGACAATCAACACACATCCTCTAAGTCCCATCTTTTTTTGGTACAATTAGGACAGGAACAGCACATGGACTCATGCTTTCCCTCACATATCCTTTGGACATAAGCTCCTCAACCTGCCTTTGAAGCTCTTTTGTCTCCTCAGGATTACTCTTATATGTTGGCCAGTTAGGGATGGATGCACCTGGGATGAAATGAATTTGATGCTCAATTCCTCTAGTAGGTGGCAATCCACTTGGGATATCATCAAGGAATACATCTTCAAATTCCTGCAATAACGCAACAACAACATTAGGCAAAGATGGGTCAAACTTGTTAGTGTTAAAATAAGCCTCCTTGTACAAAAGTACAATCATAGGCTGTTTGGCATAGAATGCTCTTTTGACATCACTTCCTTTTGCATAGAGATTTTCTCTTTTCTTCTCTTTCTCTAGGGTCCTCACGTTTTCTTCTCCTTTTTCTTTTTTGTCAATCTCTCTTTTTTGTTCACTCTCATTTTTAATCCTTAATTGATCCTCATATGCTTGTTGAGGTGATAATGGTACAAGAATGACGGGTTTCCGTTCATTACAAAGGAATATCGATTCTTGAAGCCATCATGCATAACTCGCCTATCAAATTGCCATGGTCTTCCTAATAGAATATGTCCCGCATGCATAGGTACAACATCACATAAAACTTCATCATGGTACCTTCCGATAGAAAATGATACTAGCACTTGCTGATTTACCTTCACTTCACCATTCTCATTTAACCATTGAAGTTTATATGGTCTAGGATGCTTCATAATAGGTAAATCCAGCTTCTCAACCATAGTTGTGCTAGCAACGTTAGTGCAACTTCCACCATCAATAATCATACTACATACCTTATCTTTGATGAGACACCTTGTCTGAAAGATGTTATCTCGTTGCACCTCATTTTCTTCTTTTGCTTGCACATTCAATGCTCGCCTAGTAACGAGAGCTACTCCGTTAACCGGATACTCCTCTCCATCACATTCACCCTCTGATGGTGGCACAGAATCATCATCTGATTCACTGTCAGTTTCAACATCACCGTTACTTCTCATGATCATTGCACGCTTATTTGGACATTGAGTTGCAATGTGACCCCTGCCCAAACACTTAAAACATTTAACATCTCTATTTCTACTCGGTTGGGGTTCAAATTTACCTGTCTCCTTGCTACAACCCACATCCTTGTGCTTGGGTAGCTCGGCTTTGGACTTGTAATTGGTCATCTCGTCCCTTTTACTCCAATTTGGCTTCCACGATGAGGGAGAACCTGAATTCTGCCCAAACCGTGTGGAGCCCTTTCGTTTAAGTTGCCTTTCAACTTTCATTGCCATATGCACCATGTCTTCTAATTCCACATAGTGCTGCAATTCAACCACATTTGCTATGTCCCTATTTAGCCCTTGCAGAAATCGAGCCATGGTTGCCTCTCTATCTTCTTCTACATTGGCCCTAATCATGGTAATCTCCATCTCCTTGTGGTAGTCCTCCACACCTTTGGTGCCCTGAGTGAGCCCTTGCAGCCTTTGGTACAACTCCCTGTAATAGTGAGTAGGGACAAACCTCCTCCTCATGATAGCCTTCATCTCCTCCCATGTATCAATAGGCCGCTCATGATTCCTTTTCCTAGTCAAAACAAGTTGATCCCACCACATAATAGCATAATTAGTAAATTCAACTGCAGCAAGCTTTACCTTTTTCTCCTCAGAATAGTTGTGGCAATAAAAAACCAATTCAACCTTCTTTTCCCATTCTAGGTATGCATCAGGATCATTCTTACCTTGGAATGAAGGAATTGTCATTTTAATACTACCCAAATTATGGTCGTAGGTACCTTGCCTCCCAACTTCTCTTCGATCCCTTCTATTGTGACCAGTTCTAACCATCGTAGTTTGATCGTCAACTTCATCATCTTCTACATCATTTTCATGGTCATAGGCACGTGTCAACTGCCTTCTTGCTTTGGGAGCCTCATATTCCCCATGTCTCCTTTGCAACTCTGCTATTGTATTAGTTTGCTCCTCCATCCTCTCCCTCATGTCATCAAACCTGGTATTCATGCGCTCAAATTGTTGTTGCATAGCTTTGATCATGAAGGACACATCACTAGCTCCCTCTTGAGCTGCACCTTTGTCTTTGGACGTCATAGTCTTACTTCTGCATAAAACAAATAGGATACCTCACAGAACACTCCCTCACGTGTATCACTCAAAAGATTGTATTACACTCCCTCGTGTTTACACTCTTTATGGTTTTTCTTTATATGAACTTTCACTCTTACCTTTTTCCACTCAGATTTTCCCTTTCAGCTCGATAAAGAACTAAAGAACGTAAATCAAGGATATTGATTTAGAATAGAATAAGCTAAATGGCGTAGAATTGATCAAATTGGAGAACAAAGAATCAAGTGACAAAGGATGTTAACACAAACGGATTTAATGAACTAAATTCATAAGAATCAAGAGAAGGATAATATAACCTAAAGGACAACTTGAGTAACAAAATAGAAAAACAAATGATAGAATTAGAGTTGAGCAAGAAAACTTTATTATTATTGTAGCCAATATGAAACTGTTAACTTTTTGATGTTTTCTTTCTTTTGTTTTCTTCCTTCCCTTTTTTTTTTTCCGTCGTTTTGTTTTGTCGTTTCTTTTTCCGTCAATGTTTTTTTTTTTCGTTTTTTTTTTCCGTCGTTTTTTTTTCCCGACGTTTTTTTTTTAACACAAAACAATAATAGAATACCTAAATATACCAATTGAAATTGAAATTAGCACGTTTATGAGAAACAAGCAAAGAAAGAAGGATGACAAATAAACAGATTTGTGCATTTGAATGATAATGCACATAATAGACAAACTAAATAACAATAAATAAATCAAAAGATAGAAAATTGAAGAGTGAGTGGATTCAACCTGATTTAGACCCTGGCTCTGATACCAACTGATGCAGAAAACCCCAAAAGACGTGGCTTAGGGACCCAACACACACAAGGAATCAAAGAACAACCAGGAAAGCTAAATCTGAGTTTAATATCACAAACCCTAGACCCACCACATTCAAGAAGGATATGGACCCCACACTCCAGAAAAGAAAGGAATTGGGAGTGATAAGTCGCTGGGAACGCCACAAGAAGAAATAGCTCTTGATAAGTTCCTTAGTCCTTAAAAGAACCGAGAGGAAAAAACCCTTACTTTCTATTTCACTCAAAATTGTCTCCCCTCTCCAAAGCTTACAGGAGTGCCTATTTATAGGCTAAGATAGCAATCCTAAAGAGGTACAAATTCCTACTTAGGAGAAATCCTTATTTTGGAGGAATTCCTAATTGTGAACAAATTCCAACATAAATAATAAACTCTTATTTAGGAAGAAATGCTATTACTTATTCTGACCTATTAAGTATTCTAATTATATTAATTGGGCCTGGACTCCTTATCAAACTTGAATTCGCATCATTTGAAGCTGGGTTAGCCTGAATGTTCTGAATCAGCCCATTTAGTACTTCTTTAATCTTTTTGGCTCTAACTCATGTTATTGGGCCTTCTGGAATGTGCAATGGACTTCTTGCAACCATTGAAGCCTTCCACCCATCATCCCTATGGTTCTTATCAAAAAGACTCTAGATATATTGCATGAGCTTTTTTATTGACGTAATATAAAGCATGATGTGCATTTCATTTGTGATAAGTGCATTACATGTAGGCAGCCCCATGGCTTGTATAGACCTTTACCTGTGCCTAACCAACCTTGGACTGATATTTCTATAGACTTTGTCTTAAGATTACCAAGGTCTCAAAGTGGTAAGGATAGCATATTTGTCGTTGTTGATAGGTTTAACAAAATGACTCATTTTGTTGCATGTTCTAAAACCAATAATGCAACACTTTAAGGAAGTGGTGCGTTTGCATGGATTGCCATGAACTATTGTTAGCAATAGGGATGTCAAGTTCTTAAGTCATTTTTGGCTCACTTTATGGAATAAATTGGGAACCAAACTCTTATTCTCTATTGTTGCACATTATCAAATAGATGGACAAACTGAGTTAGTTAATAGGACACTCACTATTTTGTTACATCCTTAAAGGAACATGAAGTAATGGGAATGGTGTTTACCCTATGTTGAGTTTGCTTATAACATATTTGTTCATTCTACTACTTCCTTGTCACCTTTTGAAGTTGCTTATGGTTTTAGTCCTTTAACTCCATTGGAGATTTTATCTATGCCTACTAAAGAGCATGCTAACATTAATGGTATGAAAAAGGTAGAATTTGTGAAGGATTTACATGCAAAGGTTTGGGCTAACATTGAAAGGAAGAATGAGCAATAATATGCTGAGCAAGTTAATAAGAGCATGTGAAGGTTGTCTTTGAACCTGGTGATTGGGGCTGGTTACATATGAGGAAGGAGCAATTTCCCTAACAAAGAAAGTCCAAATTGTAGCCTTGAGGAGATGGACCTTTAAAGTCTTGGAGAGGATTAATGACAATGCCTATAAGCTAGATTTACCAAGCAACTATGGCAATGTTAGTACTACTTTTCAAGTTGCTGACATATCTCTGTTTAATGCAGGTGATTCAAGGACGAATCCTTTCGAGGAGGGGAGGAATGATGGAGAACAAGGTGCTATTCAAGTACAACATAGCAAGTATTTCCTAGATCCTTTGGAAGGAATTAGTGGTCCAATGACTAGGGCAACGACAAAGAGAATGAAAGAGGCTTTACAAGGCTTAATCATGGAGCTTCATGACAAAGAGGGTGCTCCAAATGATTCCAAGGCTGTTCTAAAAGTTTTCAATACTACACCAAGGATAATCACTTATCTTTATGTGCAAGATGATGGACATGACTTAAAACTTGAAAAACAAAACTTGGAGCCCATGATATAAGTCTAAGCTATATGACCAAGCTAAGGAAAGGCTCAATTGCATGTTAAGTTGTATTAATGGGCCTGATTTTGTGTTGGGTTGCTAGATTTGAAGTTGAGGCCGAATTACATATAAAAAAAAAAAAGCTTAACTGCTTGGGTTTATTTGGGCTTATAGATTCAGCTGAGTCTTGATATATTAGTTAGGTCTTTACTTTGACTTTTATATCATTAGTGGTAGTCTTTTTAAGGATTCCTAATCATGGCCGATTTAGGATTCCTAATCAAGGCAAATTTAGGATTCCTAATCAAGGTAGAATTGTATTTCTTAATTAAAGGAATTACCTGTAATTAAGATTTTCCTATATAAGTATGTTAAAAAACACCTTTTTCTACTAGGATTGTAATATTTACATGCCTATATAAAGGCCACAACTATGTAAAACGAAATAATGAAGATTAAGGTATTTTTCAACAAGCTTTGCTTTGTTTTCTTGTGTTCTAGGAAGAATACATTGTTTTGACTTATCAAGGAAGTGATCAACCTTTGTGGCATTTTAAGATTAGGACTTTTCAGACTTGGTTTCCCTTAGGGTTTTGATCTGATCAACCCAACTTGTTTCCTAACTTTCTGGGGTGTGCATAACAAATTGATTCAAGGGTTCCTACAACAGGTCGCCCAGCGGGTTCTTTATCACTTAGTGCCTTGGGTGAGTTTTTGCAATCATTGATACAAATCTTTACCTTTTCAAAATAAGCTAGTCTCACCAAATAATAGCATAATCAGTGAATTTAATGGCACCTAGTTTTACCTTTTCCTCCTTAGAGTATGATAGAAACTCTAATTATAATGAACCAAAATGCAACACCAAAATTAATGTCACTAGGATCGTTCTAAGATAGGTTTTAATAAACAATTCTAACCCAATGATTATAAAGCAACCATGAATCAAAATTATAGAAGGATTAGATGCCCCTCCTATGCAACACAAGGTTGAAGAAGATAAGTCTATGAAAAACACAATCAAGCATGCAAATTAACAAGTTCACAAAGAACCAATGGATAAGGTGCTTGTTGGTATTGAAACTTGAAAGAAAACAATGTCTCTTGTAGTTGTAAAGTTGTATTCTGATGTCTGCCTTTGCCTCCCCAAATTACAATCGTATTTATAAACACATACAATACACAAACCCTAGTTACCATATGGGCTTATGACCTATTAGTGAAATACAACATAAGCCCACAAAGTTTCCCAAATAATAAGCCCAAGTAAGGTACTAAACTCTATATGCATTGTGGGGTTCAAAATAAGTAAAAGCCCAGCCCAATTGGTAGTTAAAAGCCCAAAGAATCAGTTTGTCCCAATGCCTATTGGTGTCCAGCTGTCGGACTTGCTGTGTTATCAAGGTTGCTGCAATTTTGGCACTTGATGCTTGCACACCTTGGTCCAAAACTTGTTCTGTAGCCCTGTAGCTTTCCCTACTCCAAGTTCCTAGCCTTTGTTCTTCTCATTCCTCACATAAAACACATTAAAAGGCCTTTGAGATGCTTCTGTCCTCAACCAGTCATTCTAAGCAACTTCTTGCTCGTGGACTTGACAAATTAAACTATTAAGCACTTCTTGAGCCTTCTGTGATCTCTCCCTTGTCATTGGACCCCCAAGATTATTTAAAGCATCAATTCCTTGGTTGTTTGGTACTGGTACAAGTGGACCTCCATCAGATTAGTTATGGCAAACAATACTAAGTCCACCTTCTTCTCTCACTCTAAATACATCTCAAGGTCATCTTTCCCTTGGAATGAGGGAATCTTCATTTTGATGATTCCCAAGTCACGGTCAAAAGCATCATGCCTTCTTGTATCCCTCTTACCACTTTTATTATTAGCAAATTTGACTATTGTGGCTTAATCATCAAATAAGCTTCATCCTCTGTTATCACTTCTAGGCCCATTCCTTCCTGAATTGTGGTGTCCATATCCTTCTTTTTACCTTTTTTTGACGTTCCTTTAAACATTAGGTTGTTGGATTGAAATTTGATTTTGCTTTCTTGGGCTCTTATTTGATTCTTTGTGCAAGTTAAGTCCCTAAGTCATGTATTTCGGAGTTCACTTCAGTCAGTATTAAAGCTTAGCTCTAAATCAAGTTGTATTGATTAATTCTTTGTTTTGTTGTTTTGAGATTTATTTATTTCTTATTTAACTTGTCTACTAAGCACATTACCATTTAAATGTATTATTCTATTCATTTGCAATCTATCTTCCTTTATTCATTTGTAATCTATCTTCCTTTATTCATTTGTTTGAATGCATAACCATCAAAATGCACTTTATCCATTATGTTGGTCTATTTAAAGTGTCCTATTCGTCTTTTATGTTATTTTTGAATTAACAAAAAAGTCAAATTCTAGTGATCAAGATAGAAGATAAATGGTTTTGTTCTTCTTGACATCCTTTTGTTTTGGTTTTTTAACTTCTTGTTTTCTATTAGTTTAATTCCCCCCAATTACTTTTATTTTGTGAGTTTGGTTCATTCAAGATTAGTCTTCTTGATTTAACTTATTTAGTTACTTAAAGAGCTAAAAGAGGAAGTTGGAGTGGTAAAAGGCAAGACTTGATTAGTTTCCTAAAGAGTTGAAATGGGGAACTAGGGTGGTAAAAGGAAAGGGTGTGAGCTTGTTGTAAGAAAATCAACTAAGGAGAAGTAAACATAAGGGTTTAGTGACAATAATTAAGAGAAACACATGAAGGAGTGTATGTGAGGCTTCCCTTTTTTTTTTTTTTGTTTTTTTCTTGTGCAAATTAGCAACATGACCCTAAAAGATAAGGGAGTGAGTGAACTAGTGTAGGAAGGATGATTTCTTCATGTTTCAGGCTATGCAACAACAGTTTGATTGCATGAATGTTGAGTTTGGTGAGATGAGAGATTTGATGAAGAGGCTAGATGATGTTAGCTGATTTGAAAAGGGGATAGGCATGTGAAGCTCTTAATGAATAAAGGCAAGATGTAAATGACCTTAACCTTAAGCTTTAAGAAGTCAAATCAATGGTAAGTTATATAGACTCCAATTATATGCAAACAAAACCCAATATCAATGTTGGTATAGGATCATTCTAATGTATGTTAAAGGATTGAAGTTTTAACCCAACAATTATAAAATATCCAAGAACCAGAACAATAGGATTTAGATACTACTGCTGGCAACAACAATGTTAAAGAAGATAAGTCTATTGAGCCAACATACTCAACGATGAAAATTTAGAATTAGTTCTCAAAGAACCAGAGAAAATAGCTCATTCATTCATAAAAGGTTTTGCCTCCTCTTTAGCCATTCTTCTTTTTCCTTTTATATGTTAACCATCAAAAGCCTAATTAATTAGTTATTATGAGCTAAATAACTTAGTAACACAGAAGCTACTAAGATGAGCTTATTAATAAAATTCGTCTAGTCCACTACATAACTATAAAAATCCATAAAATTAAACCCTTCAAATGCTGAAATTCATCAAAATTACTACATAACAATAAAAGCCATGAAAAATAAACCATTCAAATGCCTAGATGTAGGCTGCTAGCTTTAACTTCCTTCCTAAGGCCTATGAGTTTCATATTCCTCCACAAATGACACATTTGAAAGCTACAGTGAAACCTCCATCATCCTCAAGTAGTTTCATGTAAATAAATATCACACAAGATGTTATTAAGTGCTTCTTTTTTCTTCTTTGACCTCGCCCTTGTTACTAGCCCTCAAAGGTTTTGTAAGGCATTAACTTCCTTGTTGATTTAAGCTGGTATAGTATGGATTCCATCAATCTCTCTCTCTTCAAAATAATTTATCCTTAAATTAGCACCTACATCATCAAAGAATCAAAGAAAAAACTAGGAAAGCTAAACCAGAGTTTTATAACACAAACCTTAGACCCACCATTTAAAGGAACACGAACCTAGGGTATTTAAGAAGGATATGGACGCCATACTCCAGAAAAGAAAGGAATTGGGAGTGATAAGTTGATTGGATTACCAAAAGAAGAAGTACCTCTTGATCAGTTCTTTAGTCCTCAAAAGAACTGAAGGAGAAAAACCATTGCTTTCTATTTCACTCAAAGTTGTCTCATCTTTTTCAAAGCTTACAAGGGGTGCCTATTTATAAGCTAAGATAGCAATCCTAAAGAGGCACAAATTCCTACTTAGGACAAATCCTTATTTTGGAGGAATTCCAAACTATGGACAAATTCCAAAATAGACAATAAACTCCTATTTAGGAGTGAATGCTACTACCTAATCTGACCTATTAAGTATTCCAATTATATTAATTAGGCCTGGACAATTTGTCAAACTTAAATTCGCACTATTTGAAGCTTGGTTGGCCTTGATGTCCTCAATCTACCCATTTAATGCTTGTTCAATCTTTTTGGCTCTTGCTCATGTTATTGGGCTATCTGGAATGTGCAATGGACCTCTTGCATCCATTGAAGCCTTCCACCCATCATCTCTACGATTCTCATAATTCTATGGACAAATTTCAATATAGATAATAAACTCTTATTTAGGAGTGAATGCTATTACTTAATCTGACTATTAAGTATTTCAATTATATTAATTAAGCCTGGACTCTTTGTCAAACTTAAATTCACACCATTTGAAGCTTGGTTGACCTGAATGTCCTCAATCAGCCCATTTAGTGCTTCTTCAATCTTTTTGGCTCTAGCTTGTGTTATTAAGCCTTATGGAATGTGCGATGGACCTCTTGCATCCATTGAAGCTCTAGCTCGTGTTATTAGGCCTTCTAGAATGTGCAATGGACCTTTGCACCCAGTGAAGCCTTCCACCCATCATCTCTAAGATTCTCATCACAAAAGGAGAAAGGTTAGAAACACTAAATATTGCACGCACATTATACTTACTTGGCAAGTCAAGTTTATATGCATTATCATCTCCCCTTGGTTGCAACTTAGATTTTCTTTGCATAAGAAATTTGTCCTTTTGCAACTATGCCTAAACCTAATCACTAGGTTCAAAAGTGATATGCTTATGCCTTTTATTAGCTTGTGTTTCATACTGTTTGATTTTCCTCTTGGTGTTAAGCCTAGCTTTCTCATGAAGTTGCCTAACAACTTCAACCTTCTTTTTCACATCTAAATTAACCCTATCTTGTATGGGCAATGGCACTAAGTGTAAAGGAGATAATGGTTTAAAACCATAAACAAGCTTAAAAGGAGAATAACCTACTACTATAAATAGCATAATTATAAGCAAACATTCTTCTCACATTCTAGAGTTCTTACCAATAATAACATGCAACAATGTACTAAAAGTTTGATTTACTACCTTAATTTGTCCATCTAATTGTGGGTGGCAAGTTGGAGAAAACAAACATTTCATTCCAAGCTTACCCCACAATGTCTTCCAAAAGTAACTAAAAAAATTGTTGCATCACGACCTGACATAATACTCTTCAGCACACCATGTAGGCAAACAATCTCTCTAAAAAATAAGTCTGCAATGTGTGTGGCATCATTTGTTTTGGAATAAGTAATGAAAAGTGCCATCTTTGAAAACTTTTCAACTACAATAAGAATACAATTTCAACCCTTCTTGGACCTAGGTAATAGAAGACTAAAATCCATAGAAATATTAGCCCAACATCACTCACACTCTTAGGTGCAGGCCATTCTTGGATAACCTTAACCTTCTCTTTCTCAATTTCTATGCCATGAACAAACACAATATTGAAAAACAAACTGAGTAACACGTATCCCATGTCAACAAGGGACAAAAGAAGGTGGTGTTTGAACCTGGTGATTGGGTTTGGGTGCATATGCACAAGGAACGGTTCCTAGCTTAGAGGTGTTCGAAGCTACGACCTAGAGGAGATGGTCCCTTTCAAGTTGTAGCTTGAATTAATGATAATGCTTATAAGTTGGACCTTCCTGGTGAGTATAATGTGAGTGCAACATTTAACGTTTTTGATCTTTTTCCTTTTGATGTAGGTGATGATTCGGGGATGAATCCTTTTGAGGAGAGGGGGAATGATGAGAACCATAGAGATGATGGGTGGAAGGTTTCAATGGATGCAAGAGGTCCATTGCACATTCCAGAAGGCCTAATAACACAAGCTAGAGCTAAAAAGATTAAAGAAGCACTAAATGGGCTGATTGAGGACATTCAAGCCAACCAATCTTCAAATGGTGTGAATTCAAGTTTGACAAAGAGTCTAGGCCTAATTAATATAATTAGAATGCTTAATAGGTCAGACTAAGTACTAGCATTCACTCCTAAATAGGAGTTTATTTTCTATGTTGGAATTTGTCCATATTTAGGAATTCCTCCAAAATAAGGATTTGTCCTAAGTAGGAATTTGTACTTCTTTAGGATTGCTATCTTAGCCTATAAATAGGCAGCCCTTGTAAGCTCTGGAAGAAAAAAGATAACTTTGAGTGAAATAGAAAGCAAAGGTTTTTCTCCTTAAGTTCTTTTAAGGACTAAAGAACTTATTAAGAGGTACTTCTTCTTATGGCGTTCCAATCGATTTATCACTCCCAATTCTTTTCTTTTCTGGAGTGTGGCGTCCATATCCTTCTTAAATACCCTAGGTTCGTGTTCCTTCGAAGGGTGGGTCTAGGGTTTGTGATATTAAACTCTGGTTTAGCTTCTTTGATTCCTTGTGTGCATTGGGTCCCTAAGCCACTTCTTTTTGGGATTTTTCGAATCACATTACCATTCAAATGCACAAATTTGTTTGTTTGCAATCCTTCTCTCTTTGCTTGTTTGTCTAAGCTCATAGACATGATAATTTCAATTCCAATTGTTGTATCAAAGTATTCTACTGTTGTTTTGTGTTGAAAAAAAAAGGAAGGAAGAAGAACAAAAGAAAGAGAACATCAATTTCAAGTTATTGATAAGGTTAACAATTTGGACATATTGGCCACAATAATAATAAAGTTTTTCTTGCTCAACTCCAATTCTACCATCTATTTTCCTATTTTGTTACCCAAGTTTGTCCTCTAGGTTGTATTACCCCTATCTAGATTTTTGTGAGTTTAGTTCATTAAATTCGTTTGCCTTGATATCCTTTTTTTTTTTTGATTCTTTGTTCTCCAATTTGTTCAATTCTATGCCATTTATCTTATTCTATTCAAAATCAATGTCCTTAATTTACATTATTTAGTTCTTTATAGAGCTGAAAGGCGAAATCCGGGGAGTAAAAGATAAGAGTGAAAGTTCATATAAAGAAAAAGCCATAAAGAGTGTAAACACGAGGGAGTGTGACACCATCTATTGAGTGACACGCGTGAGGGAGTGTTCAATGAAGTATCCTCATTATTTTGTGTAGAAGTAATACTATGATGTCCAAAGACAAAGGTGCAGCTCAAGAGAGAGTCAGTGATGTGTCCTTCATGATCAAAGCTATGCAATAACAATTTGAGCGTATGAATACTAGATTTAATAATATGAGGGAGAGGATGGAGGAGCAAACTAATACAATAGCACAGTTGCAAAGGTGTCTCATCAAAGGTAAGGTATGTAGTATGATTATTGATGGTGGGCATTGCACTAATATTGCTAGCATAACTATGGTTGAGAAGCTGGATTTACCTACTACGAAGCATCCTAGGCCATATAAGCTTTAGTGGTTGAATGAGAGTGGTGAAGTCGAGGTAAATAAGTAAGTGCTCATATCATTTTCTATCGAAAGGTACCATGATGAAGTTTTATGTGATGTTGTACCAATGCATGCAGGCCATATTCTATTAGGAAGACCATGACAATTTGACAGAAGAGTTATGCATGATGGTTTCAAGAATCGATATTCCTTTGTAATGAATGAAAATCTTGTCTCTCTTGTACCATTATCACCTCAACAAGCTTATGAGGATCAATTGAGGATAAAAAATGAGAGTGAATATAAAAAAGTGATTGATAAAAGAGAAAAGAGAGGAGAAAACATGAGGACACAAGAGAAAGAGAAGAAAAGAGAAAGTCTATGCAAAAGAAAGTGATGTCAAAAGAGCTTCTATGCCAAATAGACTACAATCGTACTTTTGTACAAGGAGGCTAATTTTAACTCTAATAAGTTTGACCCATCTTTGCCTAGTGTTGTTATTGCTCTATTACCAAGTGGATTGCCACCTAATAGAGGAATTAAGCATCAAATTGATTTCATCCCAAATGCATCCGTCCCTAACTGGTTAGCATATAAGAGTAATCCTGAGGAGACAAAGGAGCTTCAAAGGCAGGTTGAGGAGCTTATTTCCAAAGGATATGTGAGGAAAAGCATGAGTCCATGTGCTGTTCCTATCCTACTTATACCCAAAAAAGATGGGACTTGGAGGATGTGTGTTGATTGTTGAGCAATCAACAAAATCACTGTAAAGTATTGTCACCCCATACCTAGATTAGATGACATGTTGGATGAATTGCATGGTTCATGTGTCTTTTCTAAGATTGATTTGAAAAGTGGATATCATCAGATTAGGATGAGAGAGGGAGAGGAGTGGAAAACAGCTTTCAAAACTAAGTACGGTTTGTATAAATGGCTTGTTATGCCATTTGGTCTCACTAATGCACCAAGCACTTTTATGCAACTAATGAATCATGTTTTGCGTCCTTTCATTGGTAAATTTGTAGTTGTGTATTTTGATGATATTTTGGTCTATAGTAAAACCCTAGAAGAGCATCTTGATCATTTATGTTCTATTGTACGTATTTTACATTTTGAGAAATTATATGCTAACATACAGAAATGTTCCTTTTGTACTAATCTGATCACATTTATTGGCTATGTTGTCAGTGTTAAAGGTGTTGAGGTTGATGAGGAAAAAGTTAAGGCAATTTGTGATTGGCCTACACCTAAGTCAATTAGTGATGTGTGTAGCTTTCATAGTCTAGCTAGTTTTTATAGACGCTTTGTTAAGGACTTTAGCACCATTGCTACACCACTCACTGAGCTTATCAAAAAGAACATGAGTTTTAGGTGGGGTAGGGACCAAGATAAGGCTTTTAATTGCATCAAGGAAAAATTAAGTTTTACACCCTTACTTGCTTTACCTAACTTTGCAAAAGCTTTTAAGATTGAGTGTGATGCTTCGGGTATTGGCATTGGAGCTATTTTGATGTAGGAAAGGCACCCAATTGCATACTTTAGTGAAAAGCTAAGTGGTGCAAGCCTTAATTATCCTACTTATGATAAAGAGATGTTTGCATTAGTATGAGTTTTGGAGACATGGCAACATTACCTTTGGCCCAAGGAGTTTGTCATCCATACTGACCATGAATCTTTTAAGCACTTGAATGGACAAGGAAAGTTGAACAAAAGACAAGCCAAGTGGATTCAATTCATTGAGACCTTTCCCTACATCATCCAATATAAACAAGGTAAAGAAAATGTGGTAGTTGATGCATTATCTCGCATGTATGCCCTTATCTCTACACTTGCTGCAAACTTATTAGGATTTGAACTTATTAAGGATTTATATGTGAATGACCTTGACTTTGCTAATGTGTATGGAGCATGTGAGATGTCTACCTTTGAGAAGTTTTATAGGCATAAGGGTTTCCTATGTTGGCAAAATCGTTTATGCATGCCTATGAGTTCTTTAAGGGAGTTAGTTGTAAGAGAAGCTCATGAGGGTGGTCTAATGGGTTATTTCGGAGTTAGAAAACCCTAGATGTCCTAAATGAACATTTCTTTTGGCCACGCATGAAACGAGATGTTGAGAGGATATGTGAGAAATGCATAACATGCAAACCGGCTAAATCTAGAGTTTTATCCCATGGCTTGAATACCCCTCTACCCATACCTAGTCATCCCTAGGTTGATTTATCTATGGACTTTGTACTAGGATTGCCACAAACAAAAAGGGTAGGGATTCTGTATTTGTTGTTGTTGATAGATTTTCAAAGATGACACACTTCATCCCATGTCATAAAATTGATGATGCAAACAATGTGGCTGATTTATTCTTCTAAGAAGTAGTATGCTTGCATGGTATGCCACAAAGCATTGTTTTAGTCTAGGATACAAAGTTCTTAAGCTACTTCTGGAAGACTTTGTGGGATAAGTTAGGTACTAAGCTATTGTTTTCAACTACTTGTCATTCATAAATTGATAGGCAAACTGAGGTGGTTAATTGAACTCTTTCTACTCTTTTGCGTGCTATTATTCAAACAAATTTGAAAACATGGGAAGATTGTTTACCATATGTCGAGTTCGCATATAAGAGGAGAGTTCATTGTGCTACTAGTTACTCTTCATTTGAAATTGTATATGGTTTTAATCCGTTAACTCCTTTGGATTGAGTACCTATACTTGTCAATGAGTATGCTAGCTTAGATGGTGAATGCAAGGCTGGCATGATAAAAAAATTGCATGACAAGGTGCGGTAACATATTGAAAAACAAATTGAGCAATACGCATCCCATGTCAACAAGGGACAAAAGAAGGTGGTGTTTGAACATGATGATTGGGTTTGGGTGCATATGCGCAAGGAACAGTTTCTAGCTTAGAGGTGTTCAAAGCTACAACCTAGAGGAGATGGTCCCTTTTAAGTTGTAACTTCCTGGTGAGTATAATGTGAGTGCAACATTTAACATTTCTGATCTTTCCCCTTCTGATGTAGGTGATGATTCGGGGATGAATCCTTTTGAGGAGAAGGAGAATGATGAGAACTGTAGAAATGATGAGTGGAAGGCTTCAATGGATGCAAGAGGTCCATTGCACATTGCAAAAGGCCCAATAACACGAGTTAGAGCCAAAAAGATTAAATAAGCACTAAATCGATTGATTGAGGACATTTAGGCCAACCAATCTTCAAATGGTGCAAATTCAAGTTTGACAAAGAGTCCAAGCCTAATTAATATAATTGGAATACTTAATGGGTCAAATGAGGTAATAGCATTCACTTTTAGATAGGAGTTTATTGTCTATGTTGAAATTTGTCCATAGTTAGGAATTCCTTCAAAATAAGGATTTGTCCCAAGTAGGAATTTGTGCCTCTTTAGGATTGCTATCTTAGCTTATAAATAGGCACCCCTTGTAAGCTTTGAAAAAGATGAGACAACTTTGAATGAAATAGAAAGCAACGGTTTTTCTCCTTCAGTTCTTTTGAGGACTAAAGAACTTATCAAGAGGTACTTCTTCTTTTGGTAGTCCAATTGACTTATCACTCCCAATTCCTTTCTTTTCTGGAGTGTGGCATCCATATCCTTCTTAAATACCCTAGGTTCGTGTTCCTTTGAATGGTGGGTCTAGGGTTTGTGTTATTAAACTTTGGTTTACCTTTCCTGGTTGTTCTTTGATTCCTTGTGTGTTGGGTCCCTGAGGCACGTCTTTTTGGAGTTTTTCACTTCAGTCATTAAAATAAGCCACAACAAATTTTCCTAGGAAAGGTAATGGTATACAAGGTGCTATTCAAGTACAACAAAACGAATATTCCTTAGATCCTTTGCAAGGAATTGGTGGTCCAATGATTAGGGCAATGACAAAGAGGATAAAGAGGCTTTATAAGGCTTAATCATGGAGCTGTATGACAAAGAAGATGCTCTAGAAGATTCCAAGGCTGTTCAAAAAGTTTTCAATGCTACACCAAGGATAATCATTTATCTTTTTATGCAAGATGATGGACAAGGCTTAGGACTTAAAGAACAAAACTTAGAGCCCATGAGATAAGTCCAAGCTAAGGAAAGGCTTGATTTGCATGCTAAGTTGTATTAAAGGGCCTGATTTTGTTTTGGGTTACTGGATTTTAAGTTAAGAGTGAATTACATGTAGAAAAAGGCTGAGTCTAAATACATTAGTTAGAGTTTTACTTTGATTTTATGCCTATTTATCATTAGTTGTAGTCTTTTTAAAGAATTCTAATGAAGGCAGATTTAAGATTCCTAATCAAAATAGATTTGTATTTCCTTAATTAGAGGGATCTCTTGCAATAAAGAAACATCTTTTCCTAGCTTGAGTGGAAAAAGGCAAGAGTGGTGTGATAATCATCGTGAAAAGCCAAAATAGAGTCAAACATAACTGATAACAATCTGATTTGAGGGCAAACATGTGAGGAACAAATTTCTTTTAATTTCTAACGTGTTTCTACGGGTTGTAAATGTGAGTAGTGAAGGAGAAGTGCATTATATGGATGTGCAGGTTTAAATGAACGCTATCATCAAGCAGTTTAAGATGATAAATGCCAGGCTACATGAGTTACGACCTAGCAAATCCAAATCCTCTAGAAGGCATGTGATTAAGGAAGAATATGAGGAAGAGTCAGACTATGAAGAATCAAGCTCAAGAAAAGGCAGGAAGGCTATTTCCAAAAGAGATAGTAATGTGAGCAGCATAAAGATGAAGATTCTAGCATTTCAAGGGAAGAATGATCCTGAACATTATTTGGAGTGGGAAAGAAAGGTTGAGCATGTATTTGATTACTACAATTATTCCAAGGAGAAGAAACTAAAATTGGCAGCCGTAAATTCACTGATTATGCAAGTATTTGGTGGGAGCAATTAGTGATAAGTAGAAGGAGGAATGATGAGAGGCCAATTTATATCATGGGAAGTGATGAAATCAGTAATGCGCAAGAGATTTATACCTAACAACTATCATAGATACTTCCATAGAAAGTTGCAAGGGCTGGTGCAAAGGTCCATGAGTGTGGAGGACTATTACAAGGAGATGGAGATAGCCATGACTAGAGCTAATGTAGAGGAAGATCAAGAGGCTACCATGACAAGGTTTATTGGTGGTTTAAATAAAGAAATTGCAAATGTAGTAGATTTGCAACACTATTTGGAGATGGAGGAGCTATTGCATAAGGCTATCAAGGTGGAGAAACAAATCAAGTCCAAAGGATCCAAATTTGGATCAGCTTCTAGTTCTACATGGAAGGCAACTTGGAAAGAATGCAAAGTAGCCTCAAAGCCAAAAGAAGATGCAAGGCCAAAGGATTCAATTGTTATTTCTAAAGGTAAAATTGAAACAAAATCTTCTAAATCTCATGATATTAAGTGCTTTAGGTGTTAAGGACATGGACATATTATTTCTCAATGTCATAAAAGAGCTATGATCATGTTGGAGAATGGTGACATAGAAAGCATTAGTTCAAGTGATAATGACATGCCACCATTGAAGGATTGTTCTAATGTTGATGTTGAAGAAGTTGTTTATGGAGATATGCTAATTGCAATGCATGCACTAAGTATTCAGACTAAAGATGATAATGATGAGGAGCAGTGTGAGCACATTTTCTATATAAGATGCCATGTTAAATAAAAGGTATATAGCATGATTATCGATAGTGGAAGTTGTACTAATGTTGCTAATACTCTATTTTTAGTGAAGTTGAATTTGGATACCTTCAAGCACCCTAAGCCTTATAAGCTATAATAGTTGAATGATTGTGGAGAAATTAGAGTAACTAACCAAGTTTTAGTTGCCTTTTCTATTGACAATTACAAGGATGAGGTTCTCTGTGATGTGGCACCAATGCATGCTGGTCATATACTTCTTGGGCGATCATGGCAATTTGATAGGAAGGCTACTTACAATGGCCATAAGAATAGATACTCCTTTGCAATTAATAATCAGATTGTTGTATTAACTCTTTTCAAACCTATTCAAGCATATAAAGATCAGACTAAGATAATAAGAGAGTGCAAAATTAGGGAAGAGCAAATGAGAGAGCAAGGGGAAAAGAAAAAGAAAGAGAGTGAGAGGTCAAAGGAAAAGAGAGAAAGTGATGCTGAGGGGAAAAATTCAAGCAAAAAGGGTGAGGCATAGAGAAAAGTTGGAGAGAAAAGTAAGAAAGTAAGTGTGTTTGCTAGGAAAAGTGAGGTAAAGAGTGCTATGATCACAAGGCAACAACTACTTGTACTTATGTACTATGTTCATTTTTTATTTAATGACTCTAATTCTTCTTTGCCTAGTGTGGTTGTTCCATCATTGCAGGAGTTTGAAGATTTATTTCTTAAAGAGATTCCCTAGGGATTACTTCCTTTAAGAGGGATTGAGCACCAAATATATCTAGAGTTTTTTGCACACCAAAGTGTCCATCAAACCACCCTTATGAGTTTCCCTAATAAGCAACTTATGAATAGAACAAATAGGCATACATAATTTATCCCTCTTAAATAGAAACCCATCATGCCAAAAAAGTCACCGAAGACACACTTATCACATGCATTACATACTTGGCCAAAATCAAAATAATTCACATACAAGCCCTTAAGCAATTCAAAACCAAGTAACTTAGTTTGCAAGGAAGTAAGTAATGTGTACCTCCTAGACAATGCATCAACAACAATGTTTTCCTTTCCATGTTTGTACTTGATCACATAAGAAAATGTTTTTATGAACTCCAACCGCTTAGCATGTCTTTTATTAAGCTTACCTTGGGATTTCAAGAACTTTGAGCTCTTATGATCAAAATGAATGGTGAATTCCCTTGGCCACAAATAATGTTGCCATGTTTAAAGAGTTTGTACCAATGCATAAAGTTCCTTATCATTAGTACGATAATTTAAGGCTACCCTACTTAGCTTTTTACTAAAATAAGCAATCAGTTTGGTATCTTGCATTAAAATAACCCTTATTCCTTTTTTAGATGCATCACATTCTACCTTAAAAACTTTATCAAAGTTAGGTAAGTATAACAAAGGTGCATTAGTAAGCTTTTCTTTCAAAGTACTAAAAACTCGATCATGCACATCATCCCACTTGAAAACAACATTCTTTTTAAAAATTTCATTTAAAGGTGCAACAATAGAACTAAAATCCTTAACAAACCTTCAATAAAAACTTGCTAAACCATGAAAACTTCTTACCTTGTTCACATTCTTAGGCATAGGTCAATCCCTTATCACTTTTACCTTCTCCCCATCTACACTAATACCTTGTGAACTAACATCATAGCCAAGAAACACAACAAATTCCATGGGTTGCCTTTCACAAGTTGGGTTGATTAGATTGGAACCCTAAGGAAACTAAATTCTAAAAGCCTCAACCTTTAGACGCTACGAAGGTTGATGACTCCTTTGATAAGTCAAGATAATGTATTCTTCCAAGAACACAAGAAGACAAAACAAAACTTGCTAAAAATATCTCAATCTTATTAATTCCCAGTTTACATAGTTGTAGCCTTTATATAGGTAGGCAAATATTATAATCCTCTTATATACCTATATAGGAAAAACCTTAATTATAGGAGATCCCTCTAATTAAGGAATGCAAATCTGTCTTAATTAAGAATCATTAAAAAGACTACGACTAATGATAGTTAGGCATAAAAGTCAAAGTAAAAACCCTAACTAATGTATCAAGACTCAGCTAAACCTACAAGTCCAAATAAACCCAAGAAGTTAAGCCTTTTTTACATGTAATTCAACCTTAAGTTAAAATCTAGCAACCCAAAACAAAAACAAGCCCTTTAATACAACTTATCATGCAAATCAAGCCTTTTCTTAACTTGGTCATGTAGCTTGGACTTATATCATGGGCTTTAAGTTTTGTTCTTCTAGTTTCCTTGTCTATCATTTTGCACATAAAGATAAGGGATTATCCTTGGTGTAGCATTGGAAACTTTTAGAACAGCCTTGGAATATTCTAGAGCACCCCGTGATACGAACTCCGATTATATGTAAATGGAAAAACCCAACACCAATGTTGGTATAGGATTGTTCTAGAAAAGGTTAAGGGATTTGGCGTTTTGACCCAATGATTATAAACAACCAAGAACCATAACTATAAGATTTAGATGTCACTACTAACAACAACAACATTGAAGAAGTTCAGAATTAGTCCTCAAAGAACCAAAGAAAATAGCTCATACACTCATGAAAATGGGTCTTCCTCCTTCAGCCACTCTTTTCGCCCTTTTTATATGCTAAACCCCAAAAACCCTAGCTAATAAGATGGGTTTATTAAGGAAATTCGTCTAACCCACTAAATAATAATAAAAACCCATGAAAATAACCCATTAAGATGCTAAAATTCGTTCAACCCACTACATAACAATATAACCCATGAAAATAATCCATTTAAATGTCCAAACATGGGCTCCCAAATTCAACTTCCTTCCCAAGCACATGGCTCTCAAATTCCTCCATACACATTTGCAAGCCCTGGTGAAGCCTCCATCATCCTTAACTCGTACCTAGCAACTTCTTGATAGTAAATGTTGCACAACAAGTTGTTGAGAGCTTCCTTTATTTTCTTTGACCTTGCCCTTGTCATTGGTCCTCCAAGGTTTTGCAAAGCATCAACTCCCTTGTTGATTTGAGTTGGTACAATATGGCTTCCATCATTCCCACTCTCCTTAAAATTATTTATCCTCAAATCAGCACCTACATCATCAAAGAGAAAAGGAGAAAGTTCAGAAACATTAAATGTTTCACTCACATTATACTCACATGGCAAGTCAAGTTTATATGCATTATTGTTGACTCTTGCCACCACTTGAAAAGGACCATCTCCCTTTGGTTGCAACTTTGATTTCCTTTGCATAGGAAATCTATCCTTTCGCAAATGTACCCAAACCCAATCACTAGGTTCAAAAGTGATATGCCTACGACCTTTGTTGGCTTGTGTTTCATAATGTTTGGTTTTTCTCTCAATGTTAAGCCTAACTTTCTCATGAAGTTACTTCACCACTTCAGCCTTCTTTTTCCCATCAAAATTAAAAAGAAATTGTGTATTTCTTGTATTTCTTTTCTGCTATTCATTCCTTCTATAGAAATACCCATTACTTAACCAAAAAAAGAAAAAAAAGGCTTCATGATGAGAACCATAGAGATGATGGGTGGAAGGCTTCAATGGTTGCAAGAGGACCATTGCACATTCTAGAAGGCCCAATAACACGAGCTAGAGCCAAAAAGATTAAAGAAGTACTAAATGGGCTGATTCAGGACATTCAGGCCAACCAAGATTCAAATGGTGTGAATTCAAGTTTGACAAAGAGTCCAAACCCAATTAATATAATTAGAATACTTAATAGGTCAAAATAAGTAATAGCATTCCCTCCTAAATAGGAGTTTATTGTCTATGTTGGAATTTGTCCATATTTAGGAATTCCTCCAAAATAAGGATTTGTCCTAAGTAGGAATTTGTGCCTCTTTAAGATTGCTATCTTAGCCTTTGGAAAATCAGACAACTTTGAGTGAAATAGAAAGCAAGGGGTTTTCTCTCTCGGTTCTTTTAAGGACTAAAGAACTTATCAAGAGGTACTTCTTCTTGTGGCGTTCCCATCAACTTATCACTCCCAACTCCTTTCTTTTCTGGAGTGTGGCGTCTATATCCTTCTTAAATACCCTAGGTTTGTGTTCCTTCGAAAGGTGGGTCTAGGATTTGTGGTATTAAACTCGGGCTTAGCTTTCTTGGTTGTTCTTTGATTCCTTGTGTGCGTTGGGTCCCTAAGCCACACGTCTTTTTGGGGTTTTTTGCATTAGTTGGTATCAAAGCCAGGTTCTAAATGAGGTTGAATCCACTCACTCTTCAATTTTCTACCTGGTGATTTAATTATTTTTGTTTAGTTTTTCAATTATGTGCATTACCATTGAAATGCACAAATCTATTTGTTTGCAATCCTTCTCTCTTTGCTTGTTTGTTTAAGCTCATAAACGTGCTAATTTCAATTCCAATTGTTGTATCTAAGTATCCTACTATTGTTTTTGTGTTGAAAAAAAAAAAGAAAGAAAGAAGAACAAAAGAAAGAAAACATCAAATTCATGTTATTGATAAGGCTAACCGTCTGGTCATATTGGCCATAATACTAATAAAGTTTTCTTGCTCAACTCCAATTCTACCAGTTTGTTTCCCCAGTTTGTCCTCTAGGTTATATACTACCCCTATCCTGATTTTGTGAGTTTAGTTCATTAAATCCGTTTGTCTTGACATCCTTTTTCGTTTTTGATTCCTTGTTCTCCAATTTGTTCAATTCTACGCCATTTATCTTATTCTTTCCAAAATTAATAACCTTGATTTACGTTGTTTAGTTCTTTATATAGCTGAAAGGGAAAATTCGAGTGGTAAAAGGTAAGAGTGAAAGTTCATATAAAGAAAAAGCCATAAAAAGTGTAAACACGAGGGAGTGTGACACCATCTTTTGAGTGATACACGTGAGGGAGTGTTCTGTGAGGTATCCTATTTGTTTTGTGCAGAAGTAATACTATGACATCCAAAGAAAAAGGTACAACTCAGGAGGGAGCTGGTGATGTGTGCTTCATGATCAAAGCTATGCAACAACAATTTGAGCGGGTGAATACTAGATTTGATGATATGAGGGAGAGGATGGAGGAACAAGCTAATACAATAGCAGAGTTGTAAAGGAGACATGGGGAATATGAGGCTCCTAAAGCAAGAAGGCAGTTGAGATGTGTCTATGACCATGAAGATGATGAATTTGATGATCAAACTATGATGGTTAGAATTGTTAACAATAGAAGGGATCGAAGAGAATTTGGGAGGCAAGGCACCTACGACCATAATTTGGGCAGTATTAAAATGACAATTCCTCCATTCCAAGGTAAGAATGATCCTGATACATACCTAGAATGGGAGAAGAAGGTTGAATTGATTTTTGACTACCACAACTATTCCGAGGAGAAAAAGTTAAAGCTTGCTGCAGTTGAATTTTCTGATTATGCTATTATTTGGTGGGATCAACTTGTTTTGACTAGGAGAAGGAATCATGAGCGGCCTATTGATACATGGGAGGAGATGAAGGCTATCATGAGGAGGAGGTTTGTCCCTAATCACTATTACAGGGAGTTGTACCAAAGGCTACAAGGGCTCACTCAGGGCACCAAAAGTGTGGAGGACTACCACAAGGAGATGGAGATTACCATGATTAGTGCCAATGTAGAAGAAGATAGCGAGGCAACCATGGCTCGATTTCTGCAAGGGCTAAATAGGGACATAGCAAATGTGGTTGAATTGCAGCACTGTGTGGAATTAGAATACATGTTGCACATGACAATGAAAGTTAAAAGGTAACTTAAACAAAAGAGCTCCACACGGTTTGGGCAGAATCTAGGTTCTACCTCATCTTTGAAGCCAAATTGGAGTAAAAGGGACGAGATGGCCAGTTACAAGTCCAAAGTCGAGCTATCCAAGCACAAGAATGTGGGTTCTAGCAAGGAGACAGGTAAATTTGAACCCCAACCGAGTAGAAATAGAGATGTTAAATGTTTTAAGTGTTTGGGCAGGGGTCACATTGCATCTCAATGTCCAAATAAGTGTGCAATGATCTTGAGAAATAACGGTGATGTTGAAACTGAAAGTGAATCGGAGGATGATTCTGTGCCATCATCAAAGGGTGAAAATGATGGAGAGGAGTATCCGGTTAATGAAGTAGCTCTCATTACAAGGCGAGCATTGAATGTGCAAGTAAAGGAAGAAAATGAGGTGCAACGAGATAACATCTTTCAGACAAGGTGTCTCATCAAAGATAAGGTATGTAGTATGATTATTGATGGTGGGAGTTGCACTAACGTTGCCAGCACAACTATGGTTGAGAAGCTGGATTTACTTACTATGAAGCATCCTAGACCATTTAAGCTTTAGTAGTTAAATGAGAGTGGTGAAGGGAAGGTAAATAAGCACGTGCTCGTATCATTTTCTATCAGAAGGTACCATGATGAAGTTTTATGTGATGTTGTACCTATGCATGCAGGACATATTCTATTAGGAAGACCATGGCAATTTGACAGGCGAGTTATGCATGATGGTTTTAAGAATCAATATTCCTTTGTAATGAATGAAAAACCCGTCACTCTTGTACCATTATCACCTCAACAAGCTTATGAGTATCAATTAAGGATTAAGAATGAGAGTGAACAGAAAAGAGAGAGTGATAAAAGAGAAAAAGAGAGGAGAAAACATGAGGACACAAGAGAAAGAGAAGAAAAGAGAAAGTCTTTATGCAAAAGAAAGTGATGTCAAAAGAGGATTCTATGCCAAACAGCCTATGATCGTACTTTTGTACAAGGAGACTTATTTTAATACTAACAAGTTTGACTCATCTTTGCCTAGTGTTGTTGTTGCTCTATTGCAGGAATTTGAAGATGTATTCCCTGACGATGTCCCAAGTGGATTGCCACCTAATAGAGGAATTGAGCATCAAATTGATTTCATCCCAAGTGCAACCATCCCTAACCGGCTAGCATATAAGAGTAATCCTGAGAAGACAAAGGAACTTCAAAGGTAGGTTGAGGAGCTTATGTCCAAAGGATATGTGAGGGAAAGCATGAGTCCATGTGCTGTTCCTATCCTACTTGTACCTAAAAAAGATGGGACTTGGAGGATGTGTGTTGATTGTCGAGCAATCAACAAAATCACTTGTTGTTCCCACAGCTTTGTATGGGTTGTAATTGTTGTCAACTAGGTTTAAGTGTGCAAGAAAGTAAAGCCACATGGAAGGGCAAGAAAGTAAATCCACCGTGTAAGAGCAAGAATGTAAATCCGCCACGTAAGCCCTATTAGGGTTTCATGGAAGTGATATATAAAGACCTTGGAAGACAAAAATAGGGCAAGGCCAACACAATTGCATACACGGCAAGAAGAGAGGGTGAACGACATAAACACAAAGAGTGAGTTCGGAAAACACAAGAGAAACTGTTCAACCAAGGAGACAAGAAGGGCCAACACAATTGAATACACGACAAAATACAAAAGGTGTGTGGACGGCCAATTAGAGAAAACAGAAAAACACAACACATGACCAAAGCACACCGACGGCAAGAGAACGGTAGAACAGGGGATGGCCAAATAGAAAACGGAGGCCAAAAATTGAGGAGATCATAGCCGCACAATAGCTGTCGTGAACAGTAATCTCGTGAACAGTAGCATCGGGTGAAAAAAATTGGGGGGCTGAACGAAGATATACCGATGGCAACAAAGAAGGAACATGACAAGGAGAGAAAAGAGAGGGAAACCCGTGTGTGACGATAGACCACCGGCACACAAACGGTCGGCGAGGAAACGACATGGCAAGAGATTGAAACAGGTAAGACGAGACCAGATTGGAAATGGGTGAGACCAAATCCGACCAAGTGGGTGAATCGAAAAGAGAAATCCGGAGGGAAGAGAGAGAAATCCGGTGGTAAGAGAGAGAAATCTGGCGTGAGACCAGAACATGCGTGACAGATCGTAAGCGTGGGGTAGGCCGTGAGATGTGAAAAGGCGCACCAGAAATGTGAAACAGTGAGACTATGAAACAGGAGACGGGTGAGACCGTAAGACGGTGAAAGTAGGAATTGTGTGAGACAACCTACAGAAGGAATTCAGCAAAGCACGAAAAGAACTCAACGTATTTCCAGATTTCTTCAAGAGAGGTTAGAGAGCGTTGCGGTGAACTTCTAAGCGGCAGTGGAGCAGCCTTTCAATTCAACAGAGGCAAGACAAGCTAGAAGAATGGTAGACACAGTAAGTGACACTTTTGTATTGTACTTGCTTAGTAATTGCAATAATGAAAGGAGCATAGAATTAAAGACATCCATTGTAACCTGTATTCACAAGTATAGTGGATAGTCTCGGTAGAGGGAGAGTCCCTACTACTATGGACGTACGTCACGTTGACGGAACCACGTAAATCTCGTGTGTCCTTAATTTGCTTTATGTTCTGTGTTTTGAATTGAGTTGTGAACGCAGCTAAAGTATCAGCCAACCCATAACCTAACGAAGACCTAAACAAGAACATCTATATTGTCTATTAGGCAAGGTGTCTGAAAGGTGACTTTGGGGACTATTGTGATTAGTAGGTAGCAATAGATCCACCTTAGTCGAGTCTGAGAAAGAGTTCGCTTTTAAGAAGAGATTGAAGTTGTTCACTTACCTGCGAATTACGAATTGTGGTGATACTGATTCACCCCCCCTCTCAGTATCACAAACTAGTAGATTCTAGGGAGAAGTTGGGAACTTCAATTGGTATTAGAGCACAGGTTCACCAGTTTGAAGCTTAACAGCTTGGTGTACTAGTTTGAAGGGATCTAGAAGTTTGACTTGTTCAGCATACTGATAAATGGAAGCCGGTACCTGTACTAGCACCACTTACAGCAAGAAGGTTCCAATCTTCAATGGAACCAACTACCATATGTGGAGAGCAAGAATGCAAGTGGTATTTGCAACCATGGGCATGAACGTGGTGAAATGCATAAAGGAGGGTTTTGTGGCTCTAGAAGAAGGTAAAGACCCAACCCCAAAGGAGTTAAGGCAGTTTGAGATAAATGGGAAGGCCTCAAATGTCATCATTTCAGCATTGACAGATGCTGAGTATGCTAAAGTTATGGACTGCACATCTGCCAAGGAGATATGGGATAGATTGTAGAAAGTCTATGAAGGTGATGGCAGAATGAAGGAGGCTAAGCTTCAAGTGTTCAAGAAGAGATATGAATCTCTCAGAATGTAGAAGAATGAGACAGTTCAAAAGTTCTTCACTAGGGTTATTGACGTTGTAAATGACTTGAGAAGTCATGGGAAGAACAAGAAGGACTCATCTATTGTGAAGAAAATTCTGAGAATTCTACCTGAGAGGTTTGCCTCAAAGGTAGAAACCATAGAGGAGAGTAGAGATCTCAATTCTATGTCTCTGCATGATCTCCAGTGCAATCTCCTTGCATATGAGATGAGGAAATTCAAAAAGGGGTCTAAGAAGGGAAAAGGACAACTGGCCTTGAGATGTTATCGTTGTGGGCAGACTGGACACTTTGCTTCTCAGTGCAAAGTGAAACTTGATGATGAAGATGAGGATGGTGATGATAAGCAGAATTCGAGATGGAGAAGACCATCGTTTAGATCAAAGAAGTCCAGCAAGAAGACTGCCAACCCACAGAAGAAGAAGAGAGGCTCATTCAAGAGTTATGTGAGTCAGACAAAAGAAGTTGATGAGGAGGAAGATGAAGACTCATCAGATGAGCATGCCTTTATGGCATCAGCTCAAGGTGGTAGTTCAACCTCTGAAGAGGAAGAGGAGGTTGATGAAGAAGAGCCAGATCTTGAAGCTGAGTTGGAAGCAGCTTCAAAGGAGATAATCAGAAGGGGCAGAACCATAAAAAGGTTGGAGGCCCATATAAAACAAGTTGAAGCAAAATCTGAGGAATCTGAAATTCAAAAGGATGAAATAAGGGTTGAGCATATTGACTTGAAGAGAAGATTTGAGGAACAAATCAAAATATTTGAAGACCTTACAGTAGAGCTTGGCTTAAGGGCTTCAAAAATTGAAGAAATGGAGAAAGAGTTGCTGAGACTTCAGCAACAACTCAAAAGTAGCAAAGAGAACTTGCAGAAGCTTGAAATGATAGGAGAAACAAGTTCTGCAAAAGGAGAGAAGAATGTAGAGAAAGTGCAGCAATCTGAGGCTGCACTAGCTAAAGAAAATAAGAATGTGCCAAAGAAGTTGAAAGAGAAGGTTGTGACTCAGAAGAAGATAGCTGAGAAAAAAGAAGATATGAAGAAGCAACCTAGGGTGGCAAACAAGAAGGAAGAAAAGAAAGTCAGCTAGCAGAGGGCTACAGCTGAATAGAAGAAGGAGAAGAAGGTGACTGATATGATAGTCACACAAGCAAAGAAGCAAGCTATTTTGCCTACACAACAAGTGATGAACCGAAGAAGACAAGCTGTGATTAGACCCAAGAAGAGGCAGTTTCAAGGTCATTGTCTTTATTGTAGAGTTTGGGGTCATAAGGCAATTAACTGCTAGTGGAAAAGGCCAGTATATGTCTCTAACTTGAGAAGATACGATGTTGCATACAGGGGGAGATAATACAGAATGCAGAAGAGAACATCTGTCGTGAGTTCTTGCACATACTAAAAAAGGCAAGGACACACTGACAAGGATTGTTGGTGGAGGCCCAAACTAGTGATTTCAAAGAACATGTTTGCTATATTGGCAGACTTGGAGCTGTGTGAAAGGTGCGAGCAAGATGGTCATAATGCCAAGAGATCATGACACTTCTCCCTGAGCAAGAGAAGACGCTTAATGGCACAGTGAAAACAAGCGGTGTAGTCAAAGCTGAGAAAAAGGAGAAAGCTATCTTCCAGTCAGTTCAAAAGAAGGAATATAAAGCTAAAAGGGAGGTGGCTAATATAGCTGAAATTGCACTCAAAGCTGACTACAAGGATAAGCAGTGGATCCTTGACAGGGGATGCACTTCACACATGACAGGAGACAAGAGTAAATTGTCAAAGCTAAACAAGTTAAGAGAAGGAAGAGTCAAGTTTGGCAATGATAATTCACTCAACATCAGTGGTCAGGGGTCAATACACATTGGAAGAGGAAAGTTGAAAGATGTTCTGCATGTTGAAGGACTCAGATATAATCTAGCGTCTGTCAGCAAACTATGCAATGAAGACCATAAGGTAATATTCACAAAAACAGATTGCCAGGTAAAGAGTAAATAAGGCAATACTGTTGCAGCTAGGAAGAGAACAGCTGGAAATTTGTATGTGATTGATGAAAAAAGAGATCCTCTTGCAACTAAGACTATGCAAGAAAGAAAGCCAAAGAAAACATGGACCAGTACTCATCAAGAAAATCAGATCACAGGTGACCCATTAGCAGGAGTTACAACAAGAAGAAGAATTGTGGGAGCTATTGCTTTACTCTCACAAGTTAAATATAAATTCGTTGAAGAGGCTACATAAGATCTAACTAAATCTCTGTTCACGAAGCTGTTTGAAAAGCACAGAATGAGTCTGTCTGTGCGAATGCCTCCTCAAGCCTGAAAATCAGGTGAATCCTCCATCTCTACTCTGCGAGTTTTTCAAATTTGTAATTGGTTGGCAAAAAGGAAGAGAAGCAACAGTGCAGGGGGAGCTGTTAAGAAAGGGGGAGTTGAAACTGCTGCATAGTGGCTTTTGTTATGAGTGTTGCCAACAATTACAAAGGGGGATATTGTTGTTCCCACAGCCTTGTATGGGTTGTAATTGTTGTCAACTAGGTTTAAGTGTGCAAGAAAGTAAAGCCACATGGAAGAGTGTTGCCAACAATTACAAAGAGGGAGATTGTTGTTCCCACAACCTTGTGTGGGTTGTAATTGTTGTCAACTAGGATTAAGTGTGCAAGAAAGTAAAGCCACATGGAAGGGCAAGAAAGTAAATCCGCTGCATAAGGGCAAGAATGTAAATCCGCCATGTAAGCCCTATTAGGGTTTCATGGAAGAGATATATAAAGACCTTGGAAGACAAAAATAGGGCAAGGCCAACACAATTGCATACACGACAAGAAGAGAGGGTGAACGGCATAAACATAAAGAGTGAGTTCAGAAAACACAAGAGAAACCGTTCAACCAAGGAGACAAGAAGGGCCAACACAATTGAATACATGGCAAAATACAAAAAGTGTGTGGACGGCCAATTAGAGAAAACAAAAAAACACAACACACGGCCAAAGCACATCGACGGCAAGAGAACAGCAGAATAGGGGACGGCCAAATAGAAAACAGAGGTCGAAAATTGAGGAGATCGTAGCCGCACAGTAGCCGTCGTGGACAGTAGCATCAAGTGAAAACAATTGAGGGGCTGAACGAAGATATACTGATGGCAACAAAGAAGGAACACGACAAGGAGAGAAAAGAGAGAGAAACTCGTGTGTGGCGACAGACCACCAGCACACCAACGGTCGGCGAGGAAACGACACGGCAAGAGAGAGAAATGGGTAAGACGAGACCAGTTTGAGAACCGGGGAGACCAGATCCGAGCTGGAACGGGTGAGACGAGACCAGATCGGGAATGGGTGAGACCAAATCCAACCAAGTGGGTGAACGAAAAAGAGAAATCCAGTGAAGAGAGAGAAATTCGACGGGAAGAGAGAGAAATCCGACGGTAAGAGAGAGAAATCTGGCGTGAGACCAAAACATGTGTGATAGACCGGAAGTGTGGGGTAGGCCGTGAGACGTGAAACGGCGCACTGGAAACGTGAAACAAGAGACAGGTGAGACCGTAAGATGGTGAAAGTAGGAATTGTGTGAGACAACCTACAGAAGGAATTCGGCGAAGCACGAAAAGAACTCAACGTATTTCCAGATTTCTTCAAGAGAGGTTAGAGAGCATTGCGGTGAACTTCTAAGCGGCAGTGGAGCAGCCTTTCAATTCAATAGAGGCAAGACAAGCTAGAAGAAGGGTAGACACAGTAAGTGACACTCTTTGTATTGTACTTGCTTAGTAATTGCAATAGTGAAAGGAGCAGAGAATTAAAGACATCCATTGTAACCTGTATTCACAAGTATAGTGGATAGTCTCAGCAGATGGAGACATCTATTTACGTTAACGGAACCACGTAAATCTCGTGTGTCCTTAATTTGCTTTACGTTCTGTGTTTTGAATTGAGTTGTGAATGCAACTAAAGTATCAACCAACCCATAACCTAACGAAGACCTAAACAAGAACATCCGTATTGTTTGTTAGGCAAGGTGTCTGAAACGTGACTTTGGGGACTATTGTGATTAGTAGGTAGCAATAGATCCACCTTAGTCGAGTCTAAGAAAGAGTTCGCTTTTAAGAAGTGATTGAAGTTGTTCACTTACATGCGAATTACAAATTGTGGTGATACTGATTCACCCCCCTCTTAGTATCACAAACTAGTAGATCCTAGAGAAAAGTCGGGAACTTCATCACTGTAAAGTATCGTCACCCTATACCTAGATTAGATGACATGTTGGATGAATTGCATGGGTCATGTTTCTTTTCTAAGATTGATTTGAAAAGTGGATATCATCAGATTAGGATGAGAGAGGGAGATGAGTGGAAAACAACTTTCAAAACTAAGTATGGGTTGTATGAGTGGCTTGTTATGCCATTTGGTCTCACTAATGCACCAAGCACTTTTATGCGACTGATGAATCATGTTTTACGTGCATTCGTTGGTAAATTTGTAGTTGTGTATTTTGATGATATTTTGGTCTATAGTAAAACCCTAGAAGATCATTTTGATCATTTACGTTCTATTGTAAGTGTTTTATGTTCTAAGAAATTGTATGCTAACTTACATAAATGTTCCTTATTGTATGCTAACTTACATAAATGTTCCTTTTGTACTAATCAGATCACATTTCTTGGCTATGTTGTCAGTGCTAAAGGTGTTGAGGTTGACGAGGAAAAAGTTAAGGCAATTTGTGATTGGCCTATGATGCCAACAACGTGGCTGACTTATTCTTTAGAGAAGTAGTACGTTTGCATGGCATGCCACGAAGCATTGTTTCAGACCGAGATACAAAGTTCTTAGGCTACTTCTGGAAGACTTTGTGGGGTAAGTTAGGTACTAAGCTATTGTTTTCAACTACTTGTCATCCACAAACTGATGGGCAGACTGAGGTAGTTAATCGAACTCTTTCTACTCTTTTGCATGCTATTATTTGAACAAATTTGAAAACATGGGAAGATTGTTTACCACATGTTGAGTTTGCGTATAATAGGAGTGTTCATTCTACTACTAGTTACTCTCCATTTGAAATCGTATATGGTTTTAATTCATTAACTCCTTTGGATTTGGTACCTATACCTGTCAATGAGTATGCCAGCTTAGATGGGGAACGCAAGGCTGACATGATAAAAAAATTGCATGAGAAGGTGCGACAACATATTGAAAAACGAACTAAGCAACACGCATCCCATGTCAACAAAGGACGAAAAAAGGTGTTGTTTGAACCTAGTGATTGGGTTTGGGTGCATATGCGCAAGGAATGGTTCCTAGCTCAAAGGCGTTCGAAGCTACAACCTAAAGGAGATGGTCCCTTTCAAGTTGTAGCCAAAATTAATGACAATGCTTATAAGTTGGACCTTCCTGGTGAGTATAATGTGAGTGCAACATTTAACATTTCTAATCTTTCCCCTTTTGATGTAGGTGATGATTCGGGGACGAATCCTTTTGAGGAGAGGGGGAATGATGAGAACCATAGAGATGATGGGTGGAAGGCTTCAATAGTTGTAAGAGGACCATTGCACATTCTAGAAGGCCCAATAACACGAGCTAGACCCAAAAAGATTAAAGAAGTACTAAATGGGCTGATTCAAGACATTCAGGCCAACCAAGCTTCAAATGGTGCGAATTCAAGTTTGACAAAGAGGCTGGGCCTAATTAATATAATTAGAATACTTAATAGGTCAGAATAAGTAATAGCATTCCCTCCTAAATAGGAGTTTATTGTCTATGTTGGAATTTGTCCGTATTTAGGAATTCCTCCAAAAGAAGGATTTGTCCTAAGTAGGAATTTGTGCCTCTTTAGGATTGCTATCTTAGCCTATAAATAGGCACCTCTTGTAAGCTTTGGAAAATCAGACAACTTTGAGTGAAATAGAAAGCAAGGGTTTTTCTCTCTCGGTTCTTTTAAGGACTAAAGAACTTATCAAGAGGTACTTCTTTTTGTGGCGTTCCCATCGACTTATCACTCCTAACTCCTTTCTTTTCTGGAGTGTGGCGTCTATATCCTTCTTAAATACCCTAGGTTTGTGTTCCTTCGAAAGGTGGGTCTAGGATTTGTGGTATTAAACTCTGGTTTAGCTTTCTTGGTTGTTCTTTGATTCCTTGTGTGCGTTGGGTCCCTAAGCCACGTCTTTTGGGGTTTTCCGCATCACTTCATTGTTTAATTGGTCATTTACTCAATTATCTTCAATAATCGATTGTTGTCTGATTGCACTCCTTATATCATTGAATTCCTTATCATTTTGTTTGCTTTATTGCCCATCTTCTTTGATCATGTCACTTCTTTGAAGAGGTAGGTCTAGGATTGATATATTCAAGTTTTGTTTATTCTGAATTTAGTTTGCTTGGAACTATTGAAGGAGCTCTTAGAGTCTTGCAATTCATTGTGTGAAATACAAGAGTTGAGGACTACTATAGTTGAGTGGAGAGCAAACACGCAAGGGAGTGCATTTTGTAAGGTATAATCTTTATTTATTAACAATCTTACATGTACAACATCTAATGCTAAAGAACGCAATTTCCCACATGGAGAGGAGGAAGTAGTTGTTCCAGACTTCAAATTACTTATCTTGAGGAAGCAGTTTCTCACATGTACAAATTTCTTTTAATTACTAAGGTGTTTTTACATGTTATAAACATGAGTTGTGAAGGATAAGTGCATGATATAGATGTGAAGATTTGGATGAAGGCTGTCACCGAGCAATTTAAGATGATAAATGCAAGGTTAGATGAGTTACAGTCACCTAGCAAATCCAAATCCTCTAGAAGGTGTGTGATTGAGGAAGAAGATAAGGAAGAGTCAGACTATGAGGAATTAAGCTCAAGAAAAGGCAGGAAGGCTGTTTGCAAAAGAGATAGTAATTTGGGTAGCATAATGATGAAGATTCCAACATTTCAAGGGAAGAATGATCATGAACGTTATTTGGAGTGGGGGAGAAAGGCTGAACATGTATTTGATTGCCATAATTATTCTGAGGAGAAGAAAGTAAAATTGGTAGCTATAGAATTCACTGATTATACATGTATTTGGTGGGACCAATTGGTGATAAGTAGGAGGAATGGTGAAAGGCCAATTCAGTCATGGGAAGTGATGTGGAAATCCCCAAAAAGACGTGGCTTAGGGACCCAACACACATAAGGAATCAAAGAACAACCAGGAAAGCTAAACCAGAGTTTAATATCACAAACCCTAAACCCACCCTTCAAAGGAACACGAACCTAGAGTATTTAAGAAGGATATGGATGCCACACTCTAGAAAAGAAAAGAAATTGGGAGTGATAAGTCGATTGGAACGCCACAAGAAGAAATACCTCTTGATAAGTTCCTTAGTCCTTAAAAGAACTGAGAGGAAAAACCCTTTCTTTCTATTTTACTCAAAATTGTTTGCCCTTCAGAGCTTACAAGGGGAGCCTATTTATAGGCTAAGATAGCAATCCTAAAGAGGCACAAATTCCTACTTATGACAAATCCTTATTTTGGAGGAATTCCTAATTGTGGACAAATTCTAACATAAATAATAAACTTTTATTTAGGAAGATTGCTATTACTTATTCTGACCTATTAAGTATTCTAATTATATTAATTAGGGTTGGACTCCTTGTCAAACTTGAATTTGCCCCATTTGAAGCTGGGTTGGCATGAATGTCCTGAATCAGCCCATTTAGTGCTTCTTTAATCTTTTTGGCTCTAACTCGTGTTATTGGGCCTTCTGGAATGTGCAATGGACTTCTTGCAACCATTGAAGCCTTCCACCCATCATCTCTATGGTTCTCATCATTCCCCCTCTCCTCAAAAGGATTCGTCCTCGAATCATCACCTACATCAAAAGGGGAAAGATCAGAAACGTTAAATGTTGCACTCACATTATACTCACCAGGAAGGTCCAATTGATAAGCATTGTCATTAATTCGGGCTACAACTTGAAAGGGACCATCTCCTCTGGGTTGTAGCTTCGAATGCCTTTGAGCTGGGAACCGTTCTTTGCGCATATGCACCCAAACCCAATCACCAGGTTCAAACACCACCTTCTTTCGTCCTTTGTTGACATGGGATGCGTGGTGCTCAGTTCGTTTTTCAATATGTTGTCTTACCTTCTCATGCAATTTTTTTATCATGTCAGCCTTGCATTCCCCATCTAAGCTGGCATACTCATTGACAGGTATAGGTACCAAATCTAAAGGAGTTAATGGATTAAAACCATATACGATTTCAAATGGAGAGTAACTAATAGTAGAATGAACACTCCGATTATATGCAAACTCGACATGCGGTAAACAATCTTCCCATGTTTTCAAATTTGTTCGAATAATAGCACGCAAAAAGAGTAGAAAGAGTTCGATTAACTACTTCAGTTTGCCCATCAGTTTGTGGATGACAAGTAGTTGAAAACAATAGCTTAGTACCTAACTTACCCCACAAAGTCTTCCAGAAGTAGCTTAAGAACTTTGTATCTCGATCTGAAACAATGCTTCGTGGCATGCCATGCAAACGTACTACTTATCTAAAGAATAAGTCAGCCACGTTGTTTGCATCATCAGTTTTATGACATGGGATGAAGTGTGCCATCTTTGAAAATCTATCAACAACAACAAATACAGAATCCCGACCCCTTTTTGTTCGTGGCAATCCTAGTACAAAGTCCATAGATAAATCAACCCAAGGATGGTTAGGTATGGGTAGAGGGGTATACAAGCCATGAGGTAAAACTCTAAATTTAGCTTGTTTGCATGTTATGCATTTCGCACATATCCTCTCAACATCTCGTTTCATTTGTGGTGAAAAAAAATGTTCATTTAGGACATCTAAGGTTTTCTTAACTCTGAAATAACCCATTAGACCACCCTCATGAGCTTCTCTTACAACCAAATCCCTCAAAGAACTTATAGGCATGCATAAACGATTTTCCCTAAATAAGAACCCCTTATGCCTATAAAACTTCTCAAAGGCTGACACCTCACATGCTTTATATACATTAGCAAAGTCAGGATCATTCACATATAAATCCTTAATGTGTTCAAATCCTAATAAGTTTGCAGTAAGTGTAGAGATAAGGGCATACCTGCGAGATAATGCATCAGCTACCACATTTTCCTTACCTTTTTTATATTGGATGATGTAGGGAAAGGTCTCAATGAATTCAACCCACTTGGCATGTCTTTTGTTTAACTTTCCTTGTCCCTTCAAGTGCTTCAAAGATTCATGGTCAGTATGGATGACAAACTCTTTAGGCCAAAGGTAATGTTGTCATGTCTCCAAAGCCCGTACCAATGCATACATCTCTTTATCATAAGTAGGATAATTAAGGCTTGCTCGATTTAACTTTTCACTAAAGTAAGCAATTGGGCACCTTTCCTGCATCAAAACAGCTCCAATGCCAATACCTGAAGCATTACACTCAATCTCGAAAGCTTTTGCAAAGTAAGGTAAAGCAAGTAAAGGTGCAGAACTTAATTTTTTCTTGATGCAATTAAAAGCCTTGTCTTGGTCACTACCCCACCTAAAACTCGTGTTCTTTTTGATAAGCTCAATGAGTGGTGCGGCAATGGTGCTAAAGTCTTTAACAAAGTGTCTATAAAAACTAGCTAGACCATGAAAGCTACGCACGTCACTAGTTGACTTAGGTGTAGGCCAATCACGAATTGCCTTAACTTTTTCCTCATCAACTTCAACACCTTTAGCACTGACAACATAGCCAAGAAATGTGATTTGATCAGTACAAAAAGGAACATTTATGTAAGTTAGCATACAATTTCTTAGAACGTAAAGCACTCACAACAGAACGTAAATGATCAAGATGATCTTCTAGGGTTTTACTATAGACCAAGATATTATCAAAATCACCACTACAAATCTACCAATAAATGCACGTAAAACATGATTTATTAGTCGCATAAAAGTGCTTGGTGCATTAGTGAGACCAAATGGCATAACTAGCCACTCATATAACCCATACTTAGTTTTGAAAGCTGTTTTCCACTCATCTCCCTCTCTCATCCTAATCTGATGATATCCACTTTTTCAATCAATCTTAGAAAAAACACATGACCCATGCAATTCATCTAACATGTCATCTAATCTAGGTATGGGGTGACGATACTTTACAGTAATTTTGTTGATTGCTCGACAATCAACACACATCCTCCAAGTCCCATCTTTTTTTGGTACAAGTAGGACAGGCATAGCACATGGACTCATGCCTTCCCTCACATATCCTTTGGACATAAGCTCCTCAACCTGCCTTTGAAGCTCCTTCGTCTCCTCAGGATTACTCTTATATGCTGGCTGGTTAGGGATGGATGCACCTGGGATGAAATCAATTTGATGCTTAATTCCTCTATTAGGTGGCAATCCACTTGGGATATCGTCAGGGAATAAATCTTCAAATTCCTGCAATAATGTAACAACACTAGGCAAAGATGAGTCAAACTTGTTAGTGTTAAAACAAGCCTCCTTGTACAAAAGTACAATCATAGGTTGTTTGGCATAGAATGCTCTTTTGACATCACTTCCTTTTGCATAGAGATTTTCTCTTTTCTTCTCTTTCTCGTGTCCTCACGTTTTCTTCTCTTTCTTCTATTTTATCAATCTCTTTTTTCTGTTCACTCTCATTTTTAATCCTTAATTGATCCTCATATGCTTGTTGAGGTGATAATGGTACAAGAATGACAGGTTTTTCATTCATTACAAAGGAATATCGATTCTTGAAGCCATCATGCATAACTCGCCTATCAAATTGCCATGGTCTTCCTAATAGAATATGTCCCGCATGCATGGGTACAACATCACATAAAACTTCATCATGGTACCTTCCAATAGAAAATGATACAAGCACTTGCTGATTTACCTTCACTTCACCACTCTCATTCAACCACTAAAGTTTATATGGTCTAGGATGCTTCATAGTAGGTAAATCCAGCTTCTCAACCATAGTTGTGCTAGCAATGTTAGTGCAACTCCCACCATCAATAATCATACTACATACCTTATCTTTGATGAGACGCCTTGTCTGAAAGATGTTATCTCGTTGCACCTCATTTTCTTCTTTTGCTTGCACATTCAATGCTCGTCTAGTAACGAGATCTACTCCGTTAACCGGATATTCCTCTCCATCACATTCACCCTCTGATGGTGGCACAGAATCATAATCTGATTCACTTTCAGTTTCAACATCACCGTTACTTCTCAGGATCATTGCATGCTTATTTGGACATTGAGATGCAATGTGACCCCTGCCCAAACACTTAAAACATTTAACATCTCTATTTCTACTCGGTTGGGGTTCAAATTTTCCTGTCTCCTTGCTAGAACCCACATCCTTGTGCTTGGGTAGCTCGGCTTTGGACTTGTAATTGGTCATCTCGTCCCTTTTACTCCAATTTGGCTTCCATGATGAGGTAGAACCTAAATTCTGCCCAAATCGTGTGGAGCCCTTTCGTTTAAGTTGCCTTTCAACTTTCATTGCCATGTGCACCATGTCTTCTAATTCCACATAGTGTTGCAATTCAACCATATTTGCTATTTCCTTATTTAGCCCTTGCAGAAATTGAGCCATGGTTGCCTCTCTATCTTCTTCTACATTGGCCCTAATCATGGTAATCTCCATCTTCTTGTGGTAGTCCTCCACACTTTTGGTGCCCTGAGTGAGCCCTTGCAGCCTTTGGTACAACTCCCTGTAATAGTGAGTAGGGACAAACCTTCTCCTCATGATAGCCTTCATCTCCTCCCATGTATCAATAGGCCACTCATGATTCCTTTTCCTAGTCAAAACAAGTTGATCCCACCAAATAATAGCATAATCAGTAAATTCAACTGCAGCAAGCTTTACCTTTTTCTCCTCGGAATAGTTGTGTCAATCAAAAACCAATTCAACCTTCTTTTCCCATTCTAGGTATGCATCAGGATGATTTTTACCTTGGAATGAAGGAATTGTCATTTTAATACTACCCAAATTATGGTCGTAGGTGCGTTGCTTCCCAAATTCTCTTCGATCCCTTCTATTGTTACCAGTTCTAATCATCATAGTTTGATCGTCAACTTCATCATCTTCTACATCATCTTCATGGTCATAGGCATGTGTCAACTGCCTTCTTGCTTTGGGAGCCTCATATTCCCTATGTCTCCTTTGCAACTCTGCTATTGTATTAGCTTGCTCCTCCATCCTCTCCCTTATATCATCAAATTTGGTATTCATGTGCTCAAATTGTTGTTGCATAGCTTTGATCATGAAGGACACATCATCGGCTCCCTCTTGAACTACACCTTTGTCTTTGGACGTCATAGTCTTATTTCTGCACAAAACAAATGGGATACCTCACAGAACACTCCCTCACGTGTGTCACTCAAAAGATTATGTCACACTCCCTCGTGTTTACACTCTTTATGGTTTTTTTCTTTATATGAACTTTCACTCTTACCTTTTACCACTCAGATTTTTCCTTTCAGCTCTATAAAGAACTAAACAACGTAAATCAAGGGTATTGATTTTGAACAGAATAAGCTAAATGGCGTAGAATTGAACAAATTGGAGAACAAAGAATCAAGAGAAAAAAGGATGACAACACAAACGGATTTAATGAACTAAATTTACAAGAATCAGGATAGGGGTAATATAACCTAAAGGACAACTTAGAGTAACAAAATAGGAAAACAGATGGTAGAATTGGAGTTAAGCAAGAAAACTTTATTATTATTGTAGCCAATATGACCAAACTCTTTTTGATGTTTTCTTTCTTTTGTTTTCTTCCTTCCCTTTTTTTTCTGTCGTTTTTTTTTTTCGTTTTTTTTTCTTTTTTTTTTCAACACAAAACAATAGTATAATACTTAAACATACCAATTGAAATTGAAATTAGCACGTTTATAAGCTTAAACAAACAAGCAAAGAGAGAAGGATTGCAAATAAACAGATTTGTGCATTTGAATGATAATGCACATAATAAACAAACTAAACAACCATAAATGAAAAGATAGAAAATTGAAGAGTAAGTGGATTCAACCTGATTTAGAACCTGGCTCTGATACCAACTGATGCAGAAATCTCCAAAAAGACGTGGCTTAGGGACCTAACACACATAAGGAATCAAAGAACAACCAGGAAAGCTAAACCAGAGTTTAATATCACAAACCCTAAACCCACCCTTCAAAGGAACATGAACCTAGAGTATTTAAGAAGGATATGGATGCCACACTCCAGAAAAGAAAAGAAATTGGGAGTGATAAGTCGATTGGAAGGCCACAAGAAGAAATACCTCTTGATAAGTTCCTTAGTCCTTAACAGAACCGAGAGGAAAAACCCTTGCTTTCTATTTTACTCAAAATTGTTTGCCCTTCAGAGCTTACAAGGGGAGCTTATTTATAGGCTAAGATAGCAATCCTAAAGAGGCACAAATTCTTACTTATGACAAATCCTTATTTTGGAGGAATTCCTAATTGTGGACAAATTCTAACATAAATAATAAACTCTTATTTAGGAAGAATTGCTATTACTTATTCTAACCTATTAAGTATTCTAATTATATTAATTAAGGCTGGACTCCTTGTCAAACTTGAATTTGCCCCATTTGAAGCTGGGTTGGCCTAAATGTCCTGAATCAGCCCATTAAGTGCTTCTTTAATCTTTTTGGCTCTAACTCGTGTTATTGGGCCTTCTGGAATGTGCAATGGACTTCTTGTAACCATTGAAGCCTTCCACCCATCATCTCTATGGTTCTCATCAGGAAGTGATGAAATCGGTAATGCATAAGAGATTTATACCTAACCACAACCATAGAAACTTACATAAAAAGTTGCAAGGGCTGGTGCAAGGGTCCATAGAGGACTATTACATAAAGATAGCTAGATTAGAGCTAATGTAGAGGAAGACCGAGAGGCTAATATGGCAAGATTTATTGGTGGTTTGAGTAAGGAAATATTAGATGTAGTGGATTTGCAACACTATTGGGAGATGGAGGAGTTGTTGCATAAGGCTATCAAGGTTGAGAAACAAATCAAGTCCAAAGATCCAAATTTGGGTCAGCTTCTAGTTCTACATGGAAGGCAACTTGGAAAGATGCCAAAGCAACCTCAAAGTCAAAAAGAAGATGCAAGGCCAAAGGAATCAACTATTATTTCTAAAGGTACAACCGTAATGAAATCTTTTAAATCTCGTGATGTTAAATGCTCTAAGTGTCAAAGACATGGACATATTGCTTCTCAATGTCCAAATAAAAGAGCTATGATCATGTTGGAGAATGGTGACATAGAAAGCATTAGTTCAAGTGATAATGACATGCCACCATTGGAGGAATGTTTTGATGTTAAAGTTGAAAAACTTGTTTATGGTGATATGCTAGTTGCATGGTGTGCACTAAGTATTTAGCCTAAAAATGATAATGATGAGGAGCAACATGAGCACATTTTCTATACAAGATGCCATGTAAAAGACAAGGTATGTAGCATGATTGTTGATAGTGGAAGTTGTACTAATGTTGTTAATACTTTATTAGTAGAGAAGTTGAATCTAGATACCTTCTGATGGAAGTCATATTGTACTAGTTCAAATCAACAAGGGAGTTGATTCTTTGCAAAACCATGGAGGACCAATGACAAGGGCAAGGTCAAAGAAAATAAAGGAAGCTCTCAACAACTTGTTGTGCAACATTTACTATCAGGAAGTTGCTAGGTATGAGTTAAGGATGATGGAGGTTTCACTAGGGCTTGCAAATGTGTCATCTATGGAGGAATTTGAGAACCATGGCCTTGGGAAGGAAGTTGGATTTTGGAGCCCATGTTTAGGCATTTAAATGGATTATTTCCATGGGTTATATTGTTATGTAGTGGGTTGAACAAATTTCAGCATCTTAATGGGTTATTTTCATAGGTTTTTATTATTATTTAGTGGGTTGGACGAATTTCCTTGATAAGCCCATCCTATTAGATAGGGTTTTTTAGGGGTTAGCATATAAAAAGGGCAAAAAGGGTGGTTGGAAGAGGCAAACCCATTTTAATGAGTGTATGAGCTATTTTCTCTGGTTCTTTGAGAACTAATTCTGAACTTTCATACTTGAGTGTGTTGGTTCAATAGACTTATCTTCTTCAACGTTGTTGTTGTTAGGAGTGGCGTCTGAATCTTATAGTTCTGGTTCTTGGTTATTTATAATCATTGGGTCAGAACTCCAAATCCCTTAACCTTTGTTAGAACGATCCTATACCAACATTGGTGTTGGGATCCGTTTACATATAATCGGAGTTCGTATCATTTGGTATCAAAGCCTTGGCTACTCAAGTTAGTTGTACTTTTGCTATCATCTCTTTCATGTGTTCTTCATTGTTGGTTGAATAATCAAAAAAGAAAACAAAAGAAAAGAAGAAATTCATGTGTTCTTAAGTTTGGCCACTGCTGTCATTCATTTTGCAAAAATACCCATCAGTTAACCAAAAAAAAAAATTATTTTTTTCTTAGGTTGCCTTTCTGCTATTCGTTCCTTCTATAGAAATACCCATTAGTTAACCCCCCCCAAAAAAAAGGCTTTATTGCTCAATTGGTCATTTACTCAATTATATTCGATAATTGATTGTTGTTCAATTACACTGCTCATATCATTGAATTCCTTGTCATTCTGTTTACTTTATTGCCCATCTTTTTTTTTTGTGTTACTTCTTTAAAGAGGTAGGTCTAGGATTGATATATTCAAGTTTTGTTTGTTTTGAATTTAGTTTGCTTGGAACTATTGAAAGAGCTCTTAGAGTCTTGCAATTCATTGTGTGAAACACGAGAGTTAAGAACTACTATAGTTGGGTGGAGAGCAAACACGAAAGGGAGTGAGTTTGGTGAGGTACATTCTTTATTGACTTATAATCTTACAAGTACAATGTTTAATGCTAAAGAAGGCAATTTCCTACATGGAGAGGAGGAAGTAGTTGTTCCAGATTTCAAATTGCTTATGAAATCCTTAGAACAAAAGTTTGATAGGATTGACCAAATGTTTTAGGAAGTGTGAGACAGGATGGATAAAATAGAAGGGGAATCGAGTGTCAATCTTATGAGGCCAGTTGGGAGGGTCGGGAAGGAGCAATTTGAACATGATTTTGGTGAAGATGGTGATGATTATTATGATGACGATGATAATGCTAGTAGAAACTTTAGAGGTGGAGTTAAAGGAGGACGTGGTAATAGGAATGATAGAGGAGTAAGAGGCAATGAAAATATTTACGATAGGTACAATGAAGGTTGGGATAATAGAAATAGAGTGGAGGAAGGAGTAGAGAAAAATCTTAGTAGTATTAAAATGAAAATACATTCTTTCCAAGGGAAAGTTGACCCTGATGTCTATTTGGATTGGGAACAAAGGGTTAATATATGAGTGCCACAACTTCTCTAAGGAGAAGAAAGTGAAGTTAGCTATAGCAGAGTTCATTGATTATGCTGTAGTATGGTGGGACCAACAAGTTACCACTAGGAGAAGAAATTTTGAGAGAACTGCAGAAACTTGGAATGAGAAGGAGATTTGTTTCCAGCTCTTATTATAGGGATTTGTATAACAAGTTGCAGAGCCTTACGCAAGGTTCCAAGAGTGTGGAAGAGTACCATATAGAGATAGAAATTGTTATGGTTAAGGCGAATGTAACGGAGGATAGGGAGGAAACCATGGCTAGGTTCTTCCAAGGGTTGAATAGAAGTATAGCTGATGTGGTAGAACTACAATACTATGTAGAGCTTGAAGACATGGTACACATTGCCATGAAAGTTGAGAGGCAACTTAAGGGAAGGAGCACTTCTAGATATAATCAAAACTTAGGTTCATCTTTTTGGAAGTTGAATGGGGGGAAGAAGGAAGAGAAGATGACTTCTAAGGTTAAAACCAATTCACATAGACCAAAGGCTAATGGGGCAGCCTTGAAAAGGGAAAATTTGAAGAAAAATTTGAAGGCACCCAAGGAAAAACTAGAGACATAAAATGTTTTAGATGTCTGGGTAGGGGTCATGTGGCTTCACAATGTCCTAACAAGAGAACCATGTACCTTAAGGTGAATGGTGACTATGTGTTTGGCAGTGATACTAGTGATGAAGACCAAATGCCACCATTAGAGCATGCTAGTGATGTTGATGAAGGAATAAAGTATCTAGAGCATGGTGGAAGGCCTTTAGTAGCAAGGAGAGCCCTTAGTGTGTAGGTTAAGGAGGAGGATGATGTTGAGATGTTGCGAGAAAACATTTTTCCATACTCGATGTTTAGTTCAAGATAGACTCTGTTGCTTGATCATTAATGGAGGTAGTTGCATTAATGTAGCAAGTACAGAGTTGGTGGAAAAATTGAACTTGCCTACAACCAAACATCCTAGGCCATATAATTTGCAATGGTTGAATGACAGTGGAGTGGTGAAAGTGAGTAAACAAGTTGTGGTTCCATTTTCCATTGGTAGATATAAGGATGAATTGTTTTGTGATGTTGTACCTATGTAGGTCGGGTATTTGTTATTGGGTTGTCCTTGACAATTTGATAGAAAATTTTTGCATGATGGTTACAAGAATTGCTATTCTTTCACCATGGATGGAAAACCATTCACACTTGTTCCATTGACTCCAAAACAGGTGTATGAAGACCAAGTTAGACTTTATGAAAGTGAGCAAAAGAGGAGGAGTGAAAAGAAAGAGAGAGTCGAGAGAAAAGAAAGTAAAGGAGAGAAAAACAAGGTGAAAGCATTTGAGAGTGCTAGGTACAGGAGTGGTTAGGTTCATAAGAGTGAAGATGAGAGAAAACAAGCGAGTGTGTTTGCAAAAGGAGCAGATGTTAGGGTTGCCTTCCAAGCTAGGCAACAAATGATCTTGATCCTTTACAAGGATTCTTATTTCTCTAACATTGACCTTGATTCATCTTTGCCTAGTGCTATTTCATTTTTGTTGTAGGATTATAATGATGTATTCCCTAAGGAGATCCTAGATGGTTTACCACCAAGGAGAGGGATTAAACATCACATTAATCTTATTCCTAGATCTCCTATTCCCAATAAGCCAGCATATAAAAGTAATCCTAAGGAGACAAAGGAGCTTCAAAGGCAAGTTGATGAGTTGATAAAGAAGGGACATGTAAGGGAGAGCATGACTCCATATGCAGTGCCAGTGTTGCTTGTGCCAAAGAAAGATGGATCTTGGAGGATGTGTGTCGATTGTAAAGCTATCAACAAAATAACAGTTAAGTATCGACATCATATACCCAGGCTTGATGATATGCTAGATGAATTACATGGTGCTTGTTACTTCTTTAAAATTGACCTTAAGAGTGGGTATTATCAAATTAGGATGAGGGAAGGAGAGAAATGGAAAACTACATTCAAGACCAAGCATGGTATGTATGAATGGTTAGTTATGCCCTTTGGTTTGACTAATGCACTTAGTACTTTTATGAGATTAATGAATCATGTTTTGAGACCTTTCTTAGGAAAGTTTGTTGTGGCTTATTTTGATGACAATTAGTACACTGTAGGAATTTAGAAGAGCTTGTTAAACATTTGCATTGTGTGCTTGATGTTTTGAGGAAAGAGAAATTGTATGCCAATTTGAAGAAATGCAATTTGTGCAAGGATCATGTTATTTTCTTGGGTTATGTTGTGTCTGCTCATGGCATAGAGATTGATAAAGAGAAGATTAAGGCAATTCAAGAATGGCTTACACCTAAGAGTGTGAGTGATGTGAGGAGTTTTCATGGTTTGGCTAGCTTTTATAGGAGGTTCATTAAGGATTTTAATACCATAGCTGCACCATTAATTGAGGTGATTAGAAAGAGTGTGAGTTTCAAGTAGAGTAAGGAATAACAAGATGCCTTTGATTTGCTTAAGTCTAAGTTGTGTAATGCACCACTTCTTGCTTTGCCTAATTTTTATAAGATCTTTGAAATTGAATGTGATGCATTGGGCATTGGGATTGGGGGAGTTCTCATGTAAGAGAAACAACCTTTTTCATTCTTTAGTGAGAAGTTGAGTGGGGCAACAACATTGAATTATCCAACTTATGATAAAGAAATGTATGCACTTGTTAGGACTTTAGAAACATGACAACATTACCTTTGGCCTAAGGAGTTTGTAATTCATACTGATCATGAGTCTTTAAAATACTTGAAGGGGCAAGGTAAGTTTGATAGGAGACATGCAAAATGGGTTGAGTTTATTGAAACTTTTCCTTATGTAATTCAATATAAATCAGGTAAGGAAAATGTTGTTGCTGATGCATTGTCACGTAGGTACACATTGATTAGCACTTTGAGCGTTTAGTTGCTAGGGTTTGAGCACATTATTGATTTGTATGCTAATGATGCTGACTTTAGTAATGTATATGTTGCATGTGAGAAAGCTGCCTTTGGTAAGTTCTATAGACATGAGGGGTGTTTGTTTAGAGGAAATAAGCTTTGTATTCCTAAAGGGTCTATGAGAGTATTACTTGTGAGAGAAGCTCATAAGGGTGGTTTAATGGGACACTTTGGCATTTAAAAGACTTTTGATGTTTTAAATGAACATTTCTTTTGGCCACATAAGAAAAGGGATATTGAAAAAGTCTGTGCCAAGTGTATTATTATTTGTAGACAAGCTAAGTCTAGAGTTTTGCCCCATGGTAAATATATGCCCTTGGAAATTCCTTGTGAACCTTGGACCAACATTTCTATGGATTTTATTCTTGGGTTACCTAGGTTCAAGAAGGGCTAAGATTGTATTCTTGTTGTAGTTCACAGGTTTTCAAAGATGACGCATTTCATTACTTGCACCAAAACAGATGATGCCACACACATTGTAGACTTATTTTTTAGAGAAATTGTTTGCCTACATAGAGTGCCAAAAAGTATGGTAACAGACCATGATGCAAAATTTTTGAGCCATTTTTGGAACAAAGTTGTTGTTTTCTACAGCTTGTCATCCACAAACCAATGGACAAATTGAGGTAGTAAATCGAACTCTTGGTACATTGTTGCGTGTTGTTATTGGTAAGAAGTCTAAAACCTAGGAAGAATGTTTGCCTTTTGTGGAGTTTGCTTATAATCATGTTGTTCATAGTGCTATAGGTTATTCTCCTTTTGAACTTGTTTATGGTTTTAATCCATTATCTCCTTTGGAATTAGTACCATTGCTTATATAGGACAGGGTTAATTTAGATGGGGAAAAGAAGGCTGAAGTGGTTAGGCAACTTCATGAGAAAGCTAGGCTTAACATTAAGAGAAAAACCAAACATTATTAAACACAAGCCAACAAAAGTCATAGGCATATCACTTTTGAACCTGGTGATTAGGTTTGGGTACATTTGCGGAAGGATAGATTTCCTATACAAAGGAAATCAAAGTTGCAACCAAAGGGAGATGGTCCTTTTCAAGTGGTGGCAAGAGTTAATGATAATGCATATAAACTTGACTTGCCAGGTGAGTATAATGTGTGTGTAACATTTAATGTTTCCAAACTTTCTCGTAGTTACAGATTCGTGTAGTTCTAGATTCGCAGAGTTCCATATTTGCATAGTTCTGAATTCGCAGAGTTTCAGATTCGCATAGTTCCGGTTTCATAGAGTTCCCGATTCGTGTAGTTCCGCATTCGCAGAGTTTCGGATTCGTACAGTTTCGGATTCACGTGGATTCGCATAGTTCTAGATTCGAGAGTTCCGGATTCCTGTAGTTTCGGTTTCGCAGAGTTTCAGATTTGCATTGTTCCAGATTCGTAGAGTTTCGGATTCAAGTGGATTCATGTAATTCTGGATTTGCATGGTTCCAGATTCGCAGAGTTTTGGATTTGCGTCGATTTGCGTAGTTCTGAATTCGCAGAGTTGTAGATTCGTGTTGTTCTGGATTCCTAGAGTTTCGGATTCATGTGGATTTGCATCGTTCCAATTTCGCAGAGTTTCGCATTCACGTAGTTCCGGATTCGCGTAGTTCCGAATTCACAGAGTTCCGGATTCATGTGGATTCGCGTAGTTCCTAATTCGCAGAGTTCCGGATTCGCGTTGTTATGGATTCGTAGAGTTTCAGATTCACGTGGATTTGTGTAGTTCTAGTTTTGCAAAGTTCTAGATTCGCGTAGTTTCAGATTCCTAGAGTTCTGGATTTGCATAGTTCTAGATTCTCAGAGTTACGGATTCGCGTGTTTTGGATTGGCAGTGTTTTGGATTCGCCTAGTTTCATTTTCACAGAGTTCTAGATTTGTGTTGTTCTAATGTTGCAGAGTTTCGGATTCGCAGAGTTACGGATTCGCGTGGATTAGCGTATTTCCGGATTCGTAGAGTTCTGAATTTGCGCGGAGTCGTGTAATTCCGGTTTCACAGAGTTCTAGATTCGCGTAGTTCTGGTTTCCTAGAGTTCTAGATTGGCGGAGTTCTGGATTCGCATTGTTCCGGATTTGCAGAGTTCAGATTAGTGTAGTGTTGTTCCCACTGCCTTATATGAGTTGTAATTGTTGTCAATCAGATTTAAGTGTGCAAGCAGACATAGCTCGTTCAAGTATTCAAGTAATATGAAGCCATATGGAGGGGCAAAAAAGGAAATTCACCACAGTTCCAGTAAACCCTACTAGGGCTTGCATAGAAGGGAGTATATAAACTAGTAGAGCAAGAAAAAAAAAGGTGTGAAAAACACACCATTGGGAGAGCAAACGTGAAAAATAGACCACCGGGAGAGCAAACTAGAAACGCACCACTTGCAAAAGAAGAAATCAGAAACGTGAGACCACCTGAAGGAGAAGACAGCAGACCTGGTATCTATGAGTCCACCAGGAAGAGAAGACAACAGACCAGAACGTGTGACATCAAACGCAAGACCAGCAAATCCAGAAACGTGGTGCAGGCCAAGAGACATGAAACGACAGACCAGGAGCATGGTGCAGGCCAAGAGACGTGAAATGGCAGACCAGAAGTGTGAGGCAGTCCGTGAGATGTGAAACGACAAACTAGTAGTGTGACGTAAGACGTTAAATGGTAGACCTAAAGCGTGAGTGCAAGCTATGAGACGGTGAGACGGTGAGACCAGGAGTTAGGTGAGACAACCTAAAGAAGAAATTCGGTGAAGCATTTGAGAGAACTCAACGTATTTCTAGATTTCTACAAGAGAGGTTAGAGAGTGTTTTGGTGATCTTCCAAGTGGTAGTGAAGTAGCCTATTCAAATCAAACAAAGACAACATAAGCTAGAAGAAGGGTAGACACAGTAAGTGACACTCTTTGTATTGTGATTGCTTTGTATTTGCAATAGTGAAAGGAGTAGAAGATTAAGACATTCATTGTAATCATAGGGAATACCACAATGGTGTTTTCAAGTATAGTGGATTGTCTCGGTAGTGGAAAAACCTCTACCACCGTGGAGTACGTCACATTGACGGAACCACACAAATCTCTTGTGTCCTTGCTTTGAATTTACATTTTGTGTTTTGAATTGAGTTGTGAACGCAGCTAAAGAATCATTAAACCCATAACCTAAAAGAAGACCTAATCAAGAACAACCAATCCATTTAATAGGCAAGGTGTCTGAAAGGTAACTTTGGGGACTATTGTAATTAGTAGGTAACAATAGATCTATCTTAGTTGAATCTGAGAAAGAGTTCATTTCGGAGAAGAGTTTGAAGGTGTTCACCTATCAATTAAAAAGAAGGGGTGTAATACTGATTCACCCCCCCTTTCAGTATTACAGACTAGTAGATCCTAGGGTGAAGTAGTGAACTTCAATTGGTATTAGAGCACAGGTTCACTAGTTTGAAGCTTAACAGCTTGGTGTACTAGTTTGAAGGGTTCCAGAAGTTTTAACTTGTTTAGCATACTGAGAAATAGATGTCGGTACTAGCACCAGCACTACTTACAGCAAGAAGGTTCCAATCTTCAATGGAACCAACTACCATATGTGGAGAGCGAGAATGCAAGTGGTGTTTGCAACCATGGGCATGAACGTGGTGAAATTTGTACAGGAGGGTTTTGAGCCTCCAAAAGAAGGAAAAGATCCACCCCAGAGGAATTAAGGTAGTTTGAGATCAATGAGAAGGCCTCAAATGTCATCATTTCAGCATTGACAGATGCTGAATATGCTAAAGTTATGGATTGCAAATCTGCTAAGGAGATATGGGACAAATTGCAAAAGGTCTATGAAGGTGATGACAGAATGAAGGAGGCCAAGCTTTAAGTTTTCAAGGAGAGATATGAATCACTCAGAATGCAGAAGAATGAGACAGTCCAAGAGTTCTTCACCAGGGTTATTGATGCTGTAAACGACCTTAAAAGTCATGGGAAGAACAAGAAGGACTCATCTATTGTGAAGAAAATTCTAAGAATTCTACCTGAGAGGTTTGCCTCAAAGGTGGCAGCCATAGAGGAGAGTAGAGATCTCAATTCTATGTCACTGCATGATCTCCAGTGCAATCTCATTGCGTATGAGATGAGAATAAAGTCAACTGAAAGCTCCTCAACATCAAAGCTATCAAAGGAGGCAGCTTTCAAAGCTATGAGACACTTAAAGAAACGAGAAGAGGAAGAATCATCCAGTGAGGATGATGATGATGATAAGGAAGAAAGTGAAGGTGAAGTGTTGGCTTACTACACAAGGAAATTCAAAAAGGGGTCTAAGAAGGGAAAAGGATAGTTGTCCTTGAGATGTTATCGTTGTGGGTAGACTGGACACTTTGCTTCTTAGTGCAAAGTGAAACTTGATGATGAAGATGAGGATGGTGATGATGAGCAGAATTCAAAATGGAGAAGACCATCATCCAAGTCAAGGAAGTCTAGCAAGAAGACGACTAACCTACAAAAGAAGAAGAAAGGTTCATTCAAGAGTTATGTGAGCCAGACAAAAGAAGCCGATGAGGAGAAAGATGTAGACTCATCAGATGAACATGCCTTTATGGCATCAGCTCGATGTGGTAGTTCAACCTCTGAAGAGGAAGAGGAGATTGATGAAGAAGAACCAGATCTTGAAGCTGAGTTAGAAGCAGCTTCAAAGGAGATAATCAGAAGCGGTAGAACTATAAGAAGGTTGGAGGCCCATATAAAACATGTTAAAGCAAAGATTGAGGAAGCAGAAAGTCAAAAGGATGAAATAAGGGCTGAGCATATTGACTTGAAGAGAAGATTTGAAAAATAGATCAAAATATGTGAAGACCTTACTATAGAGTTTGGCTCAAGGACTTCAACAATTGAAGAAATGGAGTTAGAGTTGCTAAGACTTCAGCAACAACTCAAAAAGAGTGAAGAGAACTTGCAGAAGTTTGAAGTGATAAGAGAAACAAGCTCTGCAAGAGAAAAGAAGAATGAAGAGAAAGTGCAGCAATCTGATGTTGCACTGCCTAAAGAGAATGAGACTTTGCCACAGAAGTTGAAAAAGAAGGCTGTGACTCAAGAGAAGATAACTGAAGAAGAGAAGACAGTTATCAAACCAAAGCCAGGGCCAAAAATGATGTATGTGGTTAAAGAGCAGCAGCCCAAGAACAGTGAAGGCTGAAAATAAAGAAGATTTGAAGAAGCAACCTAGGGTTGCAAACAAAATTGAAGAAAAGAAAGTTAGCCAGCCAAGGGCAATGGTTGAACAGAAAAAGGAGAAAAAGGTGGTTGAAATGAAAGCCACACAAGTAAAGAAGCCAGCAACCTTGCCTACACAACAAGTAATGAACAAAAGAAAACAAGCTGTGATTAGACCCAAGAAGAGGCAGTTTCAAGGTTACTGTCTTTATTGTGGAGTTTGGGGTCATAAGGCAAGTAAATGCTGGTGGAGAAGGCCAGTATATGTTTCCAACTTGAGAAGATACGATGCTGCATACAGGGGGAGACAATACAAAATTCAGAGGAGAACACCTGTCGTGAGTTCTTGCACATACTATAAAAAGCAACTACACACTGACAAGGAGTGTTGGTGGAAGCCCAAACCAGTGGTTTCAAAGGACAAGTTTGCTATATTGGTAGACTTGGAACAGTGTGAAAGGTGTGGGCAGGATGGCCATAATGCCAAAAGATGCATGACTTTCTCCTTGAGCAAGAGAAGACACTTAATGGCACAGTGAAAGCAATTGGCATAGTTAAAGCTGAGTAAAAGGAGAAAGTTATCATCAAGCTAGTTCAAAAGAAGGAATATAAAGCTAAAAAGGAGGTGGCTAATATAGCTGAAATTGCACTAAAGGTTGATTACAAGGATAAGCAGTGGATCCTTGATAGTGGATGCACTTCACACATGACAGGAGACAAGAGTAAATTATCAAAGCTGAACAAGTCAAGAAAGGGTAGAGTCAAGTTTAGTAATGATGATTCACTCAACATCAGTAGTCAAGGGTCAGTAAATATTGAAAAAGGAAAGCTGAAAGATGTTCTGCATGTTGAAGGACTCAGATATAATCTAGCATCCGTCAGCCAACTATGCAATGAAGACCATAAAGTGATATTCACAAAAACAGGTTGCCAAGTAAAGAGTAAAGAAGGCAATACTGTTGTAGTCGGGAAAAGAATAGCTGGAAATTTATATGTGATTGATGAGGACAAGACAAACAGTTGTTTACTTACATAAGAAGAAGAAAATCGACTTTGGCATAGGAGGCTGGGACACTTAATATAGAAAAACATGAGGAAGCTGACCATTACTCATGCAATCAGAGACATTCCAGACCTCAATAGAGAGAGGGAGTATGTTTGTTTAGCATGCTCTAAAGGAAAACAGGTCAGAAAGCAATATAAGACCAAAGAGTTTAGTTCTGAAGCAGTGCTTAACATTGTACATACTAATTTGTGTGGGCTGATGAGAACAAAAGGGTTGAATGGTGAAAGGTACTTCATCTTGTTTGTTGATGATTATTCTAGAAGGACCTGCATCATGCACCTCAAACACAATTAAGAAGTTTTGAAATGCTTCAAGAGATACAAAAGATTGGCTGAAAATGAGAGTGGAAAGAAGGTCAAAGTATTGAGGTTAGATCAAGACTTTGAATTCACAAATGGAGCTTTTGAAGATTACCTTGAGAAGCATGGAATTCACCATTAGATAGCAGCAACAAGAACACCTCAACAAAACGGGGTGGTAGAGAGGAAAAATAGAGCTATGGTTGAAATGGCAAGAACTCTACTGCTGGAATCCAAGCTTCACACAAGATTTTGGACAGAAGCAACATTTATAGCCATGCATCTACTGAACAGATTTTTACTAAGGCCCAATACTGATAAGACTCCATACGAGCTATAGAATGGGAAAAAGACAACAGCCAAGTATCTTAGAATCTTTGGCAGCCTATGTTTTGTGAAGAACAAGGAGCAAAACTTGGGAAAATTCCATGCTAGGTCAAATGAAGGCATTTTTGTGGGATACTCGGCAAAGACAAAAGGTTACAGAGTTTTTCTGCATATATTGGGAAAAGTGGTCACTTCCAGTAATGTGAGAATAGATGAAAACTGGAAAACAATGCATAATGGAGAAGCTGAGGATAGTGGAAGAAGATGATTTCAAGATAGATGAAGAATCTGACCAACATGAAGAAGAGGGAAAAGAAGTAAGTTTAGACTCAGAGAAGAGTGAGTCTGAAGATGAAGAAAGAGATTCTCTTGCAACTAAGACTGTGCAAGAGAGAAAGACAAAGAAGACATGGACCAATGCTCATCAAGGAAATCAGATAATAGGTGACCCATCAGCAGGAGTTACAACAAGAAGAAGAATTGTGGGAGCTACTGCTTTACTCTCACAAGTTGAACCTAAATCTGTTGAAGAGGCTGCACAAGACAAAGCCTGGGTCAAAGTTATCAATGAGGAGCTGGATCAAATCGAGAAGAATGAAACATGGGAGCTGGTTCCAAGACCCACTAACAAGAATGTCATAGGAACAAAATGGGTGTTTAAAAATAAACACAATGAAGATGGCAAGGTGGTGAGGAACAAGGCTAGACTAGTTTGCAAAGGCTACACTCAGATAGAAGGAGTAGATGTTGATGAAACTTTTGCACTAGTAGCAAGGTTGGAAACTATCAAAATGTTCTTAGCTTTGGTAGCACATAAGAGGTATAAAGTTTACCAGATGGATGTGAAATCAACCTTTCTAAATGGACTCTTGAAAGAAGAAGTGTATATTGAACAACCCGATGGAGTACAAATCAGTGAGGATGAGACACACGTGTGCAAGCTGAAGAAAGCCTTGTATGGCCTTAAACAAGCCCCAAGAGCATGGTACAGCAAGCTGGATGCGTATTTGAGAAGGTTGAACTTTAGAAGAGGAAACGTTGATAATAACCTATATGTGTTCAACTCAGAGAAAGGCCAGCTGATAACCATAGTATATGTAGATGACATCATCTTTGAAGGGGGTCACTCTGAGCTATGCCAAGAATTTGCACAGAAGATGAGTGAGGAATTTGAGATGTCATTGATTGGAGAAATGACTTACTTTCTTGGATTACAGATAAAACAGTGTGAAGAATGTATTTTTATTTCTCAGACAAAATATGCCAAAGAGATGTTGAAAAAGTTTGGCATGGAGGATAGCAGACTTGTCAGTACCCCTATGACAGTAGGCTGCAAGTTAACAAAAGATCAGGAAGGAAGGAGTACAAGCCCCACAGAATACAGGAAGATGATAGGGAGCCTTCTGTACCTTACAGTATCAAGGCCTGATCTCATGCAAGCTGTGTGCATCGCAAGTAGATTCCAAGCTGATCCTAAGGAATCTCATGTGTTGGCAGTGAAAAGAATCCTAAGATACCTCAAAGGGACACTAGAAATGGGTTTGTGGTATCCTGCCATGGATTCTGTAAAACTACGAGCATACACTGATGCAGACTAGGCAGGAAGTATAGATGACAGAAAATCAACCAGTGGCTGCAGCTTCTACTTGGGTTCAAAGTGTGTTGCATGGCTAAGTAGAAAGCAAAACAGTGTTGGTTTGAGCACAGTGGAGGCTGAGTATATGGCTGCTTGTGCAGCATGTACTCAGGTGATATGGATGCAAAGAAAATTGGCTGATTTGGGTGTTGAAGTGAAGTTACCAGTGAGTGTACTTTGTGATAATCAAAGTGTAATTGATCTCAGCAAGAATCCAGTTCAACATTCAAGGAGCAAGCATATTGACATCCGGTATCACTTTATCAAGGATCAAATGGAAGAGGGCACAATTCAATTGGAGTATGTCGGTACTAAAGATCAAATCTCTGATATTCTAACTAAACCTTTCTCCACAGAGTTGTTTGAAAAGCACATAATGAGTCTATCTGTGCAAATGCCTCCTCAAGCTTGAAGTTCAGGTGAATCCTCCATCTCTACTTTGCAGGTTTTTCAAATTTGTAATTGGTTGACAAAGGGGGAGAGAAGCAGCAGTGCAAGGGGAGCTATTAAGGAAGGGGGAGTTGTAATCCATCTGCTTCTGGATTATCTGGATTATTACTCTAAGAAGATTATGAAGGACTGTTGCATAATGGTTTTTGTTGTGAGTGTTGCCAACAATTACAAAGGGGGAGATTATTGTTCCCACAGCCTTGTATGAGTTGTAATGATTGTCAACCAGATTTAAGTGTGCAAGCAGACATGGCTCGTTCAAGTATTCAAGTAATATGAAGCCACATGGACGGGCAAGAAAGGAAATTCGTTGCAGCTCCAGTAAACCCTACTAGGGTTTGCATAGAAGGGAGTATATAAACCGGTAGAGCAAGGAAAAAAAAGGTGTGAAAAACACACCATCAGGAGAGCAAACTAGAAACGCACCACCTGTAAGAGAAGAAATCAGAAACGTGAGACCACCTGGAGGAGAAGACAGCAGACCTCGTATTCGTGAGACCACTCGGAAGAGAATACAACAGACCAGAACGTGTGATGTCAAACGCCAGACCAGAAGTGTCAGGTGGCTGAGAAATGTGAACCAGCAAAACCAGAAGTGTGAGGCAGCTGAGAAATTTGAACCAGAAAAACCAGAAGCGTGAGGTGGCTGAGAAACGTGAACCAGAAAAACCACAAGTGTGAGACGACTGAGAAATGTGAACTAGCAAAACCAGAAGCATGAGGTGGTTCAGAAACGTGAACCAAAAAAACCAGAAGCATGAGGTGACCGAGAGACGTGAACTAGCAAAACCAGAAATGTGAGGTAGGCCGAGAAACGTGAACCAGCAAACCAAAAACGTGAGGCAGGCTGAGAGACGTGAAGCGCCAGACCAGAAACGTGAGGCAGGCCGAGAGATGTGAACTAGCAAAACCAAAAGCATGGTGCAGGCCAAGAGACGTGAAACGGCAGACTAGAAGCGTGAGGCAATCCATGAGACGTGAAACAGCAGACCAGTAGCGTGAGGTAGGCCGTGAGACGTCAAACAACAAACCTGAAGCGTGAGTGCAAGCCATGAGATGGTGAGACGATGAGACCAGGAGTTGGGTGAGACAACCTAGAGAAGAAATTCGGTGTAGCATTTGAGAGAACTCAATGTATTGCTAGATTTCTTCAAGAGAGGTTATAGAGTGTTTTGGTGATCTTCCAAGCGGTAGTAAAGCAGCCTATTCAAATCAAACAAAGGGAACACAAGCTAGAAGAAGGGTAGACACAGTAAGTAACACTTTTTGTATTGTGATTGCTTTGTATTTGCAATAGTGAAAGGAGTAGAAGATTAAGAAATCCATTGTAATCATAGGGAATACCACACTGGTGTTCTCAAGTATAGTGGATTGTCTCAGTAAAGGAAGAATCTTTACCACCGTGGAGTATGTCACATTGATAGAACCATGTAAATCTCTTGTGTCATTGCTTTGAATTTACATTCTGTGTTTTGAATTGAGTTGTGAAAATAGCTAAAGAATCATCAAACCCATAACCTAAAAGAAGACCTAATCAAGAACAACCAATCCGTTTAATAGGCAAGGCGTCTGAAAGGTAACTTTGGGGACTATTGTGACTAGTAGGTAATAATAGATCTATCTTAGTTGAATCTGAGAAAGAGTTCATTTCTGAGAAGAGTTTGAAGTTGTTCACCTATCAATTAAAAAGAAGGGGTGTAATACTGATTCACCCCCCCTTTCAGTATTACAAACTAGTAGATCCTAAGGTGAAGTAGGGAACTTCACGTAGTTCCAAATTTGCGTGGATTCATGTAGTTCCGGAGTCACAGAGTTCCGGATTCGCATTGTCCTGGATTCATAGAGTTCCAGATTCACATGGATTCGTGTAGTTCCAATTTCACAGAATTTCATATTCGCGTAGTTCCAGATTTGTAGAGTTCCAGATTCATGTAGTTTCGGATTCGCACAGTTCCGAATTCACGTTGTTCCGAATTCGCAGAGTTCCAGATTCGCGTGGTTCCGGATTCACGTAGTTCCGGATTCGCAGAGTTCCAGATTCACGTAGTTCTGAATTTGCAGAGTTCCAGATTCCCGTAGTTCCGGATTCGCGTGGATTCATGTAGTTCCGGAGTCACAGAGTTCTGGATTCGCATTGTCCTGGATTCATAGAGTGGATTAGCATAGTTCCCAATTCGCATAGTTCTAAATTCGTGAAGTTCCAGATTTGCAAAGTTACAAATTTGCGTGGATTAGCATATTTTCGGATTCGCAGAGTTCCGGATTCGCATTGTTCCAGATTGGTAGAGTTCTGGATTCACGTGGTTCGTGTAATTCCAGTTTCGTAGAGTTCTAGATTCGCGTAGTTCCTAAGTCAAGTGGATTCGCATAGTTCAGGATTTGCAGAGTTCCAAATTCGCCTAGTTCTGGGTTCGCAGTATTCCAGATACATGTAGTTCCGTTATTGCATAGTTCCAATTTTGTATAGTTCCGGATTCGCAAAGTTTTGGATTCACGTGGATTCGCGTAGTTCCGTTTTCGCAGAGTTTCGGATTCGCGTAGTTCCAGATACGCAGATTTCCTAATTCGCGAGGATTTGCATAGTCTTGGATTCGCAGAGTTCCGGATTTGCGTTGTTCTGGATTCATAGAGTTACGGACTCACGTGGATTTGCGTAGTTCCAATTTCGCAGAGTTTCAGATTCGCGTAGTTCTGGATTCGCAGAGTTCTGGATTCGCGTTGTTCCGAATTCATAGAGTTCCATATTCACGTGGATTCGTGTAATTCCATTTTCGCAGAGTTCTAGATTTGCATAGTTCCGGTTCTGTAAAGTTTCAGATCAGTGTAGCTCCGGATTTGCAGAGTTCCGAATTCGCGTGGATTCGCGTAGTTCTGGATTCGCACAGTTTCAGATTTGCGTGGATTCACGTAGTGCCGGATTCACGTGGATTCGCGTAGTTCCAATTTTGCAAAGTTTCGGATTCATGTAGTTTGGGTTTCGCAGAGATCCAGATTCGCGTAGTTCCAGATTTGCGTGGATTAGCGTAGTTCCAGATTCGCATTGTTTCGAATTCACAGAGTTCCGGATTGACGTGGATTCGCATAGTTCCAATTTTGCAGAGTTTCGGATTCGTATAGTTCTGCATTTGCAAAGTTTGGGATTCGCGAAGTTTCGGATTCACACAGTTTTGCATTCGCGTAGTTTTGGATTCGCACAGTTCCGGATTCGTGTAGTGCCGGATTTATGTGGATTCGTGTAGTTCCAATTTCGCAGAGTTCCGGATTTGTGTAGTTCCGGTTTCGTAGAGATTCAGATTCGTGTAGTTTCGGTGTTGCAGAGTTCTGGATTTGCATGGATTTGCATAGTTCCGGTTTCACAGATTTCCAGAGTCGCGTAGTTCCGAATTTGCAGAGTTCTGGATTCCCGTAGTTCCTGATTTGCATGGATTCGCGTAGTTCCGGATTCGCAGAGTTCCGGATTCGTGTTGTTCCAGATTTGCGTGGATTCACATAGTTCCAGATTCACAGAGTTCCGGATTCACGTAGTTCCTGATTTGCATGGATTCGCATTGTTCCGGATTCGCAGAGTTCTGGATTCGTGTTGTTCCAGATTTGCGTGGATTCACGTAGGTCCGGATTCGCAGAGTTCCGAATTTGTGTTGTTCCAGATTCATAGAGTTCTAGATTCACATGGATTCGCGTAGTTCCAGTTTTGCAGAATTTCGAATTCGCGTAGTTCTTGATTAACAGAGTTCCAGATTCGCGTAGTTCTGAATTCGCATAGTTCTGAATTTGTGTAGTTCTAGATTCGTAAAGTTACGGATTCACGTGGATTAGCATATTTTCAGATTCGCAGAGTTCCGGATTCGCATTGTTCCGGATTTGTAGAGTTCTGGATTCATATGGATTCATGTAATTCCGGTTTCGCAGAGTTCTAGATTCGCGTAGTTCCGGTTTCGTAGAGTTCCGGATTAGCGTAGCTCTGGATTCGAGTGGATTCATGTAGTTCAGGATTCGCAGAGTTCCGAATTCGCCTAGTTCCGGTTTCACAGTGTTCTAGATAAGCATATTTCTGTTGTTGCATAGTTCCAGTTTCGCGTAGTTCCAGATTCGCAAAGTTCTGGATTCACGTGGATTCGCGTAGTTCTAGTTTCGCAGAGTTCTGGATTCATGTAGTTCCAAATTCGCAGAGTTCCGGATTCCCGTAGTTTCGGATATGCAGAGTTCCGACTTCGCGAAGATTTGCATAGTTCTGGATTCGCAGAGTTCTGGATTCGCGTTGTTCCTGATTCACAGAGTTCCGGATTCACGTGGATTCGCGTATTTCCAGTTTCGCAAAGTTCTGGATTCACGTTGTTTCAGATTCGTAGAGTTCCGAATTCACGTGGATTCGTGTAATTCTGGTTTTGCAGAATTCTAGATTTGCTTAGTTCCGGTTTCATAGAGTTTTGGATTGGCGTAGCTCCGGATTCGCAGAGTTTCGGATTCGCGTTGAAGTTCCCAACTTCACCCTAGGATCTACTAGTGTATGATACTGAGAAGGGGGTGAATCAGTATCACGCCCTTAAAAAAACTCTAATAATTTAAGCCAAAAATGAACTCTTTCCAGATTCAACTAAAGTAGATCTATTGTTACCTACTGATCACAATAGTCCCTAAAGTTACCTTTCAGACGCCTTGCCTATTAGACGAATCAGTTGTTCTTGACTAGGTCTTCCTTTAGGTTATGGGTTTGATGATTCTTTAGTTGTGTTCACAACTCAATTCAAAACACAGAATGTAAATTCAAAGCAAGGACACGAGAGATTTACGTGGTTCCGTCAATGTGACGTACTCCACGGTGGTAGGGATTCTTCCTCTACCGGACAATCCACTATACTTGAGAACACCAGTGTGCTATCCCTTATGATTACAATGGATGTCTTAATCTTCTACTCCTTTCACTATTACAAATCCAAAGCAATCACAATACAAAGAGTGTCACTTACTGTGTCTACCCTTCTTCTAACTTGTGTTGCCTCTGTTTGATTTGAATAGGCTGCTTCACTACCGTTTGGAAGATCACCAAAACACTCTCTAACCTCACTTGAAGAAATCTGAAAATTCATTGAGTTCTCTCAAATGCTACACCAAATTTCTTCTCTAGGTTATCTCACCCAACTCCTGGTCTCACCCATCTTCTAATCTCACCATTTTACCGTCTCACCGTCTTACCCCTTTCATCCTTTTCTGGTCTCACCCGTCTCACCTGGTCTCACGTCTTACCTAGTCTGGTCTCACGTCTCTCCTGGTCTGGTCTCACATTTCTGGTCTGGTCTCTCGTCTCACCGTTTCTAGGTCTGGTCTCACCGTATCACCATTTCTAGTCTGGTCTCACCTCTTCTCTGGTTCTGATCTACTCTCATGTCTCACAGTTTCCAGGTCTGGTCTGCTCTCACGTCTCACCTTCTCTAGGCCTCACGTCTTCTCTGGTTCTGGTCTCACCTGGTCTCACGTTTCGCTGGTCTCACCTGGTCTCACTGTTCTGGCCTGGTCTCACTTGGTCTCATGTCTCACCTGGTCTGGTCTCATGTCTCACCTTCTTTAGGTCTCACGTCCTCTCTTTCTGGTCTGCTCTCACGTGTTTCATAGTTTCCAGGTCTTATCTGCTCTTACGTCTCACCTTCTCCAGGTCTCACATTTCGCTAGTCTAACTTGGTCTTACTGTTCTGGTCTGGTCTCACTATCTTATGGTGGTTGCCCCAAAAGAGATAAGTCTTGGTTTATATACTCCTTTCTATGAAAACCCTAGTAGGGCTTACTGTAGTTGCGGCGGAATTCCTTTCTTGCCCCTCCATGTGGCTTTATATTATTATTCCATTCAAAATTCAGCATTATCCTCCTTAATTTATTTTTCTTACTCTTTTCTTTTTATTGAAATCTCATCCCTTAACTGCTTGAATGAACGACCAGGATTGCCCATGAACAGTTACAACCCTGTCACACTAAGACTTAAGCAATACTAAACTCCCTCTACAAGTTCACTCCAGGGAGATCACTTTGCGATGTTATTTGACATGCTAGTCTTATCTTGTAATTCCTGAGATATGAGCCACTTCTGCTTGCACAGTTAAATCTGGTTGACAACAATTACAACCCATATAAGGCTGTGGAAACAACAATCTCCCCCTTTGTAATTGTTGGCAACACTCACAACAAAAGCCATTATGCAGCAGTCCTTCATAATCTTCTTAGAGTAATAAACCAGAAGCAGATGGATTACAATTCTCCCTTCCTTAATAGCTCCCTCTGCACTATTGCTTCTCTCCCCTTTTGCCAACCAATTACAAATTTGAAAAACCTGTAATGTAGAGATAGAGGATTCACTTGAACTTTAGGCTTGAGGAGGCATTTGCACAGATAGACTCATTTTGTGCTTTTCAAACAACTCGTTAGTGGGTCTTGGAACCAGCTCCCATGTTTCATTCTTCTTGATTTGATCCAGCTCCTCATTGATAGCTTTGACCTAGGCTTTGTCTTGTGTAGCCTTTTCAATAGATTTAGGTTTAACTTGTGAGAGTAAAGCAGTAGCTCCCACAATTCTTTTTCTTGCTGTAATTCCTGCTGATGGGTCACCTATGATCTGATTTCCTTGATGAGCACTGGTCCACATTTTCTTTGTCCTTCTTTCTTGCACAATCTTGGTTGCAAGAGGATCTCTTTCTTCATCTTCAGACTCACTCTTCTTCGAGTCTGAACTTACTTCTTGCTCCTTTTCTTTAGGTTGGTCTGATTCTTCATCTACATTGAAGTCATCTTCTTCATTGTCCTCAGTTTCTCCATTCTGCATTGTTTTCCAGTTCTTATCTATTCTCACATCATTGGACATGATCCCTTTTCCTAGCTTATACAGGAAAACTCTGTAACCTTTTGTCTTTGTTGAGTGTCCCACAAAGATGCCTTCATCAGACCTAGCATTGAATTTTCCCAAGTTTTGTACCTTGTTCTTCACAAAACATGGGCTACCAAAGATTTTAAGATACTTGGCTGCTGTCTTCTTCCCACTCCATAACTTATATGGAGTCCTATCAGTATTGGGCCTTAGTAGGACTCTATTCAGTAGATGTACAGCTGTAAATGTTGCTTTTGTCCAAAATCTTGTGTCAAGCTTGGGTTCCAGTAGTAGAGTTCTTGCTATTTCAACCACAGCTCTATTTTTCCTCTTTACCACCCCGTTCTATTGAGGTGTTCTTGTTACTGCCATCTGATGGCGAATACCATGCTTCTCAAGGTAATCTTCAAAAGTTTCATTTGTAAATTTAGTGCCTTGATTTGAACTCAATACTTTGATCTTCCTTCTACACTCATTTTCAGCCAATCTTCTGTATCTCTTGAAGTAATTCAGAACTTCTAACTTGTGTTTGAGGTGCATGATGCAGGTCCTTCTGGAATAATCATTAACAAACAAGACGAAGTACCTCTCATCATTCAACCTTTTTGTCCTTATCGGTCCACACAAATCAGTATGCACAATGTCATGCACTGCTTCAGAACTGAACTCTTTGGTCTTATACTGCTTTCTGGCATGTTTTCCTTTAGAGCATGCTGAGCAAACATACTCTCTCTCTCTCCTGAGGTCAAGAATGTCTCTGATTGCATGAGTAGTGGTCAGCTTCCTCATGTTCTTCTGTGTTAAGTGTCCCAGCCTCCTATGTCAGAGTTGATTTTCATCTTCTTTAGTGAGTAAACAGCTGTTTGTCTTGTCCTCATTAATCACATATAAATTTCCAGCTGTTCTCTTCCTGGCTGCAATAGTATTGCCTTCTTTACTCTTTACTTGGCAACCTATTTTTGTGAATATCATTTTGTGGTCTTCATTGCATAGCTAGCTGATAGATGCTAGATTATATATGAGTCCTTCAACATGCAGAACATCTTTCAGCTTTCCTTTTCTAATATTTATTGACCCCTGACCACTGATGTTGAGTGAATCATCATTGCCAAACTTGACTCTGCCTTCTCTTGACTTGTTTAGCTTTGATAATTTACTCTTATCTCCTGTCATGTGTGAAGTGCATCTATTATCAAGGATCCACTGCTTATCCTTGTAGTCAGCCTTTAGTGCAATTTCAGCTATATTGGTTACCTCCCTTTTTGCTTTATATTCTTTCCTTTGAACTGGCTTGAAGATAGCTTTCTCATTTTTTTTAGCTTTGACTACACCAATTTTTTTTACTGTGCCATCGAGTGCCTTCTCTTGCTTAGGGAGAAGTGTCATGCATCTCTTGGCATTATGGCCATCCTGTCTGCACCTTTCACACTGCTCTAAGTTTGCCAATACAATAAACTTATTCTTTGAAACCACTGGTTTGGGCTTTTACCAACACTCCTTGTCAGTGTGTCCTTGCCTTTTACAGTATATGCAAGAACTCACGACAAGTGTTCTCCTCTGAATTTTGTATTGTCTCCCTTTGTATGCAGCATCGTATCTTCTCAAGTTGGAGACATATATTGGCTTTCTCCACCAGAAATTACTCACCTTATGACCCCAAACTCCACAATAAAGATAGTGACCTTGAAACTACCTCTTCTTAGGTCTAATCATAGCTTATTTTCTTTTTGTTCATTACTTGTTGTTTAGGCAACGTAGCTGGCTTCTTTGCTTGTGTGACTTTCATTTCAGTCACCTTCTTCTCCTTCTTCTGTTTAGCCGTAGCCCTTTGTTGGCTGACCTTCTTTTCTTCATTTTTGTTTGCCACCCTAGGTTGCTTCTTCAAATCCTTTTTATTCTCAGCTATCTTCTCTGAGTCATAACCTTCTCTTTCAACTTCTGTGGCACATTCGTATTATCTTTAGGCAATGCAACCTCAGATTGCTGCACTTTCTCTTCATTCTTCTTTTCTCTTGTAGTAGAACTTGTTTCTCCTATCATTTCAAGCTTCTGCACGTTCTCTTCACTCTTTTTGAGTTGTTGCTGAAGTCTTAGCAACTCTTTCTCCATTCCTTCAATTTTTGAAGTCTTTGAGGCAAGCTCTATTGTAAGGTCTTCATATATTTTGATTTGTTCTTCAAATCTTCTCTTCAAGTCAATATGTTCAGCCCTTATTTCATCCTTTTGACTTTCAGCTTCCTCAGACTTTGCTTCAACTTGTTTTATGTGAGCCTCCAACCATTTTATGGTCATGCCCCTTCTGATTATCTCCTTTGAAGCTACTTCCAACTCAACTTCAAGATCTGGTTCTTCTTCATCAACCTCCTCTTCCTCTTCAGAGGTTGAACTACCACCTTGAGCTAATGCCATAAAGGCCTGCTCATCTAATGATTCTTCATCTTCCTCCTCATCAGCTTCTTTTATCTGACTCACATAACTCTTGAATGAGCCTCTCTTCTTCTTCTTTGGGTTGGCAATCTTCTTGCTAGACTTCTTTGATTTGAATGATGGTCTTCTCCATTTTGAATTCTGCTCATCATCACCATCCTTATCTTCATCATCAAGTTTCACTTTGCATTGAGAAGCAAAGTGTCCAGTCTGCCCACAAGGATAACATCTCAAGGACAATTGTCTTTTTCCCTTTTTAGACCCCTTTTTGAACTTCCTTGTGAAGTATGCCAACACTTCACCTTCACTTTCTTCCCCATCATCATCATTATCCTCACTGGATGATTCTTCCTCTTCTTTTATCTTCAAGTGTTTCATAGCTTTGAAAGCTGCCTCCTTTGATACCTTTGACGTTGAGGAGCTCTCAGTTGACTTTATTCTCATCCCATATGTGATGAGATTGCATTGGAGATCATGCAAAGACATAGAATTGAGATATCTACTATCCTCTATGGCTGCCACCTTTGAGGCAAACCTCTCAGGCAGAATTCTCAGAATTTTCTTCACAATAGATGAGTCCTTATTCTTCCCATCACCTTCATAAACCTTTTGCAATCTATCTCATATCTCTTTAGCAGATTTGCAATCCATAACTTTAGCATATTCAGCATCTGTCAATGCTGAAATGATGACATTTGAGGCCTTCCCATTGATCTCAAACTGCCTCAATTCCTCTGGGGTGGATCTTTTCTTTCTTTTGGAGGCTCAAAACCCTCCTGTACAGATTTCACCATGTTCATGCCCATGGTTGCAAACACCACTTGCATTCTCGCTCTCCACATATGGTAGTTGGTTCCATTAAAGATTGGAACCTTCCTGCTATAAGTAGTGCTAGTGCTGGTACCGGCGTCCATTTCTCAGTATGCTAAACAAGTTAAAACTTCTAGAGCTCTTCATACTAGTACACCAAGCCATTAAGCTTTATCCTGGTGAACCTGTGCTCTGATACCAATTGAAGTTCCCAACTTCACCCTAGGATCTACTAGTCTGTGGTACTGAGAGGTGGGGTGAATCAGTATCACACCCCTTAAAAACACTAATAACTTAAGCCAAAGTATGTGAACAACTTCAACCTCTTCTTAAAAATGAACTCTTTCTCAGATTCGACTAAGGTAGATCTATTGTTACCTATTAATCACAATAGTCCCCAAAGTCACCTTTCGACACCTTGCCTATTAGACAGATCAGATGTTCTTAATTAGGTCTTCTTTAGGTTATGGATTCGATGATACTTTAGCTACGTTCACAACTCAATTCAAAACACAGAATGTAAATCAAAGTAAGGACACAAGAGATTTACGTGGTTCTGTCAATGTGACGTATGTCCACGATGGTAAGGACTCTTCCTTTACCGAGACAATCCACTATACTTGAGAATACCAGTGTGGTACTCCCGATGTTCACAATATAGTTACAATGGATGTCTTAATCCTCTGTTCCTTTCACTATTGCAAATACAAAGCAAGTACAATATGAAGAGTGTCACTTACTGTGTCTACCCTTTTTCTAGCTTGTCTTGTCTCTATTGAATTGAATAGGTTGCTTCACTGCTGCTTAGAAGTCCACCACAACACTCTCTAACCTTTCTTGAAGAAATGTAGAAAGTCATTGAGTTCTTTCCAATGCTTCACCGAATTCCTTTTCTAGGTTGTTTCACACAACTCCTGCTTTCACTGTCTCACAGCTTCACCCATCTCCTAATCTCACAGCTTGCCTCACGTTTCTGGTTTGGTGTGTCACGTCTCATACATGTTTCTGGTTTTCTCGCTTTGCTGGTCTCATGCCTCACGCATGTTTCTGGTCTCACGCCGTCGCACGTTTTGGTCTCACACCGATGCACGTTCTGGTCTAACGTCGTCTAGTCGGATCTCTCTCATTGTCCAGCCGAATTTCCTCTATTCTGTCGTCCACCCTTTTGTCCATCTCGTATTTTCTCCATTTTGAGCCCTCTTCGTTCTGCCATTCACTCTTTTCTTTTGCCGTCCACTCTTTGCTGAGAGTTCTTGTGTTTCCGCCGCCCGTCCACTCTCCTCTTTGGCCGTGTCAGATTTTTCTCTTTTGCAACCCCTGTTTTGCTATCCAACCCTGTCTCTAATTTTGGCCGTCATGGATTTTCTCCCTTTTTTGTCGGTGGTCTGCTTTTCTTCGTCCTGTCGTCCAACCCCTATTCTGCCGTCACACTTTTTGGACGTCTCGGATTTTCTTCCTTTTCTGCCGGTGGTCTCTATTCTTTGGTCGTCTCTTCTTTTCTCCTTCTTCCAATGGCTGGTCTATTTTTACCGTGTAGGGTTTCTTTTGTTTTCTCTTGCAAAGTTGTGGTTATACTTTCTTGCCCCTCCATGTCAAATTAATTGCACACTTAAATCTAGTTGACAACAATTACAACCCATACAAGGCTATGGGAACAACAACCATATTTGTAGAGTTCCGAATTCGCATTGTTCCGGAGTCATTGAGTTCCGGATTCACGCGGATTCTTGTAATTCCGGTTTCGCAGAGTTCTAGATTCGCATACCTCCGATTTTGCAGAGTTTCAGATTGGCATAGTTCTGGATTCGCAGAGTTCTAGATTCGCGTGGATTTGCATATTTCTTGGATTCACAGAGTTCCGAATTCACGTAGTTCCGGTTTTGCAGTGTTCCAGATTCGCGTAGTTCCGTTTTTACAAAGTTCCAGTTTCGCGTAGTTCCGAATTCACGTAATTCCAGATTCGCATAGTTCCGAATTTGCAGTGTTCCAGATTCGCAGTGTTCCGGATTTGCAGAGTTCCGGATTCGCGTAGTTCCAGATTAGCGCAGTTCCAAATTTGTGTAATTCCAAATTCACGTTGTTTCAGATTCGTAGAATTGCAGATTCAGTGGATTCGTGTAGTTCCTGTCTCACAGAGTTCTAGATTCACAGAGTTCCGGATTCGCATGGATTCCGAATTCGCAGAGTTCCAGATTCATGTGGATTCACGTAGTTCCACTTTTGCAGAGTTCCAGATTCGCGTGGATTCGCGTAGTTTCGGATTCACAAAGTTCCCGATTCACGTAGTTCTGGTTTCGCAGAATTCCAAATTTGCGTAGTTCCAATTTTGTAGTGTTCCAGATTCGCATAGTTCCATTTTTGCATAGTTCCAGTTTCGCGTAGTTCTGGATATGTAGAGAGCCAGATTCGCGTAGTTCTGAATTCACACAATTTTGGATTTGCGTAGTTCCGGATTCGCACAGTGTTGGATTCTCGTGGATTCGGTATTGCCGGATTTGTATGGCTCCAATTTCGCAAAGTTTCAGATTCATGTAGTTTGCGTTTCGCAGAGATCTGGATTCGTGTAGTTCTGGATTTGCGTGGATTCGTGTAGTTCTAGATTCGCAGAGTTCCAGATTCGTGTTGTTCCGGATTCACGTGGATTCACATAGTTCTAGTTTTGCAAAGATCCAGATTCGCATAGTTCCAGATTCATAGAGTTCTAGATTCATGAAGTTTTGGATCTGCACAGTTTTGGATTCGCATAGTTCCTGATTCGCATAGTTCCATATTCATGTGAATTCACGTAGTTCCAATTTTGCAGAGTTCCAGATTCGTGTAGTTCCGGTTTCGCAGAGATCTGGATTCGCGTAGTACTGGATTAGCAGAGTTTTGGATTTGTGTGGATTCACGTAGTTCCGATTTTTTAGATTTTCAGAGTCGCGTAGTTCTGAATTTGCAGAGTTCCGAATTCGCATAGTTCCGGATTCATAGAGTTCTGGATTCGCGTGGATTCATGTAGTTTTGGATTCGCAAAGTTCTGAATTCCTGTTGTTCCAGATTCATAGACTTCCAAATTCACATGGATTCGCGCAGTTCCAGTTTTGTAGAATTCCGGATTCGTGTAGTTTTGGATTCACAGAGTTCCAGATTTGCGTGGATTAACGTATTTTCAGATTCGCAGAGTTCCAGATTCGCGTTGTTCCGGATTCGTAGAATTCCGGATTCATGTGGATTTGTGTAATTCCGGTTTTGTAGAGTTCTAGATTCATGTAGTTTTGGTTTTGTAGAGTTCCGAATTGGAGTAGTTCCAGATTCGCAGAGTTCCGGATTCGAGTGGATTCGAGTAGTTTAGTATTCACAGAGTTCCGAATTTGCCTAGTTCGGGTTTCGCAATGTTCCAGATTCCCGTAGTTCCGCTTTTGGATAATTCTAGTTTCGCATAGTTCCGGATTCGCAGAGTTCTGGATTCACGTGGATTTATGTAATTCCGGTTTCGTAGAGTTCTAGATTCGTGTAGTTTGGGTTTTCTAGAGTTCTGGATTTGAGTAGTTCCAAATTCGTAAATTTCTGGATTCATGTAGTTTGTGTTTCGCAAAGATCTGGATTCGCGTAGTTCCGAATTTGCGTGGATTCACAAAGTTCCAGATTCACAGAGTTCCAGATTTGCGTTGTTCCGGATTCTCGTGGATTCGCATAGTTCCAGTTTCACAGAGTTCTAGATTCGTGAAGTTCCGGATCCCCATAGTTTCAGATTCGTATAGTTCCAGATTCACACAGTTCCAGATTCACGTGGATTAGCATAATTCCAATTCGCAGTGTTCTGGATTCATGTAGTTCCAATTTCGCAGAGATCCAGATTCGCGTAGTTCCGGTTTCGCAGATTTCTAAATCGCGTAGTTCCAGATTCGCAGAGTTTCAAATTTGCGTGCATTCGCGTAGTTCTGGATTCACAGAGTTCCGGATTCACAGATTTCCAAATTCACATGGATTTGCGCAGTTCCAGTTTCGCAGAATTCTAGATTCGCGTAGTTTCAGATTCGCAGAGTTCCAGATTCGCATGCATTATCGTATTTCCGGATTTGCAGAGTTCTGGATTCGCGTTGTTCCCGATTCGTAGAGTTCCAGATTCACGTGGATTTGTGTAATTTCGGTTTCACAAAGTTCTAGATTTGTGTAGTTTTGGTTTTGTGGAGTTTCGGATTGGTGTAGTTCCAGATTCGCAGAGTTCCAGATTCGAGTAGTTTAGTATTCGCAGAGTTCCGAATTCTCCTAGTTCTGGTTTCGTAGTGTTCCAGATTCACGTAGTTCTATTTTTGCATAATTCTAGTTTTGCGTAGTTCCAAATTTGCAGAGTTCTGGATTCATGTTGATTCGTGTAGTTCCGGTTTTGCAGAGTTCCGGATTCATGTGGATTCGTGTAGTTC
>CM038595.1:8897829-8989968 GCA_021533255.1 Ceriops tagal | reverse complement strand
GATTCATGTGGATTTGCGTAGTTCCGATTTCGTAGTGTTCCAGATTCACGTAGTTCCGAATTCGCAAAGTTCTGATTTCGCAGAGTTCCGAATTCGCGTAGTTCTGGTTTTGCAGTGTTCTAGATTCGTGTAGTTCCATTTTCGCATAGTTCCAGTTTTGCATTGTTCCGGATTCGTAGAGAGCCGGATTCGCGTAGTTCTGGATTCGCACAGTTCCAGATTCACGTGGATTCGCGTAGTGCCGGATTCGCATAGTTCCAATTTCGCAAAGTTTCGGATTCATGTAGTTTGGGTTTCGCAAAGATATGGATTCACGTAGTTCCGGATTTGTGTGGATTCGCGTAGTTCCACATTTGCAGAATTCCGGATATGCGTTGTTCCGACATCACAGAATTTTGGATTTACATAGATTTGCATAGTTCCAGTTTTGCAGAGTTTTGGATTCGCATAGTTCCGGATTCGCACAGTTTCTGATTCACGTAATTCTAGATTCGCACAGTTCTGGATTTGTGTGGATTCGTGTAGTGCCGGATTCACATGGATTCGTGTAGTTCCAATTTTGCAGAGTTTTGGATTCGTGTAGTTTCGGTTTCGCAGAGATCCGGATTCACGTAGTTCTGGGTTGGCAGAGTTCTAGATTTGCGTGGATTCGCGTAGTTCCGGTTTCGCAGATTTTTGGAGTCGTGTAGTTCCGAATTCACAGAGTTTCGGATTTGCGTAGTTCTGGATTCATAGAGTTCCAGATTCGCGTGGATTTGCATAGTTCTGAATTCGTGTTCTAGATTCACGTGGATTAGCGTTGTTCCAGTTTCGTAGAATTCCGAATTCGCGTAGTTCAGAATTCGTATAGTTTCAAATTCGTGTAGTTTTAGATTCGCAAAGCTCCAGATTCACGTGGATTACTGTATTTCCAGATTTGTAGAGTTTCAGATTCGCGTTGTTTCGGATTCGTAGAGTTCCGGATTCACGTGGATTTGTGTAATTCCAGTTTCGCAGAGTTCTAGATTTGTGTAGTTTTAGTTTTGTAAAGTTCCAGATTCGCAGAGTTTCAGATTCGAGTGGATTCACGTAGTTCAGGATACGCAGAGTTTCGAATTCGCCTAGTTCTAGTTTCGTAGTATTCCAGATTTGCGTAGTTTCATTTTTGCATAGTTCTAGTTTCGCATAGTTCCAGATTCGCAGAGTTCTAGATTCATGTGGATTCATGTAATTCCGGTTTCGCGGAGTTCCGAATTCACGTGGATTAGTGTAATTCTGGTTTCACAGAGTTCTGTATTCATGTAGTTTCGAATTCGCAGAGTTCCGGATTCACGTAGTTCCAGATTCGTAGAGTTCCAGATTTGCGTGGATTCGCAGAGTTCCGGATTTGCAGAGTTTTGGATTCGCGATGTTCTGGATTAACAGAGTTCCGGATTCACATGGATTCGTGTAATTTCGGTTTTGTAAAGTTCTGGATTCTCATAGTTCCAGATTCGTAGTGTTTCGATTCGCGTGGATTAGCATATTTCTAAATTCACTGAGTTCTGGATTCATGTTATTTCGGATTCACGTGGATTCGCGTAGTTCCAGTTTCATAGAGTTCCAGATTCGCGTAGTTCTAAATTCGTAGAGTTCCGGATTCACAGTGATTCCCATAGTTCTGGATTCGCAAAGTTTTGGATTCACATGGATTCGTGTTGTTCCGGTTTCACAGAGTTCCTGAGTCGCATAGTTCCGAATTCTCAGAGTTTTGAATTCACGTAGTTTTGGATTCGCAGAGTTCTGGATTCGCGTGGATTCGCGTAGTTCCGGATTCATATTGTTCCAAATTCACAAAGTTCCGGATTCACGTGGATTCACGTAATTCCAGTGTCGTAGAGTTCCGGATTCGCATAGTCCCAAATTCGCAGAGTTCCAGATTCACGTAGTACCGGATTCGCATGGTTCTGGATTCGCATAGTTCTGGATTCGCAAAGTTTGGTATTCGCATTGTTCCGGATTCGTAGAGTTTCAGATTCACGTGAATTCGTGTTTCGAAGAGTTCCAGATTCGCGTAGTTCCGGTTTTGCAGAGTTTTGGATTCGCTTAGATCCAGATTTGTAGAGTTCCAGATTCGCGTGGATTTGTGTAGTTTCGGATTCGTAAAGTTCCGAATTCACATAGTTCTAGTTTCGTAGTGTTCCGGATTCACATAGTTTTGGATTCGTAGAGTTCCGGATTTGTGTAGTTTCGAATTTACAGAGTTTCGGATTCGCGTTGTTCCGGATTTGCAAAGTTCCAAATTCACATGGATTTGCGTAGTTCTGGTTTGTTGTTCCCACAGCCTTGTATGGGTTGTAATTGTTGTCAACTAGGTTTAAGTGTGCAAGAAAGTAAAGACACACGGAAGGGCAAGAAGGTAAAGCCACATGGAAGGGTAATGCGGAAAACCCCAAAAAGACGTGGCTTAGGGACCCAACGCACACAAGGAATCAAAGAACAACCAGGAAAGCTAAACCAGAATTTAATATCACACACCATAGACCCACCCTTTGAAGGAACACGAACCTAAGGTATTTAAGAAGGATATGAACGCCACACTCCAGAAAAGAAAGGAATTAGGAGTGATAAGTCGATTGGAACGCCACAAGAAGAAGTACCTCTTGATAAGTTCTTTAGTCCTTAAAAGAATCGAGAGAGAAAAACCCTTACTTTCTATTTCACTCAAAGTTGTCTAATTCTCCAGAGCTTACAAGGGGTGCCTATTTATAGGCTAAGATAGCAATCCTAAAGAGGCACAAATTCCTACTTAGGATAAATCCTTATTTTGGAGAAATTCCTAAATATGGACAAATTCCAACATAGACAATAAACTCTTATTTAGGAAGGAATGCTATTACTTATTTTGACCTATTAAGTATTCTAATTATATTAATTAGGCCTAGACTCTTTATCAAACTTGAATTTGCACCATTTAAAGCTGGGTTGGCTTGAATGTCCTGAATCAGCCCATTTAGTGCTTCTTTAATCTTTTTGGCTCTAGCTCATGTTATTGGGCCTTCTGGAATGTGCAATGGACCTCTTGCAACTATTGAAGCCTTCCACCCATCATCTTTATGGTTCTTATTATTCCCCCTCTCCTCAAAAGGATTTGTCCTCGAATCATCACCTACATCAAAAAGGGAAAGATCAGAAACGTTAAATGTTGCACTCACATTATACTCACCAGGAAGGTCCAACTTATAAGCATTGTCATTAATTCAGGCTACAACTTGAAAGGGACTGTCTCCTCTAGGTTGTAGCTTCGAATGCCTTTGAGCTGGGAACCGTTCCTTGCGCATATGCACCCAAACCCAATCACTAGGTTCAAACACCACCTTCTTTCGTCCCTTGTTGACATGGGATACGTGTTGCTTAGTTCGTTTTTCAATATATTGTCGCACCTTCTCATGCAATTTTTTTATCATGTCAGCCTTGTGTTCCCCATCTAAGCTGGCATACTCATTGACAGGTATAGGTACCAAATCCAATGGAGTCAATGGATTAAAACCATATACGATTTCAAATGGAGAGTAACTAGTAGTAGAATGAACACTCCTATTATATGCAAACTCGACATGTGGTAAACAATCTTCCTATGTTTTCAAATTTGTTCGAATAATAGCACACAAAAGAGTAGAAAGAGTTCGATTAACTACTTCAGTCTGCCCATCAGTTTATGGATGACAAGTAGTTGAAAACAATAGCTTAGTACCTAACTTACCCCACAAAGTCTTCCAGAAGTAGCTTAAGAACTTTGTATCTTGGTCTAAAACAATGCTTCGTGGCATGCCATGTAAACGTACTACTTCTCTAAAGAATAAGTCAGCCAAGTTGTTGGCATCATCAGTTTTATGACATGGGATGAAGTGTGCCATCTTTGAAAATCTATCAACAATAACAAATACAGAATCCTTACCCCTTTTTGTTCGTGGCAATCCTAGTACAAAGTCCATAGATAAATCAACCTAGGGATGGTTAGGTATGGGTAAAGGGGTATACAAGCCATGAGGTAAAACTCTAGATTTAGCTTGTTTGCATGTTATGCATTTTGCACATATCCTCTCAACATCTCGTTTCATTCGTGGCCAAAAGAAATGTTCATTTAGGACATCTAGAGTTTTCCTAACTCCAAAATGACCCATTAAACCACCCTCATGAGCTTCTTTTACAACTAACTCCCTCAAAGAACTCATAGGCATGCATAAATGATTTTCCCTAAATAAGAAACCCTTATACCTATAAAACTTCTCAAAGGCTGACGCCTCACATGCTTCATACACATTCGCAAAGTCAAGATCATTCACATATAAATCCTTAATATGTTCAAATCCTAATAAGTTTGTAGTAAGTGCAGAGATAAGGGCATACCTGCGAGATAATGCATCAGCTACCACATTTTCTTTACCTTGTTTATATTGGATGATGTAAGGAAAGGTCTCAATGAATTCAACCCACTTGGCATGTCTTTTGTTCAACTTTCCTTGTCCCTTCAAGTGCTTTAAAGATTCATGATCAGTATGGATGACAAACTCCTTGGGCCAAAGGTAATGTTGCCATGTCTCCAAAGCCCATACCAATGCATACATCTCTTTATCATAAGTAGGATAATTAAGACTTGCTCCACTTAGCTTTTCACTAAAGTAAACAATTGGACGCCTTTCCTGCATCAAAACCGCTCCAATGCCAATACCTGAAGCATCACACTTAATCTCGAAAGCTTTTGCAAAGTTAGGTAAAGCAAGTAAGGGTGCAGAACTTAATTTTTCTTTGATGCATTTAAAAGCCTTGTCTTGGTCACTACCCCACCTAAAACTCATGTTCTTTTTGATCAGCTCAGTGAGTGGTGTGGCAATAGTGCTAAAGTCTTTAACAAAGCGTCTATAAAAACTAGCTAGACCATGAAAGCTACGCACGTCACTAGTTGACTTAGGTGTAGGCCAATCACGAATTGCCTTAACTTTTTCTTCGTCAACCTCAACACCTTTAGCACTAACAACATAGCCAAGAAATGTGATCTGATTAGTACAAAAGGAACATTCATGTAAGTTAGCATATAATTTCTCAGAACGTAAAACACTTACAATAGAACGTAAATGATCAAGATGATCTTTTAGGGTTTTACTATAGACCAAAATATCATCAAAATACACAACTACAAATTTACCAATGAATGCATGCAAAACATGATTCATTAGTCGCATAAAAGTGCTTGATGCATTAGTGAGACCAAATGGCATAACAAGCCACTCATACAACCCATACTTAGTTTTGAAAGCTATTTTCCACTCATCTCCCTCTCTCATCCTAATCTGATGTATCCATTTTACAAATCAATCTTAGAAAAGACACATGACCCATGCAATTCATCCAACATGTCATCTAATCTAGGTATAGGGTGATGATACTTTACAGTGATTTTGTTGATTGCTCGATAATCAACACACATCCTCCAAGTCCCATCTTTTTTGGGTACAAGTAGGATATAGGAATAGCATATGGACTCATGCTTTCCCTCACATATCCATTGGATATAAGCTCCTCAACCTGCCTTTGAAGCTCCTTTGTCTCCTCAGGATTACTCTTATATGCTGGCCGGTTAGGAATGGATGCACCTAGGATGAAATCAATTTGATGCTCAATTCCTCTATTAGGTGGCAATCCACTTGGGAGATCGTCAGGGAATACATCTTGAAATTCCTGCAATAGAGCAACAACAACACTAGGCAAAGATGGGTCAAACTTGTTAGTGTTAAAATAAGTCTCCTTGTACAAAAGTATGATCATAGGCTGTTTGGCATAGAATGCTCTTTTGACATCACTTTCTTTTGCATAGAGACTTTCTCTTTTCTTCTCTTTCTCTTGTGTCCTCATGTTTTCTCCTCTCTTTTCTCTTTTATCACTTTGTCTTTTCTGTTCACTCTCATTCTTAATCCTTAATTGATCCTCATAAGCTTGTTGAGGTGATAATGGTACAAGAGTGACGAGTTTTTCATTCATTACAAAGGAATATCGATTCTTGAAGCCATCATGCATAACTCGCTTGTCAAATTGCCATGGTCTTCCTAATAGAATATGTCCCGCATGCATAGGTACAACATCACATAAAACTTCATCATGGTACCTTCCGATAGAAAATGATACAAGCACTTGCTTATTTACCTTTACTTAACCACTCTTATTCAACCACTGAAGCTTATATGGTCTAGGATGCTTCATAGTAGGTAATTCCAGCTTCTCAACCATAGTTGTGCTAGCAATGTTAGTGCAACTCCCACCATCAATAATCATACTACATACCTTATCTTTGATGAGACACCTTGTCTGAAAGATGTTATCTCGTTGCACCTCATTTTCTTCCTTTACTTGCACATTCAATGCTTGCCTTGTAACGAGAGCTACTCCGTTAACCGGATACTCCTCTCCATCACTTTCACCCTCTGATGATGGCATAGAATCATCATCCGATTCACTTTCAGTTTCAACATCACCGTTACTTCTCAAGATCATTGCACGCTTATTTGGACATTGAGATGCAATGTGACCCCTACCCAAACACTTAAATCTGGTATTCATCCGCTCAAATTGTTGTTGCATAGCTTTGATCATGAAGGACACATCACCAGCTCCCTCTTGAGTTGCACCTTTGTCTTTGGACGTCATAGTATTACTTTTGTACAAAACAAATAGGATACCTCACAGAACACTCCCTCACGTGTGTCACTCAAAAGATGATGTCACACTCCCTCATGTTTACACTCTTTATGGCTTTTCCTTTATATGAACTTTCACTCTTACCTTTTACCACTTGGATTTTCCCTTTTAGCTCTATAAAGAACTAAAAAACGTAAATCAAGGGTATTGATTTTGAACAGAATAAGATAAATGGCATAGAATTGAACAAATTGGAGAACAAGGAATCAAAAACGAAAAAGGATGTCAAGACAAACGGATTTAATGAACTAAACTCACAAAAATCAGGATAGAGGTAGTATAACCTAGAGGACAAACTTAGGCAACAAAATAGGAAAATAGATGGTAGAATTGGAGTTGAGTAAGAAAACTTTATTATTATTGTGACCAATATGACCAAACTGTTAACCTTATCAATAACTTGAATTTGATGTTTTCTTTCTTTTGTTCTTCTGCCTTTTTCTTCTTCTTTTTTTTTTCCTTTTTTTCTCTTTTTTTTTCTTTTTTTTTTCTCAACACAAAACAATAGTAGAATATTTAGACACAACAATTGGAAGTGAAATTAGCATGTTTATGAGCTTAAACAAACAAGTAAAGAAAGAAGGATTGCAAACAAATAAATTTGTGCATTTGAATGGTAATGCACATAATAGAAAAACTGAATAGAAATAATTAAATCACAAGTTAGAAAATTGAAGAGTGAGTGGATTCAACCTAATTTAGAACTAGGCTCTGATACCAACTGATGCAGAAAACCCCAAAAAGATGTGACTTAGGGACCCAACGCACATAAGGAATCAAAGAACAATCAGGAAAACTAAACTAGAGTTTAATATCACACACCCTAGACCCACCCTTTGAAGGAACACGAACCTAGGGTATTTAAGAAGGATATGGATGCCACACTCCAAAAAAGAAAGGAATTAGGAGTGATAAGTCGATTGGAACGCCACAAGAAGAAGTACCTCTTGATAAGTTCTTTAGTCCTTAAAAAAATCAAGAGAGAAAAACCCTTGCTTTCTATTTCACTCAAAGTTGTCTGATTCTCCAGAGCTTACAAGGGGTGCCTATTTATAGGCTAAGATAGCAATCCTAAAGAGGCACAAATTCCTACTTAGGATAAATCTTTATTTTGGAGGAATTCCTAAATATGGACAAATTCCAACATAGACAATAAACTCTTATTTAGGAAGGAATGCTATTACTTATTCTAACCTATTAAGTATTCTAATTATATTAATTAGGTCTGGACTCTTTGTCAAACTTGAATTCGCACCATTTGAAGTTGGATTGGCCTAAATGTCCTGAATCAGCCCATTTAGTGCTTCTTTAATCTTTTTAGCTCTAACTCATGTTATTGGGCCTTCTGGAATGCTCAATGGACCTCTTGCAACCATTGAAGCCTTCCACCCATCATCTCTATGGTTCTCATCAAAGGGCAAGAAAGTAAATCCACATGGAAGGACAAGAAGGTAAAGCCACATGGAAGAGGAAGAAAGTAAATCCGTCGCGTAAGGGCAAGAACGTAAATCTGTCGTGTTAGCCCTATTAGGTTTTTATGGAAGAGAGTATATAAAGACCTTGGAAGACAAAATTAGGGCAAGGCCAACACAATTGAATACACGGCAAAACACCAAATCCTATACAGAAGAACACCACCTGCAAAAGAAAAGAGAAGCCGTTGGCAAAAATAGAGAAAAGAAGAGGCGGCCAACAAACAAAAAAAACACCACCTGTAAAAGAGAGAGAAAACACCAAACCCTACACGGAAGAACACCACCTGCAAAAGAAAGGAGAAACCGTGCAAGCAAAGAGAGTAGCCGGCCAAAACAAAAAGACGTCCAAATACAACCAGCATGGCAAAACCAGCACACGACAAAAAGAAGAGGTGCTGGACGAAGAATAGTAGCTGTCATCGGAAAAGAGGAGAGGTCGGTAATTTGAGCAAATCGGAGCAAACCGTGCGACGGCGAGAGAAAGAAACCCGTGAGGAACGACACAACACCGGCACACTAGTGGTCGGTGAGGAGACAACATGGCAAAGAGGTAGAGAGAGAAACAGACGGTCGAAAAATAGAGAAACGACCAAAAGGGAGTTGGATGGCAAAGCGAGTCGATGGCAAAACAGAGTGGACGGTGAGATAGATCCGGTTGGACTATGAGAGAGATCTGGCTGGACGAAGAGAGAGAGACCATCGGCAGAACACGAGAGAAAGAGAGAAAAATTGAGACAGCCGTTGGAAGAGAGAGAAAAGTGGTATACGGCCAGAACAGAGGAGTTGACGGGAAGGAGAGAAAAAGAAACCTGACGGCCAAATAGGGAAGGTGAGAAAAACCTGTTACAGCCAGAACAGAGGGGTGGACAGCCGATGAACAGTGACCGACAGAAAGGAAAAAACAAATCTGATACGGCCAAAGGAGGTGTGAAACGGACAATGGCAAACCAGAAACGTATGTGAGGTGAGCCATGAGACAGTGAGATCGTGGGGCAAGGAGACGGGTGAAACCGTGAGACAGTGAAAGTAGGAGTTGTGTGAGACAACGTAGAGAAAAAATTTGGCGAAGCATTGGAAAGAACTCAACGTATTTCCAGATTTCTTCAAGAGAGGTTAGAGAGCATTGCGGTGAACTTCTAAGCGGCAGTGGAGCAATCTTTCAATTCAATAGAGGCAAGACAAGTTAGAAGAAGGGTAGACTCAATAAGTGACACTCTTTGTATTATACTTGCTTAGTAATTGCAATAGTGAAAGGAGCAGAAGATTAAGACATCCATTGTAATTGGAATTCTCAAGTATAGTGGATAGTCTCGGTAAGGGAGAGTCCCTACCACCGTGGATGTACGTCACATTGATGGAACCACGTACATCTCGTGTGTTCTTAATTTGCTTTACATTTTGTGTTTTGAATTGAGTTGTGAACGCAGCTAAAGTATCAGCCAACCCATAACCTAACGAAGACCTAAACAAGAACATCCAAATTGTCTATTAAGCAAGGTGTCTGAAAGGTGACTTTGGGGACTATTATAATTAGTAGGTAGCAATAGATTTACCTTAGTTGAATCTGAGAAAGAGTTTGCTTTTAAGAAGAGGTTGAAGTTGTTTACTTACTTGCGAATTGCGAATTGTGGTGATACTAATTCACCCCCCTCTCAGTATCACAAACTAGTAGATCCTAGGGAGAAGTCGGGAACTTCAATTGGTGTCAGAGCACAGGTTCACCAGTTTGAAGCTTAACAGCTTGGTGTACTAGTTTGAAGGGATCTAGAAGTTTGACTTGTTCAGCATACTGAGAAATGGAAGCCGGTACCAGCACCAGCACTACTTACAGCAAGAAGGTTCCAATTTTCAACGGAACCAACTACCATATGTGGAGAGCGAGAATGTAGGTGGTATTTGCAACCATGGGCATAAACATGGTGAAATGCATACAGGAGGGTTTTGTGGCTCCGAAAGAAGGTAAAGACCCAACCCCAGAGGAGTTAAGGCAGTTTGAGATAAATGGGAAGGCCTTAAATGTCATCATTTCAGCATTGACAGATGTTGAGTATGCTAAAGTTGTGGATTGCAAATCTACCAAGGAGATATGAGACAGATTACAAAAAGTCTATAAAGGTGATGGCAGAATGAAGGAGGCTAAGCTTTAAGTGTTCAAGGAGAGATATGAATGTCTTAGAATGCAGAAGAATGAGACAGTTCAAGAGTTCTTTACCAGGGTTATTGATGTTGTAAACGACTTGAGAAGTCATGGGAAGAACAAGAAGGACTCATCGATTGTGAAGAAAATTCTGAGAATTTTGCCTGAGAGGTTTGCCTCAAAGGTAGCAGCAATAAAGGAGAGTAGAGATCTCAATTCTATGTCTCTGCATGATCTCCAGTGCAATCTCATTGCATATGAGATGAGAATAAAGTCAGCTGAAAGCTCTGTAACAACGAAGGTATCAAAGGAAGATCTAAGCAAGAACATCCGAATTGTCTATTAGACAAAGTGTCTGAAAGGTGACTTTGGGGACTATTATGATTAGTAGGTAGCAATAGATCTACCTTAGTCGAATCTGAGAAAGAGTTCGCTTTTAAGAAGAGGTTGTCGTTGTTCACTTACCTGCGAATTGTGAATTGTGGTGATACTGCTTCACCCCCCCTCTCAATATCACAAACTAGTAGATCCTAGGGAGAAGTCGGGAACTTCACAGTTTTGTAGAGTTCCGAATTCACGTAGTTTTGAATTATCAAAAGCTCTGGATTCCCCTAGTTCTGGATTCGCAGAGTTCCGGATTCTTGTGAATTCGTGTAGTTTCAGATTTGCAGAATTCCAAATTTGCGTTGTTCCAGATTCACAGAATTCCGAATTCACGTGGATTTGCGTAGTTCTAGTTTCGCAAAGTTTCAGATTCGCGTAGTTCCGGTTTTACAGAGATCCAGATTCGCGTATTTTCAACTTCGTAGTGTTTCAAATTTGCGTGCTTTCACATAGTTCTAAATTCGCAGAGTTCCGGATTCATAGAGTTTTGGATTCACATGGATTATGGTAGTTCCAGTTTTGCAGAGTTCCGGATTCGTAGAGTTTCCGATTCATGTGGATTAGCGTTGTTCCGAATTTGCAGAGTTCCAGATTCACGTTGTTCTGGATTCACGTGGATTCGCATAGTTTCGGTTTCGCAGAGTTCTGGAGTCGCGTAGTTCCGAATTCGCAGAGTGCTTGATTCACGTAGTTTCAGATTTGCAGAGTTTCAGATTGGTGTGGATTCACAGAGTTCTGGATTCACGTCGATTCGCGTAGTTTCAGATTCGCAGAGTTCCGGATTCGCGTAGTTCCGCATTCGCATGGATTAGCGTATTTCTAGATTCGCAGAGTTCCAAATTCGTGTTGTTCCAGATTTGTAGATTTCTGGTTTCACGCGGATTTGTGTAATTCTGGTTTCGCAGAGTTCTAGATTCACGTACTTCCAGTTTTGTAGAGTGCCAGATTTGCGTGGATTTGCGTATTTCTGGGATTCGCAGAGTTCCGAATTCGCGTAGCTTTGGTTTCGCAGTGTTCCAAATTCACGTAGTTTCGTTTTTGCAAAGTTCCAAATTTGCGTAGTTCCAGATTCGTAGAGTTCTAGATTCGGAGAGTTCCGGATCGCGTTGTTCCAAATTTTTAGAATTGCGGATTCACGTGGATTCGTGTAGTTTTGGTTTCGTAGAGTTCCAAATTCGTGTAGTTCCGATTTCGTAGAGATCCGAATTCGAGTAGTTTCGGATTCGCGTAGTTTCAGATTCACAGAGTTCCGGATTCGTGTTGTTCCGGATTTACAGAGTTCCGGATTCGCGTAGTTCCGAATTCACACAATTCCGAATTCTCATAGTTCCAGAATCGCAGAGTTCGGGATTCATGTTGTTTCGGATTCGTAGAGTTTTGGATTCACGTGGATTCGTGTAATTCTGGTTTTGAAGAGTTCTAGATTCGCGTAGTTCCGTTTTCGCAGAGTTCTGGATTCGCTTAGAACCGGATTTGCAGAGTTCCAGATTCGCATAGTTCCGAATTCGCAGAGTTTTGAATTTGTGTAGTTCCGGTTTCGCAGTTTTCCAGATTTGCATTGTTCCAAATTCGCAGAGTTCCAGATTCGTGTTGTTTGGGATTCACAAAGTTCTGCATTCACGTAGTTCCTGTTTCACAGAGTTCTAGATTCGCGTAGCTCCAAATTTGCACGGTTTCGAATTGGCATAGTTTCAGATTCGCAAAGTACGGGATACGCATTGTTCCAGATTCGTAGAGTTTTAGATTCACGTGGTTTCAGATTCGCAGAGTTTCAGATTCACGTGGATTTGCGTAGTTCTGATTTCACAGAGTTCCAGATTCCCCTAATTCTAGATTCGTAGAGTTCCGGATTCTTGTGGATTTGCATAGTTCTGGATTCGTAGAATTCCAAATTTGCGTTGTTCTAGATTCTCAGAGTTCCGGATACACGTGGATTTGCATAGTTCTAGTTTTGTAGAGTTCTGAATTCGCGTAGGTCCAGTTTTGCAGAGATCCAAATTCGCGTATTTTCAGATTCGCAGAGTTCCGAATTCACATTGTTTCGGATTTATAGAGTTTTGGATTCACGTGGATTTGGGTAGTTCCAGTTTCGCAGAGTTCTAGATTCCCATTGTTTCAGATTTGCAGAGTCTCAGATTCGCGTAGTTATAGATTTTCACAGTTTTGGATTCGTGTAGTTCTAGATTCGCAAAGTTTCAGATTCGCATGGATTAGCGTTGTTCCGGATTTGCAGAGTTCCGGATTCGCGTTGTTCTGGATTCGTAGAGTTTCGCATTCACGTGGATTCACGTAGTTCTAGTTTCATAGAGTTCCGGATTCGCGTAGTTCCGAATTCGCAGAGTTCCAGATTCGCGTAGTTCCGGATTCGCAGAGTTCTGAATTGGTGTGGATTCGCATAGTTTCAGATTCGCTCAGTTCCTGATTTGTGTTGTTCCGGATTCGCAGAGTTCCGAATTCACTTGGATTCGCATAGTTCCGGATTTGCGTAGTTCTGGATTTGCAAAGTTCTGCATTCGCATGGATTAGCGTATTTCCATATTTGCAGAGTTCCGTATTCACATTGTTCCGGATTCGTAGAGTTCCAGATTTGCGTGGATTCGCGTAGTTTCAGATACACAGAGTTCCAGATTTGTGTTGTTCCGGATTCACAGTGTTTTGGATTCATATGGATTCGCATAGTTCCAGTTTTGTAGTGTTCCGAATTCGCGTAGTTTCGGATTCGCATAGTTCCGGATGCGCGTAGTTCCAAATTCGCGTAGTTCTAGTTTCGAAGAGCTCCGGATTCGCATAGTTCCGAATTTGCAGAGTTCCGGATCGCGTAGTTCCAGATTCGTAGAGTTTAGGATTGGCGTGGATTCGCAGAGTTCTGGATTCACATGGATTCGCGTAGTTCCGGTTTCGTAGAGTTCCGGATTCGCGTAATTCCGGATTTGCGTAGTTCTAGTTTCGTAGAGTTCCAGATTCGCGTAATTCCGTTCGTAGAGTTCCGGATTCACGCAATTCCACATTCGTGTGGATTAGCGTATTTCCAAATTCGCAGGGTTCCGGATTCGCGTTGTTCCAGATTCATAGATTTTCGGATTCACACGGATTCGTGTAATTCCGATTTTGCAAAGTTCTAGATTCGTGTAATTCCGATTTTGCAGAGTTCCGAATTGGCATAGTTCTGAATTTACAGAGTTCCGGATTCGCGTGGGTTTGCGTATTTTTGGGATTCGTAGAGTTTCGAATTCATGTAGTTCCGGTTTCACAGTGTTCTAGATTCACGTAATTTCATTTTTGCAAAGTTTCAGTTTTGCGTAGTTCCAGATTGGCGTAGTTCCAAATTCGCAGTGTTCTAGATTCGCAGTGTTTCGGATTCGTAGAGTTCCGGATTCGCATAGTTCTGGATTCGCGTAGTTTCATTTTCGCCCAGTTCTAAATTCGCGTAATTCCGGATTCGCATTGTTCCAGATTTGTAGAATTGCGGATTCACATGGATTCATGTAGTTTCGATTTTGCAGAGTTCCAAATTTATGTAGTTCCAGTTTCGCAGATATCCGGATTCGCGTAATTCTAGATTTGCATAGTTTCGGATTCACAGAGTTCCGAATTCATGTGAATTCACTTAGTTCTAGTTTCGCAAAGTTCCGGATTCGCAGAGTTCCAGATTCGCGTAGTTCCGGATTCGCACAGTTTCGAATTTGCATAGTTCTAGATTCGTAGAGTTCGGGATTTGCGTTGTTCCGGATTCGTAGCGTTTCGGATTCACGTGGCTTCGTGTAATTCAGGTTTTGAAGAGTTCTAGATTCGCGTAGTTCTGGTTTCGCAGAGTTTCAGATTTGTTTAGATCCGGATTCACAGAGTTCCAGATTCGTGTGGATTCACATAGTTCTAGATTCGCAGAGTTCCGAATTCGTGTAGTTCCGGTTTCACAGTGTTCCGGATTCACGTAGTTCCAGATTCGCAGAGTTCCGAATTCGTGTAGTTTCGGTTTTGCAGTGTTCTGGATTCACGTAGTTCCAAATTCGCAGAGTTCCGGATTTGCAAAGTTCTGGATTCACGTGGATTCACGTAGTTCCTATTTCACAGAGTTCCAAATTCGTGTAGTTCCGGATTTACATGGTCCCAAATTGGCATAGTTTCGAATTCGCAAAGTACGGGATTTGCATTGTTCCGGATTCGTAGAGTTTCAGATTCATGTGGATTCGTGTAATTTTAGTTTGGATGAGTTCCAGATTCACGTCGTTCCAGTTTTGAAGAGTTTCAGATTCGTAGAGTTCCAGATTCGCGTGGATTCACGTAGTTTCGGATTCATAGAGTTCCAAATTCGTGTAGTTCCAGTTTCACAGTGTTCCGGATTCGCACAGTTTTGGATTCGCAATGTTCCGGATTCGTGTAGTTTCAAATTTGAAGAGTTTCGGATTCGCGTTATTCCGCATTCGTAGTGTTCCAGATTCATGTGGATTTGCGTAGTTCCGATTTCACAGAGTTCCAGATTCTTGTAGTTCTAGATTCACAGTGTTCCGGATTTTTGTGGATTCGCATAGTTCCGGATTCGTAGAGTTACAAATTTGCATTGTTCCAGAGTCTTAGAGTTTTGAATTCACATGGATTCGCGTAGTTTCAGTTTTGCAGAGTTTCGCATTCGACTGGATTAGCGTATTTCCATATTCGCAGAGTTCTATATTCACGTTGTTCCGGATTCATAAAGTTCCGGATTTGCGTGGATTCACGTAGTTCCGATTCGCAGAGTTCCGGATTACCGTCGATTAGCGTATTTCCGGATTTGCAGAGTTCAAGATTTGCGTTGTTCTGGATTCATAGAGTTCCAGATTCATTTGGATTCGCGTAGTTCTAGTTTCGCAGATTTTCAAATTTGCGTAGTTCCGGATTCGCAGAGTTCCGAATTCGTGTAGTTCCGGTTTCGCAGTGTGCCAGATTTACGTAGTTCTGTTTTTGCATAGTTCCAGTTTCACGTAGTTTCAGATTCGTAGGGTTTTGGATTCACATAGATTCGTGTAGTTCCGATTTCATAGAGTTCCGGATTCACGTAGTTCCAGATTCGCAGAGTTCCAGATTCTCGTAATTCCAGATATGCAGAATTTCAGATTAGCATGGATTTGCATAGTTCTAGATTCACGTTGTTTCGGATTCACAGAGTTCCGAATTCACGTGGATTCGCGTAGTTCTAGTTTTGCTAATTTTTGGATTTATGTAGGATTCGCAGAGCTCCAGATTCATACAGTTCCGGATTCGCGTGAATTTGCGTAGTGCTAGATTCGCGTAGTTCCAATTTCATTGTGTTCTAGATTCATGTAGTTCTGGTTTCACAGAGATCTGGATTTAGGTAGTTCCAAATTCGCAGAGTTCTGGATTTGCGTGGATTCTTATAGTTCCGGATTCGCGTTGTTTTAGATTCACAGAGTTTCGAATTCTTGAAGATTTGCATAGTTTCAGTTTCGCAGTGTTCTGGATTCGCGTAGTTTCGGATTCGCACAGTTCTAGATTTGTGTTGATTCGCGTAGTGTTGGATTCATGTGGATTCGTGTAGTTCCAATTTCGTAGAGTTCGGGATTTGTGTAGTTCCGGATTCACAGAGTTCCGGATTCGCGTAGTTCTGGATTCGCACAGTTTCAAATTCGCGTAGTTCCGGATTTGCACAGTTCTGGATTCGCGTGGTTTTGGATTCACAGAGTTCCTAATTCGTGTAGTTCCAGTTTCGCAGTGTTCAAGATTAGCGTATTTTCGGATTCACAGAGCTCCAGATTCGCGTAGATTCGTGTAGTTCCGAATTTTTAGATTTCTGGATTCACGTTGTTCCAGATTCACAAACTTCCGGATTCACGTAGATTGGCGTAGTTCTAGTTTCACAGTGGATTTGTGTAGTTCCGGTTTCGTAGAGTTCCAAATTTGCATAGTTCTGGTTTTGTAGAGTTCTGGATTCGCGTGGATTGTAGTTCCAAATTCGCAGAGTTCCGAATTCGCGTAGTTTTGATTTCATAGTGTTCTGGATTCGCGTTCTTCTGGTTTCATAGAGTTCTGGGTTCATGTGGATTCGTGTAGTTCCGTTTTCGCAGAGTTTCGGGTTTGCGTAATTTTGGTATCGCAGAGTTCCAGACTCACGTAGTTCCGAATTCCCAGAGTTCCAGATTCGCGTAGTTCCGAATTCCCAGAGTTCTAGATTCTCGCAGATTCACGTAGTTCTAGATTCGCGTTGTTCTGAATTCACAGAGTTCTGTATTCACGTGGATTCTCGTAGTTTCAATTTCACAAAGTTCCAGATTCGGATTCGCAGAGTTCCGGATTCGCATAGTTCTGGATTTGCACAATTCCGGTTTCGCGTAGTTTCGGATTCACAGAGATCCAAATTCGCGTGGATTTGCGTAATTCTTGTTTCAGAGAGTTCCAGATTCGTGTAGTTCCAGTATCGCAGAATTATGGATTCGCGTTATTCCGGATTCGTAGAGTTCTGAATTCACATGGATTCATGTAGTTCTGGTTTCGTAAAGTTTCAGATTCATGTAGTTCTGGTATCGCAGAGTTCCAAGTTCACATAGTTCCAGATTCTAAAACTTTTGAATTCACGTAGCTCCAAATTCGCAGAGTTCCGGATTCCTAGAGTTCCAGATTTGCGTTGTTCTGGATTCACAGAGTTTTGGATTCATGTAGTTCTAGTTTCGCAGAGTTTCGGATTTGCGTAGTTCTAGATTCGCAAAGTTACGGATTTGCGTAGTTCTGAAGTCACAGAGTTCCAAATTCGCATGGATTCGCGTAGTTTCGGATTCGCAGAGTCCTGGATTCGCGTAGTTCTAGATTTGCAGAGTTTCGGATTCACGTAGTTCTAGTTTCGCTAAGTTCCAGATTCGCGTAGTTCTTGTTTTGCAAAGTTCCGGATTCGCATTGTTCTAGATTCATGGAGTTCTGGATTCGTGTGGATTCGAGTAGTTCCGGTTTCGCCGAGTTCTAGATTCGCGTAGTTCCAGTTTCGCAAAGTTCTGGATTTGCGTAGTTCCAGATTTGCAGAGTTCCAGATTCACGTTGTTCTGGATTCCCAGAGTTCCGGATTTGCGTAGTTCTAAATTCGCGTAGTTCTAGATTCGCAATGTTTCGGATTCATAGAGTTCCGAATTTACATGGATTCCCGTAGTTCCGATTTCACAGAGTTTCGGATTCGCGTAGTTCCCGATTGGCACAGTTCCGGATTCGCGTAGTTCTGGTTTCGTAGAGTTCCAGATTCGCGTAGTTCCAGTACACAATGTTTCGGATTCGCGTTGTTCCGGATTCGTAGAGTTCCGAATTCACATGGATTCGTGTAGTTCCGGTTTCGCAGAGTTCCAAATTCGTGTATTTCCGGTTTTGCAGAGTTCCAAATTTGCGTAGGTCTGGATTCTAAGAGTTCCAGATTCACGTAGTTTTGGATTCACAAAGTTCCAGATTTGCGTTGTTCCGGATTCATAGAGTTTCGGATTAATGCGGATTCACCTAGTTCTGGTTTCGCAGAGTTTCGGATTCGCGTGGATTTGCGTACTTCCAGTTCCCAGAGTTTCAGATTTGCGTAGTTTCAGATTGGCAGAGTTCTGAATTCGTGTAGTTCTAGTTTCACAAAGTCCTAGATTCGCATTATTCCAGATTTGTAGAGTTCCGAATTCACGTGGATTCGTGTAGTTCTAGTTTTTCAGTGTTCCGAATTCACATAGTTCCAGATTCCCAGAGTTTCGGATTCGCGTAGTTTCAGATTCGCAGAGTTCAGAATTCGCGTTGTTCCGGATTCATAGAGTCTTGGAGTCACGTGGATTTGCGTTGATTTGTGTAGTTCTGGATTCCCAGAGTTTCGAATTCGCGTAGTTCCAATTTCACAGAGTCCCGCATTCGTGTTGTTCCAGATTTGTAGAGTTCCTGATTCACGTGGATTCGTGTAGTTCCAGATTCCCAAAGTTTTGGATTCGTGTAGTTTCAGATTCATAGAGTTTTGGATTTGTGTAGTTCCGGACTTGCAGAGTTCCAAATTTGCATTGTTCTAGATTCACAGAGTTCCAAAGTCATGTGGGTTCGTGTAGTTTCGGATTCGCGGTGTTCTAGATTCACAGTGTTCCGAATTCAAGTGGATTCGCGTAGTTTCGGATTGGCAGTATTCTGGATTCGCGTAGTTTCGGTTTCGTAGAGTTCTAGATTCGCGTAGTTCGAGTTTCGCAGAATTCTAGATTTGCGTTGTTTCGGATTCATAGAGTTCCGAATTCACGTGGATTTGTGTAGTTCTGATTTCATAGGGTTCCTGATTTGCATAATTCCGATCTTGCAGAGTTCTAAATTTGTGTAGTTCTGGATTCCTAGAGTTTCGAATTCACATAGTTCCAGATTCACAGAGTTCTAGATTCACGTATTTCCGTATTCGCAGAGTTCCAGATTCGCGTTCTTCCGGATTCACAGAGTTTCGGATTCACGTGGATTCGCGTAGTTTCAGTTTTGCAGAGTTCTAGATTCACGTAGATTCGAATTCGCAGAGTTCCAGATTTGTGTGGATTTACGTAGTTCTGGATTCGCAGAGTCCCGGATTCACAGAGTTCCGGTTTTGCGGAGTTCCGGATTCACGTTGTTTTGGATTCGTAAAGTCTTGGATTCACGTGGATTATTGTTGTTCCGGTTTTGCAAAGTTCTAGATTCATGTAGTTCCGATTTCGAAGAGTTCCGCATTTGCATAGTTCCGATTTTGCAGAGTTCCAGATTCACATAATTCTGGATTCCCAGAGTTCTTAATTCACATAGTTCCGGATTCGCAGAGTTCCAAATTCGCGTTGTTCTAGATTCATAGAGTTCTAGATTTGCGTGGATTGTAGTTCCAAATTCGTAGAGTTTCGAATTCGTGTAGTTTCGGTTTTGCAGTATTCTAGATTCGCGTTGTTCTAGATTCGAAAAGTTTTGGATTCACATGGATTTGTGTAGTTCTAGTTTCGTAAGGTTCCAGATTCACATTGTTCCAGATTCCTAGAGTTCCGGATTTGCGTAGTTATGGATTCGCAGAGTTCTGGATTCACGCGGATTTGCATAGTTCTAGATTCGCGATGTTTCAGATTCGTAGAGTTCCGGATTCACATGGTTTAGCGTAGTTCTAGTTTTGCAGAGTTCCGGATTCGTGTATTTCCATATCGGCACAGTTCCGGATTCGTGTAGTTCCAGATTCCTAGAGTTCCGGATTCGCAGAGTTCTAGATTCACGTTGTTCTGGATTCAGAGAATTCCAAAGTCACGTGGATTCGCGTAGTTCTAGTTTCGCAAAGTTTCAGATTTGCGTTGTGTTGGATTCGTAGAGTTCCGAATTCACGTGTATTCACGTAGTTCCGGATTCGCAGAGTTTCGGATTTGCGTGGATTTGTGTACTTCTGGATTCCTAGAGTTCTGGATTCGCGTAGTTTCGGATTGGCAGAGTTCCGAATTCGCGTAGTTTCAGTTTCACAAAGTCCTGGAATCGCGTTGTTTCGAATTTGTAGAGTTCTGGATTCACGTGGATTTGTGTAATTCTGGTTTTGCAAAGTTTCGGATTCGCATGGTTCCGATTCCCAGAGTTCCGGATTCGCGTAGTTCCGGATTCACAGAGTTCCATATTCACGTTGTTACAGATTCACAGAGTTTCGGAGTCACGTGGATTCGCGTAGTTCTAGATTCATAGTATTCCAGATTCACATGGATTCGCGTTGTTCTGGATTTACAAAGTTCTAGATTCGCGTAGTTTTGGATTCACGTAGTTCTAGATTCACATAGTTTCGAATTCCCAGAGTTCCGGATTCACGTAGTTCTGGTTTCGCAGAGTTCCAGATTCGCGTAGTTCCAATTTCACAGAGTCCTGCATTCGTGTTGTTCCGGATTCGTAGAGTTCCAGATTTACGTGGATTCGTGTAGTTCTGGTTTCACAGAGTTCCAGATTCGCGTAGTTTTGGATTCCAAGAGTTCCAGATTCACATAGTTCCAAATTTGCAGAGTTCTGGATTTGCGTAGTTCTAGACTCGCGAAGTTCTGGATTCGCGTTGTTCCGGATTCACAGAGTTCCGGATTCATGTGGATTCGCGTAATTTCGGATTTGGGGAGTTCTGGATTCCCAGTGTTCCAGATTCGCATGGATTCATGTAGTTCCGAATTCGCAGAGTTTCGGATTCGCGTAGTTTCGGATTGGCAGTGTTTCGAATTCGCGTAGTTCCGGTTTTGCAGAGTTCTAGATTCGCGTAGTTCCAGTTTCACAAAATTTCGAATTCGCGTTGTTCCAGATTTGTAGAGTTCCGAATTCCCATGGATTTGTGTAGTTCTGATTTCACAGAGTTCCCGATTTGCGTAATTTCTGTTTTGTAGAGTTCCAGATTTGTGTAGTTCTAGATTCCTAGAGTTTCGAATTCATATAGTTCCGGATTCACAGAGTTCTAGATTCTTGTATTTCCGTATTCGCAAAGTTCCAATTCACGTTGTTCCAGATTCACAGAGTTTTGGATTCACGTGGATTCGCGTAGTTCTTGTTTTGCAGAGCTCCAGATTCACGTAGTTTCGGGTTTGCAGAGTTCTGGATTCGTAAAGTTCCAGATTTGCATGGATTCACGTAGTTCTGGATTCGCAGAGTCCCGGATTCACAGAGTTTCAGTTTCATAGAGTTCCAAATTTGCGTTGTTCTGGATTTGTAAAGTCCCGAATTCATGTGGATTCGTGTAGTTCCGGTTTTGCAAAGTTCCAGATTCGTGTAGTTCTAATTTCGGAGAGTTCCGCATTCACATAGTTCTGGTTTCGCAGAGTTCTAGATTTGCGTAGTTTCGAATTCCCAGAGTTCTGAATTCATTTAGTTCCGGATTCGCAGAGTTCCAAATTCGCGTGGATTCGCGTATTGCCGAATTCGCAGAGTTCTAGATTCGCATTGTTCCGGATTTCCAGTTCCAGATTAATATGATTTCGCATAGTTTCGGTTTCGCAGAGTTCAAGATTTGTGTAGTTCCGGATTGCCAAAGTTCTAGATTCGCGTAGTTCTGAATTCGCAGAGTTTTGGATTCATGTTGATTTACGTAGTTCCAAATTTGCGTAGTTCTAGATTCGCACAGTTCCAAATTCGCATAGTTTTGGAGTCGAAGAGTTCCGGATTCGCATGAATTCGCATAGTTCTGGATTCGTAGAGTCCCGGATTCGCGTAGTTTTAGTTTTGCAGAGTTCCAGATTTGTAGAGTTCCGAATTCGCGTAGTTCCGGTTTCATAGAGTTCTAGATTCGTGTAGTTTCGATTTTGCAGAATTCCGCATTCATGTAGTTCCGGATTCGCAGAATTTCAGATTGTTGTTCCCACAGCCTTGTATGAGTTGTAATTGTTGTCAACTAGATTTAAGTGTGCAAGTAATTTGAAGCTACATGGAGGGGCAAGAAAATAAAGCCACATGAGGGGCAAGAAAGTAAATCACAATATACTAAGCCCTACTAAGGTTTTCATGGAAGAGAGTATATAAACCTAAACCCTTGGAAGAAAAGGGAGTACACGGCCAAAGCTCACCAACGGCAAGAAAAAGACGCCACATTGAGAGACAAAACCCGACTGGACGGTGAGAGAGAAAACATGGCTGGATGGTGAGAGAGAAAACCCATGAGAGACGTACAACCACTGGGAGAGAAACGGACGACACGACAAGGAGACGACACGACAAGGAGACAACACGGCAAAGAGACCTTGATAGTAAGGGAGACCTTGGCTGGTTGGAAGGAAACAGGAGAGCTAAACGGATACAAACTAGAAAAAAAGGCACCTACCACCGTAAGAGAGCGAAAGCCACCGCCGAAAGAGCAGACCCGACCAGACATACACCACCGGGAGAGAGAGAGACACCACTGGAAGAGCAAACCAGACCAGACATACACCACCAGAAGAGAGAAGAAACCAAAATGTGATATCACCGGAAGAGAGAAGAAACCAGAAACGTGAGATCACCTGAAAGAGAAGAAAACCAAAAACATGAGGTGAGGGCAAAACCAGAAACAGGGGACCAATGGAACCATGAAACGGATGAGGAGAGTAGACTGGTATCCATGAGACTTGAGAACAATGAAGCGGGTGCAGACCTGATACGTGAAACCAAAATGTACGTTGGCGTGAGACCAGAACGTGCAACGGCGTGAGACCAGAACGTACAACGGTGTGACTGATCAGAAGCGTGGGGCAGGCCGTGAGACATGAAACAGCAGATTAGAAGTGTGAGTGCAAGCTGTGAAACCGTGAGACGGTGAAAGCAGGAGTTGTGTGAAACAACCTAGAGAAGAAATTCATTGAAGCATTGGAAAGAACTCAACGTATTTCCAGATTTCTTCAAGAGAGATTAGAGTGCTGTGGTGGACTTCTACACAGCAGTGAAGCAGACTATTCAATTAAACAGAGGTAAGACTAGTTAGAAGAAGGGTAGACATAGTAAGTGACACTCTTTGTATTGTACTTGCTTTGTATTTGCAATAGTGAAAGGAATAGAGAATTAAGACATCCATTGTAACTACATTGTGAACATCGGGAGTACCACACTGGTATTCTCAAGTATAGTGGATTGTCTCGGTAGAGGAAGAGTCCCTACCACCGTGGACGTACGTCACATTGACAGAACCACGTAAATCTCTAGTGTCCTTACTTTGATTTACATTCTGTGTTTTGAATTGAATTGTGAACGCAGCTAAAGTATCATCGAACCTATAACCTAAAGAAGACCTAATCAAGAACATCCGATCTGTCTAATAGGCAAGGTGTCTGAAAGGTGACTTTGGGGATTATTGTGATTAGTAGGTAACAATAGATCTACCTTAGTCGAATCTGAGAAAGAGTTCGCTTTTAAGAAGAGGTTGAAGTTGTTCACATATCTTTGTATTGACAAGAGCGAAAGTATTAAAGAAGTAAAATACTTTGGCTTAAGTTATCAGTGTTTTTAAGGGGTGTGATATTGATTCACCCCCCCTCTCAATATCACAGACTAGTAGATCCTAGGGTGAAGTCGGAAACTTCATGGATTCGCGTAGTTCTGAATTCGCAGAGTTCCAAATTTGCGTTGTTCTGGTTTCATAGAGTTTCGGATTCGCATTGTTCCGGATTCATAGAGTTTCAAATTCTTGTGGATTCGTGTAATTCTGGTTTCGCAGAGTTCCAAATTCGCATAGTTCCATATTCCTAGAGTTCCGAATTCACATAGTTCTGGATTCGTAGAGTTCTGGATTCACCTAGACTTGCGTAGTTCCGGATTCGCAGTGTTCCAGATTTGCGTTGTTCCGGATTCGCATGGTTCCGGTTTCGCAGAGTTTCGGATTTGCATAGTTTTGAATTCGCACAGTTCCGGATTCGTGTGGATTTGCGTAGTTCTGAATTCACAGAGTTCCAAATTCGCGTAGTTCCAGTTTCATAGATTTTCGGGTTCGTGTTGTTTTGGATTCGTAGAGTTCCGAATTCGCGTGGATTCATGTAGTTCCAGTTTTGCAGAGTTCCAAATTTGCATAGTTTCGGATTCCAGAGTTCCGAATTCACGTAGTTCTAGATTTGCCCGGACTCGCATAGTTCCGGATTCACAGTGTTCCAGATTTGTGTTGTTCCGAATTCACGTGGATTCGTGTGGTTCTGGTTTCACAAAGTTCCGGATTCACGTAGTTCTGGATTCACATAGTTCTGGATTCACGTAGTTCTGATTTCGCAGAGTTCCAGATTTGTGTAATTCGGGATTTGCAGAGTTCCAAATTCGCATGGATTCGCATAGTTCTAGATTTACACAGTCCAGGATTCACGTGCAGAGTTCCGAATTCGTATAGTTCCAGTTTTGCAGAGTTCTAAATTCGCGTAATTCTTGTTTTATAAAGTTCTAAATTCGCGTTGTTCCAGATTTGTAGAGTTCCGAATTCATGTGGATTCATGTAGTTTCGGTTTCATAGAGTTCCAGATTCGTGTAGTTTCGGTTTCGCAGAGTTTTAGATTCGTGTAGTTCTAGATTCGCAAAGTTTTGGATTCGTGCGAATTTGTGTAGTTCTGGATTCTTAGAGTTCCAGATTTGCGTTGTTCCGGATTCACAGAGATCTGGATTCACATGGATTCGCGTAGTTCTGGTTTTGCAAAGTTCCAGATTCACGTTGTTTTGGATTCGCAGAGTTCCGAAATCGTAGAGTTTCAGATACGCAGTGTTCTGGATTCACGTAGTTCCAAGTTCACAGAGTTCCAAATTCGCGTAGTTCTGGATTGGCAGAGTTCCAGATTCACGTAGTTTCGGTTTCGCAGAGTTCCGGATTCACGTTGTTCCGGATTCATAGAGTTCCGATTTCATGCGGATTCGCGTACTTTCAGTTTCGCAGAGTTCCAGATTCACGTAGTTTCGGATCCCCAGAGTTCCGAATTCACGTAGTTCCAGATTCGCAAAGTTTCAGATTTGCAGTGTTCCAGATTCACGTTGTTCCGGTTTCGCTGAGTTCTAGATTCGCATAGTTTTGGATTCGCACAATTCCAGATTTATGTATTTCTAAAGTCGATGTTCCGGATTCAAGTGGATTTGCAAAGTTTGGGATTCACGTAGTTCCAATTTCGCAAAGTTCCAGATTCGTGTAGTTCCGAATTCACTGAGTTCCGAATTTGCGTAGTTTCGGTTTCGCATTGTTCCGTATTCGTGTTGTTCTGGATTCGTAAAGTTCCGGATTCACGTGGATTCATGTAGTTCCAATTTCGCAGAGTTCCAGATTTGCATAGTTTTGGTTTCACAGAGTTCCAGTTTCGCGTAGTTCTAAATTCCCAGAGTTCCAGATTCGCAAAGTTCTGGATTCGCACGAATTCGTAAAGTTCCAGAACATCAGTGGTCAAGGGTCAGTAAATATTGGAAAAGGGAAGCTGAAGGATGTTCTAAAGGAAAACATGGCAAAAAGCAATATAAGACCAAAGAGTTCAGTTCTGAAGCAGTGCTTGACATTGTGCATACTGATTTGTGTGGGCCGATGAGAACAAAAGGTTTGAATAGTGAGAGGTACTTCATCTTGTTTGTTGATGATTATTCGAGAAGGACCTGCCTTATGCACCTCAAACACAAGGCAGAAGTTTTGAATTGCTTCAAGAGATATGGAAGATTGGCTGAAAATGAGATTAAAAGGAAGATCAAAGTATTGAGGTTAGATCAAGGCACTGAATTTACAAATGAAACTTTTGAAGATTAACTTGAGAAGCATAGTATTCACCATTAGATGGCAGCAGCAAGAACACCTCAACAGAACAGGGTGGTAGAGAGGAAAAATAAAGCTATGGTTGAAATGGCAAGAACTCTATTGCTGGAATCCAAGCTTCACACAAGATTTTGGACAAAAGCAACATTTACAACTGTACATCTACTGAATAGAGTCTTACTAAAGCTCAATACTAATAAGACTCCATATGAGCTATGAAGTGGGAAGAAGACAACAGCCAAATATCTCAGAGTCTTTGGCAGCACATGTTTTGTGAAGAACAAGGAGCAAAACTTGGGAAAATTCAACACTAGGTCTGATGAAGGCATCTTTGTGGGATACTCAACAAAGACAAAAGGTTACAGAGTTTTCCTGCATAAGCTGGGAAAAGTGATCACTTCCAGTGATGTGAGAATAGATAAGAACTAGAAAACAATATAGAATGGAGAAGTTGAGGACAATGAAGAAGATGACTTCAATGTAGATGAAGAATTAGACCAACCTGAAGAAAAGGAACAAGAAGTAAGTTCAGACTCGAAGAAGAGTTAGTTTGAAGATGAAGAAAGAGATCCTTTTGCAACTAAGATGTTGCAAGGAAGAAGGACAAAGAAAACATGGACCAATGCTTATCAAGGAGATCAAATCATAGGTGACCCATCAGCAAGAGTTACAACAAGAAGAAGAATTGTGGGAGCTACTGCTTTACTCTTACAAGTTGAATCTAAATTTGTTGAAGAGGCTACACAAGATCTAACTAAATCTCTATCCACAGAGCTGTTTGAAAAGCACAGATTGAGTCTATCTATGCAAATGCCTCCCAAGCCTGAAAATCAGGTGAATCCTCCATCTCTACTTTGCGAGCTTTTTAGATTTGTAATTGGTTAGCAAAGGGGGAGAGAAGCAACAATGCAGGGAGAGCTGTTAAGAAAAGGGGAGTGCATATTTAGGGGGAGTTGAAATTATTGCATAGTGGCTTTTGTTATGAGTGTTGCCAACAATTACAAAGGGGGAGATTGTTGTTCCCACAGCCTTGTATGGGTTGTAATTGTTGTCAATTAGGTTTAAGTGTGCAAGAAAGTAAATCCATATGGAAGGGCAAGAAGGTAAAGCCACATGGAAGGGTAAGAAAGTAAATCTGCCGCGTAAGGGCAAGAACGTAAATCCATCATGTAAGCCCTATTAGGGTTTCATGGAAGAGAGTATATAAAGACCTTGGAAGACAAAACTAGGGTAAGGCCAACACAATTGAATACACGGCAAAATACAAGTGGGTGGACGACAAAGAAATATATGGCCAAATTAGAGTGACAGCAAAGGAGAGGAAAAACTCGACAAGGCCAAAAACAGACCACCAGGGGAAGGAGAGAAAAAGGAACAGCCAAAAAGAAAAACAGAACAGATACGGCCGAAGTAGGGGTGGACGGTGAGAGAGATCTGGCTGGATGAGAAGAAGTGAAACGGACGACACGGCAAAAGGGGGCTGGACGACAGAATGAAGAGTGGACAGTGAAAATACACAACTGGCTGAAAGAGAGAACCTGAAATTGCCAAAGAGGGTATACGGCGAAAACACAAGAAAAGAGTGAAACCCCGATACGGCCAAAAGGAGTGAACGGCTGGACGACGAAAAGGGTACATGGCCAAACAACCTACACGAAAAAAGGAGGTGAACGACCAAACTGAGTAAACAGCAAAATCCTATTCGGCCAACCAAGTGAGTCGACGGCAGAACAGGGGAAGGAGAGAAAAATCCGACATAGCTAAAGAGGAGAGTGGATGGCAAAGGAACAACACACCACCAGCACACCAGCGGTCGGCAAGGAGACAACACGGCCAAAGAATAGTGACTGGCAAAAAGGAAAGAAAAACCCAACACGGCAAAAAGGGGGCAAGACGGCTAGAATAGAGGTGTGGACGGCAAGGAGACAACACGACAAAATAGAGCATGGAAGAATAGTGCACGGCAAAACAGAGGACGACAAAACACCACCTGCAAAAGAAAGGAGACCCGGCTGGACGGTGAAGGAGAAAACACGGAGAGACGTACAACCACCGGGAGAGAAATAGACGAGGAGAGCAGATCTGGTATCCGTGAGGCTTGAGAACAGCGAAGTGGGTGCAGATTTAAAGCATGAGACCAGAACATGTGACGGCGTGAGACCAGAACGTGCGTCGGCGTGAGAACGAAACGTGCGTGAGGCGTGTGACCAGCAAGGTGTGCAAACTAGAAATGTATGTGAGGCGTGTGACCAGCAAGGCGTGCAAACCAGAAACGTACGTGAGTCGTGAAACCAGCAAAGCGTGCAAACCAGAAACGTGCGTGAGACGTGAAGCGCCAAACCAGAAACGTAAGGCAGGCCGTGAGACGTGGAACGACAAACCAGAAACGTGAGGTAAGCCATGAGACAGTGGGATAGTGAAATAGGAGACGGGTGGACCGTGAGACGGTGAAAGCAGGAGCTGTGTGAGACAACCTAGAGAAGAATTTGGCGAAGCATCGGAAAGAACTCAACGTATTTCCAGATTTCTTCAAAAGAGGTTAGAGAGCGTTGTGGTGAACTTCTAAGCAGCAGTGAAGTAGCCATTCAATTCAACAAACGCAAGACAAGCTAGAAGAAGGGTAGACACAGCAAGTGACACTCTTTGTATTGTACTTGCTTAGTAATTGCAATAGTGAAAGGAGCAGAGGATTAAGACATCCATTGTAACTGGAATTCTCAAGTATAGTGGATAGTCTCGGTAAGGAAGAGTCCCTACCACCGTGGATGTACGTCACATTGACGGAACCACGTAAATTTCGTGTGTTCTTAATTTGCTTTACGTTCTGTGTTTTGAATTGAGTTGTGAACGCAGCTAAAGTATCAACCAACCCATAACCTAAAAGAAGACCTAAACAAGAACATCTGTATTGTTTATTAGGCAAGGTGTCTGAAAGGTGACTTTAGGGACTATTGTGATTAGTAGGTAGCAATAGATCTACCTTAGTCGAATCTGAGAAACAGTTCGCTTTTAAGAAGAGGTTGAAGTTGTTCACTTACCTGCGAATTGCGAATTGTGGTGATACTGATTCACCCCCCCTCTCAGTATCACAAACTAGTAGATCCTAGGATGAAGTTGAGAACTTCAGGGGTCATAAGGCAAGTAAATGCTAGTGGAGAAGGCCAGTATATGTCTCTAACTTGAGAAGATATGGCGCTACATACAGGGGGAGACAATACAAAATTCATAGGAGAACACCTGTCGTGAGTTCTTGTACATACTGTAAAACGTATGGACACACTGACAAGGATTGTTGGTGGAAGCCCAAACCAGTGGTTTCAAAGAACTAGTTTGCTATATTGGGAGACTTGGAACAGTGTGAAAGGTGCGGGCAGGATGGCCATAATGCCAAGAGATGCATGACACTTCTCCCTGACCAAGAGAAGGCACTCAACGGCACAGTAAAACCAACTGGTACAGTCAAAGCTGAGAAAAAGGAGAAAGCTATCTTCAAGCTAGTTCAAAAGAAGGAATATAAAGCTAAAAGGGAGGAGCCTAATATGGCTGAAATTGCACTAAAGGCTGACTACAAGGATAAGCAGTGGATCCTTGATAGTGGATGCACTTCACACATGACAGGAGACAAAAGTAAATTATCAAAGCTAAACAAGTCAAGAAAAGGTAGAGTCAACTTTGACAATGATGATTCACTCAACATCAGTGAAAGATGTTCTGCACGTTGAAAGACTCAGATATAATCTAGCATCTGTCAGCCAACTATACAATGAAGACCATAAAGTGATATTCACAAAAATAGGTTGCCAAGTAAAGAGTAAATAAGGCAATACTGTTGCAGCTGGTAAGAGAGCAGTTGGAAATTTATATGTGATTGATGTAGACAAGACAAACAGCTGTTTACTTACAAAAGAAGAATAAAATCAACTCTGGCATAGGAGGCTGGGACACTTAACATAGAAGAACATGAGGAAGCTGACCACTACTCATGCAATCAGAGACATTCCAGACCTCAAGAGAGAGAGGGAGTATGTCTGCTCAGCATGCGCTAAAGGAAAACAGGTTAGAAAGCAGTATAAGACCAAAGAGTTCAATTCTGAAGTAGTGCTTGACATTGTACATACTGATTTGTGTGGGTCGATGAGAACAAAAGGGTTGAATGGTTAGAGGTACTTCATCTTGTTTGTTGATGATTATTCCAGAAGGACCTGTATCATGTACCTCAAACACAAGTCAGAAGTTTTGAAATGCTTCAAGAGATAATGCTGAATTTTGTATGGAACAATAATATGAAGCCACATGGAGGGGCAAGAAAGGAAATTCGCTGCAGCTCTAGTAAACCCTACTAGGGTTTGCATAGAAGGGAGTATATAAACCAGTAGAGCAAGAGAAAAAAAGATGGGAAATAGACCACCTGGAGAGCAAACCAGAAACACACCTGTGAGAGAAGAGATCAGATCCATGAGACCACCGGGATAGCAAACCAGAAACACACCCGTGAGAAAAGGGATCAGATCTGTGACACCACCGAGAGAGCAAACCAAAAATGCACCACCTGTAAGAGAAGAAATCAAAAACAGACCACTTGAAAGAGAAGACAATAGACCTGGTATCCATGAGACCACCCGGAAGAGAAGACAACAGACCAAAACGTGTGATGTGAAACGCAAAACGAGAAGTGTGAGGCAGCCAAGAGACGCGAACTAGTAAAACCAAAAGCGTGAGGCGGCCAAGACACGTGAACCAGCAAAACTAGAAGCGTGAAGCAGCTGAGAGACGTGAACCAGCAAAACCTGAAGCGTGGTGCAGGCCAAAAGATGTGAAATCGCAAACCAAGAGCATGGTGCAGGCCATGAGACGTGAAACGGCAGACCAGGAGCGTGGTGCAGGCCAAGAGACGTGAAATGGTAGACCAAGAGCGTGGTGCAAGCTGAGAGACATGAAACGGCAGACCAGAATCGTGAGGTAGTCCATGAGACATGAAATGGTAGACCAGTAGCATGAGGCAGGCCATGAGATGTAAAACAGTAGACTTGAAGCGTGAGTGTAGGCCGTGAGACGATGAGACGGTGAGACCAGGAGTTGGGTGAGACAACCTAGAGAAGAAATTCGGTGTAGCATTTGAGAGAACTCAACGAATTTCCAGATTTCTTCGAGAGAGGTTAGAGAGTGTTTTGGTGATCTTCCAAGTGGTAGTGAAGCAACCTATTCAAATTAAACAGAGGCAACACAAGCTAGAAGAAGGGTAGACACAGTAAGTGGCACTCTTTGTATTGTGATTGCTTTGTATTTGCAATAGTGAAAGGAGTAGAAGATTAAGACATCCATTGTAATCATAGGGAATACCACACTGGTGTTCTTAAGTATAGTGGATTGTCTCGGTAGAGGAAGAATCTCTACCATCATGGAGTATGTCACATTGACGGAACCACGTAAATCTCTCGTGTCCTTGCTTTGAATTTACATTTTGTGTTTTGTATTGAGTTGTGAACACAGCTAAAGAATCATCAAACCCATAACCTAAAAGAAGACCTAGTTAAGAACAACCAATTCATCTAATAGGCAAGGTGTCTGAAAGGTAACTTTGGGGACTATTGTGATCAGTAGGTAACAATAGATCTACCTTAGTTGAATCTGGGAAAGAGTTCATTTTTGGCTTAAATTATTAGAGTTTTTTTTTAAAGGGTGTGATATTGATTCACCCCCCCTCTCAGTATCACAAACTAATGGATCTTAGGGTAAAGTTGGGAACCTCAGTTCCAGATTCATGTAGTTTTGATTCGCAGAGTTCCGCATTCGCGTAGTTCTAAATTCGCAGAGTTCTAGATTCGCAGAGTTTTGGATTCGCGTAGTTCCAGATTCGTAGAGTTCCAGATTCGCGTAGTTTTGGATTCACAGAGTTCCGGATTCACGTAGTTCCAGATTCGCGTAGTTCCAATTTTGCAAAGTCCCGAATTCGCGTTTTCCGGATTCACGTTGTTTTAGATTCACAGAGTTCCAGATTCACGTTGTTCCAAATTCACAGAGTTCTAGAGTCACGTGGATTCACGTAGTTCCGGTTTCGCGGAGTTCCAGATTCGCGTTGTTCTGGATTCGTAAAGTTCCGGATTCACATGGTTCTAGATTCGCAGAGTTCTAGATTGGCGTGGATTTGCGTACTTCCAGATTCCCAGAGTTTCTAATTCATATAGTTCCAGATTGGTAGAGTTTCGAATTCGCGTAGTTCCAGTTTCACAAAGTCCCAGATTCGCATTGTTCCGAATTTGTAGAGTTTTGAATTCACGTGGATTCGTGTAGTTTTGGTTTTGCAAAGTTATGAATTCACGTAGTTCCGGATTCCCAGAGTTTCGGATTCGCACAGTTTTAGATTCACAGAGTTCCAAATTCGCGTTGTTCCAGATTCATAGAGTTTCGGAGTCACGTGGAATTGCGTAGTTTCGGAATTGCGTAGTTTCGGATTTACAATGTTCTAGATTCATGTGGATTTGTGTTGTTCTGGATTCGCAATGTTCCGAATTCACGTAGTTCCGGATTTGCAGAGTTCCGGATTCCCATAGTTTCGAATTCACAGAGTTCCAAATTCGCTTTGATTTGCGTAGTTCTGGATTCGCGTAGTTCCAGTTTCGGAGAGTTCCAAATTCGCGTAGTTCCAATTTCGTAGAGTTTCGCATTTGTGTTATTTTGGATTTGTAGAGTTTTGAATTCACATGGATTCGTGTAGTTCTAGTTTCATAGAGTTCTGATTCGTGTAGTTCTGGATTCCCAGAGTTCCGGATTCGCGTAGTTCTAGTTTCCCAAAGTTCTAGGTTTGCGTAATTCCAGATTCGCAGAATTCTGGATTCGCATTGTTCCGGATTTGTAGAGTTCTGAATTCACGTGGATTTGTGTAGTTCCAATTTCACAGAGTTCCCGATTTGCATAATTTCGGTTTCGCAGAGTTCCAGATTTGTGTAGTTCCGGATTGCTAGAGTTTTGAATTCAGTTCCAGATTCGCAAAGTTTTAGATTCGCGTATTTCTGTATTCGCCGAGTTCCAGATTCGCGTTGTTCCAGATTCACAGTGTTTCGGATTCACGTGGATTCGCGTAGTTACAGTTTTGTTGAGTTCCAGATTCGCGTAGTTTTAGATTCGCAGAGTTCCGTATTTGCGTAGTTCCAGATTTGCAGAGTTCCGAATTTGCGTGGATTCGGGTAGTTCCGAATTCACAGAGTCCTCGATTCATAGAGTTCCGGTTTCATAGAGTTTCGGATTCGTGTTATTTTGGATTCGTAAAGTCCCGGATTCATGTAGTTCCAATTTTGCAAAGTTCCAGAATCGTGTAGTTCTGCATTCGCATAGTTCCGGTTTTGTCGAGTTCCAAATTCGTGTAGTTCTAGATTCCCAAAGTTCTGAATTCACGTAGTTCTGGATTTGCAGAGTTCCAAATTTGAGCAGAGTCGCATATTTCTAGATTCGCAGAGTTCCAAATTCACTTTGTTCCAGATTTCTAGTGTTCCAAATTAACGTGATTTCGCGTAGTTCCGATTTCGTAGAGTCCCAGATTCATGTAGTTCCAAATTCGCGTAGTTTCGGATTGTCAAAGTTCTAGATTCACATAGTTCCGGATTCGCAAAGTTTTGGATTCGCATCGATTTGCATAGTTCTAAAGTCGCAGAGTTCCGGATTTGCAGAGTTCCAAATTTGCAGAGTTCTGAATTCGCGTAGTTCTGGTTTCGCATGGATTCACGTGGTTCCAGTTTTGCAGAGTTCCAGATTCGCGTTATTCCGGATTCACAGAGTTCCAGAGTCTCGTGGATTCGCGTAGTTCCGGTTTCGCAGAGTTCCAGATTCATGTAGTTCTAGTTTTGCAAAGTCCCGAATTCGCATTGTTATGGATTTGTAGAGTTCCGGATTCACGTGGATTCGTGTAATTCTGGTTTTGCAATGTTCCGAATTCGCGTAGTTCCAGATTCCCAAAGTTTCGGATTTGCATAGTTCCAAATTTGCAGAGTTCCAGATTCACGTTGTTCCGGATTCATAGAGTTCTGAAGTCACGTGGATTCGCGTAGTTTCGGTTTTATGAAATACCGGATTCGCGTTGTTTTGGATTTGTAGAGTTTCGAATTCATATGGATTCACGTGGTTCCGGATTCGCAGAGTTTCGGATTCGCGTGGATTTGCGTACTTCTGGATTCCCAAAGTTTCGGATTCGCATAGCTCCAGATTGGCAGAGTTCCAAATTCACGTAGTTCCAGTTTCACAAAGTCCCAGATTTGTTTTGTTCCGGATTTGTAGAGTTCCGAATTCACGTGGATTCATGTAGTTCTAGTTTTGCAGAGTTTCGGATTCGCGTAGTTCAGGATTCCCAGAGTTTCGGATTCGCAGAGTTCCAAATTCGCATTGTTCCGGATTCACAGAGTTTCAGAGTCATGTGAATTTGCGTAGTTCTGGATTCACAGTGTTCCAGATTCGTGTTGTTCTGGATTTGCAGTGTTCCAGATTTGCAGAGTTCCGGATTCCTGTAGTTCTGAATTCACAGAGTTCCGGATTCGCATTGATTTGCGTAGCTTTGGATTCCCAGAGTTCTGGATTCACGTAGTTCCGGTTTCTCAGAGTTCCAGATTCGAGTAGTTCCAATTTCACAGAGTCCTGCATTCGTGTTTGTTCTGGATTTGTAGTGTTCCGGATTCACGTGGATTCGTGAAGTTCTGGTTTCATAGAGTTCTGGATTCCCAAAGTTTCGGGTTCGCGTAGTTTCGAATTGGCAGTGTTTCGGATTCGCGTAATTCCGATTTTGCAGAGTTCTAGATTTGCATAGTTCCAGATTCGCGTTGTTTCGGATTCGTAGAGTTCCAATTTCACGTGGATTTGTGTAGTTCCGATTTCGCAGTGTTCCAGATTTGCATAGTTCTAGATTCCTAGAGTTTCGAATTCACATAGTTCCGAATTTGCAGAGTTCTAGATTCACGTATTTTCGTATTTGCAGATTTCCAGATTTGCATTGTTTTGGATTCACAGAGCTTCGGATTCACATGGATTCGCGTAGTTCCAGTTTTGCAGAGTTCCAGATTCACGTAGTTTCGGATTCCCAGAGTTTTGATTTGCGTGGATTCGCGTAGTTCCGAATTCACAGAGTCCCAAATTCACAGAGTTTCGGTTTTGCAGAGTTCTGGATTCGCGTTGTTCCAGATGCGTAAAGTCCCGGATTCATGTGGATTCGTGTAGTTCTGGTTTTGCAAAGTTCAGATTCGTGTAGTTCAAATTTCAGAGAGTTTCACATTCGCATAGTTTCGATTTCGCAGAATTTTAGATTCGCGTAGTTCTAGATTCCCAAAGTTCTGAATTCATGTAGTTCCGGATTCGCAGAGTTCCAGATTCACGAAGTTTCAGTATTACAGAGTTCCGGATTCATGTGGATTCGTGTAGTTCCGGTTTCACAATGTTCTGGGTTCGCGTAGTTATGGATTTTTGGATTCGCAAAGTTCCAGGTTTGCGTTGTTTCGGATTGATAGAGTTCCGGATTCATGTGGATTCGTGTAGTTCCGGTTTCACAATGTTCTGGGTTCGCGTAGTTCCAGATTCGCAGTGTTCCGGATTCGCGTTGTTCCAGATCCACAGAGTTCTGAATTCACGTGTATTTGCGTAGTTCTAGTTTGGCAGAGTTCCAAATTTGCATAGTTCTAGATTCACGGAGTCTTGGTTTCTCGTAGTTCCGACTTCGCAGTGTTCCAGATTTGCAGAGTTCCGGATTCATGTAGTTTCGAATTGGCAGAGTTTTGAATTCACATAGCTCTGGTTTTGCATAGTTCTAGATTCACGTGGATTCGCCTAGTTCTGGTTTCGCAGAGTTTTGGATTCACAGAGTTCTGAATTCGGGTAGTTCTGGTTTCGCAGATTTTTCGATTCGCGTAGTTCTGGATTTGCAGAGTTCCAAATTTACGTTGTTCCAGATTCACAAAGTTTCGGAGTCACGTGGATTCACGTAGCTCCAGATTCACAAAGTTTCGGAGTCACGTGGATTCACGTAGTTCCAGATTCACAGTGTTCCAGATTCACATTGTTCTGGATTCGCAGTGTTCCGAATTCGCAGAGTTCCGGATTCTCGTAGTTCTGGATTCACAGAGTTCCGGATTTGCGTTGATTTGCGTAGTTTTGGATTCCCAGAGTTCTGGATTCGCGTAGTTCCGGTTCACAAATTTCCGGATTTGCCAATTTTCGAATTGGCAGTGTTTCGGATTCGCGTAGTTCCGGTTTCGCAAAGTTCTAGATTCGCGTAGTACCAGATTCGCAGAATTCTGGATTCGCGTTGTTTCGGATTCGTAAAGTTCCAATTTCACATGGATTTGTGTAGTTCTGATTTCACAGAGTTCTCGATTTGCAGGATTCCGATTTTGCAGAGTTCCAGATTTGCGTAGTTCTGGATTCCTAGAGTTCCGAATTCACATAGTTCCGGATTCGCATATTTTCGTATTCTCAGATTTCCAGATTTGCGTTGTTTCGGATTCACGTGGATTCGCGTAGTTCTAGTTTTGCAGAGTTCCAAATTCGTGTAACACTGGATTCGTAAAGTTTCGGATTTGCGTGGATTCGCGTAATTCCGAATTCACAGAATCTTGGATTCACAGAGTTTCAGTTTTGCAAAGTTCCGGATTCGAGTTGTTCCAGATTCATAAAGTCCCGAATTCATGTGGATTCGTGTAGTTCTGGTTTTGCAAAGTTCCAGATTCGTGTAGTTCAGATTTTGGAGAGTTTCACATTCGCATAGTTCCGATTTCACAGAGTTTTAGATTCACATAGTTCTGGATTCCCAGAGTTTTGAATTCATGTGGTTTCGGATTCCCAGAGTTCTAGTTTCGCGTAGTTCTGGATTCGCATGGATTTGCGTAGTTCCGGATTCACGTTGTTCTAGATTCACAGAGTTCTGGATTGACGTGTATTTACGTAGTTCTGGTTTGGCAGAGTTCCGAATTCGCGTAGTTCTGGATTCACAGAGTTTTGGTTTCTCGTAGTTCCGACTTCGCAGTGTTCCAGATTCGCGTGGATTCGCCTAGTTTTAGATTTGCAGAGTTCTAGATTCATGTAGTTTTGGATTGGCAGAGTTCTGAATTCGGGTAGCTCTGGTTTTGTACAGTTCTAGATTCGCGTGGATTCGCCTAGTTCTGGTTTCGCAGAGTTCTGAATTCGTGTAGTTCCGGATTCACAGAGTTCCGAATTTGCGTAGTTCCGGTTTCGCAGATTTTTCGATTCGCATAGTTTCGGATTCGAAGAGTTCCAAATTTGCATTGTTCCGGATTTGTAGAGTTCCGAATTCACGTAGTTCCAGTTTCACAGAGTTCTAGATTTGCGTAGTTGTAGTTTTGTAGAGTTCCTGATTCACGTAGTTTCGGATTCGCGTAATTTCAAATTCACACAGTTTCAGATTCAGGTGGATTCACGTAGTTTCGGATTCGCAGAGCTCCAGATTCGTAGAGTTTCAGATTCTAGTGGATTCGCGTAGTTCTGGATTCGCGTTGTTCTGGAGTCGTAGAGTTCTGGATTCAAGTGGATTCTCAAAGTTTTGGATTCGCAGTGTTCCGGATTCAAGTGGATTTGTATAGTTCTACATTCGCAGAGTTCCGGATTCGCGTAGTTTTAGATTGGCATAGTTCCAAAGTCGCAGAGTTCCGGATTTGCGCAGTTCAGGATTAGCAGACTTCCGGATTCGCGTAGTTCTAGTTTCGTAGAGTTCCGGATTCACGTTGTTGAAGATTCGTAGAGTTCCGAATTCATGTGGATTCGTAGAATTTCAAATTCACGTGGATTTGTGTAGTTCGGGTTTTGTAGAGTTCCAGATTCGCATAGTTCCGGTTTCACAAAGTTCCAGATTCGCGTAGGTCTGGATTCCAAGAGTTCCGGATTCATTTAGTTATGGATTTGCAGAGTTCCTGATTCGTGTAGTTCTGGATTCGCAGTGTTCTAGACTCGCATGGATTCACGTAGTTCCAGATTCGTAGAGTTTCAAATTTGCATAGTTTTAGATTGGCAAACTTTCGGATTCATAGAGTTCTGGATTCGCATAGTTCCAGATGGGCAGAGTTCCAAATTCGCGTAGTTCTAGATTCACGTTGTTCCGAAATCACAGAGTTCCAGATTCACGTGTGTTTGTGTAGTTCTGGTTTGGCAGAGTTCCGGATTCACGTTGTTCTGGATTCACAGAGTTCCAAATTCATGTATATTTGCGTAGTTCCAGTTTGGCAGTGTTCTGGATTCGTAAAGTTTTAAATTCGCGTAGTTCCGGATTCATAGTGTTTTGGATTCGCGTGGATTCGCATAGTTCCAGATTCTCAGAGTTCCGGATTCACAGAGTTCCAGATTCGCGTAGTTTCGAATTGGAAGAGTTCTGGAGTCGCAGAGTTTCAGATTGGTAGAGTTACGGATTCGCGTTGTTCCAGATTCGTAGAGTTCTAAATTCACGTGGATTCATGTAATTCCGGTTTCGCAGAATTCTGGATTGGCATAGTTCCAGTTTTGCAGAGTTCCAGATTCGCATAGGTCCGGATTCTAAGAGTTCCGGATTCACGTAGTTTCAGATTCGCAGAGTTTCAGATTCGCGTTGTTTCGGATTCCCAGAGTTCCAGATTCAAGTGGATTTGCCTAGATCCGGTTTCGCAGAGGTCTGGATTCGCGTAGTTCTGGATTTGCAGAGTTTTGGATTTGCGTAGTTCTGGTTTCGCTCAGTTTCGGATTTACAGAGTTCCGGATTCGCGTAGTTCCGGTTTCACAGAGTTCCAGATTCGCATAGTTCTTGTTTCGCAGATTTCCGGATTCGTGTTGTTCCAGATTCCTAGATTTCTGGATTTAAGTGAATTCGTGTAGTTTCGGTTTCACAGAGTTCCAGATTCGCATAGTTCCAATTTCGCAAAGTTCCAGATTCGCGTAGTTCCGGATTCACAGAGTTCCTAATTTGTATGGATTGTAGTTTTGGATTTACAAAGTTTCGAATTCGCGTAGTACCAGTTTTGCAGTGTTCTGATTCGCATTCTTTTGGATTCATAGAGTTCTGGATTCACGTGAATTTGTGTAGTTCCAGTTTCGCAGAGTTCCGGATTCGCGTAATTCCGGATTCGTAAAGTTCAAGATTCGCGCGAATTCGCGTTGTTCCGGATGCGCAAAGTTCCAGATTTGCATTGTTCCAGATACACAGAGTTCTGGATTCATGTGGATTCGTGTAGTTCCGGTTTTGTAATGTTTCGGATTCGCATAGTTCCAGATTGGTAGAGTTCTGGATTCACGTAATTCCTATTTCGCAGAATTCCAAATTTGCGTAGTTCTAGTTTCGCAGTGTTCAAAATTCGTGTTGTTCCGGATTCGTAGATTTCTGAATTCACGTGGATTTGTGTAGTTCTGGTTTCGCAGAGTTCAAGCATCGCGTACTTCCAGTTTTGCAGAGCTCCAGATTCGCGTAGTTATGGATTTCCAGAGTTCCGAATTCATATAGTTCCAGACTCGCAGAGTTCCAGATTCGCGTGGATTTGCGTATTTCTGGATTCATAGAGTTCCATATTCGCGTTGTTCCGAATTCCCAAAGTTCCAGATTCTTGCGATTTTGTGTAGTTTCGATTTCGTAATGTTCCAAATTCGTAGAGTTCCGGATTTGCGTAGTTCTAGATTTGCACAGTTTCGGATTCGCGTAGTTCTGGAGTCCCAGAGTTTCAGATTCGCATAGTTCTGGATTTGCACAGTTCTGGAGTCACAGAGTTCTGGATTCGCGTGGATTTGCGTAGTTCCGGATTCGCAGAGTCCTGGATTCATGTAGCTTCGGTTTCGCAGAGTTTTGAATTTGCAGAGTTCCGGATTCGCGTAGTTCAGGTTTCGCAGAGTTTTAGATTCTCGTAGTTTTTGTTTCGTAGAGTTCCGGATTCGCGTTGTTCTGGATTTGTAGAGTCTAGGATTCACATAGATTCGTGTAGTTCTGGTTTCACAAGTTCTAGAATCGCATAGTTTCGACTTTGTAGAGTCCAGGATTCACGTGGATTCGTGTAGTTCCGATTCCGCAGAGTTCCATATTCGCATAGTTACAAATTCGCAGAGTTCTAGATTCGCGTAGTTCCAGATTCGCAGAGTTCCAGATTCGTGTTGTTTTGGATTCACAGAGTTCCGGAATCATGTTGTTCTGGATTCATAGAGTTTTGGATTCACATGGATTCACGTAGTTCCGGATTCGCAGAGTTCTGGATTTGCGTGGATTCGCGTAGTTTCATATTGGTAGAGTTCTGAATTTGCATAGTTCTAGTTTCGCAAAGTGCCAGGTTCGTGTGGTTCTACTTTTGCAGGGTCCCAGATTCGCATTGTTCCAAATTAATGGAGTTTCGGATTCATATGGATTTGTGTAGTTCAGATTTCACCGAGATCTAGATTCGTGTAGTTCCGGATTCCCAGAGTTCCAGATTCGCAGAGTTGCAGATTCACGTAGTTCCGGATTCACAGAGTTCTAGAGTTACGTGGATTTGTGTAGTTCTGGTATTGCAAAGTTCCAGATTTGCAGAATTCTAGATTTGCGTGGATTCACGTAGTTCAGGATTCGCAGAGTTCTAGATTCACATAGTTCCAGTTTCGCAGAGTTCTAGATTCGCGTAGTTCTAGTTTTGTAGGGTTCTAAATTCGTGTTGTTCCGGATTCGTAGAGTTCCAAAATCACGTGGATTTGTGTAGTTTCGGTTTCGCAGAGTTCCAGATTCGCGTAGTTCTGGATTCGCAGAGTTTCGGATTTGCGTAGTTTCGGATTTGCGTAGTTCCGGATTTGCGTAGTTCTGGATTCGCAGAGTTTCGGATTTGTGTGGATTCGTATAGTTTCGGATTCGCAGAGTGCCAAATTCATGTAGTTCCGGTTTTGCAAAGTTTCGGATTTGCAGAGTTCCGGATTCACGTAGTTCCGGTTTGACAGAGTTCTAGATTTGCGTAGTTCTTGTTTCACAGAGTTCCGGATTTGCGTTGTTCCGGATTTGTAGAGTCCTGGATTCACGTGCATTCATGTAGTTCCGGTTTCGCAGAGTTCCAGATTCGTGTAGTTCTAATTTCGCAAAGTTCTGCATTCGCGTAGTTCTGGATTCGCGTGGAATCGCATAGTTCCGAATTTGCAGAGTTTCGAATTCGCGAAGTTCTGGTTTCGCAGTGTTCTGGATTCGTAGAGTTCGGGATTCACGTGGATTTGTGTAGTTCCGGTTTTGTGGTGTTCCGAATTCGCGTAGTTTCGGTTTCGTAGAGTTCCAAATTCGCATAGTTTCGGATTGCTAGAGTTTTGGATTCACAAAGTTTTGGATTCGCGTTGATTCGCGTAGTTCCAGATTTACGTAGTTCTAGATTCGTATAGTTCCGGATTCGCATAGTTCTGGAGTCGCACAATTCCGAATTCGCATGGATTTGCGTAGTTTTGGATTCATAAAGTCCCGAATTCGTGTAGTTCTGGTTTCGCAAAGTTCCAGTTTTGCAGAGTTCCAGATTCGTGTAGTTCCAATTTCGTAAAGTTCCACATTCGCGTAATTCTAGATTCGCGTAGTTTCGAATTCGCAGAGTTCCCAATTCACATACTTCGGATTTCACAGAGTTCTAGATTTGTAGAGTTCCGAATACACGTGCATTCGCGTGATTCCAGTTTCGCAGAGTTCCGGATTCGCGTAGTTCTGGATTCGCAGAGTTCCAGATTCGCATAGATTTGGATTCGCACAGTTCCGGATTCGCGTACTTCGGGATTTGCACCGTTCTGGATTCACAGAGTTCTGGATTCACGTGTATTCGTGTTGTTCCGGTTTCGCAGAGTTCCAGATTCCCAAAGTTCCGGATTCGCATAGTTCCAAATTTGCAAAATTCTGGATTCGTGTTGTTTCGGATATGCAAACTTGCAGATTCGCGTTGTTTCGGATTCAAACTGTTGAACCAGTGCTCTGATACCAATTGAAGTTCTCGACTTCTCCCTAGGATCTACTAGTTTATAATACTAAGAGGGGGGTGAATCAGTATCACCACAATTCGCAATTCGCAGGTAAGTGAGCAACTTCAACCTCTTCTTAAAAGCAAACTCTTTCTCAGACTCAACTAAGGTAGATCTATTGCTACCTACTAATCGCAATAGTCCCCAAAGTCACCTTTCAGACACCTTGCCTAATAGAGACAATACGGATGTTCTTGTTTAGGTCTTCGTTAGGTTATGGGTTAGCTGATACTTTAGCTACGTTCACAACTCAATTCAAAGCGCAGAACGTAAAGCAAATTAAGGACACACGAGATTTACGTGGTTCCTTCAACGTGACGTACATCCACGGTGGTAGGGACTCTCCCTCTACCGAGACTATCCACTATACTTGTGAATACAAGTTACAATGGATGACTTTAATTCTCTGCTCCTTTCACTATTGCAATTACTAAGTAAGTACAATACAAAGAGTGTCATTTACTGTGTCTACCCTTCTTCTAGCTTGTCTTGCCTCTATTGAATTGAAAGGCTGCTCCACTGCTGCTTAGAAGTTCACTGCAATGCTCTCTAACCTCTCTTGAAGAAGTCTGGAAATACGTTGAGTTCTTTCAATACTTCGCCGAAGTTCTTCTCTATGTTGTATCACACAACTCCTACTTTCACTGTCTTACGGTCTCACCTATCTCCTTGTCTCACGATCTCACTGTCTCACGGCTCGCTTGTCCGTTTCTCTCTCTCTTGCTGTCCAGCCGAATTTTTCTCTCTTCACCGGATTTCTCTCTCTTCGTCCATCTTCGATTCTGCCGATGGTTTCTCTCTCTTCGTTCAGCCGGATCTCTCTCACTGTCCAACCGGATCTATCTCACCTTCTAGTCGGATCTAATTTTGGCCGTATTGACTCCTCTGTTCCGGCCGTCTCCTCTTTCTCTCTCTCTCGATGGTTGTTCTTTGTCGCCGTCGGTATCTCTCTTTTTTATGGCTTTCTGGTTTCTTCTTCCGCCGGTCTACTTTTCTTCGTCCTGCTGTCCAGCCCCGTCAAGTCGTAACCGGTTTTCTCTCCCGTCGACCCATTTCTCTGTTTTTCTGACTGTCTGTTTCTCTCTCTACCATGTTGTCTCCTCGCAAATTGCTGATGTGCCGGTGGTGTGCCATTCCTCACGGGTTTCTCTCCTTCCGCCGGTCTGCTCTAATTTGTTCAATTTGGCCGTTCTTCGTTCTGTTCAATTTCCGACAGCTGCACTGTTCACGACGGCTGCACTGTTCACACGATGACGACTACTGTTTACAATGACTACTCTTTTCAGGTGGTGTTCTTCTGTGTAGAGTTTGGTGTTTTGCCGTGTATTCAATTGTGTTGGCCTTCCTTATCTCCTTGGTTGAACGGTTTTTCTTGTGTTTTCCAAACTCACTCTTTGTGTTTATGCCGTTCACCCTCTCTTCTTGCCGTATATGCAATTGTGTTGGCCTTGCCCTATTTTGTCTTCCAAGGTCTTTATATATCTCTTCCATGAAACCCTAATAGGGCTTACGTGGCAGATTTATGTTCTTGCCCTTACGCGGTGGATTTACTTTCTTACCCCTCCATGCGGATTTACGTTCTTGCCCTTCCATGTGGATTTACCTTCTCACCCATCCATGTGGCTTTACTTTCTTGCACACTTAAACCTAGTTGACAATAATTACAACCCATACAAGGTTGTGGGAATAACAATCTCTCCCTTTGTAATTGTTGGCAACACTTATAACAAAAGTCACTATGCAGCAATTTCAACTCCCTCTAAATATGCACTCTCCCTTTCTTAACAGCTTCCCCTGCACTGTTACTTCTCTCCCCCTTCGCAAACCAATTACAAATTTGAAAAACTCGCAAAGTAGAGATGGAGGATTCACCTGATTTTCAAGCTTGAGGAGGCATTCGCACAGATAGACTCATTCTGTGCTTTTCAAACAGCTCTATGGACAGAGATTTAGTTAGATCTTGTGTAGCCTCTTCAACAAATTTATGTTCAACTTGTGAGAGTAAAGCAGTAGCTCCCATAATTCTTCTTCTTGTTGTAACTCCTGCTGATAGGTCACCTGTGATATGATTTTCTTGATGAGCATTGGTCCACATTTTCTTTGGCTTTCTTTCTTGCACAGTCTTAGTTGCAAGATGATCTCTTTCTTCATCAATCACATACAAATTTCCAGCTGTTCTCTTCCTAGCTGCAACAGTATTGCCTTCTTTACTCTTTACCTGGTAACCTGTGTTTGTGAATATTTCCTTATGGTCTTCATTGCATAGTTTGCTGACAGATGCTAGATTATATCTAAGTCCTTCAACATGCAGAACATCTTTCAGCTTTCCTCTTCCAATGTTTACTGACCACTGATGTTGAGTGAATCATCATTGCCAAACTTGACTCTGCCTTCTCTTAACTTGTTTAGCTTTGACAATTTACTCTTGTCTCCCGCCATGTGTGAAATGCATCCACTGTCAAGGATCCACTGCTTATCCTTGTAGTCAGTTTTGAGTGCAATTTCAGCTATATTAGTCACCTCCCTTTTAGCTTTATATTCCTTCTTTTGAACTGGTTGGAAGATAGCTTTCTCCTTTTTCTCAGCTTTGACTGCACCGCTTGTTTTCACTGTGCCATTGAGTGCCTTCTCTTGTTCAAGGAGAAGTGTCATGCATCTCTTGGCATTATGGCCATCCTACCCGCACCTTTCACACTGTTCCAAGTCTGCCAATACAGTAAACTTATTCTTTGAAACTACTAGTTTGGGCGTCCACCAACACTCCTTGTCAGTGTGTCTTTGCGTTTTATAGCATGTACAAGAACTCACGACAGGTGTTCTCTGAATTTTATATTGTCTCCCCCTGTATGCAACATCGGATCTTCTCAAGTTGGAGACATATACTGGCCTTCTCCACCAGCAGTTACTCGCCTTATGACCCCAAACTCCACAATAAAGGCAATGACCTTGAAACTACCTCTTCTTGGGTTTAATCACAACTTGTCTTCTTCTATTCATTGCTTGTTGTGTAGGCAAAGTAGTTGGCTTCTTTGCTTGTGTGACTTTTATTTCAACCACCTTCTTCTCCTTCTTCTGTTCAGTCATAGCCCTCTGCTGGCTGACTTTCTTTTCTTCCTTCTTGTTTGCCACCCTAGGTTGCTTCTTCAGATCTTCTTTATACTCAGCTATCTTCTTCTGAGTCACAACCTTCTCTTTCAACTTCTGTGGCACATTCTTATTTTTTTTAGCCAATGCAACCTCAAATTGCTGCACTTTCTCTACATTCTTCTCTCCTTCTATAGAACTTGTTTCTCTTATCATTTTAAGCTTCTGCAAGTTCTCTTTGCTACTTTTGAGTTGTTGCTGAAGTCTCAGCAACTCTTTCTCCATTTCTTCAATTTTTGAAGCCCTTGAGCCAAGCTCCACTATAAGGTCTTCACATATTTTGATTTGTTCTTCAAATCTTCTTTTCAAGTCAATATGTTCAGCCCTTATTTCATCCTTTTGACTTTCAGTTTCCTCAGACTTAACTTCAACTTGTTTTATATGGGCCTCTAACCTTCTTATGGTTCTGCCCCTTCTGACTATCTCCTTTGAAGCTGCTTCCAGCTCAGCTTCAAGATCTGGCTCTTCTTCATCAACCTCCTCTTCCTCTTCAGAGGTTGAGCTACCACCTTGTGCTGATGCCATAAAGACATGCTCATCTAATAAGTCTTCATCATCCTCCTTATCAGCCTTTTTTGTGTGACTCAATGAGTCTCTCTTCTTCCTCTGTGGGTTGGCAGTCCTTTTACTGGACTTCTTTGATTTGAATGATGATCTTCTCCATCTTGAATTCGACTCATCATCATCATCCTCATCTTCATCATCAAGCTTCACTTTGCACTTATAAGCAAAGTGTCCAGTCTCCCCACAACGATAGCATCTCAAAGCCAACTGTCCTTTTCCCTTCTTAGACCCCTTTTTGAATTTCTTTGTGAAGTATGCCAATACTTCACCTTCACTTTCTTCCTCATCATCATCATCCTCACTGGATGATTCTTCCTCTTCTTTTATCTTCAAGTGCTTCATAGCTTTGAAAGCTGCCTCCTTTGATACCTTCGATGTTTAGGAGCTCTCAGTTGACTTTATCCTCATCTCATATGCAATGAGATTGCACTGGAGATCATGCAGAGACATAGAATTGAGATCTCTACTCTCCTTTATGGCTGCTACCTTTGAGGCAAACCTCTCAGGCAGAATTCTCAGAATCTTCTTCACAACAGATGAGTCCTTCTTATTCTTCCCATGACTTCTCAGGTCGTTCATAGCATCAATAACCCTGGTGAAGAACTCTTGGACTGTCTCATTCTTTTGCATTCTGAGAGATTCATATCTCTCCTTGAACACTTGAAGCTTAGCCTCCTTCATTCTGCCATCACCGTCATAGACCTTCTGTAATCTGTCCCATATCTCCTTAGTAGATTTGCAGTCCATAACTTTAGCATACTCAGCATTTGTTAACGCTGAGATGATGACATTTGAGGCCTTCCCATTTATCTCAAACTACCTTAACTCCTCTGGGGTTGGGTCTTTACCTTCTTCTGGAGCCACAAAACACTCCTGTATGCATTTCACCACGTTCATGCCCATGGTTGCGAATACCACTTGCATTCTCACTTTCTACATATGGTAGATGGTTCCGTTGAAGATTGGAATCTTCTTGCTGTAAGTGGTGCTAGTACTGGTACCGGCTTCCATTTCTTAGTATGCTGAACAAGTCAAACTTCTAGATCCCTTCAAATTAGTACACCAAGCTGTTAAGCTTCAAATTGGTGAACCAGTGCTCTGATACCAATTGAAGTTCTCGACTTCTCCCTAGGATCTACTAGTTTGTGATACTGAGAGGGGGGTGAATCAGTATCACCACAATTCGCAATTCGCAGGTAAGTGAACAACTTCAACCTCTTCTTAAAAGCGAACTCTTTCTCAGACTCGACTAAGGTAGATCTATTGCTACCTACTAATCACAATAGTCCCCAAAGTCACCTTTCAGACACCTTGCCGAATAGACAATACGGATGTTCTTGTTTAGGTCTTCGTTAGGTTATGGGTTGGCTGATACTTTAGCTGCGTTCACAACTCAATTTAAAGCGCAGAACGTAAAGCAAATTAAGGACACACGAGATTTACGTGGTTTCGTCAACGTGACGTACATCCACAGTGGTAGGGACTCTCCCTTTACCGAGACTATCCACTATACTTGTGAATACAGGTTACAATGGATGTCTTTAATTCTCTGCTCCTTTCACTATTGCCTCTGTTGAATTGAAAGGCTGCTCCACTGCTGCTTAGAAGTTCACCGCAATGCTCTCTAACCTCTCTTGAAGAAGTCTGAAAATACGTTGAGTTCTTTCAATACTTGGCCGAAGTTCTTCTCTACGTTGTATTACACAACTCCTGCTTTCACCGTCTTACGGTCTCACCTGTCTCCTTGTCTCACGATCTCACTGTCTCACGCCTCACCTGTCCGTTTCTCTCTCTCTTGCTATCCAGCCGAATTTCTCTCTCTTCCCGCCGAATTTCTCTCTCTTCGTTCGTCTTCAATTCTGCTGATGGTTTCTCTCTCTTCGTTCAGCCAAATCTCTCTCACTGTCCAGCCGGATCTATCTCACCGTCCAGTTGGATCTGATTTTGGCTGTATCGACTCCTCTGTTCCGGCCATCTCTTCTTTCTCTCTCTCTCGACAGTTGTTCTTTGTTGTCGTCGGTATCTCTCTCTTCTATGGTCGTCTGGTTTCTTCTTCCGCTAGTCTACTTTTCTTCGTCCTGCCATCCAGCCCCGTCTAGCCGTAACCGATTTTCTCTCCTGTCGACCTGTTTCTCTGTTTTTCCGACCGTCTGTTTCTCTCTCTACCATGTTGTCACCTCGCAGATCGCTAGTGTGTCATTCCTTACGGGTTTCTCTCCTTTCGCCAGTCTGCTCCGATTTGCTCAATTTGGCCGTTCTTCGTTCTGTTCAATTTCCAACGATGCTGTTCAATTTGCTGATGATATTGTTGAATTTCCGACGGCTACACTGTTCACGACGACTACTCTTTTGAGGTGGTGTTCTTTTGTGTAGGGTTTGGTGTTTTGTCGTGTATTCAATTGTGTTGGCCTTCCTTCTCTCCTTGGTTGAACGGTTTTTCTTGTGTTTTCCGAACTCACTCTTTGTGTTTATGCCGTTCACCCTCTCTTCTTATCGTGTATGCAATTGTGTTGGCCTTGCCCTATTTTTGTCTTCCAAGGTCTTTATATATCTCTTCCATGAAACCCTAATAGGGCTTACGTGGCAGATTTACGTTCTTGCCCTTACGCGGCGGATTTACTTTCTTGCCCCTCCATGCAGATTTACGTTCTTGCCCTTCCATGTGGATTTACCTTCTTACCCTTCCATGTGGCTTTACTTTCTTGCGCACTTAAACCTAGTTGACAACAATTACAACCCATACAAAGTTGTGGGAACAACATAGAGTTCCAGATTTGCGTGGATTCGTGTAGTTTCAGATTCGCATAGTTTCGGATTCGTAGTGTTCTGGATTCGTGTAGTTCCAAATTCACAGAGTTCCGAATTCGCGTAGTTTTGGATTGGCAAAGTTTTGGAATTGCAGAGTTCTGGATTCACATAGTTCCAGATTGGCAGAGTTCCAAATTCACGTAGTTTTGGATACGCGTTGTTCTGGATTCACAGAATTCTAGATTCACATGTATTTGCGTAGTTTCGATTTGGCATAGTTCCGAATTCACATAATTCTAGATTCGCAGTGTTCTGAATTCACATGGATTCGCATAGTTCCAGATTCGTAGAGTTTTGGATTTGCAGAGTTTCAGATTCACTTAGTTTCGGATTGGCAGAGTTCTAGATTCACGAAGTTCCGGATTGATAAAGTTTCGGATTCGCTTAGTTCCGAATTGGCAGAGTTCCGTATTCGCGTTATTCTAAATTCGTAGAGTTCTGAATTCACATGGATTCGTGTAGTTCCGGTTTCGCAAAGTTCCAGATTCATGTTGGTCCGGATTCCAAGAGTTTTGGATTCACGTAGTTCTAGATTTGCAGAATTCCATATTCGCGTTGTCCGGATTCACAGAGTTCTAGATTCAGGTGGATTCGCCTAGTTCTGGTTTCTTAGAGGTCTGGATTTGCGTAGATCCAAATTTGCAGTGTTCCGGATTCGCGTAATTCTGGATTAGCACAGTTTCGGATTCGCGTAGTTTTGGAGTCGCAGAGTTCCGGATTCACGTAGTTTCGGATTGGCAGAGTTCCGTATTCGCGTTATTTTGAATTTGTAGAGTTCCAAATTCACATGGATTTGTGTAGTTCCGGATTTGCATAGTTCCGGATTCGTGTTGGTCTGGATTCCAAGAGTTTTGGATTCATATAGTTCCGGATTCGCAGAGTTCCATATTCGCATTGTTTCGAATTCACAGAGTTCCAGATTCAGGTAGATTTGCTTAGTTCTGGTTTCTTAGAGGTCTGGATTCGTGTAGATCCAAATTTGCAGTGTTCTGGATTTGCATAGTTCTGGAGTTGCAGAGTTCCAGATTCGCCTAGTTTCGAATTGGCAGAGTTTCAGAGTCACAGAGTTTCGGATTGGTAGAGTTCTGAATTCACGAAGTTCTGGATTGACAGAGTTTCGTATTCGCGTTGTTTTGAATTTGTAGAGTTCCGAATTCACATGGATTCCTGTAGTTTCGGTTTCATAGAGTTCCAAATTTGCGTAGTTCCGATTTCACAGTGTTCCAGATTCACGTAGTTTCGGTATCGCAGAGTTCCAGATTCACGTAGTTCCGGATTCCTAGAGTTTCGGATTCGTGTAGTTTAAGATTTGCAGAGTTCTGGATTTGCGCGGATTCGCGTAGTTCCGAATGCGCAGAGTTCTAGATTCGCGTTGTTCCGAATTCACAAAGTTCTGGATTCACGTGGATTCACGTAGTTCCAGTTTCGCAATGTTCCAGATTCACGTAGTTTTGGATTCCCAGAGTTTCGGATTCGTGTAGTTTAAGATTCGTAGAGTTCTGGATTTGCGCGGATTCGCGTAGTTCCAAATGCCCAGAGTTCTAGATTCACGTTGTTCCAAATTCACAGAGTTCTGGATTCATGTGGATTCACGTAGTTCTGATTTTGCAATGTTCCAGATTCGCGTAGTTCTGGATTCGCAGAGTTCCAAATTTGCATAGTTCTGGTTTCTTGTAGTTCCAGATTCGCAGAGTTCTGAATTCACGTGGATTCGCGTTGTTTCAGATTCACAGAGTTCTGGATTCACGTGTATTTGCGTAGTTCCAGTTTGGCAGAGCTCTAGAGTCGTGTAGTTCTGGATTCGCAAAGATTTGGATTCGCGTAGTTCCTACTTCGTAGTGTTCCAGATTTGCGTAGTTCTAAATTCGCAGAGTTCCGGATTCATGTAGTTTGGGATTGGCAGAGTACCGAAGTCGCAGAGTTCCGAATTCGCATTGTTTCGAATTGGCAGAGTTCTGGATTCACGTAGTTCCGGTTTCGCAGAGTTACGAATTCACGTGGATTCGGCTACTTCCGGTTTTGCAGAGTTCTGTATTCGCATTGTTTCGGATTCGTAGAGTTCCAGATTCACGTAGTTCCAGTTTCGTAGAATTCCAAATTTGCATAGTTGTAGTTTTGTAGAGTTTTGGATTTGCATAGTTTCGGATTCACGTAGTTCCGGATTCGTGTAGTTTTGGATTCGTAGAGTTCCGGATTCGCGTAGTTCTGGATTCGTAGAGTTCCGGATTCAAGTGGATTCGCTTAGTTCCGGATTCGCGTTGTTTCGAATTCGTAGAGTTCTGGATTCAAGTGGATTCGCAGTGTTCCGGATTCAAATGGATTCACGTTGTTCCAGATTCACAGAGTTTCGGATTCGCCGAGTTCCGGATTCGCGTAATTTCAAATTGGTAAAGTGATGGAAGCCTTATTGTACCAACTCAAATCAACAAGGGAGTTGATGTTTTGCAAAACCTTGGAGGACCAATGACAAGCGCAAGGTCAAAGAAAATAAAGGAAGCTCTCAACAACTTGTTGTGCGACATTTACTATCAGGAAGTTGCTAGGTACCAATTAAGGATGATGGAGGCTTCACCAGGGCTTGCAAATGTGTTATCTGTGGAGGAATTTGAGAACCATGGGCTTGGGAAGGAAGTTGGATTTGGGAGTCCATGTTTGGGCATTTAAATGGATTATTTTCATGGGTTATATTGTTATGTAGTGGGTTGAACGAATTTTAGCATCTTAATGGGTTATTTTCAGGGGTTTTTATTATTATTTAATGGGTTGGACGAATTTCCTTAATAAGCCCATCTTATTAGCTAGGGTTTTTGGGGGTTAGACAAAAAAAATGGCAAGAAGGATGGCTGGAGGAGGTAGACCCATTTTCATGAGTGTATGAGCTATTTCTCTAGTTCTTTGAGAACTAATTCTAAACTTTCATACTTGAGTGTGTTGGTTCAATAGACTTATCTTCTTCAATGTTGTTGTTGTTAGGAGTGGCATCTGAATCTTATAGTTATGGTTCTTGGTTGTTTATAATCAATGGGTCAAAACTCCAAATCCCTTAACCTTTGTTAGAACAATCCTATACCAACATTGGTGTTAGGTTCTGTTTAAATATAATTGGAGTTTGTATCATTTGGTATCAGAGCCTTGGCTCTAACTCAGGTTAGTTATACTTTTGTTGTCATCTCTTTTGTGAATTCTTCATTGTTGGTTGAACAATCACAAAAAAAAATAAAATTGTGTATTTCTTGGGTTTCTTTTCTGATATTTGTTTCTTCTATAGAAATACCCATTAGTTATCCAAAAATTAAAAAAAAAATCGTATATTTCTTGGGTTGCCTTTTCGCTATTCGTTCCTTTTATAAAAATACCCATTAGTTAACCAAAAAAAAAAAATCGTGTATTTCTTAGGTTGCCTTTCTGTTATTTGTTCCTTCTATAGAAATACCCATTAGTTAACCAAAAAAAAAAAAAAACGGCTTCATTGCTCAATTGGTCATTTACTCAATTATATTCGATAATTGATTGTTGTCCAATTGCACTGCTCATATCATTGAATTCCTTGTCATTCTGTTTGGTTTATTGCCCATCTTCTTAATTGTGTCACTTCTTTGAAGAGGTAGGTCTAGGATTGCTATAGTCAAGTTTTGTTTATTCTGAATTTAGTTTGCTTAGAACTATTGAAAGAGCTCTTAGAGTTTTGCAATTCATTGTGTGAAATACGAGAGTTGAGGACTACTATAGTTGAGTGGAGAGCAAACACCCAAGGGAGTGAGTTTTGTGAGGTATATTCTTTGTTACTAACAATCTTGCATATCCAATGTCTAATGCTAAAGAAGGCAGTTTCCCACCTGGAGAGGAGGAAGTAATTGTTCTAGATTTCAAATTGCTTATGAAATCCTTAGAGCAGAAGTTTGATAGGATTGACCAAATGTTTTGGGAAGTTCGAGATAGGATGGATAAAATAAAAGGGGAATCAAGTGTTAATCCTAAGAGGCTAGCTGGTAAGGTCATGAAGGAGCAATTTGAACATGACTTTGGTGAAGATGGTGATGATTATTATGATGATGGTGATAACGCTAGTAGAAACTTTAGAGATGGATTTAGAAGAGGACATGGTAATAGGAATGGTAGAGGAGTAAGAGGCAATGGAAATGTTTATGATAGGTACAATGGAGGTTGGGACAACAAAAATAGAGTGGAGGAAGGAGTAGACAAAAATCTTAGTAGTATTAAAATGAAAACACCTTCTTTCCAAGGGAAAGCTGACCCTGATGTTTATTTGGATTGGGAACGAAGGGTAGAATTAATATATGAGTGCCATAACTTCTCTGAGGAGAAGAAAGTGAAGTTAGTTGTGGCAGAGTTCATTGATTATGCTGTAGTATGGTGGGACCAGCAAGTTACCACTAGGAGAAGAAATTTTGAGAGAACCATAGAAACATAGAACGAGTTGAAGACTGTGATGAGAAGGAATTTGTTCCTAGCTCTTATTATAGGGATTTGTATAACAAGTTGCAAAGCCTTACGCAAGGTTCCAAGAGTGTGGAAGAGTACCATAAAGAGATGGAAATTGCTATAGTTAAGGCAAATGTAATAGAGAAAGGGAGGCAACTATGGCTAGGTTCCTCCAAGGATTGAATAGAAGCATAGTTGATGTGGTAGAACTGCAACACTATGTAGAGCTTGAAGATATGGTACACATTGCCATGAAAGTTGAGAGGTAACTTAAGGGAAGGAGCACTTCTAGATATAATTAGAACTTAGGTTCATCTTTTTGGAAGTCAAACTGGTGGAAGAAGGAAGAGAAGATGACTTCTAAGCTTAAAACCAATTCACATAGACCCAAGACTAGTGGGGGCAGCCTAGAAAGGGGCAAATTTGAAGAAAAACTTGAGGGCACCCAAGGAAAAACTAGAGACATCAAATGCTTTAGATGTCTAGGTGGGGGTCATGTGGTTTCACAATGTCCTAATAAGAGAACCATGTACCTTAAGGAGAATGGTGACTATGTGTCTGGCAGTGATGCTAGTGATGAAGACCAAATGCCGCCATTAGAGGATGCTAATGATATTAATGAAGGGATAGAGTATCTAGACCATGGTGGAAGGCTTTTAGTAGCAAGGAGAGCCCTTAGTGTGCAGTTTAAGGAGGAGGATGATGTTGAGATGCAGCAGGAAAATATTTTCCATACTCGATGTTTAGTTCAAGATAGCCTCTGTTGCATGATCATCGATAGAGGTAGTTGCACTAATGTAGCAAGTACAGAGTTGGTGGAAAAATTGAACTTGCCTAGAACCAAACATCCTAGGCCATATAATTTGCAATGGTTGAATGATAGTGGAGTGGTGAAAGTGACTAAACAAGTTGTGGTTCCATTTTCCATTGGTAGATATAAGGACGAGTTGTTTTGTGATGTTGTACCTATGCAGGCTGGGCATTTGTCATTGGGCCGTCCTTGGCAATTTGATAGAAAAGCTTTGCATGATGGTTACAAGAACCGCTATTCTTTCACCATGGATGGAAAACCATTCACACTTGTTCCATTGACTCCAAAACAGATGGATGAAGATTAAGTTAGACTTTATGAAAGTGAGCAAAAGAGGAGGAGCAAAAAAAAAAAAGAGAGAGTCGAGAGAAAAGAAAGTGAAGGAGAGAAAAACAAGGTGAAAGCATTTGAGAGTGCTAAGTACAAGAGTGGTCAAGTTCACAAGAGTGAAGATGAAAGAAAACAACTAAGTGTGTTTGCAAAAGGAGCAGATGTTAGGGTTGCCTTCCAAGCTAGGCAACAAATGATCTTGATCCTTTACAAGGATTCTTATTTCTCTAACACTAACCTTGATTCATCTTTGCCTAGTGCTATTTCATCTTTGTTGCAGGATTATAATGATGTATTCCCTGAAGAGATCCCAAATGGTTTACCACTAAGGAAAGGGATTGAACATCACATTGATCTTATTCCTGAAGCTCCCATTCCCAATAAGCCAGAGTATAGAAGTAATCTTAAGGAGACAAAGGAGCTTCAGAGTTAAGTTGATGAGTTGATGAAGAAGGGGCATGTAAGGGGGAGCATGAGTCCATGTGCAGTGCCAATGTTGCTTGTGCCAAAAAAAGATGGATCTTGGAGGATGTGTGTCGATTGTAGAGATATCAACAAAATAGTAGTTAAGTATCGACATCCTATACTCGGGCTTGATGATATGCTAGATGAATTACATGGTGCTTGTTACTTCTTTAAAATTGACCTTAAGAGTGGGTATCATCAAATTAGGGTGAGGGAAGGAAATGTATGGAAAACTACATTCAAGACCAAGTATGGTTTGTATGAATTGTTAGTTATGCCCTTTAGTTTGACTAATGCACCTAGTACTTTTATGAGATTAATGAATCATGTTTTGAGACCTTTTTTAGGAAAGTTTGTTGTGGCTTATTTTGATGACATATTAGTATATAGTAGGAATTTAGAAGAGCATGTTGAACATTTGCATTGTGTGCTTGATGTTTTAAGGAATGAGAAATTGTATGCCAATTTGAAGAAATGTGATTTTTGTAAGGACCATGTTATTTTCTTGGGTTATGTTGTGTCTGCTCATGACATAGAGGTTGATAAAAAGAAGATTAAGGCAATTCAAGAATGACCTACACCTAAGAGTGTGAATGATGTGAGGAGTTTCCATGGTTTGGCTAGCTTTTATAGGAGGTTCATTAGGGATTTTAGTACCATAGCTACACCATTGATTGAGGTGATTAAAAAGAGTGTGGGTTTCAAGTGGAGTAAGGAACAACAAGATGCCTTTGATTTGCTTAAGTCTAAGTTGTGTAATGCACCACTTCTTGCTTTGCCTGATTTTTCTAAGATCTTTAAAATTAAGTGTGATGCATCATGCATTGGGATTGGGGGAGTTCTCATGTAAGAGAAATGACCTATTGCATTCTTTAGTGAGAAGTTGAGTGGGGCAACATTGAATTATCCAACTTATGATAAAGAAATGTATGCACTTGTTAGGACTTTAGAAACGTGGCAGCATTACCTTTGGCCCAAGGAGTTTGTAATTCATACTGATTATGAGTCTTTAAAATACTTAAAGGGGCAAGGTAAGTTGAATAGGAGACATGAAAAATAGGTTGAGTTTATTGAAACTTTTCCTTATGTAATTCAATACAAATCAGGTAAGGAAAATGTTGTTGTTGACGCATTGTCACGTAGGTACACATTGATTAGCACTTTGAGCGTTAAGTTGCTGGGGTTTGAGCACATTATTGATTTGTATGCTAATGATGCTGACTTTAGTAACGTATATGCTGCATGTGAGAAAGCTGCCTTTGGTAAGTTCTATAGACATGAGGGGTATTTGTTTAGAGTAAATAAGCTTTGTATTCCTCAAGGGTCTATGAAAGCATTACTTGTGAGAGAAGCTCATGGGGGGGTTTAATGGGACACTTTGGCATTCAAAAGACTTTTGATGTTTTAAATGAACATTTCTTTTGGCCACATATGAAAAGGGATGTTGAAAGAGTCTGTGCCAAGTGTATTACCTGTAGACAAGCTAAGTCTAGGGTTTTGCCCCATGGTAAGTATATACCTTTAGAAATCCTTTGTAAACCTTGGACCAACATTTCTATGGATTTTATTCTTGAGTTACCTAGGTTCGAAAAGGGCCAAGATTGTATTTTTGTTGTAGTTGACAGGTTTTCAAAGATGGCGCATTTCATTGCTTGCACAAAAACAGATGATGCCACACACATTGCAAACTTATTTTTAAGAGAGATTGTTCGCTACATGGAGTGCCGAAGAGTATTGTGTCAGACCGTGATGCAAAAGTTTTGAGCCATTTTTGGAAGACATTGTGGGGTAAGCTTGGAACAAAGTTGTTTTTTTTTACAAGTTGCCATCCACAAACCGATGGACAGACTGAGGTAGCAAATCAAACTCTTGGTACATTGTTACGCACTGTTATTGGTAAGAACTCTAGAACTTGGGAAGAATGTTTGCCTATAATCGTGTTGTTCATAGTGCTACAAGTTATTCTCCTTTCGAGCTTGTTTATGGTTTTAATCATTTATCTCCTTTGGATTTAGTACCATTGCCTATACAGGACAGGGTTAACTTAGATGAGAAAAAGAAGGCTGAAGTGGTTAAGCAACTTCATGAGAAGGCTAGGCTTAACATTGAGAAAAAAACCAAACAATATGAAACACAATGGATTCGCGTAGTTCCGGTTTCGTGTAGTTCCAGATTCGCAGAGTTTCGAATTCGCGTGGATTCACGTAGTTCTGGATTCGCGTTGTTTCGGATTCACAGAGTTCCGAATTCACTTCTATTTGCGTAGTTCCGGTTTGGCAGAGCTCCGAATTCGCGTAGTTCTGGATTCGCAAAGATTTAGATTCGCATAGTTCCGCCTTCACAGTGTTCCAGATTCGCATGGTTCTAAATTCGCAGAGTTTCAGATTCATGTAGTTTCGGATTGGCAGAGTACCAAAGTCGCAGAGTTCTGGATTGGCAGAGTTCCGAATTCGCCTAGTTCCGGATTGGCCAGATTCACTTGGATTCGTGTAATTCCGGTTTCATAGTGTTTCAGATTCGCGTAGTTTCGGTATCGCAGAGTTCCAGATTCACGTATTTCCGAATTCCCAGAGTTTCGGATCCATGTAGTTCAGGATTCACAGAGTTCTGGATTTACGCAGATTCGCGTAGTTCCGAATGTGCAGAGTTCTAGATTCGCGTTGTTCCGGATTCACAGCGTTCCGGCTTCACGTGGATTTGCATAGTTCCGGTTTCGCAATGTTCTAGATTTGCGTAATTCCAGATTCGCAGAGTTTTGGATTCGCATAGTTCTAGTTTCGTGTAGTTCCAGATTCGCAGAGTTTCGAATTCGCGTGGATTCGCGTAGTTCTGGATTCATAAAGTTCCGAATTCACTTGTATTTGCGTAGTTCCGGTTTGGCAGAGCTCTGGATTCGCAGAGATTTAGATTCGTGTAGTTCTGCCTTCACAGTGTTCTGGATTTGCGTGGATTCGTGTAGTTCTAAATTCGCAGAGTTCCAGATTCATGTAGTTTCGGATTGGCAGAGTACCAAAGTCGCAGAGTTTCGAATTCGCATAGTTCCAGATTGGCAGAGTTCCGAATTCATGTAGTTCTGGTTTCATAGAGTTTCGGATTCACATGGATTTGCTTACTTCTAGTTTTGCAGAGTTTCGAATTCGCGTTGTTTCGAATTCGCAGAGTTCCAGATTCGTGTTGTTCTGGTTTCGCAGATTTCCCGCTTCGTGTAGTTCTAGTTTCATAGAGTTCTGTATTCGCGTTGTTCCGGATTCGTAGAGTTCTGGATTCACGTAGATCCAATTTCACAGAGTTCCAGATTTGTGCAGTTGTAGTTTTGCAGAGTTCCGGATTCGCATAGTTTCAGATTCACATTATTCCGGATTCGTAGAGTTCGGATTCAAGTGGATTCACAGAGTTCTGTATTTACCGTGTTTCGGATTCAAGTGGATTCACGTTGTTCCAGATTCGCAGAGTTTCGGATTCGTAGAGTTCCGAATTTGCATAGTTTTGGATTAGCAAAGTTTTAAAGTCACAAAGTTTCAGATTCGCGTAGTTCTGGATTGGCAGAGTTCTAGATTCGCATAGTTCTAGTTTCACAGAGTTCCAGATTCGCATAGTTCCAGTATTGCAGAGTTCCGGATTTGCGTTGTTCTGAATTCGTAGAGTTCCGAATTCACATGGATTCGTGTAGTTCTGGTTTCACAGAGTTCTGGATTCACATAGTTCTGGTTTCGCAGAGTTCCCAATTCACAAATGTCCAGATTCCAAGAATTCTGGATTCTTGTAGTTCTGGATTCACAGAGTTCTAGACTTGCGTGGATTTGTGTAGTTCCGGATTTGCGTAGTTCCGGATTCACAGTGTTTCAGATTCGCGTGGATTCACGTAGTCCTAGATTCGCAGAGTTTTAAATTCACATAGTTTCAGATTGGCAAAGTTCTGGAGTCGTAGAGTTCTGGATTCGCGTAGTTCCGGATTAGCAGAGTTCCAGATTTGCGTAGTTTTGGATTCATGTTGTTCTAGATTCATAGAGTTTCGGATTCACGGGTATTTGTGTAGTTCCGGTTTGGCAGAGTTCCGGATTTGCATAGTTCTGGATTTGCAGAGTTTTGGATTCGCATAGTTATGGATTCGCAGTGTTGCGGAGCCGCGTGTATTTGCATAGTTCCAGATTCGTAGAGTTCCGGATTCACAGAGTTCCAAATTCGCATTGTTTCGGATTGGCAAAGTTCTGGAGTTGCAGAGTTCCGGATTCGCGTAGTTCCGGATTGGTAGAGTTCTAGATTCGCGTATTTCTAGTATTGCAAAGTTTCGGTTTTGTGTTGTTTTGGATTCGTAGAGTTCCAAATTCACGTGGATTCATGAAGTTCTGATTTCGCAGAGTTCCAGATTCACGTACTTTTGGTTTCGCAGAGTTTCAGATTCACGTAGGTCTGGATTCCAAGAGTTCCGTATTCACGTAGTTCCAGATTCGTAGAGTTGCAGATTCGCGTTGTTTCGGATTCAAAGAGTTCCGGATTCAAGTGGATTCGCCTAGTTCCGGTTTCACAGAGTTTTGAATTCGCGTAGTTCTGGTGTCGCAGTGTCCCAGATTCGCATAGTTCCAGTTTCGCTCAGTTTCGGATTTGTGTAGTTCCGGATTTGCAGAGTTCTAGATACATGTAGTTTCAGTTTCACAGAGTTTCAGATTCGCGTAGTTCTTGTTTCGTAGAGTTCTGGATTCGCGTTGTTCCGGATTCATAGAGTTCTGGATTAATGTGGATTCATGTAGTTCCAGTTTCGCAGAGTTCCAAATTCACGTAATTCCAGTTTCACAGAGTTTCGGATTTGCGTAGTTCCGAATTCGTGGAGTTCCAAATTCGTGTGGATTGTTGTTCTGGATTTGCAGAGTACCGGTTTCGCGTAGTTTCAGATTCGCAGAGTTCTAGAGTCGCAGAGTTCCGGATTCACTTAGTTTCTGATTTGCAGAGTTATAGAGTCGCAGAGTTCCGGATTTGTGTAATTCCAATATCGCAGAGTTCCAGATTCGCATTGTTCTGGATTCATAGAGTTTCGAATTCAAGTGGATTCGCGTAGTTCCGGTTTCGTAGTGTTTCAGATTCGCATAGGTCCAGATTCCAACAGTTTCGAATTCACGTAGTTCCGGATTTGTAGAGTTCTGAATTCACAAAGTTCTAGATTCACGTTGTTTCGGATTCAAGTGGATTTGCCTAGTTCCGGTTTTGTAGAGTTCTAGATTCTTGTAGTTCCGGATTCGCAAAGTTCCAGATTCGCATAGTTCTAGATTAGCACAGTTCCGGATTCACGTACTTCTGGAGTCGTAGAGTTCCGGGTTCGCGTATTTCTGGATTTGCAGAGTTCCGGATTCGCATTGTTCTGGATTCATATGGATTCGTGTAGTTCCGATTTCGCAGATTTCCATATTCGCGTAGTTTCGGTTTCATAGACTTCCAGATTCGCGTAGTTCTAGATTAGCGAAGTTTCGAATTCGTGTGGATTATAGTTCTAGATTTGCAGAGTTCCGAATTTGTGTCGTACCGATTTCGCAACGTTTTGGATTCGCGTTCTTCTGGATTCGTAGAGTCCTAGATTCATGTGGATTCATGTAGTTATGGTTTTACAGAGTTCCGAATTCGCGTTGTTTCGGTATCACAGAGTTCCAAATTCACGTAGTTCCGGATTCCCAAAGTTCCAAATTTGCGTAGTTCCAAATTTGCAGAGTTCCAGATTCGTGTTGTGTTGGATTCATAGAGTTCTGGATTCATGTGGATTCGTGTAATTCCAGTTTCGTAGAGTTCCAGATTCACGTATTTCTAATTTCGCAGATTTCTGAATTTGCGTAGTTCTTGATTCGCAGAGTTCCAGATTCGTGTGGATTGTAGTTCTGGATTTGCACAGATCCAAATTCACGTAGTTTCAGTTTTGTAGTGTTCTGGATACGCGTTCTTCTGGATTTGTAGAGTTCCAGATTCACTTGGATTCATGCAGTTCCGGTTTCACAGTATTCCAGATTCGCGTAGTTTCAGTATCATAGAGTTCTAGATTCACGTAGTTTCGGATTCCCAAAGTTCCAAATTTGCGTAGTTCCGGATGCATAGAGTTCTAGATTCACGTTGTTCTGGATTCACGTGGATTCGTGTAGTTCCAGTTTCGCAATGTTTCGGATTCGCATAGTTCCAGATTCGCAGAGTTCCGGATTTGCGTAATTCTATATTCGCATAGTTTTGGTTTCTTGTAGTTCCAGATTCGCAGAGTTCCGAATTCGCGTGGATTCACGTTTTTTCAAATTCACAGAGTTCCGGATTCATGTGTATTTGTGTAGTTTCGGTTTGGCAGACCTCCGGATTCACGTAGTTTTGGATTTCCTAGAGATTTGGATTCGCATAGTTCTGTCTTCGCAGTATTCTGGATTCGCGTAGTTCTAAATTCACAGAGTTTCGAATTCATGTATTTTCGGATTGGCAGAGTACTGGAGTTACAAAGTTCCAAATTTGCATTGTTCCAGATTGGCAGAGTTCCATATTCACGTAGTTCCGGTTTCGCAGAGTTCAGGATTCATGTGGATTCGCCTATTTTTGGTTTTGCAGAGTTCCAGATTCGCGTAGTTTCAGTTTCGCAGATTTCCCGATTCGCGTAGTTCTGAGTTCGCAGAGTTCTGTATTTGCGTTGTTCCAGATTTGTAGAATTTCGGATTCACGTAGTTCCAATTTTGCAGTGTTCCAGATTTCCGTAGTTGTAGTTTTGCAGAATTCCGGATTCGCATAGTTTCGGATTCGTGTGGATTCGCGTAGTTCTGGATTCACAGAGTTCCAGATTCGTACAGTTTCAGATTCAAGTGGATTCGCATAGATACGGATTCACGTTGTTCCAAATTCGTAGTGTTTCAGATACAGGTGGATTCGCAGAGTTCCAGATTCGCAGTGTTCCAGATTCAAATGGATTCACGTTGTTCCAAATTCACAGAGTTCCAGATTCGCAGAGTTCTGGATTTGCGTAGTTTCGGATTGGTAGAGTTCCGAAGTCACAGAGTTTCAGATTTGCGTAGTTCCGGATTCGCATAGTTCTGGTTTCGCAGAGTTCCAGATTCGTGTAGTTCCAGTATCGTAGAGTTTCATATTCGTGTTGTTTCAGATTCATAGAATTCCAGATTCACGTGGATTCGTATAGTTTCGGATTTGGGTGGATTTGCATATTTCCCGATTTGCAGAGTTTTGAATTCACGTAGTTTCGGATTGGCAAAGATCCGGTGTCGCAGAGTTCTAGATTCACGTAGTTCTGGATTGGCACAGTTCCAGATTTATGCAGCTCTGGATTTACGTTGTTCCAGATTTACAAAGTTCTGGATTCACAGGTATTTGCGGAGTTCCGATTTGGCAGAGTTCCAGATTTGCTTTGTTCTTCTTTCGTAAAGTTCCGAATTCGCGTTGTTCTAGATTCATGGAGTTTTGGATTCACGTAGATTCGTGTAGTTTCGGTTTCGCAAAGTTCCAAATTCACATAGTTTTGGTTTCGCAAAGTTCCAGATTCACATGGATTGTGGTTCCAGATTTGTAGAGTTCTGAATTCACGAAGTTCCGGTTTCGCAATGTTCTGGATTCGTAGAGTTCCGGATTCACTTGGATTCGTGTAGTTCTGCTTTCACAGTGTTCTAGATTCGTGTAGTTTAAGTATCGCAGAGTTCCAGATTCACGTAGTTCCGGATTCCTAGAGTTCCAGATTTGCGTAGTTCCAAATTCGCAGAGTTTTGGATTTGCGCGGATTTGCATAGTTCCAAATGCGCAAAGTTCCAGATTCACGTTGTTTCGGATTCACAGGGTCCCAGATTCACATGGATTCGCGTAGTTCTAGTTTCGCAATATTTCGGATTCGCGTAGTTCCAAATTCGCAGAGTTCCAGATTTGCGTAGTTCTGGATTCGGATTGTTCTGGTTTCGTGTAGTTCCCAATTCGCGTGGATTCACGTAGTTCTGGATCACGTTGTTTTGGATTCACTTGTATTTGCATAGTTTCGATTTGGCAGAGCTCTGGATTCGCGTTGTTTGGATTCGCAGAGATTTGGATTCGCATAGTTCTGCCTTCGCAGTGTTCTAGATTCGTGTGGATTCGCGTAGTTCTAAATTCGCAGAGTTCCAAATTCATGTAGTTTCGGATTGGCAGAGTACCGAAGTCGTAGAGTTCCGAATTCGCACAGTTCCACATTGGCAGAGTTCCGGATTCATGTGGATTCACCTACTTCCGGTTTTGTAGAGTTTCGGATATGTGGTGTTTTGGATTCGTAGAGTTTCGAATTCATGTGGATTCGTGTAGTTGCGGTTTTGCAGAGCTTTAGATTCGCATAGTTCTGGTTTTGTAGAGTTTCAGATTTGCGTAGGTTCGGATTCCAAGAGTTTCAAATTCACGTAGTTCCAGATTCACAGAGTTCCAGATTTAAGTGGATTCGCCTAGTTCCGGTTTCGCAGAGTTCTGGATTCACGTAGTTCTGGATTAGCATAGTTCCGGATTCACGTAGTTCTGAAGTCACAGAGTTCCGAATTCGCAGAGTCTTAGATTCACGTAGTTCCAGTTTCGCTCAATTTTGGATTCGCAGAGTTCCAGATTTGCAGAGTTCCAGATTCGCAGAGTTCTGGATTCACAGTGTTCCAGATTCAAGTGAATTTGCGTTGTTCCAAATTCGTAGAGTTCCAGATTCACAGAGTTCCAGATTCACGTAGTTTCGGATTGGCAGAGTTTCGAAGTTGCAGAGTTTCAGATTCGTGTAGTTCCGGATTGGTAGAGTTCCAAATTCGTGTAGTTCTGGTTTCGCAGAGTTCCATATTCGCGTTGTTCCGGATTCGTAGAGTTCTGAATTCACGTGGATTCGTGTAGTTTTGGTTTCGCAAAGTTCTGGATTCACAGAGTTCCATATTCCTAGAGTTCCAGACTCGTGTGGATTTGTGTAGTTCCGAATTCGCATTGTTCCAGATTCGCGTAGTTTCCGATTTGCAGAGTTCTGATTTTAGTTTCAAATTGGTAAAGATCCGGAGTCGCAGAGTTTTGGATTCACGTAGTTCTGGATTGGCACTGTTCCAGATTTGCATAGCTCCGGATTCACGTTGTTTCGGATTCACGGGTATTTGCGTAGTTTTAATTTGGTAGAGTTCTGGATTCGCGTAGTTCTTCTTTTGCGGAGTTCCGAATTCGCGTTGTTCTAGATTCATGGAGTTTTGGATTCATGTGGATTCGTGTAGTTTCAGTTTCGCAAAGTTCCAGATTCGCGTAGTTTCGGGTTCACAGAGTTCTTGATTCGCGTGGATTGTATTTCCGGATTCGCAGAGTTCCGAATTCACATAGTTCCAGTTTTCAGTGTTTTGGATTCGTAGAGTTCCGGATTCACTTGGATTCGTGTACTTCTGGTTTCACAGTGTTCCAGATTCGCGTAGTTTCAGTATTGCAGAGTTCCAAATTCATGTAGTTCCGGATTCCCAGAGTTCTGGATTTGTGCGGATTCACGCAGTTCCGAATGCGCAGAGTTCCAGATTCATGTTGTTACGGATTCACGAGTCCCAAATTCACGTGGACTCGCATAGTTCCAATTTCGCAATGTTTCAGATTCGTAGAGTTCCAGATTTGCATAGTTCTGGATTCGCATTGTTCTGGTTTCGTGTAGTTCCAAATTCGCGTGGATTCACATAGTTCTGGATCGCGTTGTTTCTGATTCACAGAGTTCTGGATTCACTTGTATTTGCATAGTTCCGGTTTGGCAGAGCTTCAGATTCGCATAGTTCTGGATTTGCATAGTTCCGCCTTCGCAGTATTCTAGATTCGCGTGGATTCACGTAGTTCTAAATTCACAGAGTTCCGGATTCATGTAGTTTCGGATTGGCAGAGTACCGGAGTCATAGACTTCCGAATTCGCATAATTCTAGATTGGCAGAGTTCCGAATTCACGTAGTTCCGGTTTTGTAGAGTTTCGGATTCATGTGGATTCGCCTACTTCCAATTTTGTAGGGTTCCGAATTCGCGTTGTTTTGGATTCGTAGAGTTCCGAATTCACATGGATTCGTGTAGTTCTGGTTTCACAGAGTTTCAAATTCGCGTAGGTTTGGATTCCAAGAGTTTCAAATTCACATAGTTCCGAATTCGTAGAATTCCAAAGTCGCGTTGTTGTAGATTTACAGAGTTTTAGATTTAAGTGGATTCGCCTAGTTCCGGTTTCGCAGAGTTCTGGATTCACGTAGTTCTGGATTAGCACAGTTCCGGATTCACGTAGTTCTAGAGTTGCAGAGTTCCGGATTCGTAGAGTCCTGGATTCGCGTAGTTCTAGTTTCGATCAATTTCAGATTCGCGTAGTTCCGGTTTCGCAGAGTTCTAGATTCGCGTAGTTCTTGTTTCGTAGAGTTCTAGATTTGCATTGTTTCAGATTCATAGAGTTCTGAATTCATGTGGATTCGTGTAGTTCCGGTTTCGCAGAGTTCCAGATTCGCGTAGTTCTGAATTCGCGGAGTTCCGGACTCGTGTGGATTGTTGTTCTAGATTTGTAGAGTTCTAAATTCGCGTAGTACCAGTTTTGCAGTGTTTTAGATTCACATTCTTTTGCATTCGCAAAGTTTTGATTCACGAGGATTCGTGTAGTTCTGGTTTCGCAGAATTCCGAATTCGCGTAGTTTCATTATCGCAAAGTTCCAAATTCACGTAATTCCGGATTCCCAAAGTTCCAGATTCGCAGAGTTCTGGATTCGCGCGGATTCGCGTAGTTCCAAATTCGCAGAGTTCCAGATTCACGTAGTTCCGGTTTTGCAATGTTTTGGATTTGCGTAGTTCCGGATTCACACAGTTCCAGATTCGCATAGTTCTAGATTCACACAATTTTGGTTTCGTGTAGTTCCAGATTCGCAGAGTTTTGGATTTGCATAGTTCCGGATTCACGTGTATTTGCATAGTTCTGGTTTGGCAGAGTTCCAGATTCGCGTAGTTCTAGATTCGCAAAGTTTTGGTTTCGCGTAGTTTCAGCTTTGCAATGTTCCAGATTCATTTTGTTTCGAATTGGCAGAGTTCCGGAGTCGCAGAGTTCTGGATTCACATAGTTCTGGATTGGCAGAGTTCCGGATTCTGGATTGCTTCAACCTTTGAAGAGGAAGAGGAGATTGAAGAAGAAGAACCAGATCTTGAAGCTGAGTTAAAAGCAGCTTCAAAAGAGATAATCAGAAGGGGCAAAACCATAAGAAGGTTGGAGGCCCATATAAAACAAGTTGAAGCAAAGATTGAGGAAGCAGAAAGTCAAAAGGATAAAATAAGGGCTAAACATATTGACTTGAAGAAAAGATTTGAAGAACAGATCAAAATATATGAAGACCTTACTATGGAGCCTGGCTCAAGGACTTCAACAATTAAAGAAATGGAGATAGAGTTGCTGAGACTTCAACAACAACTCAAAAAGAATGAAGAGAACTTGCAGAAGCTTGAAGTGGTAGGAGAAACAAGCTCTATAAGAGAAAAGAAGAATGAAGAGAAAGTGCAACAATCTGAGGCTGCATTGCCTAAAGAAAATGAGACTTTGCCATAGAAGTTGAAAGAAAAGGTTAAGTCTTAGAAAGAAAAGACTAATCAACCAGGAACAGTGAAGGCTGAAAATAAAGAAGATTTGAAGAAGCAACCTAGGGTTGCAAGCAAAAATGAAGAAAAGAAAGTTAGCCAGCAAAGGGCTACGGTTGAATAGAAAAAGGAGAAAAAGGAGACTAAAATGAAAGTCACACAAGCAAAGAAGCCAACAACCTTGCCTTCACAACAAGTAATGAACAAAAGAAAACAAGTTGTGATTAGACTCAAGAAGAGGCAGTTTCAAGGTTACTGTCTTTATTATGAAGTTTGGGGTCATAAGGCAAGTAAATGTAGGTGGAAAAGGCCAGTTTATGTCTCCAACTTGAGAAGATACGATGCTGCATACAGGGGGAGACAATACAAAATTCAGAGGAGAACACCTGTCGTGAGTTTTTGCACATACTGTAAAAAGCAAGCATACACTGACAAGGATTATTGGTGGAAGCCCAAACTAGTGGTTTCAAAGAACAAGTTTGCTATATTGGGAGACTTGGAACAGTGTGAAAGGTGCAGACAGGATGGCCATAATGCCAAGAGATGCATGACACTTCTCCCTGAGCAAGAGACAGCACTCAATGGCACAGTAAAACCAACTAGTATAGTCAAAGCTGAGAAAAAGGAGAAAGCTATCTTCAAGCCAGTTCAAAAAAAGGAACATAGAGCTAAAAGGGAGGAGGCTAATATAGCTGAAATTGCAGTAAAGGCTGACTACAGATAAGCAGTGGATCCTTGATAGTGGATGCACTTTACACATGACAGGAGATAAGAGTAAATTATCAAAGCTGAACAAGTCAAGAGAAGGCAGAGTCAAGTTTGGCAATGATGATTCGCTCAACATCAGTGGTCAAGGTTTAGTAAATATTGGAAAAGGAAAGCTGAAAGATGTTCTGCACGTTAAAGGACTCAAATATAAGCTAACATCTGTCAGCCAACTATGCAATAAAGACCATAAAGTGATATTCACAAAAACAAGTTGCTAAGTAAAGAGTAAAGAAGGCAATACTGTTGCAGCGGGGAAAAGAACAGCTAGAAAATTTATATGTGATTGATGAGGACAAGACAAACAGCTGTTTGCTTACAAAAAAAGAAGAAAATCAACTCTGGCATAGGAGGCTGGGACACTTAACACAGAAGAACATAAGGAAGCTAACCACTACTCATGCAATCAGAGACATTCCAGACCTCAAGAGAGAGAGGGAGTATGTCTGCTCAGCATGCTCTAAAGGAAAATAGGTCAGAAAGCAGTATAAGACCAAAAAGTTCAGTTCTGAAGCAGTGCTTGACATTATACATACTGATTTGTGCGGGCCGATGAGAACAAAAGGGTTGAATGATGAGAGGTACTTCATCTTGTTTATTGATGATTATTCTAGAAGGACCTACATCATGCACCTCAAACACAAGTCAGAAGTTTTGAAATGCTTCAAGAGATACAGAAGATTGGCTGAAAATGACAGTGGAAAGAAGATCAAAGTATTGAGGTCAGATCAAGGCACTGAATTCATAAATGGAGCTTTTGAAGATTACCTTGAGAAGCATGGAATTCACCATCAGATGGCAGCAGCAAGAACACCTCTACAAAACTGGGTGGTAGAGAGGAAAAATAGAGCTATGGTTGAAATGTCAAGAACTCTACTGCTGGAATCCAAGCTTCACACAAGATTTTGGACAGAAGCAACATTTATAGCCATGCACCTACTGAACAGAGTTTTACTAAGGCCCAATACTAATAAGACTCCATATGAGCTATAGAGTGGGAAGAAGACAACAGCCAAGTATCTTAAAATCTTTGACAGCCCATGTATTGTGAAGAACAAGGAGCAAAACTTGGGAAAATTCCTTGCTAGGTCAGATGAAGGCATCTTTGTGGGATACTCAGTAAAGATAAAAGGTTACAGAGTTTTTCTGCATAAACTGGGAAAAGTGGTTACTTCTAGTGATGTGAGAATATATGAAAATTGGAAAACAATGCATAATGGAGAAGTTAAGGATAGTGAAGAAGATGACTTCAAGATAAATGAAGAATCAGACCAACATGAAGAAGAGGGAAAAGAAATAAGTTCAGACTCAGAGAAGAGTGAGTCTGAAGATGAAGAAAGAGATTCTCTTGCAACTAAGATTGTGCAAGAGAGAAAGACAAAGAAAACATGGACCAATGCTCATCAAGGAAATCAGATCATAAGTGACCCATTAATTATGGGAGTTACTGCTTTACTCTCACAAGTTGAACCTAAATTTGTTGAAGAGGCTGCACAAGACAAAGCTTGGATCAAAGCTATCAATGAGGAGCTAGATCAAATTAAGAAGAATGAAACATCGGAGTTGGTTCCAAGACCCACTAATAAGAATGTCATAGGAACAAAATGGGTGTTTAAAAATAAATACAATAAAGATGGCAAGGTGGTGAGGAACAAGGCTAGGCTGGTTTGCAAAGGCTACACTCAGATAGAAGGAGTAGATGTTGATGAAACTTTTGCACTAGTAGCAAGGTTGGAAACTATCAGAATGTTCTTAGCTTTGGTTGCACATAAGAGGTATAAAGTTTACCAGATGGATGTGAAATCAGTCCTTCTGAATGGGCTCCTGAAAGAAGAAGTGTATATTGAACAACCTGATGGAGTACAAATCAGTGAGGATGAGACACACGTGTGCAAGCTGAAGAAAGCCTTGTATGGCCTGAACAAGCCCCAAGAGCATGGTACAGTAGGCTTGATGCGTATTTGAGAAGGTTAAACTTCAGAAGAGGAACAATTGATAATAACCTATATATGAAAAAGGTATTTTTATTTCTCAAACACAATATGCCAAAGAGATGCTGAAAAAATTTGGCATGAAGGATAGCAGACCTGTCAGTACCCCTATGACAGTAGGCTGCAAGTTAACAAAAGATCAGGAAGAAAGGAGTACAAGCCCCACAGAATATAGGAAGATGATAAGGAGCCTTCTATACCTTACAGCATCAAGGCCTGATCTCATGTAAGCTGTGTGCATTGCTAGCAGATTCCAAGCTGATCCTAAGGAATCTTATGTGTTGGCAGTGAAAAGAATCCTAAGATACCTCAAAGGGACACTGGAAATGGGTTTGTAGTATCCTGCCATGGATTTTATAAAACTACGAGCATACACTGATGCAGACTAGGCAGGAAGTACAGATGATAGAAAATCAACCAGTGGCTGTAGCTTCTACTTAGGTTCAAAGTGTGTTGCATGGCTAAGTAGAAAGCAAAACAGTGTTACTTTGAGCACAGCGGAGGCTGAGTATATGGCTGCTTGTGTAGCATGTACTCAGGTGATATGGATGCAAAGACAATTGCCCGATTTGGGTGTTGAAGTGAAGTTACCAGTGAGTGTACTTTGTAATAATCAAAGTGCAATTGATCTCAACAAGAATCTAGTTCAACATTCAAGGAGCAAGCTTATTGAAATCTGGTATCACTTTATCAAGGATCAAGTGGAAGAGGGCACAATTCAGTTGGAGTATGTTGGCACTAAAGATCAAATCATAGATATTCTAGCTAAACTTGTGTCCACAGAGCTGTTTAAAAAGCACAGAGTGAGTCTGTCTGTGCAAATGCCTCCTCAAGCCCAAAGTTCAAGTGAATCCTCCATCTTCACTTTGCGGGTTTTTCAAATTTGTAATTGGTTGGCAAAGGGGGAGAGAAGCAACAGTGCAGGGGGAGCTGTTAAGGAAGGGGGAGTTGTAATCCATCTACTTCTGGATTATTACTCTAAGAAGATTATGAAGGACTGCTGCATAATGACTTTCGTTGTGAGTGTTGCCAACTATTACAAAGGGGGAAATTGTTGTTCCCACAGCCTTGTATGGGTTGTAATTGTTGTCAACCAGATTTAAGTGTGCAAATAGAAGTGGCTTATTCAAGCATTCAAGGGATGAGTTTTTCAGTAGAAAGAAAAGAGTAAGAAAAATAAATTAAGAAGGAGGATAATGCTGAATTTTGAATGGAATAGTAATATGAAGCCACATGGAGGGGCAAGAAAGGAAATTCGTCGTGGCTCCAGTAAACCCTACTAAGGTTTGCATAGAAGGGAGTATATAAACCAAGACTTATCTCTTTGTTGAGGTGACCATTGTAAGATAGAGAAACACGTTAGAGCAGACCAGAAAGAGAGGACGTGAGACCTGGAGAAGGTGAGACGTTAGAGTAGACCAGACCTGGAAACCGTGAGACGTGAGAGCAGATTAGGACCAGGGAAGATGTGAGACCAGCGAAGCATGCAACGGGTGAGACTAGACCAGAACGTGAGACCATGTGAGACCTGGAAACGTGAGACCAGGTGAGACCAGACCAGATCAAAATGTGAGACCAGACCAAACCAGAACGTGAGACCAAGTGAGACTAGACCAGACCAGAACGTAAGACCAGGTGAAACCAGGTAAGACCTGGAAATGTAAGACTAGGTGAGATCATACCAGACCAAAACGTGAGACCAAGTGAGACTTGGAAACATGAGACCAGGTGAGACTAGACCTGACCAGAACGATGAGACCAGGTGAGACTAGACCAGACCTAAAATAGGTGAGACCAGACCAGACCTAGAACAGGTGAGACTAGATCAGACCTGGAATAGGTGAGACCAGGTCAGATCAGAACAGAAACGTTCGACGGTGTGAGCAGACCAAAAACGTGTGACGGTAAGAGCAAACCAGAAACGTGCAACGGTGAAAAACAGACCAGAAATGTGAGACCCAAAATTGGTGAGACCAGAAAAGGGTGAAATGGTGAGACAGTGACATGGTGAGACCAGGAGACGGGTGAGACGGTGAGACCAGGAGTTGTGTGAGACAACCTAAAGAAGAAATTCAGGGAAGCATATGAGAGAACTCAACGAATTTTTCAAATTTCTTCAAGAAAGGTTAGAGAGTGTTTTGGTAATCTTCCAAGCAGTAGTGAAGCAGCCTATTCAAATCAAACAGAGGCAACACAAGCTAGAAGAAGGGTAGACACAGTAAGTGACACTCTTTATGTTGTGATTGCTTTGTATTTGCAATAGTGAAAGGAGTAGAAGATTAATACATCTATTGTAATCATAGGAAATATCACACTGGTGTTCTCAAGTTAGTGGATTGTCTCGGTAGAGGAAGAAACTCTACCACCGTGGAGTACGTCACATTGACGGAACCACGTAAATCTCTCGTGTCCATGCTTTGAATTTACATTTTGTGTTTTGAATTGAGTTGTAAACACAGTTAAAGAATCATCAAACCCATAACCTAAAAGAAGACCTCATCAAGAACAATCGATTCGTCTAATAGGCAAGGTATCTGAAAGGTAACTTTGGGGACTATTGTGATCAGTAAGTAACAATAGATCTACCTTAGTTGAATATGGGAAGGAGTTCATTTTTGGCTTAAATTATCAGAGTTTTTTTTAAAGGGTGTGATACTGATTCACCCCCCTCTCGGTATCGTAGACTAGTAGATCCTAGGGTGAAGTTGGGAACTTCAGTTTCGGATTGGCAGAGTTCCGGAGTCGCAAAGTTCTAGATTTGCATAGTTTCAGATTGGTAGAGTTCTGGATTCATGTGGATTCGCCTAGTTTTGGTTTCACAGAGTTCCAAATTCGTGTTGTTCTGGATTCGTAGAGTTCCGGATTTGCGTAGTTCCGGTTTCGTAGAGTTCTGTATTCGCGTTGTTTCGGATTCGTAGAGTTCCGGATTCACGTAGTTGTAGTTTTGCAGAGTTCCGAATAAGCATAATTTCGGATTCAGACAGTTCCGGATTCGCGTAGTTTCAAATTCGTAGAGTTCCAAATTCATATGGATTCGCGTTGTTTCGGATTCGCAGAGTTCCAGATTCATAGAGTTCTGGATTCAAGTAGATTCACGTAGTTTCGAATTCGCATTGTTCCAGATTCGTAGAGTTTTGGATTCAAGTGGATTTGCAGTGTTCTGGATTCGCAGAGTTTCGGATTCACAAAGATCCGGATTTGCATAGTTTCGAATTGGCAGAATTTCGGATTTCCAGAGTTCCAGATTTGCGTTGTTCTAGATTGGCAGAGTTCTGAATTCGCGTAGTTTCGGTTTTGCAGAGTTCCAGATTCGCGTAGTTCCAGTTTCGCAATATCCCGAATTTGCGTTGTTCCGGGTTTATAGAGTTTCAGATTCATGTGGATTCGTGTAGTTTTGGTTTTGCAGAGTTCCAGATTCGCGTAGTTGTAGATACCTAGAGTTTCGGATTCGCGTAGTTCCAAATTCACATTGTTCTTGATTCGCAGAGTTCCATAGTCACGTGGATTCGCGTAGTTTTGGATTCACAGTGTTCCAAATTCACGTGGATTCGTAGAGTTTTGGATTCACGTAATTCCGGTGAAGTTCCCAACTTCACCCTAGGATCTATTAGTCTATGATACTGAGAGGGGGGGTAAATCAGTATCACACCCCTTAAAAAAACACTCTAATAATTTAAGCCAAAAATGAGCTCTTTCCTAGATTCAACCAAGGTAGATCTATTGTTACATACTGATCACAATAGTCCCCAAAGTTACCTTTCAGACACCTTGCCTATTAGATGAATTGGTTGTTCTTGACTAGGTCTTCTTTTAGGTTATGGGTTTGATGATTCTTTAGTTGTGTTCACAACTCAATTCAAAACATAGAATGTAAATTCAAAGCAAGGACACGAGAGATTTCTGTGGTTCCGTCAATGTGACATACTCCATGGTGATAGAGTTTCTTCCTCTACCATAACAATCCACTATACTTGAGAAAACCAGTGTGGTATTCCCTATGATTATAATGGATGTCTTAATCTTCTACTCCTTTCACTATTGCAAATACAAAGCAATCACAATACAAAGAGTGTCACTTACTATGTCTACCCTTCTTCTAACTTGTGTTGCCTCTGTTTGATTTGAATAGGCTGCTTCACTACCGCTTGGAAGATCACCAAAACACTCTCTAACCTCTCTTGAAGAAATCTGAAAAATTCGTTGAGTTCTCTCAAATGCTTCACCGAATTTCTTCTCTAGGTTGTCTCACACAACTTCTGGCCTCACCGTCTCATGGTCTCACTCGTCTCTTGGTCTCACTGTCTCACCATCTCACCCTTTTCTGGTCTCACACGTTTCTGGCCTGTTTTTCACCGTCGCACGTTTCTGGTCTGTTCTCACCGTCGCACTTTTCTGGTCTACTCACACCGTCGCATGTTTCTGTTCTGGTCTCACCTGCTCCAGGTCTGATCTGGTCTCACTCATTCCAGGTCTGGTCTGGTCTCACCCGTTTCAAGTCTGGTCTGGTCTCAACTGGTCTCACCTTTCCAGGTCTCACCCGTTCCAGGTCTGGTCTGGTCTCACCCGTTTCAGGTCTGGTTTGGTCTTACCTTTCCAAGTCTCACCTGGTCTCACCTGTTCCAGGTCTGGTCTGGTCTCACCTGGTCTCATGTTCTGGTCTGGTCTCACTTGGTCTCACGTTTCCAGGTCTCACCTGGTCTCACATTCTGGTCTGGTCTCACCCGTTGCACGCTTCACTGGTCTCACGTCTTCCTTGGTCCTGATCTGCTCTCATGTCTCACGGTTTCCAGGTCTGATCTGCTCTAACGTCTCACCTTCTCCAGGTCTCACGTCCTCTCTTTCTGGTCTGCTCTAACATGTTTCTCTATCTTACAGTGGTTACCCTTTTCTGGTCTCACAAATTCTGATCTTTCGGTGTGCTCTGGTCTGTATCTCCAACGTTTCTGGTCTCACCGGTGTCTCGTTTCTCCCTTTTCTGGTCTGTATCTGTGTCCCCTTTTTCTAGTGTGTGTGTGCTGCCCTAAAAAGAGATAAGTCTTGGTTTATATACTACCTTCTATGAAAACCCTAGTAGGGCTTACTTGAGCTACAACAGATTTCCTTTCTTGCCCCTCCATACAGCTTCATATTACTATTCCATTCAAAATTCAGCATTATCCTCCTTCTTAATTTATTTTTCTCAAGCAATGCGATGTCACACTAAGATATAAGCAATGCTAAATTCCCTCTACAAGTTCACTCCAAGGAGATCACTATACAAGGTTATTTGACATGCTAGTCTTATCCTGTAATTCCTGATATATGAGCCACTTCTGTTTGTACACTTAAATCTAGTTAACAACAATTACAACTTATACAAGGCTATGGGAACAACAATCTTCCTCTTTGTAATTGTTGGCAACACTCACAACAAAAACCCATTATGCAGCAGTCCTTCATAATCTTCTTAGAGTAATAATCCAAAAGCAAATGGATTACAACTCCCCCTAAATATGCACTCCCCCTTCCTTAACTGCTCCCCCTGCACTGTTGCGTCTCTCCCCCTTTGCTAACCAATTACAAATTTGAAAAACCCACAAAGTAGAGATGGAGGATTCACCTGAACTTCAGACTTGAGGAAGCATTTGCACAGACAGACTTATTCTATGCTTTTCAAACAGTTCTATGGACAGAGGTTTAGTTAGAATATCTGAGATTTGATCTTTAGTGCCAACATACTCCAACTGAATCGTGCCCTCTTCCACTTGATCCTTGATAAAGTGATACCGGATGTTAATATACTTGCTCCTTGAATGTTGAATTGTATTCTTACTGAGATTAATTGCACTTTGATTATCACAAAGTACACTCATTGGTAACTTCACTTCAACACCCAAATCTGCCAATTGTCTTTGCATCCATATCACCTGAGTACATGCTGCACAAGCAGCCATGTACTTAGCCTCAGCTATGCTCAAAGCAACACTGCTTTGCTTTCTACTTAACCATGCAACACACTTTGAACCCAAGTAGAAGTTGCAGCCACTGGTTGATTTTCTGTCATCTGTACTTCCTGCCCAGTCTGCATCAGTGTATGCTTGTAGTTTTATAAAATCCATGGCAGGATACCACAAACCCATTTCCAGTGTCCCTTTGAGGTATCTTAGGATTCTTTTCACTGCCAACACATGAGATTCCTTAGGATCAGCTTGGAATCTGCTAGCAATGCATACAGCTTGCATGAGATCAGGCCTTGATGCTGTAAGGTGCAGAAGGCTTCTTATCATCTTCCTGTATTCTATGGGGCTTGTACTCTTTCGTTCCTGATCTTTTGTTAACTTGCAGCCTACTATCATAAGGGTATTGATAGGTTTGCTATCCTCCATGCCAAACGTTTTCAACATCTCTTTGGCATATTTTGTTTGAGAAATAAAAATACCTTCTTCACACTGTTTTATCTGTAATCCAAGAAAGTAAGTCATTTCTCCAATCAATGACATATCAAATTCCTCACTCATCTTTTGTGCAAATTCTTGGCATAGCTCAGAGTGATCCCCTCCAAAGATGATGTCATCTACATATACTATAGTTATTAGTTGGCCTTTCTCTGAGTTGAACACATATAGGTTATTATCAACTGTTCCTCTTTTGAAGTTCAACCTTCTCAAATACGCGTCCAGCCTGTTGTACCATGCTCTTGGGGCTTGTTTAAGGCCATATAAGGCTTCCTTCAACTTGCACACGTGTGTCTTATCCTCACTGATTTGTACTCCATCGGGTTATTCAATATACACTTCTTCTTTTAGGAGCCCATTCAGAAAGGTTGATGTCACATCCATCTAGTAAACTTTATACCTCTTATATGCTGCCAAAGCAAAGAACATTCTGATAGTTTCCAACCTTGCTACTGGTGCAAAAGTTTCATCAACATCTACTCCTTTTATCTGAGTGTAGCCTTTGCAAACATGCCTAGCCTTGTTCCTCACCACCTTGCCATCTTCATTGTGTTTATTTTTAAACACCCATTTTGTTCCTATGACATTCTTATTAGTGGGTCTTGGAACAAGCTCCCATGTTTCATTCTTCTCGATTTGATCCAGCTCCTCATTGATAGCTTTGACCCAGGCTTTGTCTTGTGCGGCCTCTTCAACAGACTTAGGTTCAACTTGTGAGAGTAAAGCAGTAGTTCCCACAATTCTTCTTCTTGTTGTAACTCCTGCTGATGGGTTACCCATGATCTGATTTCCTTGATGAGCACTGGTCTATGTCTTCTTTGTCTTTCTCTCTTGCACAGTCTTAGTTGTAAGAGAATCTCTTTCTTCATCTTTAGACTCACTCTTCTCTGAGTCTGAACTTACTTCTTTTCCCTCTTCTTCATGTTGGTCTGATTCTTCATCCATCTTGAAGTCATCTTCTTCACTGTCCTCAGCTTCTCCATTATGCATTGTTTTCCAGTTTTCATCTATTCTCACATCACTAGAAGTGACCACTTTTCCCAGTTTATGCAGAAAAACTCTGTAACCTTTTGTCTTTGTTGAATATCCCACAAAGATGCCTTCATCTGACCTAACATGGAATTTTCCCAAGTTTTGCTCCTTGTTCTTCACAAAACATGGCCTGCCAAAGATTCTAAGAGACTTGGCTGTTGTCTTCTTCCCACTCCATAGCTCATATGGAGTCTTATCAGTATTAGGCCTTAGGAAAACTCTGTTCAGTAGGTGCACAGCTGTAAATGTTGCTTCTGTCTAAAATCTTGTGTGAAGCTTGGATTCTAGTAGTAGAGTTCTTGCCATTTCAATCATAGCTCTATTTTTCCTCTCTACCACCCCGTTTTGTTGAGGTGTTCTTGCTACTGCCATCTGATGGTGAATTCCATGCTTCTCAAGGTAATCTTCAAAAGCTCCATTTGTGAATTCAGTGCCTTGATCTGACCTCAATACTTTGATCTTCTTTCCACTCTTATTTTCAGCCAATCTTCTGTATCTCTTGAAGCATTTCAAAACTTCTGACATGTGTTTGAGGTGCATGATGCAGGTCCTTTTGGAATAATCATCAACAAACAAGATGAAGTACCTCTCACCATTCAACCCTTTTGTTCTCATCGGCCCTTACAAATCAGTATGTACAATGTCAAGCACTGCTTTAGAATTGAACTCTTTAGTCTTATACTGCTTTCTGACCTGTTTTCCTTTAGAGCATGCTGAGCAAACATACTCCCTCTCTCTCTTGAGGTCTAGAATGTTTCTGATTGCATGAGTAGTGGTTACCTTCCTCATATTCTTCTGTGTTAAGTGTCCCAGCCTCCTATTCTAGAGTTGATTTTCTTCTTCTTTGGTGAGTAAACAGCTGTTTGTCTTGTCCTCATCAATCACATATAAATTTCCAGCTGTTCTCTTCTCGGCTGCAACAGTATTGCCTTCTTTACTCTTTACTTGGCAACTTATTTTCATGAATATCACTTCGTGGTCTTCATTGCATAGTTGGCTGATAGATGCTAGATTATATCTGAGTCCTTCAACATGTAGAACATCTTTCAACTTTCCTTTTCTAATATTTACTGACCCCTGACCACTGATATTGAGTGAATCATCATTGTCAAACTTGACTCTACCTTCTCTTGACTTGTTTAGCTTTGATAATTTACTCTTATCTCCTGTCATATGTGAAGTGCATCAACTATCAAGGATCCACTGCTTATCCTTGTAGTCAGCCTTTAGTGCAATTTCAGCCATATTAGCTACCTCCCTTTTTGCTTTATATTCTTTCCTTTGAACTGGCTTGAAGATAGCTTTCTCCTTTTTCTCAAGTTTAACTGCACTAATTGTTTTTACTGTGCCATCGAGTGCCTTCTCTTGCTCAGGGAGAAGTGTCATGCATCTCTTGGCATTATGGCCATCCTGTCCACACCTTTCACACTGCTCCAAGTCTACCAATACAGCAAACTTGTTCTTTGAAACCACTGGTTTGGGCTTCCACCAACACTCCTTGTCAGTGTGTCCTTGCTTTTTACAGTATGTGTAAGAATTCACAACAAGTGTTGTTCCCACAACCTTGTATGGGTTGTAATTGTTGTCAACTAGGTTTAAGTGTGCAAGAAAGTAAAGCCACATGGAAGGGCAAGAAAGTAAAGCCATATGGAAAGGCAAGAAGGTAAATCCATATGGAAGGGCAAGAACGTAAATTCGCCGCGTAAGGCCTATTAGGGTTTCATGGAAGACAGTATATAAAGACCTTCGAAGACAAAATTAGGGTATGGCCAACACAATTGAATACACGACAAAACACAAAAGTGTGTGGACGGCCAAATAGAGAACACAGAAAAACACAACATATGGCCAAAGCACACCGACAGCAAGAGAACGGCAAAACAATGTAACTGTTGAGAAAGAGAGAGAGAGAGAGAGAAAGAGGAGACGGTCGACAGCTGGGCTGAACGAAGAACAAAGGTCGAGGGAGAGAGAAAGAGGAGATGGCCGGGTTGAATGAAGAACAAAGGTCATGAGAGAGAGAAAAAGGAGAGACGGCCGAAGGGGGGCTGAAAGAAAAAGAACAGAGGTCGACAAAAATAAAGAAAAGAGGAGATGGCTGAAGGGGCTGGACAACTCGACGGTAGACCGGAAGAGCGAAACGGCAAAGTCCTATTCGGCTAACCAAGTGAGCCGATGGCTGAACAGGGGAAGGAGAGAAAATCCAACATAGAGAAAGAGGAGAGTGGATGGCAAAGGAATGACACACCACCGGCACACCAACGGTCGACAAAACACGAGAGAAAGAGAGAAAAATTGAGACAGCCGTTGGAAGAGAGAGAAAAGAGGTATACGGCTAGAATAGAGGAGTCAATAGGAAGGAGAGAGAAAACATGGCCAAATAAGGGAAAAGGAGAGAAAATCTGGAACGGCCAAAGAGGGGTGGACGAAGAGAGAGAGACTGTCAGCAGAACAGAGGAAATCCGGCTAGACTGTGAGAGAGAAATCTAGTAGGACGGTAAGAGAGAGAAATCCAGTTGGACAGCAAAAGAGAGAGAAACAGACAGGTGAGGTGTGAGATGTGAGACCATCAGCTGGAAGAAAACCAGAACTGTGAGGTGAGAGCAAAAACCAGAAACGCATCACCCCTGAAAGAGATGAAGACCAAAACATGCGATGACGTGAGACAAAAACGTGTGTCGATATGAGACCAGAACAAGCCATGAAATAGTAAGACTGTGGAACCAAGAGATAGGTGAGACCATGAGACAGTGAAAGCAGGAGCTGTGTGAAACAACGTAGAGAAGGAATTCGGCGAAGCATTGAAAGAACTCAACGTATTTCCAGATTTTTTCAAGCGAGGTTAGAGAGCGTTGTGATGAACGTTTAAGCGGTAGTGGAGCAACCTTTCAATTCAACAAAGGCAAGACAAGCTAGAAGAAGGGTAGACACAGTAAGTGACACTCTTTGTATTGTATTGCCTAGTGATTGCAATAGTGAAAGGAGCAGAGAATTAAAGACATCCATTGTAACATGTATTCACAAGTATAGTGGATAGTCTTGGTAATAGAGAGTCCCTACCACTGTGGATGTACGTCACGTTAACGGAACCACGTAAATCTCGTGTGTCCTTAATTTGCTTTACATTTTGTGTTTTGAATTAAGTTGTGAATGTAGCTAAAGTATCAACTAACCCATAACCTAATGAAGACCTAAACAAGAACATCTGAATTGTCTATTAGGCAAGGTGTTTGAAAGATAACTTTGGGGACTATTGTGATTAGTAGGTAGCAATAGGTCTACCTTAGTCGAGTCTGAGAAAGAGTTCGCTTTTAAGAAGAGGTTGAAGTTGTTCACTTACCTGCGAATTGCGAATTGTGGTGATACTGATTCACCCCCCCTCTCAGTATCACAAACTAGTAGATCCTAGGGAGAAGTCGGGAACTTTAATAGGTGTTCTCATTTGAATTTTGTATTGTCTTCCCCTGTATACAGCATCGTATCTTCACAAGTTGGAGACATATACTGGCCTTCTCCACCAGCAGTTACTCACCTTATAACCCCAAACTCCATAATAAAGACAGGACCTTAAAACTACCTTTTCTTGGGTCTAATCACAGCTTGTTTTCTTTTGTTCATTGCTTGCTGTGTAGGCAACGTAGCTGGCTTCTTTGCTTGTGTGACTTTCATTTCAGTCACCTTCTTCTCCTTCTTCTGTTCAGTCGTAGCCCTTTGCTGGCTGACCTTCTTTTCTTCATTTTTGTTTGCCACCCTAGGTTGCTTCTTCAAATCCTCTTTATTCTTAGCTATCTTCTCCTGAGTCACAACCTTCTCTTTCAACTTCTGTGGCACATTCTTATTATCTTTAGGCAATGTAGCCTTGGATTGCTACACTTTCTCTTCATTCTTCTTTTCTCTTGCAGAACTTGTTTCTCCTATCATTTCAAGCTTTTGCAAGTTCTTTTCACTTCTTTTGAGTTGTTGCTGAAGTCTAAGCAACTCTTTCTCCATTCCTTCAATTTTTGAAGTCCTTGAGCCAAGCTCTATTGTAAGGTCTTCATATATTTTGATATGTTCTTCAAATCTTCTCTTCAAGTCAATATGTTCAGCCCTTGTTTCATTCTTTTGACTTTCAGCTTCCTCAGACTTTGCTTCAACTTGTTTTATGTGAGCCTCCAACCTTTTTATGGTTCTGTCCCTTTTGATTATCTCCTTTGAAGCTGTTTCCAACTCAACTTCAAGATTTGGTTCTTCTTCATCAATCTCCTCTTCCTCTTTAGAGGTTGAACTACCAACTTAAGCTGATGCCATAAAGGCATGCTCATCTGATGAGTCTTCATCTTCCTCCTTATCAGCTTCTTTTGTTTGACTCACATAACTCTTGAATGAGCCTCTCTTCTTCTTCTATGGGTTGGTAGTCTTTTTGCTAGACTTCTTTAATTTGAACGATGGTCTTCTCCATTTTGAATTCTGCTCATCATCACCATCCTTATCTTCATCATCAAGTTTCACTTTGCATTGAGAAGCAAAGTGTCCAGTCTGCCCACAACAATAACATCTCAAGGACAACTGTCCTTTTCCCTTCTTAGACCCCTTCTTGAATTTCCTTGTGAAGTAAGCCAACACTTCACCTTCACTTTTTTCCTCATCACCATCATCATCCTTACTGGATGATTCTTCCTCTTCTTTTATCTTCAAGTGTTTCATAGCTTTGAAAGCTGCCTCCTTTGATACCTTTGATGTTATAGAGCTTTCAGCTGATTTTATCCTCATCTCATATGCAATAAGATTGCACTGGAGATCATGCAAAGACATAAAATTGAGATCTTTACTCTCCTCTATGGCTGCCACCTTTAAGGCAAACCTCTTAGGCAAAATTCTCATAATTTTCTTCACAATAGATAAGTCCTTTTTGTTCTTCCCATGACTTCTAAGGTCATTTACAGCATCAATAACCCTAGTGAAGAACTCTTGGACTGTCTCATTTTTCTGCATTATGAGATATTCATATCTCTCCTTGAAAACTTGAAGCTTGGCCTCCTTCATTCTGCCATCACCTTTATAGACTTTCTGCAATCTGTCCCATATCTCCTTGGCAGATTTGCAGTACATAACTTTAGCATACTCAGCATCTGTCAATGCTGAAATGATGACGTTTGAGGCCTTTCCATTTATCTCAAATTGCCTTAATTCCTCTTGGGTTGGGTCTTTACCTTTTTCTAGAGCCACAAAACCCTCTTGTACGGATTTTACCACGTTCATGCCCATGGTTGCAAATACCACTTGCATTCTCGCTCTCCACATATGGTAGTTGGTTCCATTGAAGATTGGAACCTTCTTGCTGTAAGTAGTGCTGGTGCTAGTACCGGCATCCATTTCTCAGTATGCTGAACAAGTTAAAACATCTAAAACCCTTTAAACTAGTACACCAAGCTGTTAAGCTTCAAACTTGTGAACTTGTGCTCTGATACCAATTGAAGTTTCTGACTTCACCCTAGGATCTACTACTCTGTGATACTGAGAGGGGGGGTGAATCAGTATCACACCCCTTAAAACTCTGATAACTTAAGCCAAAGTATTCTACTTCTTTAATACTTTCGCTCTCGTCAATACGCAGGTATGTGAACAACTTCAACCTCTTCTTAAAAGCGAACTCTTTCTCAGATTCGACTAAGGTAGATCTATTGTTACCTACTAATCACAATAGTCCCCAAAGTCACCTTTTAGACACCTTGCCTATTAGACAGATCGGATGTTCTTGATTAGGTCTTCTTTAGGTTATGGGTTTGATGATACTTTAGCTGCGTTCACAACTCAATTCAAAACACAGAATGTAAATCAAAGTAAGGACACAAAAGATTTACGTGGTTCCGTCAATGTGACGTACGTCCACGGTGGTAGGGACTCTTCCTCTACCGAGACAATCCACTATACTTGAGAATACCAGTGTGGTACTCCCGATGTTCACAATGTAATTACAATGGATGTCTTAATTCTCTGTTCCTTTCATTATTGCAAATACAAAGCAAGTACAATACAAAGAGTGTCACTTACTGTGTCTACCCTTCTTCTAGCTTGTCTTGCCTTTGTTGAATTGAACAGGCTACTTCACTACCGCTTAGAAGTCCGCCACAACACTCTCTAACCTCTCTTGAAGAAATCTGGAAATACGTTGAGTTCTTTCCAATGCTTCACCGAATTCCTTCTCTAGGTTGTTTCACACAACTTCGGCTTTCACTGTCTTACGTCTCTACGGCTTGTACTCACACTTCTGGTCTACCGTTTCACGCCTCACGGCCTGCCCCACGCTTCTAATTAGTCACGCCGTTGCACGTTCTGGTCTCACGCTGTCACACTGAAGTTCTCGACTTCTCCCTAAGATCTACTAGTTTGTGATATTGAGAGGGGGGGTGAATCAGTATCACCACAATTCGCAATTCACAGGTAAGTGAACAACTTCAACCTCTTCTTAAAAGCGAACTTTTTCTCAGACTCAACTAAGGTAGATCTATTGCTACCTATTAATCACAATAATCCCCAAAGTCACCTTTCAGACACCTTGCCTAATAGACAATACAGATGTTCTTGTTTAGGTCTTTGTTAGGTTATGGGTTGGCTAATACTTTAGCTGCGTTCACAACTCAATTCAAAGCATAAAACATAAAGCAAATTAAGGACACACGAGATTTACGTGGTTCCGTCAACGTGACGTACATCCACAGTGGTAGGGACTCTCCCTTTATCGAGACTATCCACTATACTTGTGAATACAGGTTACAATGGATGTCTTTAATTCTCTGCTCCTTTCACTATTGCAATAACTAAGCAAGTACAATAGAAAGAGTGTCACTTACTGTGTCTACCCTTCTTCTAGCTTATCTTGCCTCTGTTGAATTGAAAGGCTGCTCCACTGCCACTTAGAAGTTCACCGTAACACTCTCTAACCTCTCTTGAAAAAGTCTGGAAATACATTGAGTTCAATGCTTCGTCGAATTCCTTTACGTTGTATCATATAATTCCTGCTTTCATCGTCTTATGGTCTCACCTGTCTCCTTGTCTCACGATCTCACTGTCTCACGGCTCGCCTAACCGTTTCTCTCTCTCTCTTGCTGTCCAGCCGGATTTCTCTCTCTTACCGCTGAATTTCTCTCTCTTCACCTGATTTCTCTCTCTTCGTCCATCTTCGATTCTGCCGATGGTTTCTCTCTCTTCATTCAGCTGGATCTCTCTCACTGTCCAGCCGGATCTATCTCACCGTCTAGTTAGATCTGATTTTGGCCGTATCGACTCCTCTGTTCTGGCCGTCTTCTCTTTCTCTCTCTCTCTCGACGGTTGTTCTTTGTTGCCGTCGGTATCTCTCTCTTCTATGGCCGTTTGGTTTCTTCTTCAGCTGATCTGCTTTTCTTCGTCCTGTCGTCCAACCCCGTCTAGCCATAACCAGTTTTCTCTCCCGTCATCCCATTTCTCTATTTTTCTGACCGTTTGTTTCTCTCTCTATCGTGTTGTCTCCTCGCAGATCGCTGGTGTGCCGGTTTTCTCCCCTTTTGGTCTTCTTTTCTCCTTCGCCCAATGATGACTCCGATTTGGCCGTATATATATTTTTCTCTTTTTCTCTCCTTTGTCCGACGAATTCGTTTTCTCTCTCTTCTTCTTTTCCGATAACGGCTACAATTTTCTTTTTCTCTTCTTCTTCCCATCGATGGCTTTTCTCTCTCTTTGTCCTATGGCTGCTCCTCTTCTCCCTTTTTCGCTCTCTTCGTCCGTCGGCTCCTATTCACTCGACGGCTGCACTGTTCTTTTGCAGGAGGTGTTCTTCTGGGTAGGGTTTGGTGTTTTATTGTGTATTCAATTGTGTTGGCCCTGCCTTAGTTTTGTCTTCCAAGGTCTTTATATATTCTCTTCCGTGAAACCCTAATAGGGCTTACGCGACGGATTTACGTTCTTGCCCTTACGCGGTGAATTTACTGTTTTGCCCTTCCATATGGCTTTTCTTTCTTGCACACTTAAACCTAGTTGACAACAATTACAACCCATACAAGGCTGTGGGAACAACACACATGTTCTGGTCTCACGTCGACGCACGTTCTGGTCTCATGTCGTCGCATGATCTAGTCTCACACCATCGCACGTTTTGGTCTCACGCCTCACGCACGTTTCTGGTTTGCATCCACTTCGTTGCATGGTTTCGTTGCACTCCCGTTCATTTCACAGTTTTGCTACATCCTCCGTCACGGTTTTGCTGCACTATGTACTCCTCTCGTTTCTGGTTTTTTTTTTTTCTCTTCTAGTTGTGGTGCGTTTCTGGTTTTGCCCTCACCTCACATTTTTGGTTTTCTTCTCTTCCAGGGGTGGTGCGATTTTGGTTTTTCCCTCACCTCACATTTATGGTTTGCCTGTTTTGCTAGTTTTATGCTTCATGCACTCGTCCGCTTCTGGTTTCTTCTCTCACGAGTTTCTCTCTCTTGCCGTCATACGGTTTTCTCCTTGCCGTGTCGTCCGTTTCTCTCTCACTGTCCAGCCAGGTCTCCTTTCTTTTTCTCTCCCGTTTCCCTTCAACATTGGCTCTCTCGATTCTAGTTTTCACGTTGTCTCCCTCTTTTGGTCTATATCCATGTCCTCTTTTCTAGTGTGTGTGTGTGTGTTTCTACTCTTCTGATGGAGTCTCTCTCTCTCTCCCAGTGGTGTATGTTTGGTTTGGTCTGCTCTTCCGGTGGTGGGTGCCTCCTTTTATGGTTTGTATCCGTTTAGCTCTCCCAGTGACTACTTTCTCACGGTTTTTTCTGGTTTGTGCGTTTAGCTCTCCTGGTGATTGCTTTCTCATGTTTTTTCTGGTTTGTGCGTTTAGCTCTTTGCCTGTGTTGTCTCCTTGCTATCCAGCCAATGGTTTCTCTCTTGTTGTAGGGTTTTGTCTCACCAAGGTCTCTCTTGCCGTTGGTGTGCTTTGGTCGTGTACCCTTGTTTTGTTGTCCACCCACATCTCTGATTTTAGCCGTCACGGATTTTCTCCATTTTCTACCAATGGTTTGCTTTTCTTCATCCTACCGTCCAGCCCTTGTTCTGTCGTCACACTTCTTTTGGCCGTTTCACTCTCTCAGTTCTCTCCAACATATTTGTCGTTTTGTTCTTCCTGTGGTATCACTCTATTCTACCTTCTAGCCCCCTTCTTCTTCCGTATTGTTCTACCATCCCCCGTTTTCTCTTTTGCAAACCCCACTTATGTATATTTCGTGTAGAGTTTTCTTTTTCTCTTGCAAAGTTATAGTTTTACTTTCTTGCCCCTCCATGTAGCTTCAAATTACTCTCTTGCCATGTAGCTTCAAATTACTCTCTTGCCCCTCCATGTGGCTTTACTTTCTTGCCCCTCCATGTCAAATTACTTGCACACTCAAATCTAGTTGACAACAATTACAACCCATACAAGGCTGTGAGAACAACATTGACCACTGATGTTGAGTGAATCATCATTGCCAAACTTGACTCTGCCTTCTCTTGACTTGTTCAGCTTTGATAATTTATTCTTGTCTCCTATCATGTGTGAAGTACATCCACTATCAAGGATCCACTGCTTATCCTTGTAGTCAGCCTTTAGTGCAATTTCAACTATATTAGCCACCTCCTTTTTAGCTTTATATTCCTTTTTTTGAACTGGCTTGATGATAGCTTTCTCCTTTTTCTCATCTTTGACTGTACTAATTGCTTTCACTGTGCCATTGAGTGCCTTCTCTTGCTCAAGGAGAAGTGTCATGCATCTCTTGGCATTATGGTCATTTTGCCCGCACCTTTTACACTGTTCTAAGTCTGCCAATATAACAAACTTGTTCTTTTTACAATATGTGAAAGAACTCACGATAAGTGTTCTCTAAATTTTGTATTGTCTCCCCCTGTATGCAGCATTGTATCTTCTCAAGTTGGAGACATATACTGGCCTTTTTCACCAGTATTTACTTGCCTTATGACCCCAAACATCACAATAAAGACAGTAACCTTAAAACTGCCTCTTCTTGGGTCTAATCATAGCTTGTTTTCTTTTGTTCATTAATTGCTGTGTAGGCAAGTGTTGTTCCCACAGCCTTGTATGGGTTGTAATTGTTGTCAACTAGGTTTAAGTGTGCAAGAAAGCAAAGCCACATGGAAGGGTAAAAAGGTAAATCCACATGGAAGGGCAAGAACGTAAATCCGCATGGAGGGGCAAGAAAGTAAATCCGCCACGTAAGGGCAAGAATGTAAATCTGCCATGTAAGCCCTATTAGGGTTTCATGGAAGAGATATATAAAGACCTTGGAAGACAAAAATAGAAAAAAAGGCCAACACAATTGAATACACGGCAAAACACCAAACCCTACACAAAAGAACACCACTTGCAAAAGAAAAGAGTAGTCGTCGAGTGAACAGTGCAGCCGTTGAGTGAACAGTAGCCGTATAGTGAAGCCGTTAGACGAAGAGAGAGAAAACACTTGGAAGAGAGAGAAAAGAAGCCATCGGTTAGAAATAGGAGAGGTTGGCAGATTGAGCAAATCGGAGCAAACTGTGTGACGACAAGAGAGACAAACCCATGAGGAACGGCACACCACCGGCACACCAGCGGTCGGTGAGGAGACAACATGACACGGCAAGAGAGAGAAATGGGTCGACACGGCTAAACGGTGAAAGAGAAAGCACGACATGGCAAGAGAGAGAAATGAGTCGACGGCTAAAAACAGAAGGTTGGCAAAACAGGAAACGAAGAGAGAGAAAACCTAATACGAAGAAAAAGGCAGGTCAAAAATTGAGCAAATCAAAGCAGATTGACGGGAAGGAGAGAGAGAAACTCAATTGCCAAAACAAAGGAGGCAATGGGAAGGAGAGAAAGAAAACGAATTCGGCCAACCAAGTGAGCTGACGGTAGAATAGGGGAAGAGAGAGAAAAGGAGGAGAAAAATCATACACGGCCAAATCGAAGACTGTCAGTAGGAAGAAGAGTGACGACAAAATAAGGGGGCTGAACGGAGAACAAAGGTCTGAGAGATAGAAAAGGAACTGGACGGTAAGAGAAAGAAATTTGGCTATAAGAGAGAGAAATTCGGCTGGACAGCAAGAGAGGGAGAAACGGACAAGCGAGTCGTGAGACAGTGAGATCGTGGGGCAAGGAGATGGGTGAGACTGTAAGACGGTGAAAGCAGGAGTCGTGTGATACAACTTAGAGAAGAACTTCGGTGAAGCATTGAAAGAACTCATCATATTTCCAGACTTCTTCAAGAGAGGTTAGAGAGCGTTGCGGTGAACTTTTAAGCGGCAGTAGACCATCCTTTCAATTCAACAGAGGCAAGACAAGCTAAAAGAAGGGTAGACACAGTAAGTGACACTCTTTGTATTGTATTGCTTAGTGATTGCAATAGTGAAAGGAGCAGAGAATTAAAGACATTCATTGTAACATGTATTCACAAGTATAGTGGATAGTCTTGGTAAGGGAGAGTCCCTACCACTGTGGCATGTTGACGGAACCACATAAATCTCATGTGTCCTTAATTTGCTTTACGTTCTGTGTGTTGAATTGAGTTGTGAACGCAACTAAAGTATTAGTTAACCCATAACCTAATGAAGACCTAAACAAGAACATCCGTATTGTCTATTAGGCAAGGTGTCTGAAAGGTGACTTTGGAGACTATTGTGATTAGTAGGTAGCAATAGATCTACCTTAGTTGAGTCTGAGAAAGAGTTTGCTTTTAAGAAGAGGTTGAAGTTGTTCACTTACCTGTGAATTGCGAATTGTAGTGATACTAATTCACCCCCCTCTTAGTATCATAAACTAGTAGATCTTAGGGAGAAGTCGGGAACTTCAATTGGTATCAGAGCATTGGTTCACCAGTTTGAAGCTTAACAGCTTGGTGTACTAGTTTGAAGGGATCTAGAAGTTTGACTTGTTCAGCATACTGAGAAATGGAAGCCAGTACCAACACCAGCACTACTTACAGCAAGAAGGTTCCAATCTTCAACAGAACCAATTACCATATGTGGAGAGCAAGAATGCATGTGGTATTTACAACCAGGAGCATGAACATGGTGAAATGTGTACATGAGGGTTTTGTGGCTTTGGAAGAAGGTAAAGACCCAGCCCTAGGTCGTAAAGACTCAACTTCACCCTAGGATCTACTAGTCTGTGATACAGAGAGGGGGGTGAATCAGTATCACACCCCTTAAAACTTTGATAACTTAAGCCAAAATATTCTACTTCTTTAATAGTTTTGCTCTCGTCAATACGCAGGTATGTGAACAACTTCAACCTCTTCTTAAAAGCGAACTCTTTCTCAGATTTGACTAAGGTAGATCTATTGTTACCTACTAATCACAATAGTCCCCAAAGTCACCTTTCAGACACCTTGCCTATTAAACAGATCAGATGTTCTTGATTAGGTCTTCTTTAGGTTATGGGTTTGATGATACTTTAGCTGTGTTCACAACTCAATTCAAAACACAGAATGTAAATAAAAGTAAGGACACAAGAGATTTACGTGGTTCCGTCAATGTGATGTACGTCCACGATGGTAGGGACTCTTTCTCTACCGAGACAATCCACTATACTTGAGAATACCCGTGTAGTACTCCCGATGTTCATAATGTAGTTACAATGGATGTCTTAATCCTCTGTTCCTTTCACTATTGCAAATACAAAGCAAGTACCATACAAAGAGTGTCACTTACTATGTTTACCCTTCTTCTAACTTGTCTTGCCTCTGTTGAATTGAATGGGCTGCTTCACTGCCACTTAGAAGTCCACCACAAAACTCTCTAACCTCTCTGGAAGAAATTTGGAAATACGTTGAGTTCTTTCCAATGCTTCACCGAATTCCTTCTCTAGGTTATTTCACACAACTCCTGCTTTTACCGTCTCACAGTTTCACGTCTTGCACTCATGCTTCTGGTCTGTCGTTTCATGTCTCACAGCCTACCCCACGCTTCTGATCAGTCATGTCGTTGCACGTTTTGGTCTCACATTTCAGGTCTGCACCCGTTTCACTTTTCTCAAGCCTCACGGATACCAGGTCTGCTTTCCTCATCCGTTTCACGGTTCCGCTGGTCTCCCATTTCTGGTTTTTGCCCTCACCTCACATTTCTGGTTTTCTTCTCTTCCAGGGGTGGTGCATTTCTAGTTTTGCCATTGGTGTGTCATCTTCTCTCCTAGTGGTGTATCGTCTCTTACTGGTTTCCTTTTGCTGTGCATTCCTTTGCCATGTTGTTGTCTTTTCTCTTGTCGGTGGTTGTACGTTTCTCATGGGTTTCTCTCTCTTGTTGTCACATAGTTTTCTCCTTGTCGTGTCATCCGTTTCTCTCCCGGTGGTTGTACATCTCTCACGGGTTTTCTCTCTCACCGTCCAGCAGGGTTTTCTCTCTCACCGTCCAGCCGTGTTTTCTCTCTCACCATCCAGCTGAGTCTCCTTTCTTTTGTAGGTGGTGTGTTTCTGTTTTTCATTCTATTATACCGTGTACTCCCTTTTCTTCCAAGGGTTTGGGTTCATATACTCCCTTCCATGAAAACCCTAGTAGGGCTTACTGCAGCGGATTTACTTTCTTGCCCCTCCATGTGGCTTCAAATTACTTGCACACTTAAATCTAGTTGACAACAATTACAACCCATACAAGGCTGTAGGAACAACAGTCTCCCCCTTTGTAATTATTGGCAACACACATAACAAAAAGCCATTGTGCAACAATTACAACTCCCCCTAAATATGCACTCCCCCTTTCTTAACAGCTCCCCCTGGACTATTTCTTCTCTCCCCCTTTGCCAACCAATTACAAATATGAAAAACTCGCAAAGTAGAGATGGAGGGTTCACTTGATTTTTAGGCTTGAGGAGGCATTTGCACAGATAGACTCAATTTGTGCTTTTCAAACAACTCTATGGACAGAGGTTTAGTTAGAATATCTGAAATTTGATCTTTAGTGCCAACATACTCCAACTGAATTGTACCCTGTTCCACTTGATCTTTGATGAAGTGATACTGGATGTCAATATGCTTGCTCCTTGAATGTTGAACCGGATTCCTGCTGAGATCAATAGCACTTTGATTATCATAAAGTACACTCACTGGTAACTTCACTTCAACACCCAAGTCTGCCAATTGTCTTTGCATCCATATCACTTGAGTACATGCTGCACACATTGAACCCAAGTAGAAGCTGCAGCTGTTGGTTGATTTTCTGTCATCTATACTTCCTGCCCAGTTTGCATCAGTGTATGCTTGTAGTTCAGGTTTTGTAGGGTTCCAGATTCGCATAGCTCCGGATTCCCAGAGTTCCGGATTCACGTAGTTTCGAATTCACGCGGATTCGCGTAGTTCTGAATCGTAGAGTTCCAGACTCTTGTATTTTCGGATTCGTAGAGTTTTGGATTCACGTATTTTCGAATTCACGTGGATTTGCGTAGTTCCAAATTCGCAGAGTTCTAAATTCGTGTAGTTCTAGATTGGTAGAGTTTTGGATTCACGTAGTTCTAGTTTCGCAGAGTTCCAGATTCGTGTAGTTCTGGACTCGCAGAGTTCCGAATTCATGTGGATTCGTGTAGTTCCGATTTCGCAGAGTTTTAGATTCGCGTAGTTCCGATTTCACAGAGTTCCATATTCGCGTAGCTACGGATTCCCATAGTTCCGGATTCACGTAGTTCTAGATTCACGTAGTTTTGGATTCGCGCGGATTTGCGTAGTTCCAGATTCGCAGAGTCCTGGATTCGCGTACTTCTGGTTTCGCAATGTTCTAGATTCCCGTGGATTCGCGTAGTTTCAGATTTGCAAAGTTCCGGATATGCGTGGATTCGCGTAGTTCTAGATTCGCAGTGTTCCAGATTCGTGTTGTTCTGGATTCGTAGTGTTCTAAATTCACATGGATTCGTGTAGTTCTAGTTTTGCAAAGTTCCAGATTTGCGTGGATTCACGTAGTTCCGGATTTGTAGAGTTTCAAATTTGCGTTGTTCCAATTTCGCAAAGTTTCAAATTCACGTTGTTCTGGAGTCATAGTGTTCTGAATTCACGTGGATTCGCGTAGTTCTAGTTTCGCAAAGTTTCGGATTTGAGTAGTTCCAGTTTCGTAGAATTTCAGATTCACGTAGCCGGATTCCCAGAGTTTTGGATTCACGTAGTTCTAGATTCATGGGGATTCGCGTAGTTCCAGATTCGCGGGGATTTGTGTACTTCCGGATTCGCAGAGTTTCGAATTCTTGTTGTTCCGGAATCACAGAGTTTCGGATTCATGTAGTTCCGAAATCGCAGAGTTCCGAATGCGTGTTGTTTCGGAATCACATATATTTGCGTAGTTCCAGTTTCGTAGAGTTCCGGTTTCTCGTATTTTCATATTCGCACAGTTTTGGATTCACGTATTTCCGGATCCATGTGGATTCGCGTAGTTCCAAATCGCAGAGTTCTGGATTCGCATAGTTCTAGATTGGTAGAGTTCTGGATTCGCGTAGTTCCGGTTTCGCAGAGTTACAAATTCGCGTAGTTCCAGTTTCGCAAACTTCCAGATTCGCGTTGTTTTGGACTCGCAGAGTTCCAAAGTCATGTGGATTCGTGTAGTTCCGGTTTTGCAGAGTTCCAGATTCTCGTAGTTTCGATTTCACAGAGTTCCATATTCGCGTAGCTCCGGATTCCTATAGTTTCGGATTCATGTAGTTCTGGATTCACGTAGTTTCAGATTCGCGCGGATTCGCAGAGTTCCGGATTTGCGTTGTTCCCGATTCACAGATTTCTAGATTCATGTGGATTCGTGTAGTTCTGGTTTTGCAGTGTTCCGGATTTGCATAGTTCCAGATTCGTAGAGTTCCGGATTCCTTTTGTTCTAGTGTCATAGTGTTCGGATTAGTGTGGATTTGCGTAGTTCCAGATTCGTAAAGTCCTGGATAGGCGTACTTCTGGTTTCGCAGTGTTCTAGATTCCCATGGATTCGCATAGTTCCGGATTTGAAGAGTTTCGGATTCGCATTGCTCCAGATTCATGTTGTTCTAGATTCGTAGAGTTCTGAATTCACGTGGATTCGTGTAGTTCCAGTTTCGCAGAGTTC
>CM038595.1:8849333-8897729 GCA_021533255.1 Ceriops tagal | reverse complement strand
TTCTGAATTCACGTGGATTCGTGTAGTTCCAGTTTCGCAGAGTTCCGAATTCGCATAGATTCGAGTAGTTCTGGATTTGCAGAGTTTTGAATTTGCGTTGTTCCAGTTTCGCAGAGTTCCGGATTCACGTTGTTCCAGAGTCGTAGTGTTTCGAATTCATGTGGATTCACGTAGTTTCAAATTCATATTGTTCTGGAATCACAAAGTTCCAGATTCACGTGTATTCGTGTAGTTTTGGTTTTGTAGAGTTTCAAATTCCTGTATTTTTGGATTCGCAGAGTTTTGGATTTGTGTTGTTCCATATTTGCAGTGTTCCGGATTCGTGTACTTCCAGATTCGCAGAGTTTCAGTTTCACGTAGTTCCGGATTCGCAGAGTTCTAGAGTTGCATGGATTTGCGTAGTTTCGGATTCGCAAAGTTTCAGATTCGTGGTCTTCTGAATTCGTAGAGTTTCGAATTCACATGGATTCGCGTAATTCCAGATTCATAGAGTTCCGGATTCACATAGTTCCGAATTCGCGTGGATTCGCACAAGTCCAGATTCGCGTAGTTCCAGATTCACAGATGTCTGAATTCACATGGATTCGCGTAGTTCTGGTTTCACAGAGTTCCGGATTCGCGTGGTTCTGAATTCACAGTCTTCCAAATTCGCATAGTTCTGGTGTCGCAGAGTTCCGGATTCGCATAGTTCCAGATTCGCAGAGTTCCGAATTTGCGTAGTTCCGGTTTCACAGAGTTTCGAATTCACTTTGTTTTGGATTCGTAGAGTTCTGGATTCACATGGATTCATGTAGTTCCACTTTCGCAGAGTTCTAGATTTGCGTAGTTTTAGTTTTGTAGAGTTCCAAATTCACGTACTTCTGGATTCCCAGAGTTCCGGATTCATGTAGTTCTAGATTTGCAAAGTTCTGGATTCATGCGTATTCACGTAGTTCCGAATTCGCAGAGTTCCAGGTTCACGTTGTTCCGAATTCACGTGGATTTGTGTAGTTCCGTTGTCACAGTGTTCCATATTTGCGTTGTTCCAGTTTCACAGAGTTCCAAATTCGCGTAGTTCCGGATTCACAGAGTTTTGGATTCGCTTGAAATCGCGTAGTTCTGATTTCACAGAGTTCCGGATTCGCGTAGTTTTGGATTCACATGGTTCTGAATTCGCGTAGTTCTGGATTCGCAGAGTTCCGGATTAGCGTGGATTCATGTAGTTCTGAGTTTGCAAAGTTCTGAATTCTTGTAGTTCCGGTTTTGCAGAGTTCCATATTCGTATTGTTCCGGATTCACAGAGTTCTGGATTCGCGTACTTCCAGATTTGCGTAGTTTCAGATTCATTGAGTTCAAGATTCGCGTAGTTCCGGATTCACTTTTTTTCGGATTCGTAGAGTTTTGGATTCACATGGATTCGTGAAGTTCCACTTTCGCAGAGTTCCAGGTTTGAGTAGTTCCGGTTTCGTAGAGTTCTAGATTCACGTAGTTCCGGATTCACCGAGTTCCAAATGCGCATGGGTTCGCATAGTTCCGGATTCGCAGTGTTCCAGATTCGTGTAGTTCCCGTTTCGCAGAGTTCCGGATTCATGTGGATTCACGTAGTTTCGGTTTCGCAGAGTTCCAGATTCATGTAGTTCCGGATTCGCAGAATTCCGGATTCACCGAGTTTCGAATTCGCGTGGGTTCGCATAGTTTCAGATTCGCAGTGTTCCAAATTCGCGTAGTTCCTGTTTCGCAGAGTTCTAGATTCACTTTGTTCCGGACTCACAGAGTTCCGGATTCACATGGATTTACATAATTTCAGTTTCGCAAAGTTCCAAATTCATGTAGTTCCGGATTTGCACGGATTGGCGTAGTTTTAGATTCGCAGAGTTCTATATACGTGTTGTTCCGAATTCATAGAGTTCCTGATTCGCGTAGTTCTGGATTCCTAGAGTTCCAGATTCCCAGAGTTTCAGATTCGTAGTGTTCCAGATTTGCGTTGTTCCAGATTCGTAGAGTTTCGGATTCACAGAGTTTCGAATTCACGTGGATTTGTGTAGTTCCGGTGTCACAGAGTTCCAGATTTGCGTTGTTCCGGTTTCACAGAGTTCCAGATTCACTTTGTTTCAGATTAGTAGAGTTCTGGATTCACATAGATTCGCGTAGTTCCTTTTTCGTAGAGTTCCAAGTTCGCGTAGTTCCGATTTCGCAGAGTTCTAGATTCATGTAGTTCCGAATTCGCTGAGTTGCGAATTCGCGTGGGTTCGCATAGTTCCGAATTCGTAGTGTTCCAGATTCACGTATTTCCTGTTTCGCAGAGTTCCGAACTCACTTTGTTCAGGACTCACAGAGTTCCGAATTCACATAGTTTCGGTTTCGCAAACTTCCAAATTCATGTAGTTCCGGATTCGTAGAGTTCCGAATTCGCACGGATTGGCGTAGTTTTAGATTCGCGTTGTTCTAAATTCGTAGAGTTCTTGATTCACATAGTTCCAGATTCCCAGAGTTCTGGATTCGCGTAGTTCTGGATTCCCAGAGTTCCGAATTCGCGTTGTTCCAAATTCGTAGAGTTCCAGATTCATGTGGATTCGTCTAATTCCAAATTCATGTTGTTCCAGATTCGTAGAGTTTCGGATTCACAGAGTTTTGAATTCACGTGGATTTGTGTAGTTCTAGTGTCACAGAGTTCCAGATTTGTGTTGTTCGGGTTTCGCAGAGTTCCGAATTCGCGCGAATTGGCATAGTTTTAGATTCGTGTTGTTTCGAATTCGTAGAGTTCTTGATTCGCGTAGTTCCAGATTCCCAGAGTTCAGGATTCGCGTAGTTCTGGATTCCCAGAGTTCACAGAGTTCCGAATTCACGTGGATTTGTGTAGTTCTGGTGTCACAGAGTTCCAGATTTGTGTTGTACCGGTTTCGCAGAGTTTCGGATTTGCGTAGTTCCGGATTCACATGGAATCGCGTAGTTGCGGTTTTGCAAAGTTCCAGATTCGCGTAGATCTAGATTCGTAGAGTTCTGGATTCGTGTGAATTCGCATAGTTCTGAGTTCGAAAGGTTCTGAATTCTTGTAGTTCTGATTTTGCAGAGTTCCGAATTCACAGAGTTCCGAATTCGCGTAGTTCTAAATTCACATAGTTTCGGATTCGTAGAGTTCAAGATTCGCGTAGTTCCGGTTTCACAGAGTTCCAGATTCACTTTGTTTCAAAATCGTAGAGTTCTAGATTCACATGGATTCGTGTAGTTCCACTTTTGCAGAGTCCCAGGTTCACGTAGTTCCGGTTTCGCAGAGTTCTAGATTCACGTAGTTCCGGATTCGCCGAGTTCCGAATTCGCGTGGGTTCGCATAGTTCCGGATTCGAAGTGTTCCAGATTCACTTTGTTCGGGACTCACAGAGTTCCGGATTCACATGGATTCACATAGTTTCGGTTTCGCAAAGTTTCAAATTCATGTAGTTCCAGATTCGCGCGGATTGGCGTAGTTTTACATTCGCAAAGTTCTAGATTCGCGTTGTTCCAAATTCGTAGAGTTCCTGATTCACGTAGTTCTAGATTCCCAGAGTTCTGGATTTGCGTAGTTCTGGATTCCCTGAGTTCCAGATTCGTAGTGTTCTGAATTCGCGTTGTTCCAGATATGCAGAGTTCAAAATTCATGTGGATTCGTCTAATTCCAGATTCGCGTTGTTCCAAATTCGTAAAGTTTCAAATTCACAGAGTTCTGAATTCACGTGGATTTATGTAGTTCTGGTGTCACAGAGTTCCAGATTTGCATTGTTCCAGTTTCGCAAAGTTCCAAATTTGCGTAGTTTCGGTTTTGTAGAGTTCCAGATTCATGTAGTTCAGGATTCCCAGAGTTCCAGATTCAAGTAGTTCTAGATTCGCAGAGTTCTGGATTCGCGCGTATTCGCGTAGTTTCGGATTCGCAAAGTTCTAGGTTCGCATTGTTCCGGATTCACAGAGTTCCGATTCACGTGGATTTGTGTAGTTCCGGTGTCACAGTGTTCCAGATTTGCGTTGTTCCGGTTTCGCAGAGTTCCAGATTCGCGTAGTTTTGGATTCGCAGATTCTGAATTCGCTTGGAATCGCGTAGTTCTGATTTCGCAGAGTTCCGGATTTGTGTAGTTTTGGATTCGCACGGTTTTGGAGTCGCGTAGTTCCGAATTCGCAGAATTCTGGATTCACGTGGATTTGCATAGTTCCGAGTTCGCAACGTTTCGAATTCTTGTAGTTCCGGTTTCGTAGAGTTCCGGATTCGCATTGTTTTGGATTCGCAGAGTTCCGGATTCGCGTAGTTTCGGATTCACAGAGTTCAAGATTCACGTAATTTCGATTTCATAGAGTTCCGAATTCACTTTGTTTCAAATTTGTAGAGTTCTGGATTCACATAGATTCGTGTAGTTCCACTTCACAGAGTTCCAGGTTCGCATAGTTCCGATTTCGCAGAGTTCCAGATTTACATAGTTTCGGATTCACAGAGTTCTGAATTCGCGTGGGTTCGCATAGTTCCGGATTCACAGAGTTCCAAATTCGCATAGTTTCATTTTCGTAGAGTTCCAAATTCGCGTAGTTCTAGATTTGCACAGTTTCATATTCGCGTAGTTCCGGATTCACATAGTTTTGGAGTCGTAATGTTTTGGATTTGTGTAGTTCTGGTGTCGCAGAAATCCAGATTCATGTAGTTCTGGATTTGTAGAGTTCCAGATTTGTGTAGTTCTAGTTTTGCAGTGTTCCGGATTCGCAGAGTTCTGGATTCGCGCGGATACATGTAGTTCCGGATTCGTAGAATTCCATATGCGCACTGTTCGAGATTCACAGAATTTCGGATTCATGTGGATTCATGTAGTTCCGGTTTTGCAGAGTTTTGAATTCGTGTAGTTCTGGATTCGCACAATTCTGGATTCACGTAGTTCCGGATTCGCAGAGTTCCGAATTCGCAAAGTTCCGGATTCACGTAGTTCAAGATTCACGTTCTTTTGGATTCGCAGATTTCCAGATTCGCGTGGATTCGCGTAGTTTGGGATTCACGTTGTTTCGGATTCCCAGATTTCTGAATTCGCGTAGTTTCGGATTTACAGAGTTTTGGATTCACGCGGATTCGCGTAGTTCTGGTTTTGCAGAGTTCCATATTCGCGTAGTTCTGGATTTACAGAGTTCCAGATTCACGTGGATTCGCGTAGTTTCGGTTATGCAGAGTTCCGGATTCACGTAGTTCTAGATTCGCATCGTTCCGGATTCACGTAGTTTTGGATTTATATTGTTCTGGATTTGCAGAGTTCCGGATTTGCGTAGTTCCGGATTTGTAAAGTTCCAGATTCACGTGCTTCCCGTTTCACAGAGTTCCGAATTTGTAAAGTTTTGGATTCGTGTGAATTGGTGTAGTTCCGATTTCGCAGAGTTCCAGATTTGCGTTGTTCAGGTTTCAAAGAGTTCAGGATTCGTGTAGTTCTGGATTCACAGAGTTCCGAATTCACATGGATTCGCGTAGTTCTGGTTTTGCAGAGTTCCAGATTCACGTACTTTTGGATTCACACTGTTCCAGATTCACGTAGTTCCGAACTCACAATGTTCCGAATTCTGGTGGATTCGCGTAGTTCCGGAGTTGCAAAGTTCTGGTTTTGTAGAGTTCCGGATTCGTAGAGTTTCAAATTCACATGGATTCGTGTAGTTCCAGTTTCACAGAGTTCCAGATTTGCGTAGTTCTGGTTTTGCAGAGTTTCGGATTCACTTTGTTTCGGATTCGTAGAGTTCTGGATTCACATGGATTCGTGTAGTTCCACTTTCGCAGAGTTCCAAATTTGCGTAGTTCCAGTTTCGCAGAGTTCTAGATTCACATAGTTTTGAATTTACAGAGTTCCGAATTCGTGTGGGTTCACATAGTTCCAGATTCGCAGAGTTCCCGATTTGCAGAGTTGTAGATTCACTTTGTTCCGAACTCATCAAGTTCCGAATTCATGTGGATTCGCATAGTTTCGGTTTCGCAAAGTTTCATATTCACGTGGATTCACGTAGTTTTGGATTTGCATAGTTCCGGTATCGCAAAATTTTGGATTCGCGTTGTTCCGGATTTGCAGAGTTCCGGATTTGCGTAGTTCCGGATTTGTAAAGTTCCAGATTCACGTGGTTCCCGTTTCACAGAGTTCCGAATTTGTAAAGTTTTGGATTCGTGTGAATTGGTGTAGTTCCGATTTCGCAGAGTTCCAGATTCGCGTTGTTCAGGTTTCAAAGAGTTCAGGATTCGTGTAGTTCCGGATTCACAGAGTTCCGAATTCACATGGATTCGCGTAGTTCTGGTTTTGCAGAGTTCCAGATTCACGTACTTTTGGATTCACACTGTTCCGGATTCACGTAATTCCGAACTCACAATGTTCCGAATTCTGGTGGATTCGCGTAGTTCCGGAGTTGCAAAGTTCTGGTTTTGTAGAGTTCCGGATTCGTAGAGTTTCAAATTCACATGGATTCGTGTAGTTCCGGTTTCGCAGAGTTCCAGATTTGCGTAGTTCTAGTTTTGCAGAGTTTCGGATTCACTTTGTTTCGGATTCGTAGAGTTCTGGATTCACATGGATTCGTATAGTTCCACTTTCGCAGAGTTCCAAATTTGCGTAGTTCCAGTTTCGCAGAGTTCTAGATTCACATAGTTTTGAATTTACAAAGTTCCGAATTCGTGTGGGTTCACATAGTTCCAGATTCGCAGAGTTCCCGATTTGCAGTGTTGTAGATTCACTTTGTTCCGAACTCATCAAGTTCCGAATTCATGTGGATTCGCATAGTTTCGGTTTCGCAAAGTTTCGTATTCACGTGGATTCACATAGTTTTGGATTTGCATAGTTCCGGTATCGCAGAATTTTGGATTCGCGTTGTTCCGGATTTGCAGAGTTTCAGATTCGCGTAGTTTTGGTTTCGCAGTGTTCCAGATTCGTGTAGTTCCGGATTTGCAGAGTTTTGGATTCACGCAGATAAACTTAGTTCCGGATTCGCAAAATTCCAGATGCACGTTGTTCCAGATTCACAGAGTTCCAGATTCATGTGGATTCGCGTAGTTCCAATTTTGCAGAGTTCCGGATTCACGTAGTTCTAGATTCGCATAGTTCTGGATTTACGTAGTTCCGGATTTGCAGAGTTTTAGATTCGCACAGATTCGTGTAGTTTCGGTTTTGCACAGTTCCAAATTTGCGTTGTTCTGAATTCACAGAGTTTTGGATTCGCGTAGTTCCAAATTCGCAAAGTTTTGGATTCACGTGGATTCGCGTAGTTTTAGTTTCACAGAGTTCCAGATTCGTGTAGTTCCGGATTCACAGAGTTCCGTATTCATGTGGATTCGCGTAGTTTTGGTTTTGCAAAGTTCCCGATTCGCATAGTTCTGGATTCACACCATTCCGGGTTCAAGTAGTTCCAGATTTGCAGAGTTCCAGATTCGCGTGGATTCGCAAAGTTCTGTATTTGCGTAGTTCCAGTTTCACAGAGTTCTAGATTCGCGTTGTTCCAGATTCGTAAAGTTCCGGATTCATATGGATTCGTGTAGTTCCAATTTCGCAGTGTTCCAGATTCGCATTGTTCCGGATTCACAGAGTTCCAAATTCGCGTTGTTCCGGATTCACAGAGTTCCAGATTCGCGTAGTTCCGGATTCGCAGAGTTTTGGATTCACGCAGATTCACGTAGTTCCGGTTTCAGAGAGTTCCAGATTCACGTTGTTTCATATTCATAGAGTTTTGGATTCATGTGGATTCACATAGTTTCGCTTTTGCAGAGTTCCAGATTCGAGTAGTTCTGGATTCACATAGTTCCAGATTCGCAGAGTTCCAGATTTGCAAAGTTTCAGATTTGTGTAGTTCCGGTTTCGTAGAGTTCCAGATTCGTGTTGTTCCGGATTCGTAGAGTTTCGGATTCATGTGGATTTGTGTAGTTCCGAATTATTCACATAGTTCCATATTCACATGGATTCAGTTTCTCAGTGTTACGGATTCGCGTTCTTCTAGATTTGTTCAGTTCCGAATTCATGTGGATTCATGTAGTTCTAGTTTCGTAGAATTCCAGATTCGCGTACTTCCAGATTCCGAAAGTTTCGGATTCACGTAGTTCTAGATTCACAAAGTTGCTGGCTCACGTTGTTCTAGATTCGCTTGAATTTGTGTAGTTCCGATGTCATAGAGTTCCAGATTTGCGTTGTTCCGATTTCAAAGAGTTCCGAATTCACATAGTTCCAAGTTTGCAGAGTTCTGGATTCACGTGGAATCGCGTAGTTCTGGTTTCGCAGACTTCGGAATTCACGTAGTTCTGGCTTTGCACAGCTCTGGATTTACGTAATTCCGGATTCGCAGAGATCGGGATTCACATTCTTTTCACAGAGTTCCAGATTCGCGATGTTCTAAATTTGCAGAGTTCCGGATTCGCGTAGTTCCGGATTCATAGAGTTTCGTATTGGCATAGTTCCGAATTCGCAGAATTCCAGATTCATGTAGTTCCAGATTTGCAGAGTTTAAGATTCGTATAGTTCCAATATTGCAGAGTTCTGGATTTGTAGAGTTCCGGTTTCACGTAGATTCGTGTAGTTCCAATTTTGCAAGGTTCTAGATTTGCGTAGTTTCGATTTCGCAGAGTTTCGGATTCGCGTTGTTCCAAATTCGTAGAGTTCCGGATTCATGTAGTTCCGATTTCATAGAGTTCCAGATTCATGTAATTCTAGATTTGTGTTGTTCCGGGTTTGTAGAATTCCAGATTCGCGTAGTTCCAGATTCCTAGAGTTTTGGATTCATGTAGTTCCGGATTCCCAGAGTTTCGGATTCACGTTGTTCCGGATTTGTAGAGTTCCAAATTCACGTGGATTCATGTAGTTTCGGTTTCGCAAAGTTTCGGATTCGCGTAGCTCTGGTTTCACAGAGTTCCTAATTTGCATAGCTCTGTATTCCCAGAGTTCTAGATTCACGTGGCGCGGATTTGTGTAGTTTCGGATTCGCAGAGTTTCAAATTCGTATTGTTCTGGATTCATAGTGTTCCGAATTTGCGTAGTTCTAGATTCCCAAACTTCTGGATTCACGAAGTTTCGGATTCCAAGAGTTCCGGATTCGCATGGGTTTGCATAATTCCAGATTTGCAGAGTTCCAGGTTCACGTAGTTTCAATTTCGCAGAGTTTCAAATTCACTTCGCTCTGGACTCACAGAGTTTCGGATTCATGTGGATTCGCGTAGTTCCGATTTCGCAGAGTTCCGAATTCGCATAGTTCTAGATTTGCACAGTTCCAGATTCATGTAGTTCCGAATTCGCAGAGTTCCAGATTCGCGTGGATTCGCGTAGTCCAGATTGCAAAGTTCCGGATTCGTGTAGTTCTAGTTTCGTAGAGTTCCGAATTCGCGCTGTTCCAGATTCATAGAGTTCCGGATTCATGTCGATTCGTGTAGTTCCAGTTTTGCAGTGTTCCAGATTCACGTTGTTTAGGTTTTGCAGAGTTTGGGATTCGCGTAATTCCGAATTCACATAGTTCCGGATTCGCATAGTTTTGGATTCACACAATTCCAAATTCGCATAATTCCGGATTCGCAGTGTTCTGAATTCGGGTGGATTCACAATGTTTCGGTTTCGCAGAGTTCTCAATTCGCGTAGTTTCGGATTTGCAGAGTTCTGTATTCGCATAGTTCTGGATTTGCAGAGTTACAGATTCACGTTGTTCTAATTTCGCAGAGTTCCAGATTCACGTTGTTTCGGATTTGTAGAGTTTTAGATTCATGTGGATTTATGTAGTTCGGTGTCACAGAGTTCCAAGTTCGCGTTGTTCCAGTTTCACAGAGTTCCAGATTCGCGTAGTTCCAAATTCGCAGAGTTCTAGATTCGCATGGAATCGAGTAGTTCCGATGTCGCAGAGTTCCGAATTCTCATAGTTCTGGATTTGCACAGTTCCGGATTTGTAGAGTTTTGGATTCGCATAGTTCCAGATTCACAAAGTTTTGAATTCTTGTAGTTCCAGTTTCGCAGAGTTCCGGATTCGCATTGTTTTGGATTGGTAGAGTTCTGGATTCGCATAGTTTCAGATTCACATAGTTCTAGATTGCTTCAAGAGATACAGAAGATTGGCTGAAAATGAGAGTGGAAGGAAGATCAAAGTATTGAGGTCAGATCAAGGCACTGAATTTACAAATAAAGCTTTTGAAGATTATCTTGAAAAGCATGGAATTCATCATCAAATGGCAGCAGCAAGAACGCCTCAACAGAACGAGGTGGTAGAGAGGAAAAATAGAGCTGTGGTTGAAATGGCGAGAACTCTACTGCTGGAATCCAAGCTTCACACAAGATTTTGGACAGAAGCAACATTTACAGCTGTGCATCTACTAAACAGAGTATTACTAAGGTCCAATACTAATAAGACTCCATATGAGCTATGGAGTGGGAAGAAGACAACAACTAAGTATTTGAGAGTCTTTGGCAGCCTATGTTTTGTGAAGAACAAGGAGCAAAACTTGGGAAAATTCAATGCTAGGTTTAATGAAAGCATCTTTGTGGGATACTCAGAAAAGACAAAAGGTTACAGAGTTTTCTTGCATAAGCTAGGAAAAGTGATCACTTCTAGTGATGTGAGAATAGATGAGAACTGGAAAACAATGCAGAATGGAGAAGCTGAGGACAATGAAGAAGATGACTTTAATGTAAATGAAGAATTAGACCAACTTGAAGAAAAGGAACAAGAAGTAAGTTCAGACTCAGAGAAAAGTGAGTCTAAAGATGAAGAAAGAGATCCTTTTGCAACTAAGACTGTGCAAGGAAGAAGGACAAAGAAAATGCGAACCAGTGCTCATCAAGAAAATCAGATCATAGGTGACCCATTAACAGGAGTTACAACAATAAGAAGAATTGTGGGAGCTACTGCTTTACTCTCACAAGTTGAACCTAAATTTGTTAAAGAGGCTACACAAGATCTAACTAAATCTCTGTCCACAGAGTTGTTTGAAAAGCACAGATTGAGTCTGTTTGTGCGAATGCCTCTTCAAGCCTGAAGTTCAGGTGAATCCTTCATCTCCACTTTGTGAGTTTTTCAGATTTGTAATTGGTTGGCAAAGGGGGAGAGAAGCAATAGTGCAGGGGGAGCTGTTAAGAAAGGGGGAGTGCATATTTAGGGGGAGTTGAAACTGCTATATTAGCCACCTCCCTTTTTGCTCTATATTCCTTCTTTTGAACTGGCTTGATGATAGCTTTCTCCTTTTTCTCAGCTTTGACTGTACCAATTGCTTTCACTATGCCATTAAGTGCCTTCTCTTACTCAGGGAGAAGTGTCATGCATCTCTTGGCATTATGGCCATCCTGCCCATACCTTTCACACTATTCCAAGTCTGCCAATATAGCAAACTGGTTCTTTGAAGCTACTGGTTTGGGCTTCCACCAACAATCCTTGTCAGTGTGTCCTTGCCTTTTATAGTATATGCAAGAACTCACGACCGGTGTTCTCCTCTAAGTTTTGTATTGTCTTCCTTTGTATATAGCATTGTATCTTCTCAAGTTGGAGATATATACTGGCCTTCTCCACCAACAGTTACTCGCCTTATGACCCCAAACTCCACAATAAAGGCAATGACCTTGAAATTGCCTCTTTTTGGGTCTGATCACAGCTTGTCTTCTTCTGTTTATCACTTGCTGTGTAGGCAAAATAGTTGGCTTCTTTGCTTGTGTGACTTTCATTTCAGTCACCTTCTTCTCCTTCTTCTATTTAGCCATTGCCCTTGGCTAGCTGACTTTTTTTCTTCAATTTTGTTTGCCACCCTCGGTTGCTTCTTCAAATCCTCTTTATTCTCAGCTATCTTCTCCTGAGTCACAACCTTCTCTTTCAACTTTTATGGCATATTCTTATTATTTTTAGGCAATGCAGCCTTAGATTGCTGCACTTTCTTTTCATTCTTCTTTTCTCTTGCAGAACTTGTTTCTCCTACCACTTTAAACTTCTGCAAGTTCTCCTCACTCTTTTTGAGGTGTTGCTAAAGTCTCAGCAACTCTATCTCCATTTCTTCAAGCTCTATAGTAAGGTCTTCAAATATTTTGATATATTCTTCAAATCTTCTCTTCAAGTCAATATGTTCAGCCCTTATTTCATCCTTTTGACTTTCAGCTTCCTCAGACTTTACTTCAACATGTTTTATGTGAGCCTCCAACCTTTTTATGGTTCTGCCCCTTCTGATTATCTCCTTTGAAGCTGCTTCCAACTCAGCTTCAAGATCTGGTTCTTCTTCATCAACCTCCTCTTCCTCTTCAGAGGTTGAACTACCACCTTGAGCTGATGCCATAAAGGCCTGCTCATCTGATGATTCTTCATCTTCCTCCTCATCAGCTTTTTTTATCTAACTCACATAACTCTTGAATGAGCCTCTCTTCTTCTTCTGTGGGTTGGCAGTCTTCTTGCTGGACTTCTTTGATTTGAATGATGATCTTCTCCATCTTGAATTCTACTCATCATCACCATCCTCATCTTCATCATCAAGTTTCACTTTGCACTGAGAAGCAAAGTGTCCAGTTTGCCCACAACGATAACATCTCAAGGACAACTGTCCTTTTCCCTTCTTAAACCTCCTTTTGAATTTTCTTGTGAAGTAAGCCAATACTTCACCTTCACATTCTTCCTCATCATCATCATCATCATCCTCACTGGATGATTCTTCCTCTTCTTTTATCTTTAAGTGCTTCATAGCTTTGAAAGCTGCCTCCTTTGATACCTTCATTGTTGTAAAGCTTTCAGCTGACTTTATCCTTATCTCATATGCAATGAGATTGCACTGCAGATCATGCAGAGACATAGAATTGAGATCTCTACTCTCTTCTATGGCTGCTACCTTTGAGGCAAACCTCTCAAGTAGAATTCTCAGAATTTTCTTCACAATCGATGAGTCCTTTTTGTTTTTCCCATGACTTCTCAGGTCGTTTACAGTGTCAATAACCCTGGTGAAGAACTCTTGAACTGTCTCATTCTTTTGCATTCTAAGAGATTCATATCTCTCCTTGAACACTTGAAGCTTAGCCTCCTTCATTTTGCCATCACCTTCATAGACTTTCTGCAATCTATCCCATATCTCATTGGCAGATTTGCAGTCCATAACTTTAGCATACTCAGCATCTGTCAATGTTGAAATGATGACATTTGAGGCCTTCCCATTTATCTCAAACAGCCTCAACTCCTTTGGGGTTGGGTCTTTACCTTCTTCCGAAGCCACAAAACCCTACTGTATGCATTTCACCACGTTCATGCCCATGGTTGCAAATACCACTTGCATTCTTACTCTCCACATATGGTAGTTGGTTCCATTGAAGATTGGAACCTTCTTGCTGTAAGTAATGCTGGTGCTGGTATCGACTTCCATTTCTCAGTATGCTGAACAAGTCAAACTTCTAGATCCCTTCAAACTAGTACACCAAGCTGTTAAGTTTCAAACTAGTGAACCTGTACTCTGATACCAATTGAAGTTCTCGACTTTACCCTATGTTCTACTAGTTTGTGATACTAAGAGGGGGGTGAATCAGTATCACCACAATTCGCAGATATGTGAACAACTTCAACCTCTTCTTAAAAGCAAACTCTTTCTCAGATTTGACTAAGGTAGATCTATTACTACCTACTAATCACAATAGCCCTCAAAGTCACCTTTCAGATACCTTACCTAATAGACAATTCGGATGTTCTTGTTTAGGTCTTCTTTTAGGTTATGGGTTGGCTGATACTTTAGCTGCGTTCACAACTCAATTCAAAACACAGAACATAAAGCAAATTAAGGACACACAAGATTTACGTGGTTCCATCAACGTGACGTACATCCACGGTGGTAGGGACTCTCCCTTACCGAGACTATCCACTATACTTAAGAATTCCAATTACAATGGATGTCTTAATCCTCTGCTCCTTTCACTATTGCAATTACTAAGCAAGTACAATACAAAGAGTGTCACTTACTGTGTCTATCCTTCTTCTAGCTTGTCTTGCCTCTATTGAATTGAATGGTTGCTTCACTGCTGCTTAGAAGTTCACCACAACGCTCTCTAACCTCTCTTGAAGAAATCTGGAAATACGTTGAGTTCTTTCTAATGCTTCGCTGAATCTTCTCTAGGTTGTCTCACACAGTTCCTACTTTTACCATCTCATGGCTTCACTCGTCTCCTGATCTCACGGCCTACCTCACGTTTCTGGTTTGGCGTTTTATGTCTCACGCACGTTTCTGGTCTCAAGCCGATGCACATTTTGGTCTCACGCCGTCGCACGTTCTGGTCTCTCACCGTCCAAGAGGATTTCCTTTATTCTACCGTCCACCCTATTTTTCCGTCCACTCTGTTTTGTCGTCATCCCTGTTTTCTGTCCAATCTATTTTGTCGTCGACTCATCCTTTCTCTTGCCAGTGGTTGTGCGTTTCTCATGGGTTTTCTCTCTCACCATCCAGCCGATTTTCTCTCTCACCATTCTAGCTCCGATCTGGTCTCACTCGTTCCAGATCTGGTCTGGTCTCACCTGTTCTAGCTCCGATCTAGTTTTAGCCGTCACGGATTTTCTCCCTTTTCTGCCAGCGGTGTGCCATTCCTCATGAGTTTCTCTCTTTTGCCGTCACACAGTTTTCTCCTTGTCGTGTCATCTCCTCGCCGACCGCTGGTGTGCCGGTGGTCTGTCGTCACACTTTTGGCCATCTCTTTTTTTCTCCTTCTTCCAACAGTTTCTCTTTCTCTGTTTTTGCTGACAGGTCTCTCTCTCTTCATCCACTCCTCTTCGGCCATTCCCAGGTTTTTTTTTTTCTTTTTTGGCTGTTTGGGATCTGTTTTTGCTCTTCCGTATCATTCTGTCGTCGCCCCCTTTGCCGTTCGTTTTCTTTCTCTTTGGTTGGTCGGTTGTATAGGTTTTCCAAATGGTTAAATTGCCGACCACCGTTGGTTGAACGGTTGCTTGTGTTTTACTGAGTATTCAATTATGTTGTTCATCCTCTTATGTTTTGCCATGTATTCAATTGTGTTGGCCTTACCCTAGTTTTGTCTTCCAAGTCTTTATATACTCTCTTCCATGAAACCCTAATAGGGCTTACATGGCAGATTTACGTTCTTGCCCTTATGCAGCGGATTTACTTTCTTGCCCTTCCATGTGGCTTTACCTTCCTGCACACTTAAACCTAGTTGACAACAATTACAATCCATACAAGGCTGTGGGAACAACAAAGAGTTCCGAATTTGCGTTGTTCCGGATTTGTAGTGTTCCAAATTCACATGGATTCGTGTAGTTTCGGTTTCGCAAAGTTCCGGATTCGCATAGTTCCGAATTTGCGTGGGTTCGCATAGTTCCGGATTCGCAGAGTTCCAGATTCGCGTAGTTCCTATTTCTCAGAGTTTCGAATTCACTTTGTTCCGGACTCGTAGAGTTCCGGATTCACGTGGATTCGCATAGTTTCGGTTTCGCAGAGTTCCCGATTCGCGTAGTTCTAGATTTGCACAGTTCTGGATTCACGTAGTTTCGGATTTGTAGAGTTCTGGATTCGCGTCCATTTGTGTAGCTCTAGATTCGCGTAGTTCCAATTTTGCAGAGTTTTGGATTCGTGTAGTTCCGGTTTCACAGTGTTCCAAATTCATGTAGTTCCGAATTCGCAGAATTCCAGATGCGCATTGTCCCGGACTCACAGAGTTCTAGATTCACGTGGATTTGCGTAGTTTCAATTTTGCAGAGTTTCAGATTTGCGTAGTTTAGGATTCACACAGTTCTGGATTCAAGTAGTTCCAAATTCGCAGAGTTCTGGATTCACGCGGATTCGCATAGTTCCAAATTCGCAGAGTTCCAAATTCGCGTTGTTCTGGATTCGCGTGGATTTGCATAGTTCCGGTTTTGTAATGTTCCGGATTCGCGTAGTTTTGGATTCACACAATTTTGGATTCACGTAGTTCTGGATTCGCAGAATTCCGGATTAACGTGGATTCGCGTAGTTCCTGATACGCAAGTTTCAGATTTGCGTTCTTTTGGTTTCGCAGAGTTTCAGATTCGCGTTGTTCTGGATTCGTAGAGTTCCGAATTCATATGGATTCATGTAGTTCCAGTTTCGCAGTGTTCCAGATTCACGTTGTTCAGGTTTCGCAGAGTTTGGGATTCGAGTAGTTCCGGATTTGCAGAGTTCCGGATTCGCGTGGGTTTCGTAGTATTACGGATTCGCGTTCTTCTCAATTTGTTGAGTTCCAGATTCACATGGATTCGTGTTGATCCGGTTTCACAGAGTTCTAGATTTGCGTAGTTCCAGATTCCCAGAGTTTCAGATTCGCGTAGTTCCAGATTCGCATAGTTCAGGATTCGCGCGGATTTGCATAGTTCCGGATTTGTAGAGTTCCGGATTCCTAGAGTTTCGGATTCATGTAGTTCCAGATTCGCATAGTTCAGGATTCGTGCGGATTTGCATAGTTCTGGATTTGTAGAGTTCTAGATTCACATTGTTCCAAATTCACATGGATTTATGTAGTTCCATATTCGCGTTGTCATTGACGAAAACCGGCATACCACTGATATGCCCAAAATCCACCCAAAGAAGAGAGAGAGCCATCGATGAAAGAAGGAGAGAGAAAACGTAGCCATTGTCAGAGATAGGAGAGAAAATAAAAATTAAGCAAATTGGAGCAGACCGGTGGAAGAAGAAACCAGACCGCCATAGAAGAGAGAGATACTGACGGCAACAAAGAACAACCGTCGAAAGAGAGAGAGAAAGAGGAGACGACCAGAACAGAGGAGTCGACGTGAAGGAGAGAGAAAACATGGCCAAATAAGGGAAAAGGAGAGAAAATCTGGAACAGCCAAAGAGGGGTGGACGAAGAGAGAGAAATCCGACGGTAAGAGAGAGAAATCCGGCAGTAAAAGAGAGAGATCCGACAAGACGGTGAGAGAAATTCGGCAGTAAGAGAGAGAAATTTGGCTGGACAGTAAGAGAGAGAGAAATGGATAGGCAAGCCTTGAGATAGTGAGATTGTGGGGCAAGGAGACGGGTGAGACCGTGAGACAGTGAAAGCAGGAGTTGTGTGATACAACATAGAGAAGAGCTTCGACGAAGCATTGAAAGAACTCAATGTATTTCCAAATTTCTTCAAGAGAGGTTAGAGAGCGTTGCGGTGAACTTCTAAGCGGCAGTGGAACAGCCTTTCAATTCAACAGAGGCAAGACAAGCTAAAAGAAGGGTAGACACAGTAAGTGACACTCTTTGTATTGTACTTGCTTAAGAATTGCAATATTGAAAGGAGCAGAAAATTAAGACATCCATTGTAACTGGAATTCTCAAGTATAGTGGATAGTCTCGGTAAGGGAGAGTTTCTACCACCGTGGATGTACGTCACGTTGATGGAACCACATAAATCTTGTGTGTCCTTAATTTGCTTTATGTTCTGTGTTTTGAATTGAGTTGTGAACGCAGCTAAAGTATCAGTCAATCCATAACCTAACAAAGACCTAAACAAGAACATTCGAATTGTCTATTAGGCAAGGTGTCTAAAAGGTGACTTTGGGGACTATTGTGATTAGTAGGTAGCAATAGGTCTACCTTTGTCGAGTCTGAGAAAGAGTACGCTTTTAAGAAGAGGTTGAAGTTGTTCACTTACCTGCGAATTGCGAATTGTAGTGATACTGATTCACCCCCCCCTCTCAGTATCACAAACTAGTAGATCCTAGGGAGAAGTCAAGAACTTTAGCAGAGTTCCAGATTCACGTTGTTTTGGTTTCGCAGAGTTCCAGATTTATGTGGATTCGCATAGTTCCTGATTCGCAATGTTTTGGATTCGCATGGATTCACATAGTTCCTGTTTCGTAGAGTTCCGGATTCATGTGGATTTATGTAGTTCCGGTTTCACATAGTTCCAAATTCGCATTTTTCTGGTTTCTCAGAGTTTCAGATTCGCATAGTTCTGGATTCACATGGATTCATGTAGTTCCAGGTTTGTAGAATTCCGAATTCACGTGGATTTGCGTAGTTCTGGATTCGTAGAGTTTCGAATTCACGTGGATTTGCGTAGTTACAGTTTCGCAGAGTTCCGGATTCGCGTTGTTCCAAATTCCAGTGTTCCAGATTCACGTAGTTAGAGATTTGCAAAGTTTCAAATCCGCGTAGTTCCGGTTTTGCACTGTTCTAGATTCGCGTAGTTCCAACTTTGCAGAGTTTCAGATTCACGTTGTTCTAGATTTGCAATGTTTCGGATTCAAGTGGATTCGCATAGTTCCGGTTTCGCAGAGTTCCAGATTTGCATTGTTCACGATTGGCAGAGTTCTGGATTTGCATAGTTTTGGTTTCAGAGTTCCAAATTCACGTAGTTCTGGTTTCGCAGACTTTCAGATTCGTGTTGTTCCAGATTCGTAAAGTTCCGAATTCGTGTAGGTCTAGATTCCCAGAGTTCTGGATTCATAGAGTTCCGGATTCGCATTATTCCGCATTCATAAAGTTTTGGATTCACGTGAATTTGTGTCGTTCTGGTTTTGCAGAGTTCCAGATTGCGTAGTTCCAGATTCCCAGAGTTTAGGATTCGCATGGTTCCGGATTTGCAGTGTTCTGGATTCGCATAGCTCTTGATTCGTAGTGTTCTAGATTCATGTTGTTCCGGATTCACAAAATTCCGGATTTACGTGGATTCACGTAGTTTTGGTTTCGTAGAGTGAAGGATTCGCGTAGTTCCAGCTTCTCAAAGTTTCGCATTCGCGTAGATTCAAATTTGTGTAGTTCCAGTTTCACAGGGATCTAGATTTGCGTTTTTTTAGATTTGTAGAGTTTTGGATTCACATAGTTCCAATTTCGTAGAGTTCTAGATTTGCATTGTTCCGGATTCGTAGAGTTTCAAATTGGCATAGGTCAAGATTCGTAGAGTTCCGAATTCGCATAGTTCAGGTTTCATAGTGTTCCAGATTCGCATAATTCTAGATTCATCGAGTTCCGAATTCTGGTGGATTCGCGTAATTACGACTTTATAGACTTTTGGATTCACGTTATTCTGGATTCGCAGTGTTTCGGATTCAAGTGGAGTCGTGTAGTTCCGAATTCACGTAGTTCAGGATTCGTAGAGTTCTGGATTCACGTAGTTCCGGATTGGCAGAGTTATGGATTCGCGTAGTTCCGGTCTCATAGAGTTCCAAATTCACGTAGTTCTGGTTTCGCAGAGTTCCAGATTCCCATTGTTCTAGATTCATAAAGTTCTGGATTCGCGTAGTTCTAGATTCGTAGAGTTCTGGATTCGCGTACTTCCAAATTCCCAAAGTTCCAAATTTGCAAAGTTCTAGAGTCACGTTATTCCGCATTCGTAAAGTTTTGGATTCACGTGGATTTGTGTCGTTTCGGTTTCGCAAAGTTCTAAATTTGCGTAGTTTCGAATTCCTAGAGTTCCGGATTCGCAATGTTCTTGATTCGCAGTGTTCCAGATTCGTGTTGTTCCGGATTCACAAAATTCCGAATTTACGTGGATTCGCGTAGTTCAAGTTTCATAGAGTTTCGGATTCGCATTGTTCTGGATTCGCACAGTTTCAGATTCGTATGGATTCACGTAGTTCTGGCTTCTCAAAGTTCCGAATTCGTGTAGTTCCAATTTCGCAGGGTTCCGGATTTGCGGTTTTTCCGAATTTGTAGAGTTCTGGATTCACGTGGATTCGCGTAATTCCGATTTCACAGAGTTCCAAATTCACGTAGTTCCGATTTCGTAAAGTTCCGGATTCGCAGAGTTTCGGATTCGCGTAGTTCAAGATTCGCAAAGTTCCAAATTCACGTAGTTCCAGTTTCGTAGTGTTTTGAATTCTCATAGTTCCGGATTCATCGAGTTCCAGATTCGCGTAGTTATAACTTTGCAGAGTTTCGGATTCGCGTTGTTCTGGATTCACAGTATTCTGGATTTAAGTGGATTCGCGTAGTTCCGGTTTTCCAGAGTTTCGGATTCACGTCGTTTCGGATTTGCGTAGTTCTGGAATTGTAGAGTTCTGGATTCACATAGTTCCGGATTGACGTGTATTCACAAAGTTCCAGTTTCGTAGAGTTCCAGATTCACGTTGTTCCGGATTCTCAAAGTTCTGGATTCACGTAGTTCCAGATTCCCAGATTTTCGGATTCATGGAGTTTCGGATCGCATTGTTCCGCATTCATTGAGCTCTGGATTCACGTGGATTTGTGTAGTTCCGATTTCGCAGAGTTCTAGATTCGCGTAGTTTCGGATTTCCAGAGTTCCGGATTCGCAGTTTTCTGGATTCGTGCGGATTCGCATACCTCTGAATTCGCAGTGTTCCAGATTTGCGTGGTTCCGGATTTCCAGAGTTCCGAATTTGCAGAGTTTCAGATTCATGTAGTTCCGAATTCAAAAAGTTTCAGATTCATAGGGTTCCGAATTCGCGTTGTTCCAAATTCGTAGAGTTCCATATTCACGTGGATTTGTGTAGTTCCAGTTTCACAAAGTTCTGAATTCATGTTGTTCCGGATTCGTAAAGTTCAGGATTCACGTGGATTCGCGTAGTTCAGGATTCGCAAAGTTCTGAATTCGCGTAGTTCTAGTGTCGCAGTGTTCCGGATTCATGTAGGTCCGGATTCATCGAGTTTTGGATTCGCGTATTTATGACTTTGCAGAGTTTCGGATTCACGTTGTTCTAGATTCGCAGTGTTCTGGATTCACGTGGATTTGCGTAGTTTCGGTTTCGCAGAGTTCCCAATTCACGTAGTTCTGGATTCGCATAGTTCTAGATTTGCGTACTTCCGTATTCACAAAGTTACGGATTCGCATGGATTCGCATAGTTCCGGATTGGTGTGGATTCACAAAGTTCCAGATTCGCATAATTCTGGATTCGTAAAGTTCTAGATTCGTGTTGTTCTTATTTTGCAGAGTTCTAGATTATTGTAGTTTCGAATTCGCACAGTTCCGGATTCGCGTAGTTCTAGATTCGTAGAGTTCTGGATTCGTGTTGTTCCAGATTCACGTGGATTTGCGTAGTTCCGGATTCGCAGGGTTCTGGTTCACAAAGTTCCAGATTCGCGTAGTTTCGGATTCGTAGAATTCCAGATTTGCATTGTTCTAGATTAGTATAATTCCAGATTGACGTAGTTCCGGATTTGCAGAGTTCCAGATTCGTGCAGTTCTAGATTCCTAAAGTTCCAGATTTGCGTGGATTCGCATATTTTCGGATTCGCAGAGTTTCAGATTCACAGAGTTACAAATTCACGTGGATTTGCATAGTTCCAGTTTCACAATGTTCCAGATTCGCGTAGTTTTGGATTCGCACAATTCCAGATTCGCGTAGTTTCAGATTCGCAGAGTTCCAAATTTGCGTAATTCCAGTTTTGCAGAGTTTCAGATTTATGTTGTTTCAGATTCACAGAGTTCCGGATTTGCATGGATTCGTGTATTTCTAGATTCGCAGAGTTTTGAATTCGTGTAGTTCTTGTTTCGCAGAGTTCCAAATTCGCGTAGTTGTTGTTTCGCAGAGTTCCGAATTTGGGTTGTTCTGGATTCTCAGAGTTCTAGATTCGCATAGTTCCAGATTCACGTTGTTTCAGATTTGCGCGGATTCATGTAGGTCTAGATTCATTGAGTTCCGAATTCGCATGGATTCGCGTATTTACAACTTTGCAGAGTTTCAGATTTGCATTGTTCTGGATTCGTAGCATTCCAAATTCATGTGGATTCGTATAGTTCTAGATTTGCATACTTCCGTATTCACAAAGTTATGGATTCACGTGGATTCGCATAGTTCCTGTTTCGCAAAGTTCTAGATTCGCGTAGTTTCGGATTTACACAATTCCGGATTTGCGTAGTTCTGGATTCGTAGAGTTTTGAATTCGTGTTGTTCCAAATTCGCAGAGTTCTAGATTCACATGGATTCGCGTAGTTCTGGTTTCGCAGAGTTCCGGATTCGTGTGGATTCGCGTACTTCCACATTGGCGTGGATCCACAAAGTTCCAGATTAGCGTAGCTCTGGTTTCACATAGTTCCAAATTCGCGTAGTTCCGGATTCGCAGAATTCCAGATTCTCGTAGTTTCGGATTCACAAAGTTCCAGATTCACGTAGTTCCTGTTTCAAAGAGTTCTGAATTCACGTTGTTCCAGATTACTATAGTTCCGGATTCCCATAGTTCCATATTTGCAGAGTTCCGGATTCACATGGATTCACGTAGTTCTGGTTTCGCAGAGTTTCAAATTCGCAGAGTTCTGGTTTTGCAGAGTTCCAGATTCGTGTAGTTCTGGATTCACAGAGTTCTAGATTCGCGTATTTCTGGATTCGCAGAGTTCCAGATTCGTGTTGTTCTGGATTCATAGAGTTACGGATTCACATGGATTTGCGTAGTTTCAGTTTTGCAATGTTCCAAATTCGTGTAGTTCTGGATTCACACAATTCCAAATTCGCGTATTTTCGGATTCGCAGAGATCCAGATTCACGTAGTTCTAGTTTTGCAGAGTTCTGGATTTCCATGGATTCGCGTAGTTCTTGTTTCGTAGAGTTCCGAATTTGCGTTGGTCCGGATTCTCAGAGTTCTGGATTCCCGTAGTTTCGGATTCACAGAGTTCTGGATTTGCGTTGTTTTAGATTCACAGAGTTTCGGATTCCCGTGGAATCGCGTAGTTCCAATTTCACAGAGTTCCGGATTCGCGTAGTTTCGGATTCGCAGAGTTCAAGATTTGCGTAGTTCCTATTTCGCAAAGTTCCGGATTCACATTGTTCCGGATTCGTAGTGTTCTGGATTCAAGTGGATTCGTGTAGTTCCAATTTCGCAGAGTTCCAGATTCGCGTAGTTCCAGTTTCGTAGAGTTTTGGATTCGTATTCTTCTGGATTCTCAGAGTTTCGGATTTGTGTGGATTCGCGTAGTTCCAGATTTGCCAAGTTCTAGATTCGCGTGGATTCGTGTAGTTACGAATTTGCAGAGTTTCGAATTCTCGTTGTTCCGGATTCGCACAGTTCCAGATTCACATTGTTTTGGATTCTTAGAGTTCTGAATTCACTTGGATTCGCGTAGTTCCGGATTTGCAGAGTTCCAAATTTGCATAGTTATAGCTTTGCAGTGTTCCAGATTCATGTAGTTCTTGATTCGTTGAGTTGTAGATTTGTGTGCATTCGAGTAGTTATGAATTTGTAGAGTTCCGGATTCGCGTTGTTCCGGATTTGCAGAGTTCCGGATTCACGTTGTTCCAGATTCTTATAGTTTCAAATTCGCATAGTTCCTGATTCGCAGAGTTCTGGATTTGCGTTGTTCCAGATTTGTAGAGTTTTGGATTCATGTGGATTCGCGTAGTTCTGGATTTGCAAACTTCCAAATTTGTGTGGATTCACGTAGTTCCGCATTCGCAGAGTTCTAGATTCACATTGTTCCGAGTTTACAGAGTTTCAGATTCACATGTATTCACGTAGTTTTGGTTTCGCAAAGTTTTGGATTCGCGTAGTTCCGAATTCGCAGAGTTTTGGATTCGTGTAGTTCCAGATTCGCGTGGATTTGTGTAGTTCCAGATTCATAGAGTTCTGGATTCGCGTAGTTCTAGTTTCGCAGAGTTCTAGATTTGGGTTGTTCTGGATTCGTAGAGTTCTGAATTCACGTGGATTTGTGTAGTTCCTGTTTCGCAGTATTCCGGATTCACGTAGTTTCGATTTCGCAGAGTTCTAGATTCGCGTTGTTCCGTATTTGTTTGAGAAATAAAAATACCTTCTTCACACTGTTTTATCTGTAATCCAAGAAAGTAAGTCATTTCTCCAATCAATGACATCTCAAATTCCTCAATTATCTTCTGTGCAAATTCTTGGCATAGCTCAGAGTGATCCCCTCCAAAGATGATGTCATCTACATATACTATGGTTATCAGCTGGCCTTTCTTTGAGTTAAACACATATAAGTTATTATCAACTTTTCCTCTTCTAAAGTTCAACCTTCTCAAATACGCATCCAGCCTGCTGTACCATGCTCTTGGGGCTTGTTTAAAGCCATACAAGGCTTTCTTTAGCTTGCACACGTGTGTCTCATCCTCACTAATTTGTACTCCATCGGGTTGTTCAATATACACTTCTTCTTTCAAGAGTCCATTCAGAAAGGCTGATTTCACATCCATCTGATAGTTTCCAACCTTGCTACTGGTGCAAAAGTTTCATCATCATCTACTCCTTCTATTTGAGTGTAGCCTTTGCAAACTAGCCTAGCCTTGTTCCTCACCACCTTGCCATCTTCATTGTGTTTATTTTTAAACACCCATTTGTTCCTATGACATTCTTGTTAGTGGGTCTTGGAACCAGCTCCTATGTTTCATTCTTCTCGATTTGATCCAACTCCTCATTGATCGCTTTTACCCAGGCTTTGTCTTGTGCAGCCTCTTCAACAGATTTAGGTTCAACTTGTCAGAGTAAAGCAGTAGCTCCCACAATTCTTCTTCTTGTTGTAACTCCTGCTAATGGGTCACCTATTATCTGATTTCCTTGATGAGCATTGGTCCATGTCTTCTTTGTCTTTCTCTCTTGCACAGTCTTAGTTGCAAAAGAATCTCTTTCTTCATCTTCAGACTCACTCTTCTCTGAGTCTGAACTTACTTCTTTTCCCTCTTCTTCATGTTGGTCAGATTCTTCATCTATCTTGAACTCATATTCTTTTCATCTATTCTCACATCACTGGAAGTGACCACTTTTCCCAATTTATGTAGAAAAACTCTATAACCTTTTGTCTTTGCCAAGTATCCCACAAAGATGCCTTCATCTGACCTAGCATGGAATTTTCCCAAGTTTTGCTCCTTGTTCTTCACAAAACATGGGCTGCCAAAGATTCTAAGATATTTGGTTGTTGTCTTCTTCCCACTCCATAGCTCATATGGAGTCTTATCAGTATTAGGCCTTAGTAAAACTCTGTTCAGTAGGTGCACAGCTGTAAATGTTGCTTCTGTCCAAAATATTGTGTGAAGCTTAGATCCAGCAATAGAGTTCTTGCCAATTCAACCACAACTCTATTTTCCCTCTCTACCACCCCGTTTTGTTTAGGTGTTCTTGCTGCTGCCATCTGATGTTGAATTCCATGCTTCTCAAGGTAATCTTCAAAAGCTCCATTTGTGAATTTAGTGCCTTGATTTGACCTCAATACTTTGATCTTCTTTCCACTCTCATTTTCAGCCATCTTCTGTATCTCTTAAAGCATTTCAAAACTTCTGACTTGTGTTTGAGGTGCATGATGCAAGTCCTTCTGGAATAATCATCAATAAACAAGATGAAGTACCTCTCACCATTCAACCCTTTTGTTCTCATCGACCCACACAAATTTGTATGTACAATGTCAAGCACTGCTTCAGAACTGAACTCTTTGGTCTTATACTACTTCCTGACCTATTTTCCTTTAGAGCATGTTGAGCAGATATACTCTCTCTCTCTTGAGGTCTGGAATGTCTCTGATTGCATGAGTAGTGGTTAGCTTCCTCATGTTCTTCTGTGTTAAGTGTCCCAGCCTCCTATGCTAGAGTTGATTTTCTTCTTCTTTTGTAAGTAAATAGCTGTTTGACTTGTCCTCATCAATCACATATAAATTTCTAGCTGTTCTTTTCTCGGCTGCAATAGTATTGCCTTCTTTACTCATTACTTAGCAACCTATTTTTGTGAATATCACTTTGTAGTCTTCATTACATAGCTAGCTAACAGATGCTAGATTATATTTGAGTCCTTCAACATGCAGAACATCTTTCAGCTTTCCTTTTCCAATATTTACTAACCCTTGACCACTAATGTTGAGTGAATCATCATTGCCAAACTTGACTCTGCCTTCTCTTGACTTGTTCAGCTTTGATAATTTACTCTTGTCTCCTGTTATGTGTGAAGTGCATCCACTATCAAGGATCCACTGCTTATCCTTTTAGTCAACCTTTAGTGCAATTTCAGCTATATTAGCCACCTCCTTTTTAACTTTATATTCCTTCTTTTGAACTAGCTTGAAGATAGCTTTCTCCTTTTTCTCAGCTTTGATTGTACCATTTGGTTTTACTATGCCATTGAGTGCCTTCTCTTACTCAGGGAGAAGTGTCATGCATCTCTTGGCATTATGGCCATCCTGCCCGCACCTTTCACACTGTTCCAAGTCTGACAATATAGCAAACTTATTCTTTGAAACCACTGGGTTGGGCTTCCACCAACAATCCTTGTAAGTGTGTCCTTACCTTTTACAGTATGTGCAAGAACTCACAACAGGTGTTCTCTTTTGAATTTTGTATTGTCTCCCCCTATATGCAGCATCGGATCTTCTCAAGTTAAAGACGTATACTGGCCTTCTCCACCAGCATTTACTTGCCTTATGACCCCAAACTCCACAATAAAGACATTAACCTTGAAACTGCCTCTTCTTGGGTCTAATCACAGCTTGTTTTCTTTTGTTCATTACTAGTAGGCAAGGTTTCTGGCTTCTTTGCTTGTATGACTTTCATTTTAGTCACCTTCTTCTCCTTCTTCTGTTCAGCCGTAGCCCTTGGCTGGCTGACTTTCTTTTCTTCAATTTTGTTTGCAACCCTAGGTTGCTTCTTCAAATCTTCTTTATTTTCAGCCTTCACTGTTCCTGGCTGATCAGTCTTTTCTTTCTGAGATGTAATAGCTATGGGCTGCTGCTCTTTAACCACATAAATCATTTTTGGCCCTAGCTTTGGTTTGATAACTGTCTTCTCTTCTTCAGTTATCTTCTCCTGAGTCACAGCCTTCTCTTTCAACTTATGTGGTAAAGTCTCATTCTCTTTAAGCAGTGCAGCATCAGATTGCTGCACTTTCTCTTCATTCTTCTTTTCTCTTACAGAGCTTGTTTCTCCTATCACTTCAAACTTCTGCAAGTTCTCTTCACTCTTTTTCAGTTGTTGCTGAAGTCTTAGCAACTCTATCTCTATTTCTTCAATTGTTGAAGTCCTTGAGCCAAGCTTCATAGTAAGGTCTTCACATATTTTGATCTGTGCTTCAAATCTTCTCTTCAAGTCAATATGTTTAGCCCTTATTTCATCCTTTTAATTTTCTGCTTCCTCAATCTTTGCTTCAACTTGTTTTATATGGGCCTCCAACCTTCTTATGGTTCTGCCCCTTCTGATTATCTCCTTTGAAGTTGCTTTTAACTCAGCTTCAAGATCTAGTTCTTCTTCATCAATCCCCTCTTCCTCTTCAGAGGTTGAACTACCACATTGAGCTGATGCTATAAACGCATGCTTATCTGATGAATCTACATCTTCCTCTTCATCGGCTTCTTTTGTCTAACTCACATAACTCTTGAATGAGCCTCTTTTCTTCTTCTGTGAGTTGGCAATCTTCTTGCTGGACTTCCTTGACTTAAATGATGGTCTTCTCCATTTTGAATTTTGCTCATCATCACTATCCTTATCTTCATCATCAAGTTTCACTTTGCATTGAGAAGCAAAGTGTTTAGTCTGCCCACAACAATAACATCTTAAGGACAACTATCCTTTTCCCTTCTTAAACCCCTTTTTGAATTTCCTTGTGAAGTAAGCCAACACTTCACCTTCACTTTCTTCCTTATCATCCTCATCATCCTCACTGGATGATTCTTCCTCTTCTTGTATCTTCAAGTGTCTCATAGCTTTGAAAGCTGCCTCTTTTGATAGCTTTGATGTTGAGGAGCTTTCAGTTGACTTTATTCTCATTTCATACGTAATGAGATTGCACTGGAGATCATGTAGTGACATAAAATTGAGATCTCTACTCTCCTCTATGGCTGCCACCTTTGAGGCAAATCTCTCAGGCAGAATTCTCAGAATTTTCTTCACAATAGATGAGTCCTTCTTGTTCTTCCCATGACTTCTAAGGTCATTTACACCATCAATAAACCTGGTGAAGAACTCTTGGACTGTCTTATTCTTTTGCATTCTAAGGGATTCATATCTCTTCTTGAAAACTTGAAGCTTGGCCTCCTTCATTCTGCCATCACCTTCATAGACCTTCTGCAATTTGTCCCATATCTCCTTAGCAGATTTGCAATCCATAACTTTAACATATTCAACATCCATCAATGCTAAAATGATGACATTTGAGGCCTTCCCATTGATCTCAAACTGCCTTAATTCCTCTGGGGTTGGATCTTTACCTTCTTTTTGGAGGCTCAAAACCCTCCCGTACAGATTCCACCACATTCATGCCTATGGTTGCAAATACCACCTGCATTCTCGCTCTCCACATATGGTAGTTGGTTCCATTAAAGATTGGAACCTTTTTACTGTAAGTAGTACTGGTGCTGGTATTGACATCCATTTCTGAAACCCTTCAAACTAGTACACCAAGCTGTTAAGCTTCAAACTGGTGAACCTGTGCTCTGATACCAATTGAAGTTCCCTACTTCACCCTAGGATCTACTAGTCTGTAATACTAAGAGGGAGGTGAATCAGTATTACACCCTTTCTTTTTAATTGATAGGTGAACAACTTCAAACTCTTCTTAGAAATGAACTCTTTCTTAAATTCAACTAAGGTAGATCTATTGTTACCTACTAGTTACAATAGTCCCTAAAGTTACCTTTCAAACACCTTGCCTATTAAACGGATTGGTTGTTCTTGATTAGGTCTTTTTTTAGGTTATAGGTTTAATGATTCTTTAGCTGCGTTCACAACTCAATTCAAAAACACAGAATGTAAATCCAAAGTAAGGACATGAGAGATTTACGTGGTTCCATCAATGTGACATACTCCACGATGGTAAAGATTCTTCCTCTACTGAGACAATCCACTATACTTGAGAACACCAATGTGTTATTCCCTATGATTACAATGGATGTCTTAATCTTCTACTCCTTTCACTATTGCAAATACAAAGCAATCATAATACAAAGAGTGTCACTTACTGTGTCTACCCTTCTTCTAACTTGTGTTGCCTCTGTTTGATTTGAATAGGCTGCTTCACTGCCGCTTGGAAGATCACCAAAACTCTCTTTGACCTCTCTTGAAGAAATCTAGAAATACGTTGAGTTCTCTCAAATGCTACACTGAATTTCTTCTCTAGGTTGTCTCACCTAACTCCTGGTCTCATTGTCTCATGGTCTCACCCGTCTTCTGGTCTCACCATCTCATGGCCTACACTCATGCTCAGGTCTGCCTTTCCACATCTCATGGCTTGCCCTCACGCTACTGGTTTGCTGTTTCATGCCTCACGGATTGGCTCACGCTTCTGGTTTGCCGTTTCACGTCTCTTGGCCTGCACCACGCTTCTGGTCTGCCATTTCACGTCTCTTGGTCTGCACCACGCTTCTGGTTTTGCTGGTTCACATTTCTCGGCCTGCCTCCTGCTTCTGGTTTTTCTAGTTCACGTTTCTCGACTTGCCTCCTGCTTTTGGTTTTTCTAGTTCACGTTTCTCGGCCTGCCTCCTGCTTCTGGTTTTGTTGTCTTCTCTTTTGGGTGATTTGACGGATACTAAGTCTGGTCTCACCTGGTTTGGTTTCCAGGTCTGGTCTGCTCTAACGTCTCACCTTCTACAGGTCTCATGTCCTCTCTTTCTCCAGGTTTGGTCTGCTTTAACGTCTTCTCTTTCTCCAGGTTTACTGTCTTCTTTTCGTGTGGTCCGTTTCTGATCTGCTCTCCCGGTGGTGTGTTCTGGTTTGCTCTCCCGGTGGTGTCTTTCTCTCTTATGATGGTGCCTTTCTCTTTTACGGTGGTGGTTGTCTCTCTTACAGTGGTGTGCTCTCCCGTTTCTCGCCAACATTTTTTTCTTCTCTTGCTTTATCGATTTATATACTCCCTTCTATGCAAACCCTAGTAGGGTTTACTGGAGCTGTGGCGAATTTCCTTTCTTGCCCCTCTATGTGGCTTCATATTACTGTTTCATACAAAATTCAGCATTATCCTCCTTCTTAATTTATTTTTCTTGCTCTTTTCTTTCTACTGAAAACTCATCCCTTGAATGCTTGAACGAGCCACGTTTGCTTGCATATTTAAATTTGGTTGACAACAATTACAACCCATACAAGGCTGTGGGAACAACATTAAGATTCACGTGGATCCACGTAGTTATGAATTTGCAGAGTTTCGAATTCGCGTAGTTCTGGATTCATAAAGTTACAGATTCACGTTGTTTTGGATTCACAGAGTTCTAGATTCACGTGGATTCGCGTAGTTCCGATTTCGAAGAGTTTCGATTTCCCGTAGTTTCGGATTCACAGAGTTCCGAATTCATGTAGTTCTAGATTTGCACAGTTTCGAATTTGCGTAGTTCTGGAGTCGAAGAGTTCCGAATTCATGTAGTTCTAGATTCGCACAGTTTCGAATTTGCGTAGTTCTGGAGTCGAAGAGTTCTGGATTCACATGGTTCGGTTTCGTAGAGTTCCAGATTCGCGTAGTTCTTGTTTCGCAGAGTTACGGATTCGCGTTGTATTGGATTCTCAGAGTTCCAGATTCCCATGGATTCGCATAGTTCTAGTTTTACAGAGGATTCGCGTAGTTCTAAATTCACAGAGTTCCAGATTCACGTAGTTCCAGTTTCGAGTTTTGCAGAGTTCTGGATTCGCATTGTTTCGGATTCGTAGAGTTTTGGATTCATGTAGTTCCGGATTCGCACAGTTCTAAATTTGTGTATTTCCGGATTTGTAGAGTTCCATATTTGCATTGTTCTGGATTCACGTGGATTCGCGTAGTTATGGTTTCGTAGAGTTTTGGATTCATGTAGTTTTGGATTCGCACAGTTTCAGATTCGTATAATTCTAAAGTCGCAGAGTTCCGGATTTCCGTGGATTCGCATAGTTCTGGATTCCTAGAGTCTCGGATTTGCATAGTTTCGGTTTCACAAAGTTTTGGATTCCCGCAGTTCTGGATTTGTAGAGTACTAGATTCGCGTAGTTCCGGTTTCGCAGAGTTCCAGATTCATGTAGTTCGTGTTTCACAGAGTTTCGGATTCGCGTTGTACTGGATTCTTAGAGTTCCAGGTTCCCGTGGATTCGCATAGTTCCAGTTTCACAGAGATCCAGATTCGCGTAGTTTTGAATTCACAGAGTTCCAGATTCGCGTAGTTCCAGTTTCGAGTTTCGCAGAGTTCCGGATTTGCATTGTTTTGAATTCATAGAGTTCCGGATTCGCGTAGTTCCGCATTCGCACAGTTTTGGATTCGCGTAGTTCCGGATTTGTAGAGTTCCATATTCGCATTGTTCCAGATTCACAGAGTTTCGGATTCACGCGGATTTGCGTGGTTCCGGATTCGCATGGATTCGCGTAGTTCCGAATTCCCAGAGTTCTGGATTCGCGTTGTTCCAGATTCATAATGTTCCCGATTCCCATGGATTCGCGTAGTTCCCATTTCGCAGAGTTTCAGATTCGCGTGATTCCGGATTCACAGAGTTCTAGATTTGCGTAGTTCCAGTTTCGTAAAGTTCCAGATTTGCATTGTTTTGGATTCATAACGTTCCGGATTCACGTGGATTCGTGTAGTTCCGGTTTCGTAGAGTTCCAGATTTGCATTGTTCCGGATTCGCGTGGATTCAAGTAGTTCCGGATTCGCAGAGTTACAAATTTGTGTAGTTACGGTTTCGCAGAGTTTCGGATTCGCTGAGTTCCAGATTTGCGTGGATTCGCATAGTTACAAATTTGCAGAGTTCTAGATTCTTGTTGTTCCGGATTCGCAGAGTTTCGGATTCACATGGATTCGCATAGTTTCGGTTTCGCAGAGTTTTGGATTCACGTAGTTTCGAATTCACAGAGTTTTGGATTCGCATAGTTCTGGATTCACATAGTTCCGAATTCCCGTGGATTCACATAGTTCTTGATTCACAGAGTTCCAAATTCGCAAAGATCCGGATTCGCGTGGATTTGCATACTTCTGGATTCGCAGAGTTCTGGATTTGTGTTGTTTCAGATTCGTAAAGTTTCGAATTCGCAGAGTTTCATATTCGCGTTGTTCCGGATACACGTGTATTCGTGTAGTTCCAGTTTCGTAAAGTTCCGAATTCGCAGAGTTTTGGATTCGCGTAGCTCCAGATTTGCAGTGTTTTGAATTTGCGTGGATTTGCGTAGTTCCGGATTGGCAGAGTTCTGGATTTGTGAAGTTCTGATTTTGTAGAGTTTTCGATTTGCATAGTTCCAATTTCGTAGAGTTTTGGATTCGCGTTGTTTTGGATTCATAGTGTTTCAGATTCACGTGGATTCGTGTAGTTCCGGTTTTGCAGAGTTCCAGACTTGTGTAGTTCTGGTATCGTAGAGTTCCAAATTTGCGTTGTTCTGGATTCTTAGAGTTCTACATTCGCGTGGATTCGAGTAGTTCCGAATTCGCAGTGTTACAAATTTGCGTAGTTCGGTTTTGCAATGTTCCAGATTCGCATAGTTCCGGATTCGCCGAGTTCCAGATTCGCGTGGATTCGCATAGTTACGAATTTGCAGCGTTCCGGATTCGGAAGTTCCGGATTCACATGGATTCGCGTAGTTTCGATTTCGCAAAATTTTGGATTCGCGCAGTTCCAAATTCACAGAGTTTCAGATTCGCATAGTTCCAGATTCGTAGAGTTCCGAATTCCCGTGGATTTGCGTAGTTCCAAATTCGCAGAGCTCTGGATTCACATATTTCTGAATTTGCACAGCTCTAGATTCTCGTAGTTCTAGATTCGCAGAGTTCTGGATTTGCGTTGTTCGAAATTCGTAGAGTTCTGGATTCACGTGGATTCGCATTGTTCCACATTCGCAGAGTTCCAGATTCATGTGGATTCATGTAGTTTCAGATTCTCAGAGTTACCAATTCGTGTTGTTTCGGATTGACAAAGTTCTAGATTCACGTAGTTCCAATTTCACAGAGTTCTAGATTCGCGCAGTTCCGAATTTGCAAAGTTCTAGATTTGCGTAGTTTTGGATTTGCAAAGTTCGGGATTCACGTAGTTCCGGATTCGCAGAGTTCCAAATTCACGTAGTTCTAGATTCGCAGAGTTTCGGATTCGCGTTGTTCTGGATTCACAAAGTTCCGAATTCACGTGTATTTGAGTAGTTCCGGTTTTACAGAGTTCCGAATTTGCGTGGATTCGCATAGTTCCAGATTCATAGAGTTCCTAATTTGCGTAGTTACGGTCTCGCAATGTTCCGGATTCGCGTGGTTCGGGTTTTGTAGAGTTCCGGTTTCACATAGTTCTGGATTCGCAGAGTTCCGAATTCGCGTAGTTCTAGATTCGCAGAGTTCCAGGTTCGCATTGTACCGGATTCTCAGAGTTCCGGATTCCTATGGATTCGCATAGTTCCAGTTTCACAAAGCTCCGGATTCATGTAGTTCTGAATTCACAGAGTTCCACATTTGCATAGTTCCAGTTTCAAGTTTTGCAAAGTTCAGAATTTGCATTGTTCTGGATTCACAAAGTTCCAGATTCGCGTAGTTCCGAATTTGTAGAGCTCCATATTCGCGTTGTTCCTGATTTACGTGGATTCGCGTAGTCCTAGATTCGCACAGTTCTAGACTCACGTACTTCTAGAGTCACAGAGCTCCGGATTCGCGTGGATTCGCATAGCTTCGGATTCCTAGATTCCGGATTCTCGTAGTTCCGGATTGGCAGAGTTCCGAATTTGCGTAGTTCTAAATTAGCAGAGTTCCGAATTCGCGTTGTACCCGATTCTTAGAGTTCCGGATTCCTGTGGATTTGCATAGTTCCAGTTTCATAGAGTTCCAGATTCGCGTAGTTCTGAATTCACAAACTTCCAGATTTACGTAGTTCCAGTTTTGAGTTTCGTAGAGTTCTGGATTCGCGTAGTTTCGGATTAGCAGAGTTCTGGATTCGCGTAGTTCTGGATTTGTAGAGCTCCATATTCACGTTGTTCCAGATTCACAGAGTTCCGGATTCACGTGGATTCGTGTAGTTCCAGTTTCGTAGAGTTTCAGATTTGCGTTGTTCCGGATCCGTGTAGTTCTAGATTCGTGTAGTTCCAATTTTGCAAAATTCCAAATTCGCGTTGTTTTGGATTCGTAGCGTTCTAGATTCAAGTGGATTCGCGTAGTTCTGGTTTCGCAGAGTTCCAGATTTATGTAGTTCCGGTTTTGTAGAGTTCCAGATTCACGTTGTTCTGGATTCTCAGAGTTCCGGATTTGTGTGGATTCGAGTAGTTCCAAATTCGCAGAGTTACAAATTCGTGTAGCTACGGTTTCGCATTATTCCGGTTTTATGTAGTTTCAGATTCGCCGAGTTCTAGATTTGCATGGATTTGCATAGTTACAAATTTGCAGAGTTCTAGATTCCTGTTGTTCCAGATTCACAGAGTTCTAAATTCACGTGGATTCGCATAATTCCGATTTCGCAAAGTTTTGGATTCACTTAGTTCCGAATTTGCAAAGTTCCGAACTTGCACAGTTATGGATTCGCGTAGTTCCGGATTCGCAGAGATTTGGATTCACGTGGATTTTCGTAGTTCTGGATTTGCAGAGTCCTGGATTTGCGTTGTTCCAGATTCGTAGAGTTTCGGATTCACATGGATTCACCTAATTCCGAATTCGTAGAGTTTCGGATTCGCATTGTTCCAGATTCATAGAGTACCGGATACACGTGTATTTATGTAGTTCCGGTTTTGTAGAGTTCCGGATTCACATAGTTCTGAATTTGCAGAGTTTTGGATTCGCATAGTTCTGGATTTGCAGAGTTTTGGATTCGCATAGTTCTGGATTCGCAGAGTTCTGGATTCACGTAGTTTCGGATTGGCAGAGTTCTGGATTCGTGTAATTTCGGTTTCGCAGAGTTTCAGATTCATGTAGTTCCAGTTTTGTAAATTCCGGATTCACGTTGTTTTGGATTTGTAGCGTTTCAGATTCACATAGATTCGTGTTGTTCTGGTTTCGTAGAGTTCTAGATTTGTGTAGTTCTGGTTTCGTAGAGTTCCAGATTTGCGTTGTTCCGGATTCACGTGGATTCGAGTAGTTCCAAATTCGCAGTGTTATAAATTCACGTAGTTACGGTTTTGTAGTGTTTTGGATTCGCAGAGTTTCAGATTCCTGTTGTTCCAGATTCGGAGAGTTTCAGATTCACGTGGATTCGCGTAGTTTCGATTTCACAGAGTTTTGGATTCGTGTAGTTTCGAATTTACAGAGTTCTGGATTCGCATAGTTCCAGATTCGCAGAGTTCCGAATTCTTGTGGATTTGTGTAGTTCCAGATTCGCAGAGTTTTGGATTCGCATAGTTCAGGATTTGCATAGTTTCGGATTCTCGTAGTTCCGGATTCGCAGGGTTCTAGATTTGCGTTGTTCCAGATTCGTAGAGTTCTGGATTCACATGGATTCACGTAGTTTCGGATTCGTAGAGTTCCAGATTCGTGTGGATTCACATAGTTTCAGATTCGCAGAGTTCCGAATTCGTGTTGTTTCAAATTGACAAAGTTTCAGATTCTCATGTATTTGCGTAGTTCGGGTTTCGCAGAGTTCTGAATTTGCGTAGTTCCAGATTCCAAGAGTTTCGGATTTGCGTAGTTCTGGATTTGCAGAGTTTTGGATTTGCGTAGTTCCGGATCAGCAGAGTTCTAGATTCACATAGTTCCGGTTTCGCAGAGTTCCAGATTCACATTCTTCCAGATTCCTAGAGTTTCGAATTCACGTGGATTCATGTAGTTACTGTTTCGCAGAGTTCCGAATTCACGTTGTTCCAGATTCGTAGAGTTCCAGATTCACGTGGATTCGCGTTGTTTCGGATTCGCAGAGTTTCGGATTCCTGTTCTAGATTCACAAAGTTCCATATTCATGTGTATTTAAGTAGTTCTGGTTTCACAGAGTTCTAGATTCGCATAGTTCCGAATTCGTAGAGTTTTGGATTTGCGTAATTTTGGATTCGCAGTGTTCCGGATTAATGTGGATTCGCATAGTTTCGGATTCATAGAGTTCCAAATTCGCGTAGTTCCCGTTTCACAGAGTTCAAGATTCGCGTAGTTCCAGTTTCATAAATTCCGGATTCGTGTTGTTCCGAATTCTTAAAGTTCCAAATTCACAAAGTTCCAAATTTGCGTAGTTCCTGTTTCACATAGTTCCAGATTCATGTAGTTCCGGTTTCAAAAATTTTGGATTCGCGTTGTTTTGGATTCTCAGAGTTCCACATTCGCGTGGATTCGCATAGTTCCAGATTCGCATAGTTACAGTCTTGCAGTGTTCCGGATTCGCGTAGTTCTAGATTCACAGAGTTCCAGATTCGCGTGGATTGGTCTAGTTACAAATTTGCAGAGTTCCGAATTTGCGTAGTTTCGGATTCGCAGAGTTCCAGATTCGCGTAGTTCCGTATTCGCACAGTTTCGGATTCAAAGAGTTAAAGATTCACGTTGTTCCGGATTCACAGAGTTTCAGATTCACGTGGATTCGCATAGTTCCAGTTTCGTAGAGTTCTGGTTTCGCGTAGTTCCGGATCCGCAGAGTTCCGAATTTGCGTAGTTCTAGATTCACAGAATTCCAGATTCGCGTTGTACCGAATTCTCAGAGTTTCGAATTCCTGTGGATTTGCATAGTTCTAGTTTCACAGAGTTTTGGATTCGCGTAGTTCTGAATTCATAGACTTCCACATTTGCGTAGTTCTAGTTTCGAGTTTTGCAGAGTTTCGAATTCGCATTGTTTTGGATTCACATAGTTCCGGATTTGCAGAGTTCTGGATTCACGTAGTTCCAGATTTGTAGAGCTCCATATTCACATTGTTCTGGATTCACAGAGTTTCAGATTCGTGTAGTTCCGGTTTCGTAGAGTTCTGGATTTGTAGACTTCAAGATTTGCGTAGTTTCGGTTTCAAAGACTTATAGATTCGCGTAGTACTTGTTTCGCAGAGTTCCGGATTCACGTTGTTTCAGATTATCAGAGTTCCGGATTTGTAAAGTTTCGGATTCACGTTGTTCCGGATTCACAGAGTTCCAGATTCCTGTGGATTCGCGTAGTTCCAGTTTCACAGAGTTCTGAATTCGCAAAGTTCCAGATTCACTTAGTTTCAATTTCGCGTAGTTCCGATTTCGTAGAGTTCTGGATTCTCGTAGTTATGGATTTATAAAGTTTCGGATTCACATAGTTCCAATTTCGCAGTGTTCAATATTCGTGTGGATTCGTGTAGTTCTGGGTTCATGTAGTTTCAGATTCGCAGAGTTCCAGATTCGCACAGTTCCGGATTCGCGTAGTTCCAGATTTGCAGAGTTCTATATTTGCGTTGTTTCGGATTCACAGAGTTCCGGATTCACGTGGATTCGCATAGTTCTGATTTTGCAGAGTTTCGGATTCCCATAGTTTTGGATTCGCAATGTTCTGGATTCACGTAGTTCTGGATTCATATAGTTCCGGATTCGCATAGTTCTGGAGTCGCAGTGTTCCGAATTCATGTGTATTTGCATAGTTTCAGATTTGTAGAGTCTCAGATTTGCATAGTTCCGATTTCGCAGAATTCTGGATTTGCAGACTTCTAGATTCGCGTAGTTCCTGTTTCGCAGAGTTCCAGATTCACGTAGTTATTGTATCGCAGAGTTCCAAATTCTCAGAGCTCTGGATTCACGTGGATTCGCATAGTTACAACTTCGCAGAGTTCCAGATTCCTGTTTTTTCAGATTCATAGAGTTCCAGATTCCCATGGATTCGCGTTGTTTCAATTTCACAGAGTTTCAGATTCGCAGAGTTCCAGATTTCTGTAGTTCTAATTTCGCAGAGTTTCGGATTCGAGTAGTTCTGATTTCGCAGAATTCCAGATTCGCGTAGTACCAGTTTTGCAAAGTTCTGAATTCGCATTGTTCTAGATTCGTAGAGTTCCAAATTCATGTGGATCGTGTAGTTCCTATTTCGCAGAGTTCCAGATTTGTGTAGTTTCAGTTTCGAAGAGTTTCAAATTCGCGTAGTTTCGGATTTTCAGACTTCCGGATTCGCGCAGTTTTGTATTCACAGAGTTCTGGATTCTCATAGTTCCCATTTCGCATAGTTCCAGATTCATGTTGTTCCGGATTCGCAGAGTTCCGGATTCGCGTAGTTCTGGATGCACAGAGTTCTAGATTCGCGTTGTTTCGGATTCACAGAGTTCTGGATTCATGTGTTTCATAGAGTTTCAGATTCGCGTAGTTCCGGATTCATGTAGTTCTGGATTCGCATAGTTCCGGAATCACGTATTTTTGGAGTTACAAAGTTCCGGATTCCCGTGGATTCGCGTAGTTCCGATTTCGCAAAGTTCTGGATTCCTATAGTTCTAGATTTGCAGAGTTCCAGATTCGCATAGTTTCGGATTTGCAGAGTTTCGAATTCGCGCAGATTCGGGTATTTACGGATTCGCAGAGTTCCAGATTCGCGTTGTTCCAGATTCATGTGGATTCGCATAGTTCCGGTTTCGTAGAGTTCCGGATTCACGTAGTTCTGGATTCGCAGAGCTTCGGATTCGCGTAGTTCTAGATTCACACAGTTCTAGATTCGCGTAGTTTTGGTGTCACAGAATTCTAAATTCACGTTGTTCCGGATTTGCAGAGTTCCAGATTCGCGCAGATTCACGTAGTTCCGGATGCGCAGAGTTCCAGATTTGCGTTGTTCTGGATTCACAAAGTTTCGGATTAATGTGGTTTCGCGTAGTTACGGTTTTGTAGAGTTCCAAATTTTTGCACTTTCGGATTCGCACAGTTTCAGAATTGCGTAGTTATGGAGTCACAGAGTTCTGGATTCCTGTGGATTCTCGTAGTTCCGAATTCGCGTAGTTCTGGTTTTGCAGAGTTTTGGATTCTTGTAGTTCTGGATTTGCAGAGTCCTAGATTCGCATAGTTCTGGATTTGCAGAGTTTCGAATTCGTGTGGATTCGTGTAGTTTCAGATTCGCACAGTACCGAATTCATGTAGTTCAGGATTTGTAGAGTTCCAAATTCATGTTGTTCTGGATTCACAGAATTTTGAATTCACGTGGATTCGTGTAGTTCTGGTTTTGTAGAGTTCTGGATTTGCAGTGTTCTGGATTCGTGTACTTCTGAATTCGCACAGTTCCGGATTCGCATAGTTCTGGAGTCGTAGTGTTCCGAATTCGTATGGATTTGCATAGTTTTAGATTCGTAGAGTCTCAGATTTGCGTAGTTCCAATTTCGCAGAATTCTGGATTTGCAAACTTTTAGATTCGCCTAGTTCCAGTTTCGCAGAGTTCTAAATTCGCGTAGTTTTTGTTTCGCAGAGTTCCAGATTCGCGTTGTTCTGAATTCTTAGAGCTCTGGATTCACATGGATTCGCATAGTTTTGGATTCCCAAAGTTCTAGATTCCCGTTTTCCGAATTCTCGTGGCTTCATGTAGTTCCAGTTTCACAGAGTTCCGGATTCGCGTAGTTTCGGATTCACAGAGTTCCAGATTTCTGTAGTTCCAATTTTGCAGAGTTCCGGATTCGAGTAGTTCCGGTTTTGCAGATTTCCAGATTCGCGTAGTTCCAATTTTGCAAAGTTCCGAATTCGCATTGTTCCAGATTCGTAGAGTTCCGAATTCACGTGGATTCGTGTAGTTTCTGTTTCGCAGAGTTCCGGATTCATGTAGTTTCGGTTTTGCAGAGTTCCAAATTTGCGTAGTTCCAGATTCCCAGACTTTCGGATTCACATAGTTTTGTGTTCGCAGAGTTCTAGATTCTCGTAGTTCCTATTTCACACAGTTCTAGATTCACGTTGTTTGGATTCGCAGAGTTCCGGATTCGCGTAGTTCCGAATTCGCAAAGTTCTAGATTCGCGTAGTTCCAAATGCACAGAGTTCTAGATTTGTGTTGTTCCAGATTCACAGAGTTTTGGATTCATGTGTTTCGTAAAGTTCTGGATTCGCAGAGTTCCGGATTCGTGTAGTTCTAGATTCGCACAGTTCCGGAATCGCATATTTCTGGAGTTGTAGAGTTCCGGATTCCCATGGATTCTCATAGTTCTGGATTCACAGAGTCCCGGATTCACGCAGTGCCAGTTTTGTCGTGTTGGTTTTCTCCTCCTAGTCGGTCTTGGCTCTTCTTTGGCCTGCCGTCCAGCCCCTCTTCAGCCGTTCACCACTTTCTCTCTCTCTCCCAAGGTTGGGTTTTCTCTCTTTTTTGCAGGTGGTGTTTTTTTTCGTTTCACTTTGTTGGCCGCCTCTTCTTTTCTCTATTTTGCCGACCGTTCTGTTTTATTTTCTCCACCCTTTACTTGGCCGTATATGGTTTTTCTCTCCTTCCCCTATTTGGCCGTCGGATTTTTCCTCTTTGCCGTGCTCTTCTTCTTTTTGTCGTGTACCACTTTGGCCGGTTCCTATGTTTTGTCGTCTTGTGTTTGCCGAATGCTCGATTGCCGACGGTCTCTCTCTCTCTCTTCGTCCACTCCTCTTGTGTTTTGCCATATATTCAATTGTGTTGGCCTTATCCTAGTTTTGTCTTCCAAGGCCTTTATATACTCTCTTCCATGAAACCCTAATAAGGCTTACATGGCAGATTTACATTCTTGCCCTTACGCAGTGAATTTACTTTCTTGCCCTTTCATGGCATTACTTTCTTGCACACTTAAACCAAGTTGATAACAATTACAACCCATACAAGGCTATGAGAACAACATCTCATTTCACAGAGTTCTGGATTCATGTTGTTCTGGAATCATAGAGTTCTGGATTCACGTGGATTCATGTAGTTCCAGTTTCGCAGTGTTCCAGATTTGTGTTGTTCCAGTTTCAAAGAGTTCTGGATTCGAGTAGTTCCGAATTTGCAGAGTTTCGGATTCACGTGGATTCCCATAGTTTTGGATTCGCAGAGTTCCGCATTTGCGTAGTTCCCATTTCGCAGAGTTTCGGATTTACGTTTCAGATTCGTAGAGTTCTGGATTCACGTGGATTTGTGTAGTTTCGGTTTTGCAGTGTTCTAGATTCGCGTCGTTCCAGTTTTGACGAGTTCTGGATTCACGTAGTTTTGAATTTGCAAAGTTCTGAATTCACGTGGATTCACATAGTTCTGGATTCGCAGAGTTCCAAATTCGAGTAGTTCTTGTTTTGCGGAGTTCCAGATTCACATTGTTTCGGATTCGTAAAGTTCTGGAGTCACGTGGATTCGTGTAGTTCCGGTTTCACAGAGTTCCAAATTTGTGTTGTTCCGGTTTCGCAGAGTTTCGGATTCGCATAGTTCCGGTTTCACAGAGTTCCAGATTCGCGTTGTGAAGTTCCTAACTTTACCCTAGGATCTACTAGTCTGTGATACTGAGAGGGGGGATGAATTAGTATCACACCCCTTAAAAAAAAATCTGATAATTTAAGCCAAAAATGAACTCTTTCTCAGATTCAACTAAGATAAATCTATTGTTACCTACTGATCACAATAGTCCCCAAAGTTACCTTTCAGACACCTTGCCTATTAGACAAATTGGTTGTTCTTGACTAGGTCTTCTTTTAGGTTATGGGTTTGATGATTCTTTAACCGTGTTCATAACTCAATTCAAAACATAGAATGTAAATTCAAAGCAAGGACACGAGAGATTTATGTGATTCCGTCAATGTGACATACTCTACGATGGTAGAGTTTCTTCCTCTACCGAGACAATCCACTATACTTGAGAAAACCAGTGTGGTATTCCCTATGATTACAATGGATGTGTTAATCTTTTACTCCTTTCACTATTGCAAATACAAAGCAATCACAATACAAAAAAGTGTCACTTATTATGTCTACCCTTCTTCTAGCTTGTGTTACCTTTGATTGATTTGAATAGGTTGCTTCACTACCGCTTGGAAGATCACCAAAACACTCTCTAACCTCTCTTGAAGAAATTTGGAAATATGTTGAGTTCTCTCAAATGCTACATCGAATTTCTTCTCTAGGTTGTCTCACCCAACTCCTGGTCTTACCGTCTCACTGTCTCACGACCTGCACTCATGCTTCAAGTTTGCCGTTTAATGTCTCACGGCCTGCCTCACGCTACTGGTCTGCCGTTTCACGTCTGTCGGCCTGCACCACAGTCTTGGTCTGCCGTTTCACGTCTCTTGGCCTGCACCACGCTTCTGGTTTTACTGGTTCACGTCTCTTAACCTACCTCACGTTTTTGGTCTAGTGCTTCACGTCTCTCGGCCTGCCTCACATTTTTGGTTTTGCGGGCGCCTCACACTTCTGGTTTTGCTGGTTCACGTTTCTTGGCTGCCTCACGCTTTTGGTTTTTCTGGTTCACGTTTCTCAACCGCCTTATACTTCTGGTTTTGATTTTCACGTCACATGTTTTGGTTTGTTGTCTTCTCTTCTGGGTGGTCTCATGGATACCAGGTTTGCTGTCTTCTCCTCCGGGTGGTCTCACGTTTCTGATTTCTTCTCTTGCAGGTGGTGCATTTCTAGTTTGCTCTCCCGGTGGTCTCACGGATCTGATCTCTTCTCTCACTAGTGTTTTGCTTTTCATTTCTTCTCTTGCAGATGGTGCGTTTCTAGTTTGCTCTCCCAATGGTGTATTTCCCGTTTGCTCTCACGGTGGACTGTTTTTCCTTTTTTTTTTTTTTTTCTCTTGCTCTATCGGTTTATATACTCCCTTCTATGAAAACCCTAGTAGGGGTTACTGAAGCTGCGTTGATATTCCTTTCTTGCCCCTCCATGTGGCTTCATATTACTGTTCCATTCAAAATTTAGTATTATCCTCCTTCTTAATTTATTTTTCTTGCTCTTTTCTTTCTACAGAAAAACTCATCCCTTGAATGCTTGAATGAGCCATTTCTACTTGCACACTTAAATCTTGTTGACAACAATTACAACCCATACAAGACTGTGGGAACAGCAATCTCCCCCTTTGTAATTGTTGGCAACACTCACAACAAAAACCATTATGCAGTAGTCCTTCATAATCTTCTTAAAGTAATAATCCAAAAGCAGATGGATTACAACTCCCCCTTCCTTAACAGCTCCCCCTGCACTGTTGCTTCTCTCCCCCTTTGCCAACCAATTACAAATTTGAAAAACCTGCAAAGTAAAGATGGAGGACACACCTGAACTTCAGACTTGAGGAGGCATTTGCACAGACAGACTCATTCTGTGCTTTTCAAATAGCTCTGTGGACAGAGGTTTAGTTAGAATATCGGAGATTTGATCTTGCACAGACAGCCTTGTTCCTCACCACCTTGCCCTCTTCATTGTGTTTATTTTTAAACACCCATTTTATTCCTATGACATTTTTGTTAGTGGGTCTTGAAACTAGCTCCCATGTTTCATTCTTCTCGATTTGATCTAGCTCCTCATTGATAGCTTTGACCCAGGCTTTGTCTTATGCAGCCTCTTCAACAGATTTAGGTTCAACTTGTGAGAGTAAAGCAGTAGCTCCCACAATTCTTCTTCTTGTTGTAACTCCTGCTGATGGGTCACCTATTATCTGATTTCCTTGATGAGCATTGGTCCATGTCTTCTTTGTCTTTCTCTTTTGCACAGTTTTAGTTGCAAGAGAATCTCTTTCTTCATCTTCAGACTCACTCTTCTCTGAGTCTGAACTTACTTCTTTTCCCTCTTCTTCATGTTGGTCAGATTCTTCATCTATCTTGAACTCATCTTCTTTTCATCTCTTCTCATATCACTGGAAGTGACCACTTTTCCCAATTTATGTAGAAAAACTCTGTAACCTTTTGTCTTTGCCGAGTATCCCACAAAGATGCCTTCATCTAACCTAGCATGGAATTTTCCCAAGTTTTGCTCCTTGCCTTCATAAAACATAGGCTGCCAAAGATTCTAAGATACTTGGCTGTTGTCTTCTTTCCACTCCATAGCTCATAAGGAGTCTTATCAGTATTGGGCCTTAGTAAAACTCTATTCAGTAGGTGCACGGCTGTAAATGTTGCTTCTGTCCAAAATCTTGTGTGAAACTTGGATTCCAGCAGTAGAGTTCTTGCCATTTCAACCACAACTCTATTTTTCCTCTCTACCACCCTGTTCTATTGAGGTGTTCTTGCTGCTACCATCTAATGGTGAATTCCATGCTTCTCAAGGTAATCTTCAAAAGCTCCATTTGTGAATTCAGTGCCTTGATCTGACCTCAATACTTTGATCTTTTTCCACTCTCATTTTCAGCCAATCTTCTGTATCTCTTAAAGCATTTCAAAACTTCTGACTTGTATTTGAGGTGTATGATGCAAGTCCTTCTGGAATAATCATCAACAAACAAGATGAAGTACCTCTTACCATTCTACCCTTTTATTCTCATCGGCGCACATAAATCAGTATGTAAAATGTCAAGCACTGCTTCAGAATTGAACTGTTTTCCTTTAAAGCATGCTGAGCAGACATACTCCCTTTCTCTCTTGAGGTCTGGAATGTCTTTGATTGCATGAGTAGTGGTCAGCTTCCTCGTGTTCTTCTGTGTTAAGTGTCCCAACCTCCTATGCCAGAGTTGATTTTCTTCTTCTTTTGTAAGTAAACAACTGTTTGTTTTGTCCTCATCAATCACATATAAATTTCCAGTTGTTCTCTTCTCGATTGCAACAGTATTGCCTTCTTTACTCTTTACTTGGCAACCTGCTTTTGTGAATATCACTTTATGGTCTTCATTGCATGGTTGGCTGACAGATGCTAGATTATATCTGAGTCCTTCAACATGCAGAACATCTTTCAGCTTTCCTTTTCCAATATTTACTGACCCTTAACCACTGATGTTGAGTGAATCATCATTGTCAAACTTGACTCTGCCTTCTCTTGACTTGTTCAGCTTTGATAATTTACTCTTGTCTCCTGTCATGTGTGAAGTGCATCCACTATCAAGGATCCACTACTTATCCTTGTGATCAGCCTTTAGTGCAATTTCAACTATATTAGCCACCTCCTTTTTAGCTTTATATTCCTTCTTTTGAATTGGCTTGATGATAGCTTTCTCCTTTTTCTTAGCTTTGACTGTACCAATTGCTTGCACTGTGCCATTGAGTGCTTTCTCTTGCTTAGGGAGAAGTGTCATGCATCTCTTGGCATTATGGCCATCCTGCCCGCACCTTTCACACTGTTCCAAGTTTGCCAATATAGCAAACTTGTTCTTTGAAACTACTGGTTTGGGCTTCCACCAACACTCCTTGTCAGTGTGTCCTTGCTTTTTACAGTATGTGTAAGAACTCACAACAGGTGTTCTCCTTTGAATTTTGTATTATCTCCCCCTGTATATAGCATTGTATCTTCTCAAATTGGAGACATATACTGGCCTTCTCCACCAGCATTTACTTGCCTTATGACCCCAAACTCCATAATAAAGATAGTAACCTTGAAACTGCCTCTTCTTGGCTCTAATCACAACTTGTTTTCTTTTGTTCATTACTTGTTGTGTAGGCAAGGTTGCTGGCTTCTTTGCTTGTGTGGCTTTCATTTCAGCCACCTTCTTCTCCTTCTTCTATTCAGCCATTGCCTTTGGCTGGCTGACTTTCTTTTCTTTAATTTTGTTTGCAACCCTAGATTGCTTCTTAAAATCTTCTTTATTTTTAGCCTTTACTGTTCCTGGCTGATCAATCTTTTCTTTCTGAGACGTAACAGCTATGGGCTACTGCTCTTTAACCACATACATCATTTTTGGCCTTGGCTTTGGTTTGATAACTATCTTCTCTTCTTCAGTTATCTGCTTCTGAGTCACAACCTTCTCTTTCAACTTCTGTGGCAAAGTCTTATTCTCTTTAGGCAGTGCAGCATCAGATTGCTGCACTTTCTCTTCATTCTTCTTTTCTCTTGCAGAGCTTGTTTCTCCTATCACTTCAAACTTTTACAAGTTCTCTTCACTCTTTTTGAGTTGCTGCTAAAGTCTCAGCAACTCTATCTCCATTTCTTCAATTGTTGAAGTCCTTGAGCCAAGCTCCATAGTAAGGTCTTCACATATTTTGATATGTTCTTCAAATCTTCTCTTTAAGTCAGTATGTTCAGCCCTTCTTTCATCCTTTTGACTTTATGCTTCCCTAATCATTTTTTCAACTTGTTTTATATGGGCCTCTAACCTTCTTATGGTTTTGCCCCTTCTGATTATCTCCTTTGAAGCTGCTTCTAACTCAGCTTCAAGATCTAGTTCTTCTTCATCAATCTCCTCTTCCTCTTCAGAGGTTAAACTACCACATTGAGCTGATGCCATAAAGGCATGTTCATTTGTCTGGCTCACATAACTCTTGAATAAGCCTCTCTTCTTCTTCTGTGGTTTAGCAGTCTTCTTGCTGGACTTCCTTAACTTGGATGATGGTCTTCTCCATTTTGAATTCTGCTTATCATCACTATCCTCATCTTCATCATCAAATTTCACTTTACACTGAGAAGCAAAGTGTCCAGTCTGCCCACAACGATAACATCTCAAGGACAATTGTCCTTTTCCCTTCTTAGACCCCTTTTTGAATTTCCTTGTGAAGTAAGCCAACACTTCACCTTCACTTTCTTCCTCATCATCATCATCATCCTCACTGGATGATTCTTCCTCTTCTCGTATCTTTAAGTGTCTCATAGCTTTGAAAGTTGCCTCCTTTGATAGCTTTGATGTTGAGGAGCTTTCTGTTAACTTTATTCTCATCTTATACACAATGAGATTGCAATGGAGATCATGCAATGACATAGAATTGAGATCTCTACTCTCCTCTATAGCTGCCACCTTTAAGGCAAACCTCTTAAGCAGAATTCTCAGAATTTCTTCACAATAGATGAGTCCTTCTTGTTCTTCCCATGACTTCTAAGGTCGTTTATAACATCAATAACCTTTGTGAAGAACTCTTGGACTGTCATATTCTTCTGCATTCTGAGGGATTCATATCTCTCCTTGAAAACTTGAAGCTTAGCCTCCTTCATTTTGCCATCACCTTCATAGACCTTCTGCAATCTGTCCCATATCTCCTTAGCAGATTGCAATCCATAACTTTAGCATATTCAGCATTTGTCAATGCTGAAATGATGACATTTGAGGCCTTCCTGTTGATCTCAAACTGCCTTAATTCCTCTGGGGTTGGATCTTTACCTTCTTTTGGAGGCTTAAAACCCTCCTGTACAGATTTCACCATGTTCATACCCATGGTTGCAAATACCACCTGCATTCTCACTCTCCACATATGGTAGTTGGTTCCATTGAAGATTGTAACCTTTTTGCTATAAGTAATGCTGGTGCTGGTACCGGCATCCATTTCTTAGTATGCTGAATAAGTTAAAACTTCTGAAACCCTTCAAACTAGTACACCAAGCTGTTAAGCTTCAAACTGGTGAACCAGGCTCTAACACCAATTGGAGTTCCCAACTTCACCCTATGATCTACTAGTCTGTGATATTAAAAGGGAGGGTGAATCTGTATCACACCCCTTAAAAAAAACTCTGATAGTTTAAGCCAAAAATGAACTCTTTCCCAAATTCAACTAAGGTAGATCTATTGTTACCTACTGATCACAATAGTCCCCAAAGTTACCTTTCAGACACCTTGACTATTAGACGAATCAGTTGTTCTTGACTAGGTCTTCTTTTAGGTTATGGGTTTGATGATTCTTTAACTGTGTTCACAACTCAATTCAAAACACAAAATGTAAATTCAAAGCAAGGACACGAGAGATTTACGTGGTTCCGTCAATGTGACGTACTCCACGGTGGTAGAGTTTCTTCCTCTACCAAGACAATCCACTATACTTAAGAACACCAGTGTGGTATTCCCTATGATTACAATGGATGTCTTAATCTTTTACTCCTTTCACTATTACAAATACAAAGCAATCACAATACAAAAAGTGTCACTTACTGTGTCTACCCTTCTTCTAGCTTGTGTTGCCTATGTTTGATTTGAATAGTTTGCTTCATTACCGCTTGGAAGATCACCAAAACACTCTTTAACCTCTTTTGAAGAAATCTGGAAATACGTTGAGTTCTCTCAAATGCTACACCGAATTTCTTCTCTAGGTTGTCTTACCCAACTCTTGGTCTCACTGTCACACGGCCTGCACTCACGCTTCAGGTCTGCTGTTTAATGTCTCATGGCCTACCTCATGTTACTAGTCTGCCGTTTCACGTCTCACGAACTGCCTCATGCTTCTGGTCTGCCTTTCACGTCTCTCGGCCTGCACCACGCTTCTGGTTTTGCTGGTTCACGTCCCTTTCCCTGCCTCATGTTTCTGGTCTGGCGCTTCACATCTCTCAGCCTGCCTTACGTTTTTGGTTTGCTAGTTCACATTTCTCAGCTTGCCTCACGTTTCTGGTTTTGCTAGTTCACGTCTCTCGACCGCCTCACACTTCTGGTTTTGCTGGTTCACGTTTCTCGGCCACCTCATGCTTTTGGTTTTTCTAGTTCACGTTTCTCAGCCGCCTCACGCTTCTGGTTTTTCTAGTTCACGTTTCTCAGCCGCCTCACGCTTCTGGTTTTTCTGGTTCACGTTTCTCAGCCGCCTCACGCTTCTGGTTTTGCGTTTCACGTCACACGTTCTGGTTTGTTGTCTTCTCTTCCAGGAGGTCTCACGGATACCAGGTCTGCTGTCTTCTCCTCCAGGTGGTCTCACATTTCTGATTTCTTCTCTTGCAGGTGGTGCATTTCTGGTTTGCTCTCTCGGTGGTCTCATGGTTCTGATCTCTTCTCTCACCGGTGTTTTGTTTCTGATTTCTTCTCTTGCAGGTGGTGCGTTTCTAGTTTGCTCTCCCAGTGGTGTATTTCTCGTTTGCTCTCCCGGTGGTCTATTTTTCACGTTTGCCCTCCCGGTGGTCTGCTTTTCCTGTTTTTTTT
>CM038595.1:8800645-8849233 GCA_021533255.1 Ceriops tagal | reverse complement strand
TTTTTTTTCTCTTGCTCTACCAGTTTATATACTCCCTTCTATGAAAACCCTAGTAGGGCTTACTGGAGTTGTGGCAAAATTCCTTTCTTGCCCCTCCATGTGGCTTCATATTACTGTTCCATTCAAAATTCAGCATTATCCTCCTTTTTAATTTATTTTTCTTGCACTTTTCTTTCTACTGAAAAACTTATCCCTTGAATGCTCGAATGAGCTACTTCTACTTGCACACTTAAATTTGGTTGACAACAATTATAACCCATACAAGGCTGGGGGAACAATACAAGGTTGGCAGAGTTCTGAATTCGCGTAGTTCCAGATTCACAAAGTTTTGGATTCGTGTAGTTCTATATTCACAAAGTTCTGGATTTGCGCAAATTCATGTAGTTTTGGATTCGTAGAGTTCCAGATTCGCATTGTTTCGGATTCACAAAGTTTCAAATTAACGAGGGTTCCTATAGTTCTGGTTTTGCAGAGTTCTGGATTCGCATAGTTCCAATTTCGCAGAGTTATAAATTCGCATAGTTCTGAATTCCTAGAGTTCTAGATTCACGTAGTTCTAGATTCGCAGAGTTCTAAATTCACATAGTTTCAGATTCACAAAGTTCCAAATTCATGTTGTTCCGGATTTGCATAGTTCCGTATTCGCAGAGTTCTGGATTTGCGTGGATTCGTGTAGTTTCGGATTCGTAGAATTCCAAATTTGCGTTGTTCCAGATTCATAGAGTTCCGGATTCCCGTGGATTCGCAGAGTTCTGGATTCGTGTTGTTCCGGATTCACAAAGTTTTGCATTCCCGTGGATTTGCGTAGTTATAGATTCGCAAAGTTCTGGATTCACTTGGATTTGCATAGTTTCGGTGTTGCAGAGTTCCAGATTCACATAGTTCCCATTTCACAGAGTTCCAGATTCCAAGTGTTTCGGATTCGCGTAATTTCGGATTCACAGAGTTCTAGATTCGCGCGAATTCGCGTAGTTTCAAATTCGCAGTGTTTGAGATTCACGTTGTTCCGGATTCACTAAGATCCAAATTTACGTAGTTCTTGATTCGCAGAGTTCCAGATTCACGTTGTTTTAGATTCACACAGTTCCGGATTCATGTTGATTCGCATAGTTCCGATTTTGCAGAGTTCTAAATTCGCATAGTTTTGAATTCGCAGAGTTCTGGATTTGCGTAGTTCTGGCTTTGTAGAGTTCCGGATTTGCATGGATTCGTATAGTTCAAGATTCACAGAGGTCCAGATTCGCGTGGATTCTCGTAGTTCCAGTTTTGTAGAGTTTTGGGTTTGTGTAGTTCCGAATTTACAGAGTTCTGGATTCACGTAGTTTCAAATTCACAATGTTTCAGATACGCATAGTTTCGGATTCACAGAGTTCTGGATTCTCGTGGATTCGTGTAGTTCTGGATTCGTAGAGTTCTGGATTCATGTTGTTCCAAATTTGTAGAGTTCCGGATTCACGTGGATTCGCTTAGTTTTGGATTTGCAGAGTTTCAAATTCGTGTGGATTTGTGTAGTTCCAAATTCGCAAAGTTTCAAATTCGCATTGTTCCAGATTCAGAGTTTTGGATTCATGTGTATTCATGTAGTTCCGGTTTTGCAGAGTTTCAGATTCGCGTAGTTGTGGATTCGCAGAGTTTTGGTTTCGCACAGTTCCGGATTCGCATGGATTCGCATAGTTCCGAATTCACAGAGTTCCGGATTCACGTAGTTCTAGATTGGTAGAGTTCTAGATTTATGTAGTTCCAGTTTCGCAGAGTTCCAGATTCACTTTGTTCCAGATTCATAGAGTTCCGAATTTACATGAATTCATGTAGTTCCAGTTTCGCAGAGTTTCGGATTCGCGTAGTTCCAGATTCGCAGCGTTCTGAATTCACGTGGATTGGCATAGTTCTAGTTTCGCAAAGTTCCAGATTCGCGCGGATTCGCATAGTTCCCATTTCGCAAAGTTCCGGATTCACGTTGTTCTGGATTCTTAGAGTTCCAGGTTCACGTGGATTCGTGTAGTTCTGGTTTCATAGAGTTTTAGATTCGTATTGTTTCTGTTTTGCAGAGTTCCAGATTCGTATTGTTTCTGTTTCACAGAGTTCCGAATCGCAGTGTTCCAGATTTGTGTGGATTTGCGTAGTTGCGGATTCGCAAAGTTCCAGTGTAGCAGAGTTCTAGATTCACGTAGTTTCGGTTTCGCAGAGTTCCGGATTCGCGTAGTTTCCATTTCGCAGAGTTCCAGATTCCAAGAGTTCCGAATTCGCGAAGTTCAAGATTCACAGAGTTTTGGATTCGTGTGGATTCGTGTAGTTCCAGATTCACAGAGTTCCAAATTCGTGTTGTTCCGGATTCACAGGGTTCCAAATTCACGTGGATTCGCGTAGTTCCGGTTTCGCAAAGTTCCAAATTCACGTAGTTCCGAATTCGCAGAATTCCGGATTTGCGTAGTTCAAGATTCGTAAAGTTCCAGATTCGTGTTGTTTTAGATTAGCAGAGTTCCAGATTCACATGGATTCGCGTAGTTCTGATTTCGTAGAGTTCCAAATTTGTGCTGATTCGCGTAGTTCCTGCTTCGCAAAGTTTTGGATTCACGTTGTTCTAGATTCTTAGAGTTCTGAATTCACGTGGATTCGTGTAGTTCCAGTTTCACAAAGTTCCAAATTCGCAGAGTTTCGGATTCGCGTAGTTTCGGATTCACAGTGTTCCAGATTTGCGTGGATTCGCGTAGTTACGGATTCGCAAAGTTCCGGATAAGTGTAGTTCCAGATTTGTAGAGTTCCGGATTCGTAGAGTTCCTGATTCACGTAGTTCTAGATTCGTAGAGTTTCGAATTCACATTGTTTCGGATTTGTAGAGTTCCAGATTCACGTGGATTCGTGTAGTTTCGGATTCGCAGAGTTCTAAATTCACGTAGTTTCGGTTTCGCAGTATTCCAAATTCGCGTAGTTCTGGATTCGTCGAGTCATAGATTCACGTGGATTTGCGTAGTTCCGGTTTCGCAGAGTTCTGAATTCGCGTTGTTTCGGATTCACGTGGATTTGCATAGTTCCAAATTCACAGAGTTCCGAATTCACATTGTTCCGGATTCATAGTGTCTTGGATTCCTATGGATTCGCATAGTTCTAGTTTCGCAGAGTTTCGGATTCGCATAGTTCCAGATTCACAGAATTCTGGATTCATGTAGTTCTAGATTTGCAATGTTCCAAATTCACGTAGTTCCACTTTTGTAGAGTTCCAGATTCTCGTTGTTCCATATTCGTGGAGTTCTAGATTCACGTGGTTCGTGTAGTTCCAGTTCTGCAAAGTTTCAAATTCACGTTGTTCCGGTTTCGTAAAGTTCTAGATTCGCGTGGATTCTGTCACGGACTTGGCCTTGATCAACCGATGACCCGCGCAGCACTAGCAATTCACTTGACTCGAATGCTAGTTCAGCCTTCTCCGAGAGCTAGAATGCTACTAGCCAAAGATAGAAAGAAGCACACAAGTAGACAAGAGATATGGAGAACTTGGAGAATACTATACTACTTCAAGAATGCAATTACACTATTGCTTGGATGATCTATAAATGAGGTCCTTAAGGGTATATATAGTCATCCACCTCCTCAATAGATGGCTAGGATCTATTCGATCTAACTGTCACTATTCTTTTTCTAGACTATTCTACATAGCTCTACACTTTACAAGAAGATAAGGGAGTTATCTACAAGATTCTAGAGGCTTCCACCTAGTTCTGGAATTATGAAGAATAAGCCTCTTTAGTAGCTTAATTTGGGCAGAACGACATGGTGCGTGACATTCTCCCCCACTCAATCTGGCGACGCCCTTGTCGTGTTCCTCTTGTATGTGTCAATCACATCCACGTTGTTCCACAAAGTTAGCTCATATTCCCAACTTGCCTCGTTTTTAGGCAACCCTTTCCATTTAACAAAGTACTTGACATAACTCGGATGGGTGCCTCTCCTTGGATGATGCGATGCGCTAATATCTCTTCCACATCACGATCTAGCATCGTTCTTATAGCTGTAGGGGCTCTTTTCAATTCACCCCTGCTCAGCTCCGCCTTATCAGGATGGTAAGGCTTTAGTAAGCTTATGTGGAATACTGAAACATTGGTTGTAGTCCCATAGCAACCTCGAACAGACTAGCCCCAGTTGACTCGCTCCTCTGTAAGTTTTATGAGAATTGGGCTATGTCAAGCAACTTAGCTTAATCACTCTGGTTGGTACTTATGTAATGCCTCAAGAATAGCTCCAACAAGGCATTCACCCTTTCTGTTTGGCCGTCAGTTTAGGGGTGAAAGCTTATGGAGAAGTTGAGCTTCGATCCCATCAACTTGAATAGCTCCATCCAGAATATCCTGGTGAAACGAGTATCTCTATCGCTGACAATTGTCTTCGGGATGCCCCAATATTTCACCACATACTTGAAAAATAGGCGTGCTGCATTTTCAACTGTAAACTTTGAGGGTATGGGGATGAACACACCATACTTGCTAAACCGGTCGACCACTACCATGATGTTGGCACATCCATCTGACTTTGGTAGACACGTGATGAAATCCATCGAAACACTCTCCCATGGTCTCTCTGGAATAGGTGGGCCTCCAGTAATCCTGATGGTTGGTGTTGCTCCACCTTGTCTTGTTGGCATACAAGATAGGTCTTCAAATAGAGCTCAACATCGTCCCGCATTTGTGGCCAGTAATATGCCTGCTCTACAAGGGCCAACGTACGACGTATACCCAGATGTCCTGCCCATTTTGAGTCATGGCACTCCTTAATAATCGCCTTCCTCAATCCCTGCCACTTTGGCACATAAACTCTATTGCCTTTGGTAGTGAGTAACCCACCTTCAAGCCAAAACTGGTGAGTCTTCCCACTACTTGCTAGTTCCCTCAAACTCTTGGCTTGTGGGTCGTGCTCCAATCCCTCCTTCACTTGTTCTACCAAAGGAAAGTTTGGACTTGTGATGGCAGCTAATTCAGCCTTTCTACTCAATGCATCGGCCACCAAATTAGCCTTGCCCGGCTTATACTCCATCATAAAGTCAAATTCTGCCAAGAAAGCTTGCCACCTCACTTGCTTTGGCGTTAGCTTCTTTTGATTGAGGAAGTAACTTATGGCAATGTTGTCCGTCTTCACAACAAACTTAAACCCCAACAAATAATGCCTTTAAGTTCGTAGGCAATGCACCACTGCAGTCATCTCCTTCTCCTGGACTGTATAACGGTGCTTGGTTTCATACAACTTGTAGCGCATGCCCCTCTTACATTAAAACACCACCAATTGCAAAATCAGAGGCATCAGTATGTACCTCATAAGGTTTTATGTGGTCAGGAAGAGCCAACACTGGCTCATCAGCTACCGCTTACTTGATCACCTCAAACGCTTTTTGGCATCTAGCATCCCAACTCCACATTCTATTCTTCTTTAACCAATCAGTGAGCGGAGTTGCAATAGAGGAGTAGCCCTTTATAAACCTTCTATAGTAGTTGACGAGACCTAAAAAGGATCGTACCTCGGTTACCTTTTTTAGTGGCTCCCAATTATGGATGCTTGCACCTTGGACTCATCCATCCGTAATTTGCCTCCACCGATAATATGCCCTAAGAATGCGACCTCTCATTGAGCAAAGGCACATTTTCCCTCTTCACATACAGCTTATGCTCTTTTAATACTTGGAGAACTTGTCGCAGATGTTCAATATGCTCATCCAACATCTTATTATAGACAACGATATCATCCAAATATACTATGACAAATTTATCCAAAAACGGCTCGAAAACTCTATTCATAAGAGTGTAGAATGTGGTAGGGGCATTTGTAAGTCTAAATGGCATAACTAAGAACTCAAAGGAGCCATACCTCGTAACACAAGTGGTCTTTGGCTCATCTCTTTCCGCAATCCTCACTTGGTAGTATCCCAATCTCAAATCCAACTTTGTGAACCACTGTGCTTCACCTAGTTGATCGAACAAGTCAGCTATCAATGGGATGGGATACTTATTCTTCTCGGTGATTTTGTTGAGCACTCGATAGTCGATGCACAACCGGAGTGACCCATTGTGCTTCTTTTGGAAAAGCATGGATGCACCATATGGAGCCTTCGATGGTTGAATGTAACCTGCATCTAACAGCTCCTTCAATTGCCTCCTGAGTTCCTCTAACTCGGGGGGTGCCATTCGGTAAGGCATCGCAGTAGGTGGTCTTGCACCAGGGACTAACTCTATCTTGTGGTCCACCTCTCGTTTAAGTGGGAGCTTCTTAGGCAATTTAGGAGGCATAACGTCCTTAAACTCCTCTAGGACGTGAGAGACTTCCTTGGGTAGCACCTTTGATGAGGAAATATCCTTTCCATCCCTCAAGGATACAAGAAAGGTGGGTTGCGCCTTTTTCACCCCTTTAGAAAGCTGCATGGCTGAGATTTGCCTTGATTGAAGGCTGGTTTCCCTAGCCAAAGGCATCATGTAGGTGTTGCCTTCCTGCAAGATACATATTGTGTTGGCAAAAGGAATAGGCACAGCCTTAACATGATCCATAAATTCCATACCAAGCATAACTGGATAATCATCCATTGGCACAATAGAAAAATCTACAAGGCCACACCATTCACCCATACGTACCTCTATACCATGAGCAATGCCAAAAATTGACTTTGGCTTTGAATTTACTGCCTTGAGCCATCCTCGCTCCTTATGGTATTTGATGCTTAACCGTCTTGCTTCCTCTTCTTGAAGGAAATTGTTAGAAGCTCCAGTATCCACTAAGGCTTTGACCACTTGGTTACCCACCTTTGCTTCCATGTATAATCGTCCTCTCTTCTCGGTCTTAGGCACTTCGACCTTGGCTTTGATGGCATTGAGGATTTGTAGGGATTCTATCCTCATCTCTTCACGTTGCTACTGTTCCCCCTTTTCTTCAACTATGGCAGAAAGCTTGGCTTTCCTCGGGCAATCCCTTGCCTTGTGCGGCCCATCGCAAAAGTAGCATTTGAGAGGGCCCCTATCACTGCTTTGACCCTCCTTGGTGTTCTTCCCTTCCTTAGGCCCATTATACTTGTGGAAACGTCCTTTGTTTGAGGGACTATCTCCCCCAGTCATTCCCTTGCCATCCTTGTCCTTATGAGACTTGGGCTTTTTGGACTTCTTGAACTCTATTAGTGACTCGGCAATGGAAATAGTGGTGGCAAGATCTTGAACACCATGTCTTTAGATCTCCATCTTTTCCCAATTTTGTAGGCCATTTTTGAACGCAAAGAATGCCTCCTTGTCAGGATAATCAGGAATTCCAACAACACTTTGGAGAATTCCTTCACATACTCTGGTATGCTCCCCTTTTGTTGAAGACGCCTTAGCTTCGCTCTCGCCTTTTCCTCGGCATTCTCTAGATAGAATTGCTGTTTGAGTTCCTTCTTGAACTCGTCCCATGTGTTGATGATGCAAGTACCCCTTTCGATATCACTATAGCTCCTTCTCCACCATACCATTGCGGTATCCACGAGGTATAAAGCGACACTATCAATCTTTTTGTCATCCTCTGCGACACCAAGTGCCTTAAAGTATTGCTCTAAGCTCTATAGAAAGTTATCAACTTCTTTCACGTTCCTTGACCCATTATACGCCTTGGGTCTTGGAACATCCACCTTTGAAGAAGCAACTACCGTGGGCAAGGCAATGCTTCTACCTTGAGCAACTGCCTTTTTGCAAAGGACTAGCTCATCCTTGGTTTCCTTCAACTCGTTAGAGACTCTCTCGAGCTCTTCCTTCAACGTCATAACCTCACAATGGAGGGTCTCTTCCAAGGTCATCACTTGGTCTAGACACCTTGATAGGGCTTGGTTCAAGGCACCTTGCATCTCCTCAAGAAGCTCTTCACTCTCCCTCTCGAGCTCGTTGATGCTTTGGTCTACCACCTCGAACTTCTTCTGCCCATTCGTCATAGCAAGCTCAACTTTTGTGAGCCTTGCATTGGCATCTTCCAAGACATCCCTCGACCTTGATCTCCCTCTTTTGGGTTGCTTCTGGGAGTCTTCAACCACGTGGGTAATCTCACTGTGAGGACCAGACATGCTTACCAAACAAAGTGTGCTTGCTACTTGTAGAAACCGTGCTCTGATACCACTTGTCACAGACTTGGCCTTGATCAACCAATGACCCACGCAGCACTAGCAATTCACTTGACTCGAACGCTAGTTCAGCCTTCTCCGAGAGCTAGAATGCTACTAGCCAAAGAAAAAAAAAAGCACACAAGTAGACAAAAGATATGGAGAACATGGAGAATACTATACTACTTCAAGAATGCAATTACACTATTGCTGGGATGATCTACAAGTGAGGTCCCTAAATGAAGTTCCCAACTTCACCCTAGGATCTACTAGTCTGTGATACTAAAAGGGGGGGTGAATTAGTATCACACCCTTGTAAAACTCTGATAATTTCAAGCCAAAGTACTCTACTGCTTTAATAATTTAGCTCTTGTCAACATGCAGGTGGGTGAACAACTTTAAACTCTTCTCAGGAATAAACTTTTTCTCAGAGTGAACAACTTTAAACTCTTCTCAAGAATGAACTCTTTCTTAGATTCAACTAAGGTAGATCTATTGTTACCTACTAATCACAATAGTCCCCAAAGTTACCTTTTAGACACCTTGCCTATTAAACGAATTGGTTGTTCTTGATTAGGTCTTCTTTTAGGTTATAGGTTTGATGATTCTTTAGTTGTGTTCACAACTCAATTCAAAACACAGAATGTAAATTCAAAGCAAGGACACAAGAGATTTACGTGGTTCCATCAATGTGACGTACTCCACGGTGGTAGAGATTCTTCCTCTACCGAGACAATCCACTATGCTTGAGAATACCAGTGTGATATTCCCTGTGATTGCAATGTAGTTACAATGGATGTCTTAATCTTTTGCTCCTTTCACTATTGCAAATACAAAGCAAACACAATACAAAGAGTGTCACTTGTTATGTTTACTCTCTTTTAGCTTGTCTTGCCTCTGTTTGATTTGAATAGGCTGCTTAACTACCGCTTGGAAGATCACTAGAATGCACTCTAACCTCTCTTGAAGAAATCTGGAAATTTGTTTCTTTTTAACTTTAGCGAGTGGTATTGAAGAATCCCGTTTCTTGGTCTCACTGTCTCACCGTTTCTAGTTTCATGTCTCACGTCTCTGGTCTGGTTGCACATCTCACGTCTCTGGTTTGGTCTCACGTCTCACCGTTTCTAGGTCTGGTCTCACGCCTCACCGTTTCTAGGTCTGGTCTTATGTCTCACATCTCTGGTCTGGTCTCACATCTCTAGTTTGGTCTCACATCTCACGTCTCTGGTCTGGTCTCACGTCTCACGTTTCTGGGTCTGGTCTCATTTCTCACTGTTTCCAGGTCTGGTCTCACGTCTCACGTCTCACGGTTTCCAGGTCTAGTCTCATCATTTCATCGTTTCGCTGGTCTCACCCGTTTCACGCTTCACTGGTCTCACCTGTTTCACTATCTTACGGTGGTACCCCAAAAGAGATAACTCTTGGTTTATATACTCCCTTCTATGAAAACCCTAATAAGGTTTACTATAGCTGCGGTGGACTTCCTTTCTTGCCCTTTTCTTTTTACTAAAATCTCATCCTTTGAATGCTTGAATGAACGGCCAGGATTGTCCATGAACAGTTAAAATTCCGTCCCCTTTCCTTCTTCTGGACCCCTTGTCTGTCCGTAACCCTGGAATTATTCCGCTCCTCCGGAATCGCTCCTGGACTTAGTCTCAAGACATGCTGACGGACTGGCAGATTTAACTTCTTATGAACTTATTATCTGTATACAACCCTATCACACTGTCACACTAAGACTCAAGCAATGCTAAACTCCCTCTACAAGTTCACTTCAAGGAGATCACTTTACGAGGTTATTTGACATTCTAGTCTTATCCTGTAATTCTTGAGATATGACCCACTTCTGCTTGCACACTTAAATCTAGTTGACAACTATTACAACCTATACAAGGCTGTGGGAACAACAATCTCCCCCTTTGTAATTGTTGGCAACGCTCACAACAAAAGCCATTATGCAGCAATCCTTCATAATCTTCTTAGAGTAATAATCTAGAAGCAGATGAATTACAACTTCCCCTAAATATGCACTCCCCCTTCCTTAATAGCTCCCCCTGCACTGTTGCTTCTCTCCCCCTTTGCCAACCAATTACAAATTTGAAAAAAGCCCGCAAAGTAGAGATGGAGGATTCACCTGAACTTCAGGCTTGAGGAGGCCTTTGCACAGACAGACTCATTCTGTGCTTTTCAAATAGCTCTATGGATAGAGGTTTAGTTAGAATATCTGAAATTTGATCTATAGTGCCAACATACTCCAACTGAATTGTACCATGTTCCACTTGATCCTTGATAAAGTGATATCAGATGTCAATATGCTTGCTCCTTGAATGTTGAACTGGATTCTTACTGAGATCAATTGCACTTTGATTATCATAAAGTACACTCACTGGTAACTTCACTTCAACACCCAAATCTGCCAATTGTCTTTGCATCCATATCACTTGAGTTCATGCTGCACAAGCAGCCATATACTCAGCCTCAGCTGTGCTCAAAGCAACACTATTTTGCTTTCTACTTAATCATACAACACACTTTGAACCCAAGTAAAAGCTGTAGCCACTGGTTGATTTTCTGTCATCTGTACTTCTTGCCCAGTTTACATCAGTGTATGCTTGTAGTTTTACAGAATCCATGGTAGGATACCACAAACCCATTTCCAATGTCCCTTTAAGGTATCTTAGGATTCTTTTTACTGCCAACACATGAGATTCCTTAGGATCAGCTTGGAATCTGCTGGCGATGCACACAGCTTGCATGAGATCAGGCCTTGATGCTGTAAGGTACAAAAGGCTCTCTATCATCTTCCTGTATTTTGTAGGGCTTGTACTCCTTCCTTCCTGATCTTTTGTTAACTTGCAGCCCACTATCATAAGGGTATTGACAGATTTGCTATCCTTCATGCCAAACGTTTTTAGTATCTCTTAGGCATATTTTGTTTGAGAAATAAAAATACCTTCTTTACACTGTTTTATCTATAATCCAAGAAAGTAAGTCATTTCTCCAATCAATGACATCTCAAATTCCTCACTCATCTTCTGTGTAAATTCTTGGCATAGCTCAGAGTGATCCCTTCCAAAGATGATGTCATCTACATATACTATGGTTATCAGTTGGCCTTTCTCTGAGTTGAACACATATAAGTTATTATCAACTGTTCCTCTTTTGAAGTTCAACCTTCTTAAATACACATCCAGCCTGCTGTACCATGCTCTTGGGGCTTGTTTAAGGCCATACAAGGCTTTCTTCAGCTTGCACATGTGTGTCTCATCCTCACTGATTTGTACTCCATCGGGTTGTTCAATATACACTTCTTCTTTTAGGAACCCATTCAGAAAGGCTGATTTCACATCCATCTGGTAAACTTTATACCTCTTATGTGCTGCCAAAGCTAAGAACATTCTGATAGTTTCCAACCTTGCTATTGGTGCAAAAGTTTCATCAACATCTACTCCTTCTATCTGAGTGTAGCCTTTGCAAACCAGCCTAGCCTTGTTCCTCACCACCTTGCCATCTTCATTGTGTTTATTTCTAAACACCCATTTTGTTCCTATGACATTCTTGTTAATGGGTCTTGGAACCAGCTCCCATGTTTCATTCTTCTCGATTTAATCCATCTCCTCATTGATAGCTTTGACCCATGCTTTGTCTTGTACAGCCTCTTCAATAGATTTAGGTTTGACTTGTGAGAGTAAAGCAGTAGCTCCCACAATTCTTCTTCATGTTGTAACTCCTGCTGATGGGTCACCCATGATCTGATTTTCTTTTATGATCACTAGTCCACATTTTCTTTGTCTTTCTCTCTTGCACAGTCTTAGTTGCAAGAGAATCTCTTTCTTCATCTTCAAACTCACTCTTCTCTGAGTTTAAACTTACTTCTTTTCCCTTTTCTTCATATTGGTTTGATTCTTCATCTATCTTGAAGTCATCTTCTTCACTGTCCTCAACTTCTCCATTATGCATTGTTTTCCAGTTTTCATCTATTCTCACATCACTGGAAGTGACCACTTTTCCCAGTTTATGTAGAAAAACTTTGTAACCTTTTGTCTTTGCTGAGTAACCCACAAAGATGCCTTCGTCTGACCTAGCATGGAATTTTCCCAAGCTTTGCTCCTTATTCTTCACAAAACACGGGCTGTCAAAGATTCTAAGATACTTGGCTATTGTCTTCTTCCCACTCCATAGCTCATATGGAGTCTTATCAGTATTGGGCCTTAGTAAAACTCTGTTCAGTAGGTGCACGATTGTAAATGTTGCTTTTGTCCAAAATCTTGTGTGAAGCTTGGATTCCAGCAATAGAGTTCTTGCCATTTCAACCACAACTCTATTTTTCCTCTTTACCACCCTCTTCTGTTAAGGTGTTCTTGCTGTTACCATCTGATGATGAATTCCATGCTTCTCAAGGTAATCTTTAAAAGCTTCATTTGTGAATTCAGTGCCTTAACTTGACCTTAATACTTTGATCTTCTTTCCATTTTCATTTTCAGCCAATCTTCTGTATCTCTTGAAGCATTTCAAAACTTCTGACTTGTGTTTGAGGTGCGTGATGCAGGTCCTTCTGGAATAATCATCAACAAACAAGATGAAGTACCTCTCACCATTCAACCCTTTTGTTCTCATCGGCCCACACAAATCAGTATGTACAATGTCAAGCACTGCTTTAGAACTGAACTCTTTGGTCTTATACTGCTTTCTGACATGTTTTCCTTTAGAGCATGCTGAGCAGACATACTCCCTTTCCCTTTTGAGGTTTAGAATGTCTCTAATTGCATGAGTAGTGGTCAACTTCCTCATGTTCTTTTGTGTAAGTGTCCTAGCCTCCTATGCTAGAGTTGATTTTCTTCTTCTTTTGTAAGTAAACAGCTATTTGTTTTGTCTTCATCAATCACATGTAAATTTCCAGCTGTTCTCTTCCTAGCAGCAACAGTATTACCTTCTTTACTCTTTACTTAGCAACCTGTTTTTGTGAATATCACTTTCTAGTCTTCATTGCATAGTTGGCTGATAGATGCTAGATTATATCTGAGTCCTTCAACGTGCAGAACATCTTTCAGCTTTCCTTTTCCAATATTTACTGACCCCTGACCACTGATGTTGAGTGAATCATCATTGCTAAACATGACTCTGCCTTTTCTTGACTTGTTCTGCTTTGATAATTTATTCTTGTCTCCTGTCATGTGTGAAGTGCATCCACTATCAAGGATCCACTATTTATCCTTGTAGTCAGCCTTTAGTGCAATTTCAGCTATATTAGCCTCCTCCTTTTTAGTTTTATATTCCTTCTTTTGAACTGACTTGAAGATAACTTTCTCCTTTTTCTCAACTTTGACTATACCAATTGGTTTTACTGTGCCATTGAGTGCCTTCCCTTGCTCAAAGAGAAGTGTCATGCATCTTTTAGCATTATGGCCATCTATCCTGCACCTTTCACATTGTTCGAAGTCTACCAATATAGCAAACTTGTTCTTTGAAACCATTGGTTTTGGCTTCCACCAACAATCCTTGTTAGTGTGTCCTTGCTTTTTATAGTATATGCAAGAACTCACGACAAGTGTTCTCCTCTGAATTTTGTATTGTCTCCCCCTATATGTAGCATTGGATCTTCTCAAGTTGGAGACATATATTGGCCTTCTCCACCAGCATTTACTTGCCTTATGACCCCAAATTTCACAATAAAGATAGTAACCTTGAAACTGCCTCTTCTTGGGTCTAATCACAGCTTGTTTTTTTTTGTTTATTACTTGCTGTGTAGGCAAGGTTGCTGGCTTCTTTGCTTGTGTGGCTTTCATTTCAGTCACCTTCTTCTCCTTCTTCTGTTTAGCCATAGCCCTTTGCTGGCTGACTTTCTTTTCTTCATTTTTGTTTGCAACCCTAAGTTACTTCTTCAAATCTTCTTTATTTTTAGCCTTCATTGTTCTTGGCTGATCAGTCTTTTCTTTCTGAGACTTAGTCTTCTCTTTCAACTTCTGTGGCAAAGTCTTATTATCTTTAGGTAATGCTGCCTCAAATTGCTGCACTTTCTCTTCATTCTTCTTTTCTCTTGCAGAGCTTGTTTCTCCTACCACTTCAAGTTTCTGCAAGTTCTCTTCACTCTTTTTGAGTTGTTACTGAAGTCTCAGCAACTCTATCTCCATTTCTTCAATTGTTGAAGTCTTTGAGCCAAGCTCTATAATAAGGTCTTCACATATTTTGATCTGTTCTTCAAATATTCTCTTCATGTCAATATGTTCAGCCTTTATTTCATGCTTTTGACTTTCTGATTCCTCAATCTTTGCTTCAACTTGTTTTATATGAGCCTCCAACCATCTTATGGTTCATGATGACTGCTTCTTTTCTATTTTACCATCCCCTGTTCTGCTGTTCGCTTGTCGTTGGTGTGCTTTGGCCGTATGTTGTGTTTTTTTATTTTCTCTATTTGGCTGTCCACACACTTTTGTGTTTTGCCGTGTATTCAATTGTGTTGGCCTTACCCTAATTTTGTCTTCCAAGGTCTTTATATACTCTCTTCCATGAAACCCTAATAGGTCTTATGCAGCGGATTTACGTTCTTTCCCCTCCAGGGCTTACACGGCAAATTTACATTTTTGCCCTTCCGTGTGGATTTACCTTCTTGTCCTTCCATGTGGCTTTACTTTCTTGCACACTTAAACCTAGTTGACAACAATTACAACCCATACAAGGCTGTGGGAACAACAATCTCCCCCTTTGTAATTGTTGGCAACACTCATAACAAAAGCCATTATGCAACAATTTCAACTCCCCCTAAATATGTACTCCCCCTTTCTTAACAGCTCCCCCTATACTGTTGCTTCTCTCCCCCTTTGCCAACCAATTACAAATCTGAAAAACTCGCAAAGTGGAGATGGAGGATTCACCTGAACTTCAGGCTTGGGGAGGCATTCGCACAGACAGACTCATTCTATGCTTTTCAAACAGCTCTATGGACAAAGATTTAGTTAGATCGTGTGTAGCCTCTTCAACAGATTTAGGTTCAACTTATGAGAGTAAAATAGTAGCTCCTACAATTCTTCTTCTTGTTGTAACTCCTGCTGATGGGTCACCTATTATTTGATTTTCTTAATGAGCACTGGCCCACGTTTTCTCTGGCTTTCTTTCTTGTACAGTCTTAATTGCAAGAGGATCTCTTTCTTCATCAATCACATACAAGTTTCCAGCTATTCTCTTCCCAATTGCAATAGTATTGCCTTCTTTACTCTTTACCTAGCAACCTATTTTTGTAAATATTACTTTGTGGTCGTCGTTGCATAATTGGTTGACAGATGCTAGATTATATTTGAGTCCTTCAACATGCAGAACATCTTTCAGCTTTCCTCTTCCAATGTTTACTGACCCCTGACCATTGATGTTGAGTGAATCATCATTGCCAAACTTGAATTTGCCTTCTCTTGACTTGTTTAGCTTTGACAATTTACTCTTGTCTCCCGTCATGTGTGAAGTGCATCCACTGTCAAGGATCCACTACTTATTCTTGTAGTCAGACTTTAGTGCAATTTCAGCTATATTAGCCACCTCCCTTTTAGCTTTATATTCCTTCTTTTGAACTGGCTGAAAGATAGCTTTCTCCTTTTTCTCAGCTTTGACTGCACTGTTTGTTTTCACTGTGCCATTGAGTGCCTTCTCTTGCTCAGGGAGAAATGTCATGCATCTCTTGGCATTATGGCCATCCTGCCCGCACCTTTCACACTATTCCAAGTCTGCCAATACAGCAAACTTGTTCTTTGAAACCATTGGTTTGGGCCTCCATTAACTCTCTTTGTCAGTGTGTCCTTGCTTTTTACAGTATGTGCAAGAACTCACGATAGGTGTTCTTCTCCTTTGAATTTTGTATTATCTCCCCTTGTATTCAAAACCGTATCTTCTCAAGTTGGAGACATATACTGGCCTTCTCCATCAGCAGTTACTCACCTTATGACCCCAAACTCCACAATAAAGGCAATGACCTTGAAACTGCCTCTTCTTGGGTTTGATCACAGCTTGTCTTCTTATGTTCATCACTTATTGTGTAGGTAAAGTAGCTAGCTTCTTTGCTTGTGTGACTTTCATTTCAGTCACCTTCTTATCCTTCTTTTGTTCAGTCGTAGCCCTCTACTAGCTGACTTTCTTTTCTTTCTGAGACATAGTAGCCATAGGCTGCTGCTCTTTAACCACATACATCATTTTTGGCCTTGGCTTTGGTTTGATAACTGTCTTCTCTTCTTCAGTTATCTTCACCTGAGTCACAACCTTCTCTTTCAACATCTGTGGCAAAGTCTCATTCTTCTTTTCTCTTGCAGAGCTTGTTTCTCCTACCATTTCAGACTTCTACAAGTTCTTCTCACTCTTTTTGAGTTATTGTTGAAGTCTTAGCAACTTTTTCTTCATTTCTTCAATTTTTGAAGCACTTGAGCCAAGCTCTACTACAAGGTCTTCATATATTTTGATATGTTCTTCAAATCTTCTCTTCAAGTCAATATGCTCAGCCTTTATTTCATCCTTTTGACTTTCTGCTTCCTTAGACTTTGCTTCAACTTGATTTATATGGGCCTCCAACATTCTTATGGTTTTGCCCCTTCGGATTATCTCCTTTGAAGCTGCTTCTAGCTCAGCTTCAAGATCTGGCTCTTCTTCATCAACCTCCTCTTCCTCTTCAGAGGTTGAACTACCACCTTGAGCTGATGCCATAAAGACATGCTCATCTGATGAGTCTTTATCTTCCTCCTTATCAGCTTTTTTTGTCTAACTCACATAACTCTTGAATGAGCCTCTCGTCTTCCTCTGTGGGTTGGCAATCTTCTTACTGGACTTCTTTGATTTGAATGATGATCTTCTCCATCTTGAATTCTGCTCATCATCACCATTCTCATCTTCATCATCAAGTTTCACTTTGCACAGAGAGGCAAAGTGTCCAGTCTGCCCACAACGATAACATCTCAAGGACAACTGTCCTTTTCCTTTCTTAGACCCATTCTTCCTTGTGAAGTAAGCCAATACTTCACCTTCACTTTCTTCCTCATCATCATCATCATCATCATCATCCTCACTGGATGATTCTTCCTCTTCTTTTATCTTCAAGTGCTTTATAGCTTTGAAAGCTGCCTCTTTTGTACCTTCATTATTGTAGAACTTTCAACTGACTTTATCCTTATCTCATATGCAATGAGATTGCACTGGAGATCATGCAGAGACATAGAATTGAGATCTCTACTCTCCTCTATGGCTACTACCTTTGAGGCAAACCTCTCAGGCAGAATTCTCAGAATTTTCTTCACAATAGAAGAGTCCTTCTTGTTCTTCCCATGACTTCTCAGGTCGTTTACAATGTCAATAACCCTAGTGAAGAACTCTTGAACTGTCTCATTCTTCTAAATTCTGAGAGATTCGTATCTCTCCTTGAACACTTGAAGCTTAGCCTCCTTTATTCTGCCATCACCTTCATAGACTTTCTGCAATCTGTCCCATATCACCTTGGCAAATTTGCAGTCCATAACTTTAGCATACTCAACATCTGTAAATGCTGAAATGATGACATTGGAGGCCTTCCCATTTATCTCAAACTACCTCAACTCCTATGAGGTTGGGTCTTTACCTTCTTCTGGAGCCACAAAACCCTCCTGTATGCATTTCACCACGTTCATGCCCATGGTTGCAAATACCACTTGCATTCTTGCTCTCCACATATGGTAGTTGGTTCCATTGAAGATTGGAACCTTCTTGCTGTAAGGGGTACTAGTGTTGGTACCGACTTCCATTTCTCAGTATGCTGAACAAGACAAACTTCTAGATCCCTTCAAACTAGTACACCAAACTGTTAAGCTTTAAACTGGTGAACCTGTGCTCTGATGCCAATTGAAGTTTCTGACTTCTTCCTAAGATCTACTAGTTTGTGATATTGAGAGGGGGGTGAATCAGTATCACCCCAATTCGCAGGTAAGTGAACAACTTCAACCTCTTCTTAAAAGCAAACTCATTATCAGACTCAACTAAGGTAGAACTATTGCTACCTACTAATCACAATAGTCCCCAAAGTCACCTTTCAGACACCTTGCCTAATAGACAATTCGGATGTTCTTGTTTAGGTTTTCGTTAGGTTATGGGTTGGCTGATACTTTAGCTGCGTTCACAACTCAATTCAAAATACAGAACGTAAAGCAAATTAAGGACACACGAGATTTACGTGGTTCCGTCAACGTGACGTACATCCACAGTGGTAGGGACTCTCCCTTACCGAGACTATCCACTATACTTGAGAATTCCAGTTACAATGGATGCCTTAATCCTCTGCTCCTTTCATTATTGCAATTACTAAGCAAGTACAATACAAAGAGTGTCACTTACTGTGTCTACCCTTCTTCTAGCTTGTCTTGCCTCTGTTAAATTGAATGGCTACTTCACTACCGCTTAGAAGTTCACCGCAATGCTTTCTAACCTCTTTTAAGGAAATCTGGAAATACGTTGAGTTCTTTCTGATGTTTCGCCAAAGTTCTTCTCTACATTGTCTCACACAACTCCTGCTTTCACCGTCTCATGGTCTCACCTGTCTCCTAGTTTCATAGTCTTATTGTTTGCCTCACTTTTCTGGTTTGGCACCTCACGTCTCACGCACGTTTCTAGTTTGCACGCTTTGCTGGTCACATGCCTTACCACCGTTTCTGGTTTGCACTTGTCCATTTCACACTTCTTTGGTCGTATCGGATTTTCTCCCTTTTCTGCCGGTCACTCTTCTTCGGTTGTCCACCCCTATTTGGCCATCTCGGGTTTTCTTTCTTTTCTGCCGGTCACACTTCTTTTGGTCGTGTCTGATTTTTCTCCTTCCTACCGTCCAGCCCTGTTCTGTCGTCAACTCCTCTTTCTGCCGTTCAGCCGTTCACTCTTCTTTAGGCATGTTTGGGCGTGTCAGTGGTGTGCCATTTTAGATTTTTCTTTCTTTTCCAACGGCTCTTCGTTCTAGTGGTGGCTCTTCGTTTTCTCTCTCACCCGTTTCAGCTTCGATCTGGTCTCACCCGATCCAAATCTAGTCTGGTCTCACTTGTTCCAGCTCTGATCTGGTCTTGGCCACCTTCGGTTTTCTCTTTTGTCGTCCATTTCTCTCTTTTGCCATCCACTCTGATTTTGGCCGTCACAGATCTTCTCCCTTTCGACCTGATTGTGTCGTCCGTTTCTCTCTCTACCTCTTTGCCGTGTTATCTCCTTGTTGACCGCTGGTGTGCCGATGGTGTGCCGTTCCTCACGGGTTTCTCTCTCTTGCTGTCACACGGTTTTCTCCTTGCCATGTTGGATTTTTCTCTTTTGCAACCTCTGTTCTACCGTGGCTGTCTCAAATTTTCTCTATATTATTGCCAACCACCTGTTTTTTGTTCAACTCGGCCGTCTCCCCTTTCTCTCTCTCTCAACGGTTGTTCTTCATTCAGCCCTGTCGTCGACCGTCTCCTCTTTCTCTCTCTCTCTCGACGGTTACACTGTTCACGACGACTGCTTCTTTTCTATTTTGTCGTCCCCTATTCTACCGTTCGCTTGCCATCGGTGTGCTTTGGCCATATGTTGTGTTTTTCTGTTTTCTCTATTTGGCTGTCCACACACTTTTGTGTTTTGCCATGTATTTAATTGTGTTGGCCTTACCCTAATTTTGTCTTCCAAAGTCTTTATATACTCTCTTCCATGAAACCCTAATAGGGCTTACGTGGCGGATTTACATTCTTGCCCCTTCAGGGCTTGCGCGACGGATTTATGTTCTTGCCCTTCCATATGGATTTACCTTTTTGTCCTTCCATGTGGCTTTACTTTCATGCACACTTAAACCTAGTTGACAACAATTACAACCCATACAAGGTTGTGGGAACAACAATCTCAAACTGTCTTAATTCCTCTTGAGTTAGATCTTTACCTTCCTTTGGGGGCACAAAACCCTCTTGTATAGATTTCACCATGTCTATGCCCATGGTTGCAAATACCACATGCATTCTCACTCTCCACATATGGTAGTTGGTTCCATTAAAGATTGAAACCTTCTTGCTGTAAGTAGTGTTGGTGCTGGTACCAACATCCATTTCTCAGTATGCTGAACAAGGTAAAACTTCTGAAACCCTTCAAACTAGTACACCAAGCTGTTAACCTTCAAACTAGTGAACCAAACTCTGATACCAATTGAAGTTCCCAACTTCACCCTAGGATCTACTAGTCTGTGATACTGAGAGGGGGGGTGAATCAGTATCACACCCTTGTAAAACTTTGATAATTTCAAGCCAAAGTACTCTACTGTTTTAATAATTTAGCTCTTGTCAACATGCAGGTGGGTGAATAACTTTAAACTCTTCTTAGGAATGAACTCTTTCTCAGAGTGAACAACTTTAAACTCTTCTCAGGAATGAACTCCTTCTCAGATTTAACTAAGGTAGATCTATTGTTACCTACTAATCACAATAGTCCCCAAAGTTACCTTTCAGACACCTTGCCTATTAAACGAATTGGTTGTTCTTGATTAGGTCTTCTTTTAGGTTATAGGTTTGAAGATTCTTTAGCTATGTTCACAACTCAATTCAAAACACAGAATGTAAATTCAAAGCAAAGACATAAAAGATTTACATGATTCCATCAATGTGACGTACTCCACGGTGGTAGAGATTCCTCCTTTACCGAGATAATCCACTATGCTTGAGAATACCAGTGTGGTATTCCCTATGATTACAATGTAGTTACAATGGATGTCTTAATCTTTTACTCCTTTCACTATTGCAAATACAAAGCAAACACAATACAAAGAGTGTCACCTGCTGTGTCTACTCTTCTTCTAGCTTGTCTTGCCTCTGTTTGACTTGAATAGGCTGCTTCACTGCCGCTTGGAAGATCACCAGAATGCTCTTTAACCTCTCTTGAAGAAATCTGGAAATTTGTTTCTTTTTAACTTTAGCGAGTGCTTTTTCCCGTCTCACTTGTCTCACCCAACTCCTGATCTCACCGTCTCACGGTCTCACTCGTTTCCTGGTCTCACTGTCTCACCCGTCTCACTATTTCTAGTTTCACATCTCACGTCTTGGGTCTGGTCACACGTCTCACGTCTCACGTCTGGTCTCACGTCTCACCATTTCCAGGTCTGGTCTCATGTCTCACGTCTCATGTTTTTGGGTCTGGTCTCACGTCTCACCATTTCCAGGTCTGGTCTCACATCTCATGTCTCTGGTCTGGTCTCACATCTCACGTTTTTAGTCTGCTGTCTTCTCTGGTTCTAGTCTCACGTCTTCTCTGGTTCTGGTTTGCTCTCATGTCTCACGGTTTCCAAGTCTGGTCTCACCGTTTCATTGTTTCGCTGGTCTCACCCGTTTCACACTTCACTGGTCTCACCTGTTTCACTATCTTATGGTGGTACCCCAAAAGAGATAACTCTTGGTTTATATACTCCCTTCTATGAAAACCCTAGTAAGGTTTACTGTAGCTGTGGTGGACTTCCTTTCTTGCCCTTTTCTTTCTACTGAAATCTCATCCTTTGAATGCTTGAATAAACGGCCAGGATTGTCCATGAACAGTTAAAATTCCATAACCTTCCCTTCTTCCAGACTCCCTGTCTGTCCGTAACCTTGGAATTATTCCGCTCCTCCAAAACCGCTCCTGGACTTAGTCTCAGGACATGTTGACGGATTGGCAGATTTAACTTCTTATGAGCTTACTATCCATATACAACCCTATCACACTGTCACACTAGGACTCAAGCAATGCTAAACTCCCTCTACAAGTTCACTCCAAGGAGATCACTTTACGAGGTTATTTGACATTCTAATCTTATCCTGTAATTCTTGAGATATGACCCACTTTTGCTTGCACACTTAAATCTGGTTGACAACTATTACAACCTATACAAGGTTGTGGGAACAACTCTAAGGGTATATATAGTCATCCACCTCCTCAATGGATGGCTAGGATCTATTCGATCTAACGGTCACTATTCTCTTTCTAGACTATTCTACATAGCTCTACGCTTTACAAGAAGATAAGGGAGTTATCTACAAGATTCTAGAGGCTTCCACCTAGTTTTGGAATTATGAAGAATAAGCCTCTTTAGTAGCTTAATTTGGGCAGAACGACGTGGCGCGTGACAATTCGCGTAGTTCCAGATTCGCAGAGTTCCGAATTCCCGTAGTTCTGGTTTCGTAGTGTTCCAGATTCGCCGAGTTCTGGATTCGCGTAATCACAAATTTGCAGAGTTCCAAATTCGCGTTGTTCTGGATTTGTAGAGTTCCGGATTCATGTGGATTCGCGTAATTCCAGTTTCGCAGAGTTCCGGATTAGCGTAGTTTCGAATTCACAGAGTTTCGGATTCACATAGTTCCAAATTCACAGAGTTTTGAATTCGTGTAGTTTCGGATTCATGTTGTTCTGGATTCACAAAGTTTTGGATTCCCGTGGATTTGCGTAGTTCCAGTTTCGCAGAGTTCCGGATTCGCGTAGTTCTGGATTTGTAGAGTTCAAGATTCGCGTAGTTCCAGATTCACACAGTTCCGGATTCGCGTAGTTCCGGATTCGTGTGGATTCGCATAGTTCCAGATTCATAGAGTTCCAGATTCACGTGGATTCACCTAGTTTCGGATTTGCAGAGTTCCGAATTCGCAGAGTTCTGGATTCGCATTGTTCCGGATTCACATGTATTGGCGTAGTTCCGGTTTCGTAGAGTTCTGGATTCGCGTAGTTCCAAATTGACAAAGTTCTGGATTTATGTAGTTCCGGTTTCGTAGAGTTCCAGATTCGCGTAGTTCTAGTTTTGCAAAGTTCCAGATTCACGTTGTTCTAGATTCATAGAGTTCCGGATTCACGTGGATTTGTATAGTTCCTGTTTCGCAGAGTTCCAAATTCGGGTAGTTCTAGTTTTGGCAGTGAAGTTCCCAATTTCTCCCGAGGATCTACTAGTTTGTGATACTAAGAGGGAGGGTGAATCAGTATCACCACAAATCGCAATTCACAAGTAAGTGAACAACTTCAACCTCTTCTTAAAAGCAAACTCTTTCTCAGATTCGACTAAGGTAGATCTATTGTTACCTACTAATCACAATAGTCCCCAAAGTCACCTTCCAGACACCTTGCCTAATAAACAATTCGGATGTTCTTGTTTAGGTCTTCATTCGGTTATGGGTTGGCTGATACTTTAGCTATGTTCACAACTCAATTCAAAACACAGAACGTAAAGCAAATTAAGGAAACACAAGATTTACGTGGTTCCGTCAACATGACGTACATCCATAGTGGTAGGGACTCTCCCTTATCGAGACTATCCACTATACTTAAGAATTCCAGTTACAATGGATCTCTTAATCCTCTGCTCCTTTCACTATTGCAATTACTAAGCAAGTACAATACAAAGAGTGTCACTTACTGTGTCTACCCTTCTTCTTGCTTATCTTGCCTCTGTTGAATTGAAAGGCTGCTCCACTGCCACTTAGAAGTTCACCGCAACGCTCTTTAACCTCTCTTGAATAAATTTGGAAATACGTTGAGTTCTTTGAATGCTTCGTGGAATTCCTTCTCTACATTGTCTCACACAATTCCTGCTTTCACCGTTTCATGGTCTCACCCGTCTCCTTGTTCCACAATCTCACTGTCTCACATCTTGCCTGTCCATTTCTCTCTCTCTTGCTGTCCAGCCGAATTTCTCTCTCTTACCGTCCAGCTGGATTTCTCTCTCACCGTTTAGCCGGATTTCCTCTGTTCTGCCGATGGTCTCTCTCTCTTCGTCCACCCCTATTTGGCCTCTCCAGATTTTCTCTCCTTTTCCCTTATTTGGATGTGTTTTCTCTCTCCTTCCTATCAACTCCTCTATTCTAGTCGTATACCTCTTTTCTCTCTCTTCCAATGGCTGTCTCAAATTTTCTCTCTTTCTCTCGTGTTTTGCCGACCGTTAGTGTGCTGGTGGTGTGCCATTCCTTTGCCGTCCACTACATTCTATGCTTTGAATTAAGTTGTGAACACAACTAAAGAATCATCAAACCCATAACCTAAAAGAAGACCTAAATTAAGAACAACTAATCTATTTAATAGGCAAGGTGTCTGAAAGGTAACTTTGGGAACTATTGTAACTAGTAGGTAACAATAGATCTATCTTAGTTAAATCTGAGAAAGAGTTCATTTCCGAGAAGAGTTTGAAGTTGTTCACCTATCAATTAAAAAGAAGGGGTGTAATACTGATTCACCCCCTTTCTCAGTATTACAGATTAGTAGATCCTAGGGTAAAGTAAGGAACTTCAATTGGTATCAAAGCGCAGGTTCACCAGTTTGAAGCTTAACAGCTTGGTGTACTAGTTTGAAGGGTTTCAGAAGTTTTAACTTGTTCAATATACTGAGAAATGGATGCCAGTACCAGCACCAGCACTACTTACAGCAAGAAGGTTCCAATCTTCAATGGAACCAACTACCTACGTGGAGAGAGAGAATACAGGTGGTATTTGCAACCATGGGCATGAACATGGTGAAATCTGTACAGAAGGGTTTTGAGCCTCCAAAAGAAGGTAAAGATCCAACCCCAGAGGAATTAAGACAGTTTGAGATCAATGGGAACGCCTCAAATATCAACATTTTAGCATTGACAGATGCTAAATATGCTAAAGTTATGGACTGCAAATCTGCTAAGGAGATATGGGACAGATTGTAGAAGGTCTATGAAGGTGATGGCAGAATGAAGGAGGCCAAGCTTTAAGTTTTCAAGGAGAGATATGAATCCCTCAGAATGCAGAAGAATGAGACACTCCAAGAGTTCTTCACCAGGGTTATTGATGCTGTAAACGACCTTAGAAGTCATGGGAAGAACAAGAAGGACTCATCTATTGTGAAGAAAATTCTGAGAATTCTACCTGAGAGGTTTGCCTCAAAGGTGGCAGCCATAGAGGAGAGTAGAGATCTCAATTCTATGTCACTGCATGATCTCTAGTGCAATCCCATTACATATGAGATGAGAATAAAGTCAACTGAAAGCTCCTCAACATCAAAGCTATCAAAGGAGGTAGCTTTCAAAGCTATGAGACACTTGAAGATATGAGAAGAGGAAGAATCATCCAGTGAGGATGATGATGATGATGAGGAAGAAAGTGAAGGTGAAGTATTGGCTTACTTCATAGGGAAATTCAAAAAGGGGTCTAAGAAGGGAAAAGGATAGTTGTCCTTGAGATGTTATCATTGCAAAGTGAAACTTGGTGATGAAGATGAGGATGGTGATGATGAGCAGAATTCAAAATGGAGAAGACCATCATTCAAGTCAAGGAAGTCCAACAAGAAGACTGCTAACCTATAGAAAAAGAAGAGAGGCTCATTCAAGAGTTATGTGAACCAGACAAAAGAAGCCAATGAGGAGGATGATGTAGACTCATCAGATGAGCCTGCCTTTATGGCATCAGCTCGATATGGTAGTTCAACCTCTAAAGAGGAGGAGGAGATTAATGAAGAAGAACTAGATCTTGAAGCTGAGTTAGAAGCAGCTTCAAAGGAGATAATCAGAAGGGGCAGAACCATAAGAAGGTTAGAGGCCTATATAAAACAAGTTGAAGCAAAGATTGAGGAAGCAGAAAGTCAAAAGGATGAAATAAGGGCTGAACATATTGATTTGAAGAGAAGATTTGAAGAACAAATCAAAATATGTGAAGGCCTTACTATGGAGCTTGGCTCAAGGACTTCAACAATTGAAGAAATGGAGATAAAGTTGCTGAGACTTCAGCAACAACTCAAAAAGAGTGAAGAGAACTTGCAGAAGTTTAAAGTGATAGGAGAAACAAGCTCTGCAAGAGAAAAGAAGAATGAAGAGAAAGTGCAACAATCTGATGCTACACTGCCTAAAGAGAATGAGACTTTGCCACAGAAGTTGAAAGAGAAGGTTGTGACTCAGGAAAAGATAATTGAAGAAGAGAAGACAGTTATCAAACCAAAGCCAGGGTCAAAAATGATGTATATGGTTAAAAAGTAGCAGCCCATAGCTGCTACATCTCAAAAAGAAAAGACTGATCAGCTAGGAACAGTGAAGGCTGAAAATAAAGAAGATTTGAAGAAGTAACCTAGGGTTACAAACAAAATTGAAGAAAGGAAAGTTAGCCAGCTAAGGGCAATGGCTGAATAAAAGAAGGAGAAGAAGGTGGCAGAAATGAAAGCCATACAAGCAAAGAAGCCAGCAACCTTGCCTACACAACAAGTAATGAACAAAAGAAAATAAGCTGTGATTAGACCCAAGAAGAGGCAGTTTCAAGGTTACTGTCTTTATTGTGAAGTTTGGGGTCATAAGGCAAGAGTAAATTATCAAAGCTGAACAAAACAAGAAAAGGCAGAGTCAAGTTTGGCAATGATGATTCACTTAACATCAGTGGTCAAGGGTCAGTAAATATTGGAAAAGGAAAGCTGAAAGATGTTCTGCACGTTGAAGGACTCAGATATAATCTAGCATCTGTTAGCCAACTATGCAATGAAGACCATAAAGTGATATTCACAAAAATAGGTTGCCAAGTAAAGAGTAAAGAAGGCAATACTGTTACAGTTGGGAAGAGAACAACTGAAAATTTATATGTGATTGATGAGGACAAGACAAATAGTTGTTTACTTACAAAAGAAGAAGAAAATCAACTCTGGCATAAGAGGCTGGGACACTTAACACAGAAGAACATGAGGAAGCTGACCACTACTCATGCAATCAGAGATATTCCAGACCTCAAAAGAGAGAGGGAGTATGTCTGCTCAGCATGCTCTAAAGGAAAACAGGTCAGAAAACAGGTCAGAAAGCAATATAAGATCAAAGAATTCAGTTCTGAAGTAGTGCTTAACATTGTACATACTGATTTGTGTGAGCCGATGAGAACAAAAGGGTTGAATGGTGAGAGATACTTTATCTTGTTTGTTGATGATTATTCCAGAAGGACTTACATCATGCACCTCAAACACAAGTCAGAAGTTTTGAAATGCTTCAAGAGATATAAAAGATTGGCTAAAAATGAGAGTGGAAAGAAGATCAAAGTATTGAGGTTAGATTAAGGCACTAAATTCACAAATGGAGCTTTTGAAGATTACCTTAAGAAGCATGGAATTCACCATCAGATGGCAGCTGCAAGAACACCTCAACAAAATGGGGTGGTAGAGAGGAAAAATAGAGCTGTGGTTGAAATGGCAAGAATTCTACTGTTGGAATCCAAGTTTCACACAAGATTTTGGACAGAAGCAACATTTACAGCCGTGCACCTACTGAACAAAGTTTTACTAAGGCCCAATATTAATAAGACTCCATATGAGCTATGGAGTGGGAAAAAGACAACAGCCAAGTATCTTAGAATTTTTGGTAGCCCATGTTTTGTGAAGAACAAGGAGCAAAACTTGGAAAAATTCCACGCTAGGTCAGATGAAGGCATCTTTATGGGATACTCAGCAAAGACTAAAGGTTACAGAGTTTTTCTGCATAAACCGGGAAAAGTGGTCACTTCCAGTGATGTGAGAATAGATGAAAATTGGAAAACAATGCATAATGGAGAAGCTGAGGATAGTGAAGAAGATGACTTCAAGATAGATGAAGAATTTGACCAACATGAAGAAGAGGGAAAAGAAGGAAGTTCAGACTCAGAGAAGAGTGAGTCTAAAGATGAAGAAAGAGATTCTCTTGCAACTAAGACTGTGCAAGAGAGAAAGACAAAGAAGACATGGACTAGTGCTCATCAAGGAAATCAGATAATAGGTGACCCATCAGTAGGAGTTACAACAAGAAGAAGAATTGTGGGAGCTACTGCTTTACTCTCACAAGTTGAACCTAAATCTATTGAAAAGGCTGCACAAGATAAAGCCTAGGTCAAATCGAGAAGAATGAAACATGGGAGCTGGTTCCAAGACCCACTAACAAGAATGTCATAGGAACAAAATGGGTGTTTAAAAATAAACACAATGAAGATGGCAAGGTGGTGAGGAATAAGGCTAGGCTGGTTTGCAAAGATTACACTCAAATAGAAGGAGTAGATGTTGATGAAACTTTTGCACTAGTAGCAAGGTTGGAAACTATCAGAATGTTCTTAGCTTTGGCAGCACATAAGAGGTATAAAGTTTACCAAATGGATGTGAAATCAGCATTTCTGAATGGGCTCCTGAAAAAAGAAATGTATATTGAACAACCCGATGGAGTACAAATCAGTGAGGATAAGACACACGTGTGTAAGCTGAAGAGCATGGTACAGCAGGTTGGACGTGTATTTGAGAAGGTTGAACTTTAGAAGAGGAACAGTTGATAATAACCTATATGTGTTCAACTCAAAGATAGGCCAACTGATAACCATAGTATATGTAGATGACATCATCTTTGGAGGGGATCACTTTGATCTATGCCAAGAATTTACACAGAAGATGAGTGAGGAATTTGAGATGTCATTGATTGGAGAAATGACTTACTTTCTTGGATTATAGATAAAACAGTGTGAAGAAGGTATTTTTATTTCTCAAACAAAATATGCCAAAGAGATGCTAAAAAAGTTTGGCATGGAGGATAGCAGACTTGTCAGTACTCCTATGATAGTAAGCTGCAAGTTAACAAAAGATTAGGAAGGAAGGAGTACAAGCCCTATAGAATATAGGAAGATGATAGGGAGCCTTCTATACCTTACAGCATTAAGGCCTGATCTCATGCAAGTTATGTGCATTGCTAGCAGATTCCAAGCTGATCCTAAGGAATCTCATGTGTTGGCAGTGAAAAGAATCTTAAGATACCTCAAAGGGACATTGCAAATGGGTTTGTGGTAATTCGAAACTACGCAAATCTAGAACTCTGCGAAACCGGAATTACGCTAATCCACGTGAATCCGGAACTTTGCAAATTCGGAACTACGGGAAACCATAACTATGCAAATCTGGAACTACGCAAATTCAGAACTATGTGAATATGGAACTACGCGAATCCGGAACTCTGCAAATCTGGAATTACGCGAATCCAGAACACTACGAATTCAGAACTACGCAAATATGGAACTCTGCAAATCCGGAACTCTATGAATCTAGAACTCTGCGAAATCAAAACTACATGAAGTTCCCGACTTCTCCCTAGGATCTACTAGTTTGTGATACTGAGAGGGGGGGTGAATCAGTATCACCATAATTCGCAATTCGCAGGTAAGTGAACAACTTCAACCCCTTCTTAAAAGCAAACTCTTTCTCAGACTCGACTAAGGTGGATCTATTGCTATCTACTAATCACAATAGTCCCCAAAGTCACTTTTCAGACACCTTGCCTAATAGACAATACGGATGTTCTTGTTTAGGTCTTTGTTAGGTTATAGGTTGGCTGATACTTTAGCTACATTCACAACTCAATTCAAAACACAAAACATAAAGCAAATTAAGGACACACGAGATTTACGTGGTTCCATCTACATCCACGGTGGTAGAGACTCTCCCTCTACCGAGACTATCCATTATACTTGTGAATACATGTTACAATGGATGTCTTTAATTCTCTGCTCCTTTCACTATTGCAATTACTAAGCAAGTACAATACAAAGAGTGTCACTTACTGTGTCTACCCTTCTTCTAGCTTGTCTTGCCTCTGTTGAATTGAAAGGCTACTCCACTGCCGCTTAGAAGTTCACCGCAACGCTCTCTAACCTTTCTTGAAGAAGTCTGGAAATACGTTGAGTTCAATGCTTCGCCGAATTCCTTCTCTACATTGTTTCACACAACTCCTACTTTCACCGTCTCACTGTCTTCCCATCTCCTTGTCTCACGGCTTTACTATTTTACGGCTCGCCTGTCCATTTCTCTCTCTCTTACTGTCCAGCTGGATTTCTCTCTCTTCCCACCGAATTTCTCTCTCTTCACCAGATTTCTCTTTTCCGTTCACCCACTTGGTCGGATTTCCTCCCTTTTCTGCTGGTGGTCTGCTTTTCTTCGTCCTGCCGTCCAGCCCCATCTAGCCGTATTGATGAGAACCATAGAGATGATGGTTGGAAGGCTTCAATGGTTGCAAGAGGTCCATTGCACATTCCAGAAGGCCCAATAACACGAGCTAGAGCCAAAAAGATTAAAGAAGCACTAAATGGGCTGATTCAGGACATTCAGGCCAACCCAGCTTCAAATGGTGCGAATTGAAATTTGACAAGGAGTCCAGGCCTAATTAATATAATTAGAATACTTAATAGGTCAGAATAAGTAATAGCATTTCTTCCTAAATAAGAGTTTATTATTTATGTTGGAATTTGTTCACAATTAGGAATTCCTCCAAAATAAGGATTTGTCCTAAGTAGGAATTTGTGCCTCTTTAGGATTGCTATCTTAGCCTATAAATAGGCTCCCTTTGTAAGCTCTGAAGGGCAGACAATTTTGAGTAAAATAGAAAGCAAGGGTTTTTTCCTCTCGGTTCTCTTAAGGACTAAGGAACTTATCAAGAGGTATTTCTTCTTGTGGCATTCCAATCGACTTATCACTCCCAATTTCTTTTCTTTTTTGGAGTGTGGCGTCCATATCCTTTTTAAATACTCTAGGTTCGTGTTCCTTTGAAGGGTGGGTTTAGGGTTTGTGCTATTAAACTTTGGTTTAGCTTTCCTGGTTGTTCTTTGATTCCTTGTGTGTGTTAGGTCCCTAAGCCACGTCTTTTTGGGGTTTTCCGCATCACGTACCCGGTTTTCTCTCCCGTCGACCCGTTTCTCTATTTTTCTAACCGTCTATTTCTCTCTCCCAATCTGGTCTCGTCTTACCACTTTCTCCCACTTCCTGATGTCCAGCTATTTACTCTTCTCTGGGCTTGTTTGGGCGTGTCGGTGGTGTGCTGATTTTCTCTCCTATCTCTGACGACAGCTGTTCTTCGTTCAGTCCAGCTGTCTATCGTCTCCTCTTTCTCTTTTTCGCTCTCTTCGTCTGTCGGCTAATGTTCACTCGACGGCTGCACTGTTCACTCGATTTGTCCGTCGGCTGCACTGTTTACTCTCTTTGTCCTTGCCAGTGGTGTTCTTCTGTGTAGGGTTTGGTGTTCTCTTTGGTTGGTCGGTTGTCTAGGTTTTGCTGAATACTCAATATTGCTGACACCCTGTTCTTTGTCTTCCAAGACCATTATATACTCTACTCTATGAAACCCTAATAGGACTTACGTGGCGGATTTACGCTCTTGCCCTTACGGATTTACTTTCTTGCCCCTCCATATGGATTTACGTTATTGCCCTTTCGTGTGGATTTACCTTCTTACCCTTCCATGTGGCTTTACTTTCTTGCACACTTAAACCTAGTTGACACCAATTATAGCCCATACAAGGCTATGGGAACAACAATCTCCCCCTTTGTAATTGTTGGCAACACTTATAACAAAAACCACTATGCAGTAGTTTCAACTCCCTTTAAATATGTATGCACTCCCCCTTTCTTAACAGCTCCCCCTACACTGTTGCTTCTCTCCCCCTTTGCCAACCAATTACAAATCTGAAAAACTCACAAAGTAGAGATGGAGGATTCACCTGATTTTCAAGCTTGAGGTGGCATTTGCATAGATAGACTCATTCTGTGCTTTTCAAATAGCTCTGTGGACAGAGATTTAGTTAAATCTTGTGTAGCCTCTTCAACAGATTTATGTTCAACTTGTGGGAGTAAAGCAATAGCTCCCACAAATCTTCTTCTTGTTGTAACTCCTGTTGATGGGTCACCTGTGATCTGATTTTCTTGATGAGCACTGGTCCACGTTTTCTTTGGCTTTCTTTCTTGCACAGTCTTAGTTGCAAGAGGATCTCTTTCTTCATAATCATATACAAATTTCCAATTGTTCTCTTCCCAGCTACAACAGTATTGCCTTCTTTACTCTTTATCTAGCAACCTGTTTTTGTGAATATTACCTTATGGTCTTCATTGCATAGTTTGCTGACATATGCTAAATTATATCTGAGTCCTTCAACATGCAGAATATCTTTCAGCTTTCCTCTTCCAATGTTTACTGACCCTTGACCACTGATGTTGAGTGAATCATCCTGCCCGCACCTTTCACACTGTTCCAAGTCTGCCAATACAGCAAACTTGTTCTTTGAAACTATTGGTTTGGGCTTCCACCAACAATCCTCGTCAGCGTGTCCTCGCCTTTTACAGTATGTGCAAGAACTCACAACAAGTGTTCTCTTCTGAATTTTGTACTGTCTCCCCCTACATGCAACATCGGATCTTCTCAAGTTGGAGACATATACTGACCTTCTCCACTAGTAGTTACTCGCCTTACAACCCCAAACTCCACAATAAAGGCAATGACCTTGAAACTGCCTCTTCTTGGGTCTGATCATAGCTTGTCTTCTTCTGTTCATCACTTGTTGTGTAGGCAAAGTAGCTGGCTTCTTTGCTTGTGTGACTTTCATTTCAGTCACCTTCTTCTCCTTCTTCTGTTCAGCCGTAGCCCTCTGCTGGCTAACTTTCTTTTCTTTCTGAGACGTAGCAGCTATAGGCTGCCACTCTTTAACCACATCCATCATTTTTGGCCTTGGCTTTGGTTTGATAACTGTCTTCTCTTCTTTAGTTATCTTCACCTAAGTCACAGCCTTCTCTTTCAACTTCTGTGGCAAAGTCTCATTCTTCTTTTCTCTTGCAGAGCTTGTTTCTCCTATCATTTCAAGCTTCTGCAAGTTCTTCTCACTTTTTTTGAGTTGTTACTGAAGTTTCAACAACTCTATCTCCATTTCTTCAATTGTTGAAGTCCTTGAGCCAAGCTCTATTATAAGGTCTTCACATATTTTGATCTGTTCTTTAAATCTCCTTCTCAAGTCAATATGTTCAGCCCTTATTTCACCATTTTGACATTCAGCTTCCTCAGACTTTGCTTCAACTTGTTTTATGTGAGCCTCCAACCTTTTTATGGTTCTGCCCCTTCTGATTATCTCCTTTGAAGCTGCTTCTAGCTTAGCTTCAAGATCTAGCTCTTCTTCATCAACCTCTTCTTCCTCTTCAAAGGTTGAGCTACCACCTTGTGTTGATGCCATAAAAACATGCTCATCTGATGAGTCTTCATCATCCTCCTCATTAGCTTCTTTTGTCTGACTCACATAATTCTTGAATAAGCCTCTCTTCTTCCTCTGTGGGTTAGCAGTCCTTTTATTGGACTTCTTTGATTTGAATGATGATCTTCTCCATCTTGAATTCGACTCATCATCATCATCCTCATCTTCATCATTAAGCTTCACTTTGCACTTAGAAGCAAAATGTCCAGTCTTCCCACAACAATAGAATCTCAAGGCCAGTTGTCCTTTTCCCTTCTTAGACCCCTTCTTAAATTTCCTTGTGAAGTAAGCCAACATTTTACCTTCACTTTCTTCCTTATCACCATCATCATCCTCACTGGATGATTCTATGTAGAGACATAGAATTGAGATCTCTACTCTCCTCTATGGCTACTACCTTTGAGGCAAACCTCTCAAGCAAAATTCTCAGAATTTTCTTCACAATCGATGAGTCCTTCTTGTTCTTCCCATGACTTCTAAGGTCGTTTACAGTATCAATAACCCTGGTGAAGAACTCTTGGACTATCTCATTTTTCTGCATGCTGAGAGATTCATATCTCTCCTTGAACACTTGAAGCTTAGCCTCCTTCATTCTGCCATCACCTTCATATATTTTCTGCAATCTGTCTCATATCTCCTTGGCAGATTTGCAGTCCATAACTTTAGCATATTCAGCATCTATCAATGCTGAAATGATGACGTTTGAGGCCTTCCCATTTATCTCAAACTGCCTTAACTCCTCTGGGGTTAAGTCTTTACCTTCTTCCAGAGCCATAAAACCCTCCTATACACATTTCACCATGTTCATTCCCATGGTTGCAAATACCACTTGCATTCTTGCTCTCCACATATGGTAGTTGGTTCCGTTGAAGATTGGAACCTTCTTGCTATAAGTGGTGCTAGTGCTGGTACCGGCTTCCATTTCTCAATATGCTGAACAAGTTAAACTTCTAGATCCCTTCAAACTAGTACACCAAGCTATTAAGTTTCAAACTAGTGAATCTGTCCTCTGATACCAATTGAAGTTCCCGACTTCTCCCTAGGATCTACTAGTTTGTGATACTGAGAGGGGGGGTGAATCAGTATCACCACAATTTGTAATTCGCAGGTAAGTGAACAACTTTAACCTCTTCTTAAAAGCAAACTCTTTCTCAGACTCGATTAAGGTGGATCTATTGCTACCTACTAATCACAATAGTCCCCAAAGTCACCTTTCAAACACCTTGCCTAATAGACAATACGGATGTTCTTGTTTAGGTCTTTGTTAGGTTATGGGTTGGCTGATACTTTAGCTGCGTTCACAACTCAATTCAAAACACAGAACGTAAAGCAAATTAAGGACACACGAGATTTACGTGGTTCCGTCAACATGACGTACATCCACAGTGGTAGGGACTCTCCCACTACCGAGACTATCCACTATACTTATGAATACAGGTTACAATGGATGTCTTTAATTCTTTGCTCCTTTCACTATTACAATTACTAAGCAAGTACAATACAAAGAGTGTCACTTACTGTGTCTACCCTTCTTCTAACTTGTCTTGCCTCTGTTGAATTGAAAGACTACTCCACTATTGCTACCACAACGCTCTCTAACCTCTCTTGAAGAAGTCTGGAAATATGTTGAGTTCAATGCTTCGCTGAATTCCTTCTCTACGTTGTTTCACACAATTCCTACTTTCACTGTCTCCCCGTCTCCTTGTCTCACGGCTTTACTGTTTTACGGCACGCCTGTCCATTTCTCTCTCTCTCTTGCTGTCCAGCCAGATTTCTCTCTCTTCTCGCCAGATTTCTCTCTCTTCCCGCCGGATTTCTCTCTTCCGTTCACCCACTTGGCCGGATTTCCTCCCTTTTCTGCCGGTGGTTTGCTTTTCTTCATCCTGCCGTCCAGCCCCGTCTAGCCGTACCTGGTTTTCTCTCCCGTCGACCCGTTTCTCTATTTTTCTGACTGTCTGTTTCTCTCTCCCGATCTGGTCTCGTCTTACTCATTTCTCTCTCGTGCCGTGTCGTTCCCTCGTCGACCGATGGTGTGCCGGTGGTCTGTGTCATGCACAGGTTTCTCTCTCTTTTCTGCTGATAATCACTTTTCGACGATTCTCTCTCTTCTGTGATGTTTTGCCGTCACTGGTTTTGCCGTGCTGGTTTTCTCCTCCAGCTAGTGGTGGCTCTTCTTTGGCCTGCCGTCCAACCCCTCTTTGGCCGTTCACCACTTTCTCCCTCTTCTTGCCGTCCAGCCGTTCACTCTTCTCTGGGCCTGTTTGGGTGTGTCGGTGGAACTCTGCAAATCTGAAACTACGTGAATTCAGAACTCTGCGAAACCAGAACTACGTGAATCCGGAACATTGCGAATGCAGAACTATGCGAATCCACACAAATCCGGAACTCCACGAATCCAGAACTACGTGAATCCTGAACTGTGCGGATCCAGAACTCTGCGAATTCGGAACTGTGCAAATCCACGTGAATCTGGAGCTACATGAAGCGTCGCTAATCCAAAACTCTACGAATCTGGAACTACGTAAATCAGGAACTGTGCGAATCCAGAACTACACGAATCCGGAACTATGTGAATCCACGCGAATCTAGAACTCTGCCAATCCAGAACTACGTGAATCCGAAATTTTGCGAAACCGGAACAACACGATTCCACATGAATCCGGAACTCTGTGAATCCGAAACTACGCGATTATGGAAATCTATGAATCCGAATCCACGCGAATCTAAAACTCTACGAATCTAGAACAACGCGAATTCGAAACTCTGCGAATCCGGAACTCTGCGAATCTGGAACTATGCGAATCTGGAACAACGTGAATTCAGAACTCTGCGAATCCACACGAATTTGGAACTCTGCGAATCTGGAATTGTGCAAATCTGGAACTACGCGAATCCTTGTGAATCCGGAACTTTGGGAATCCAGAACAACACGAATTCGCAACTCTGCGAATCTAGATCTATGTGAATCCACGTCAATCTGAAACTCTACGAATTTGGAACTACGTGAATCCGGAACTCTGCGAAATGGGAACTATGCGAATCTGGAACTATGCGAATTTGAAACTACGCGAATCTGGAACTATGCGAAATTAAAACTACATGAATCTAGAACTCTGCAAATCCAGAACTATGCAAATCCAAAACTCTGCAAAATAGGAACTACACAAATCCGGAAGATTGCGAATCTGGAACTACGTGAATCCATGCAAATCTGAAAATCTACGAATCTGGAACTATGCGAATCCAGAATTGTACGAATCCAGAAGTAAGCGAATCCGGAACTGTGCAAATCCAAGTGAATCCGGAACTACACGAAGCCGCACTAATCCAGAACTCTACAAATCCGAAATTACGCGAATCCAGAACTATGCGAATCCAGAATTACGCGAATCTAGAACTATGTGAATCCAGAACTCTGCCAATCCGGAACTACGCAAATCCGGATTTCTGCGAAACTGGAACTACATGAATCCACGTGAATCTGAAACTCTGTGAATCTGAAACAACGTGATTCCGAAAATCTGCGAATCCAGAACAACGCGAATCTGGAACTCTGGGAATCCGGAACTATGCTAATCCACGCGAATCCAAAACTTTAGGAATATGGAACTACACGAATCCGAAATCGTGTGAATCCTGAACTATGCGAATCCAAAACTCTGCAAAACTAGAACTCCGTGAATCCATGTGAATTCGGAACTTTGGGAATCCAGAACAACATGAATCCGCAACTCTGTGAATCTGGAACCACACGAATTGACGCGAATCCAGAACTCTACGAAAGCGGAACTATAGGAATCCACTTGAATCTAGAACTCTACGAATTCGAAACAATACGAATCTGAAACTCTACAAAACTGGAACAACGCAAATCGAGAAGTTTGCAAAACCGAAACTACGGGAATATGAAATTACACAAATCTGAAACTCTGTGAAACTAGAACTACGGGAATCTGGAAGGCGAATCCACGCGAATCTGGAACTCTGCGAATCCGAAACTACATGAATCCAAAACTATGTGAATCTGGAACTACACAAATCCGAAACTCTAATAATGCAAAACTACGTAAATCTAGAACTCTGTGAAATCAAAACTACGCGAATACGAAACTCTGCGAAACCGAAACTACACGAATCCACGTGAATCTGGAACTCTACGAATTCAGAACAACGCGAATTTGGAACTCTGCGAAACAGGGACTACGCAAATCTGGAACTCTGCAAAACCAAAACTACGTGAATCCGAAACTCTACAAATCTGGAACTATACGAATCTACGCGAATTCAGAACTACGCGAATCTGGAACTGTGGGAATCCAAAACTACGCGATTCCGGAACTCTATGAATTAGGGACTACTCGAATCCGGAACTCTGCAAAACTGGAACTACGCGAATCCATATGAATTTGGAACAATACAAATCTAGAACTCTATGAATCCAGAACTACGCGAATCCACACGACTCCGGAACTCTGTGAATCAGGAACTACACGAATCTGGAACAATGCAAAACTGGAACTACGCAAATTTGGAACTTTGCGAATTCGGAACTCTGCGAATCCAGAACTACACGAATCTAGAAATCTGCGAATCCGAATCCATGCGAATCTAAAACTCTGCAAATTCGAAACTACACAAATCCTCGTGAATTCGGAACTCTGCAAATATGAAAATACGTGAATGCAGAACTGTGTGAATGCAAAACTATATGAATCTGGAACTCTGTGAAAGCGGAACTACGCGAATCCATGTGAATCCGAAATTTTGGGAATCCAGAACAACACGAATCTACAACTCTGCGAATCCAAAAATACGTGAATCGACGCGAATCTGGAACTACGCAAATCCGGAACTCTGCGAAACTGGAACTACATGAATCCACTTGAATCTGAAACTCTACGAATCCAAAACAACGCTAATCTAAAACTCTGCGAATTTGGAACTATGCAAATTTGGAAGTCTGTGAAACCAAAACTACGCGAATCTGGAACATTGCGAAACCCGAACTACAGAAATCTGGAATTTTGCGAATTCAGAACTACGCAAATCCACGCGAATTCAGAACTATGCGAATCCACGCAAATCTGGAACTCTGCGAATCCGGAACTACAAGAATCTGAAACTCTGTGAATCCAGAACTACGCGAATTTGGAGCTCTGCAAATGTAGAACTACGCAAATTCGGAACTCTGCGAAACCAAAACTATGCGAATATGGAACACTATGAAATCGGAACTACGCAAATATAGAACACTACAAAACCGAAACTACATGAATCCACGTGAATCTGGAACTCTACAAATCTAAAACAATGTGAATTTGAAACTCTACAAAACGGGAACTACGCGAATCTGGAACTTTACGAAACCGAAACTACCTAAATCTGAAACTCTACAAATTCGGAACTACGCAAATCCGGAACTCTGCAAAACCAAAACTCTGCTTATCTAAAACTACACGAATCCACACAAATTCGGAACTACGCAAATCCGGGACTGTACGAATCCAGAACTACGTGAATCTGGAACTCTGCAAATCCAGAAATACGCGAATCTGGAACTTTGTAAATCCGGAACTATGCGAATCTAGAACTCCGCAAATCCAGAAGTACGCGCATCCACGCAAATCCAAAACTCTGTGAATCCGGAACTACGCGAATTCGGAACACTGCGAAACCGGAACAACACGAATTTAGAACTCTGCGAATCCAGAACTACGCGAATCCGGAACTCTATGAAACCAGAACTATGCGAATCTAGATCTCTGCGAAACCGGAATTACACGAATCTATATGAATCCGGAACTCTACGAATCTGGAACAATGCGAATCTAGAACATTGCGAAATTGGAAATACGCGAATCTAGAACTTTGCAAAAATAGAACTACGTGAATCCGGAACTCTGCAAATCCGGAACTACGCGAATCCGAAACTTTACGAAACCAAATGTTATTCCCACAACCTTGTATGGGTTGTAATTGTTGTCAACTAGATTTAAGTGCGCAAGTAATTTAAAGCTACATGGAGGGGCAAGAAAGTAAATCATAATATAATAAGCCCTACTAGGGTTTTCATGGAAGAAAGTATATAAACCAAGACCTTGGAAGACATAAGTGTGGGTGGACAACAAAACAAGGGTACACAGCCAAAGCACACCAACGGCAAGGTGACCTTGGTGAGACAAAACCCTACAACAAGAGAGAAACCACCGGCTGGACAGCAAGGAGACAACGTGGGAGAGCTTGAAGTTCCCAACTTGAGATCTACTAGTTTGTGATACTGAGAAGGGGGGTGAATCAGTATCACCACAATTCGTAGATATGTGAACAACTTCAACCTCTTCTTAAAAGCGAACACTTTCTCAGATTCGACTAAGGTAGATCTATTGCTACCTACTAATCACAATAGTCCCCAAAGTCACCTTTCAGACACCTTGCCCAATAAACAATTCAAATGACTTATTTAGGTCTTTTTTTAGGTTATGGGTTGGCTGATACTTTAGCTGCGTTCACAACTCAATTCAAAACACAAAACGTAAAGCAAATTAAGGACACACGAGATTTACGTGGTTCCGTCAACGTGACGTACATCCACGGTGGTAGGGACTCTCCCTTACCGAGACTATCCACTATACTTAAGAATTCCAGTTACAATGGATGCCTTAATCCTCTGCTCCTTTCACTATTGCAATTACTAAGCAAGTACAATACAAAGAGTGTCACTTACTATGTCTACCCTTCTTCTAGCTTGTCTTGCCTCTGTTGAATTGAATGGTTGCTTCACTGTCGCTTAGAAGTTCACCACAACGCTCTCTAACCTCTCTTGAAGAAATCTAGAAATACGTTGAGTTCTTTCCGATGCTTCGCCAAATTCTTCTCTAGGTTGTCTCACACAGCTCCTGCTTTCACTGTCTCACGGTCTCACCCATCTCCTTGTCTCACGACTCGCCTCACGTTTCTGGTTTGCTGTTCCACGTCTCACGGCCTGCCTCACGTTTCTGGTTTGGCGTTACACGTCTCACGCACGTTTCTAGTTTGCACCCTTTGCTGGTCACACGCCTCACGCACGCTTCTGATTTGGCGTTTCATGTCTCACGTACATTTCTGGTTTGCACTCCTTGCTGGTCACACGCCTTACCACCGTTTCTGGTTTGCTCTCTCGTTGGTCTCCTCTTTCACGGTTTCTCCTCTCTTCCCTTACAGATGGTGTGCTGTCTTCTCTCTTACGTGAGTCACACAGTTTTCTCCAGCCGTCACACCTCTTTGCCGTGTGTTCTCCCTTGTTGTCCAGCCTTACTTTGGCTATTCTCCTCCTTGCTTGGCCATCCACCCCTTTGCGATTGGTTGTCTTTGGTCATGTAGATTGGTTTAAACGTTTACCTTGTTTGCCCGTGTAGGTTGGTTTGGACGTTCACCTTTGGCCGTGTAGATTGGTTTGGAAGTTCACCTTTGGTTGGTCGGTTGTCTCCCTTTGGCTGTCCCTTTGTGTTTTGCTGTCCAGCCGTTCCTCCCTTGTTTTCTCTCTTTGGCCAGTCACCCTTTGTGTTTTGCCATCCAGCACCTTCTGATTTGTGATTTGTCGTTCACCTTTGGTTGCTGTCCAGTTGTGTCTTCTCCTTTGCAGGTGGTGGTTTATTGTTTGCTCCCTTGTGTTTGCTGAGTGGTTTGCTTCGAATGTCTTTTTGTTTGGCCGTCTCCTTCCTCACGTTTTCTCTCTTTGGTCGACTGGTTGTCTAGGTTTGCTGTCCATTTTGCTCAATTGCTAACTTTCTCTCTCTCTTCGTCCACCCCTCTTTGGCCGTTCCCAGGTTTTCTCTCCTTGTTTTTTCGTCCTCTCTTCTATGGCCGTCTATTTTTGCTAACGGGTCTGTTTTTGCTCTTCTGTATCATTCTGCCGTCGCCCCCCTTTGCCGTCCGTTTTCTCTCTCTTTGGTTGTAAATTTTCACCGTCCACCCCTACTTCTTTTTGCCATGTACCACTTTGGTTGTATATTTTGCAATGTTAGTGTTCTGTCATGCTGGTTTTCCCATGTTGGTTTTCTCTCTTCCAGCTGTTGGTGTTTTGTCGTTTGCTATATTTGGCCGAGTATTTAATTATGCCATTCACCCTCTTGTGTTTTGTCGTGTATTCAATTGTGTTGACCTTGCCTTAGTTTTGTCTTCCAAGGTCTTTATATACTCTCTTCCATGAAACCCTAATAGGGCTTATGTCGCAGATTTATGTTCTTGTCCTTACGCGACAGATTTACTTTCTTGCCCTTCCATGTGGCTTTACCTTTTTGCCCTTCTATGTGAATTTACTTTCTTGCCCTTCCATGTGGCTTTACCTTCTTGCCCTTCCAAGTGGCTTTACTTTCTTGCACACTTAAACATAGTTGACAACAATTACAACCTATACAAGGCTGTGGGAACAACAATCTCTCCTTTTGTAATTGTTGGCAACACTCATAACAAAAGCCACTATGCAGCAGTTTCAATCCCCCTAAATATGCACTCCCCCTTTCTTAATAGCCCCCCTTGCACTGTTGCTTCTCTTCCCTTTTGCCAACCAATTACAAATCTGAAAAACTCGCAAAGTGGAGATGGAGGATTCACCTGAACTTCAAGCTTGAGGAGGCATTCGCACAGACAAACTCATTCTGTGCTTTTCAAATATCTCTATGGACAGAGATTTAGTTAGATCTTGTGTAGCCTCTTTAACAGATTTAGGTTCAACTTGTGAGAGTAAAGCAATAGCTCCCACAATTCTTCTTCTTGTTGTAACTCCTGTTGATGGGTCACCTATGATCTGATTTTCTTGATGAGCACTGGTCCACATTTTCTTTGGCTTTGTTTCTTGCACAGTCTGCATTGCAAAAGGATCTCTTTCTTCATCTTCAGACTCACTCTTCTCTGAGTCTGCACTTACTTCTTTTTCTTTTCTTCAGGTTGGTCTGCTTCTTCATCTACATTGAGTTCTTCTTCTTCATTGTCCTCAGCTTCTCCATTCTGCATTGTTTTCCAATTCTCATCTATTCTCACATCACTGGACGTGATCACTTTTCCTAACTTATGTAGGAAAACTTTGTAACCTTTTGTCTTTACTGAGTATCCTACAAAGATACCTTCATCAGACCTAGCATTGAATTTTCCCAAGTTTTGCTCCTTATTCTTCACAAAACATGGGCTGCCAAAGATTCTGAGATACTTGGTTGTTGTCTTCTTCCCACCGCATAGCTCATATGGAGTCTTATCAGTATTGGGCCTTAGTAAAACTCTGTTCAGTAGGTGCAAAGCTGTAAATGTTGCTTCTATCCAAAATCTTGTGTGAAGCTTGGATTCCAGCAGTAGAGTTCTCGCCATTTCAACCACAACTCTATTTTTCCTCTCTACCACCCTGTTCTGTTGAGGTGTTCTTGCTACTGCCAATTGGTGATGAATTCCATGCTTCTTAAGATAATCTTTAAAAGCTTTATTTTTAAATTCAATGCCTTGATCTGACCTTAATACTTTAATCTTCCTTCCACTTTCATTTTCAGCCAATCTTATGTATCTCTTGAAGCAATTCAGAACTTTTAACTTGTGTTTGAGGTGCATGATGTAGGTCCTTCTGGAATAATTATCAACAGACAAGATGAAGTACCTCTCACCATTCAACCCTTTTGTCCTCATCGGTCCACACAAATCAGTATGCACAATGTCAAGCATTGCTTCAAAACTGAACTCTTTGGTCTTATACTGCTTTTTGGCATGTTTTCCTTTAGAGCATGCTGAGCAAACATACTCTCTCTCTCTCTCTCCTGAGGTTGGGAATGTCTTTAATTGCATGAGTAGTGGTCAGCTTCCTCATGTTCTTCTGTGATAAGTGTCCCAGCCTCCTATGCTAGAGTTGATTTTCTTCTTCTTTGGTGAGTAAACAGCTGCTTGTCTTGTCCTCATCAATCACATATAAATTTCCAGCTATTCTCTTCTCGGCTGCAACAGTATTGCCTTCTTTACTCTTTACCTGGCAACCTGTTTTTGTGAATATTACCTTATGGTCTTCATTGCATAGTTGGCTAACAGATGTTATATTATATCTGAGTCCTCTAATGTATAGAACATCTTTCAGCTTTCCTTTTCTAATGTTTACTGACCCCTGACCATTGATGTTGAGTGAATCATCATTGCCAAACTTGACTCTGCCTTCTCTTGACTTGTTTAGCTTTGACAATTTACTCTTGTTTCCCGTCATGTGTGAAGTGCATCCACTGTCAAGGATCCACTGCTTATCCTTGTAGTCAACCTTTAGTGCAATTTCAACTATATTAGCCACCTCCCTTTTTGCTCTATATTCCTTCTTTTGAACCACTTGTTCTCAGCTTTGATTGCACCACTTGTTTTCACTGTGCCATTGACTGCCTTTTCTTGCTCAGGGAGAAGTGTCATGCATCTCTTGGCATTATGGCCATCCTGCCCGCACCTTTCACACTGTTCAAGTCTGCCAATATAGCAAACTTGTTTCTTTGAAACCATTGGTTTGGGCTTCCACCAGCAATCCTTGTCAGTGTGTCCTTGCCTTTTATAGTATGTGTAAGAACTCACGACAGGTGTTCTCTTTTGAATTCTGTATTGTCTCCCCCTGTATGCAACATCGTATCTTCTCAAGTTGGAGACATATATAGGCCTTCTCCACTAGCAGTTACTCGCCGTATGACCCCAAACTCCACAATAAAGACAGTGACCTTGAAACTGTCTCTTCTTAAGTCTAATCATAGCTTGTTTTCTTTTGTTCATTACTTGCTATGTAGGCAAGGTTGCTGGTTTCTTTGCTTTTATGGCTTTCATTTCAGCCACCTTCTTCTCCTTCTTCTGTTCAGCTGTAGCCCTTTGTTGGCTTACCTTCTTTTCTTTCTGAGACATAACAGCTATGGGCTGTTGCTCTTTAACCACATACATCATTTTTGGCCCTGGCTTTGGTTTGATAACTGTCTTCTCTTCTTCAGTTATCTTCTCCTGAGTCATAGCCTTCTCTTTCAACTTCTGTGGCAAAGTCTCATTCTTCTTTTCTCTTGCACAGCTTGTTTCTCCTACCACTTTAAGCTTCTGCACGTTCTCTTCACTCCTTTGAGTTGTTGCTAATGTCTCAGTAACTCTTTCTCCATTCCTTCAATTTTTGAAGTCCTTGAGCCAAGCTCTATTGTAAGGTCTTCACATATTTTGATTTGTTCTTCAAATCTTCTCTTTAAGTCAATATGTTTAACCCTTATTTCATACTTTTGACTTTCAGCTTCCTCAAACTTTGCTTCAACTTGTTTTATGTGAGCCTCCAACCTTTTTATGGTTCTGCCCTTTTTGATTATCTCCTTTGAAGCTGCTTCCAACACAGCTTCAAGATCTAGTTCTTCTTCATCAACCTCCTCTTCCTTTTTAGAGGTTGAACTACCACCTTAAGCTGATGCCATAAAGGCTTGCTCATCTGATGATTCTTCATCTTCCTCCTCATTAACTTCTTTTATTTGACTCACATAACTCTTGAATGAGCCTCTCTTCTTCTTTTGTGGGTTGGCAATCTTCTTACTGGACTTCTTTGATTTGAATGATGATCTTCTCCATCTTGAATTCTGCTCATCTTCATCATCAAGTTTCACTTTTCACTGAGAAGCAAAGTGTCCAGTTTGCCCACAACAATAATATCTCAAGGACAACTATCCTTTTCCCTTCTTAGACCCTCTTTTGAATTTCCTTGTGAAGTAAGCCAATACTTCACCTTCACTTTCTTCCTCAACATCATCATCATTATCCTCACTGGATGATTCTTCCTCTTCTTTTATCTTCAAGTGCTTCATAGCTTTGAAAGCTGCCTCCTTTGATACCTTTGTTGTTGTAGAGCTTTCAGCTGACTTTATCCTTATCTCATATGCAATGAGATTGCACTGGAGATCATGTAGAGACATAGAATTGAGATCTCTACTCTTCTCTATGGCTGCTACCTTTGAGGCAAACCTTATAGGCAGAATTCTCAGAATTTTCTTCACAATGGATGAGTCCTTCTTGTTCTTCCCATGACTTCTAAGGTCATTTACAGCATCAATAACCCTGATGAAGAACTCTTGAACTGTCTCATTTTTCTGCATTCTGAGTGATTCATATCTCTCCTTGAAAGCTTAAAGCTTGGCCTCCTTCATTCTATCATTACCTTCATAGACTTTTTGCAATCTATCCCATATCTCCTTAGTAGATTTGCAGTCCATAACTTTAGTATACTCAGCATCTGTCAATGCTGAAATGATGACATTTGAGGCATTCCCATTTATCTCAAACTAACTTAACTCCTCTAGGGTTGGGTCTTTACCTTCTTCAGGAGCCACAAAACCCTCCTGTACGTATTTCATCACGTTCATGCCCATGGTTGCAAATACCACTTGCATTCTTGCTCTCCACATATGGTAGTTGGTTCCGTTGAAGATTGGAACCTTCTTGCTGTAAGTAGTGCTGATACTGGTACTAGCATCCATTTCTCAGTATGCTGAACAAGTCAAACTTCTAGATCCCTTCAAACTAGTACACCAAGCTGTTAAGCTTCAAACTGGTGAACCAGGCTCTGATACCAATTGAAGTTCCTGACTTCACCTTAGGATCTACTAGTTTGTGATATTGAGAAGGGGGGTGAATCAATATCACCATAATTCGCAGATATGTGAACAACTTCAACCTCTTTTTAAAAGCGAACTTTTTCTCATATTCAACTAAGGTAGATTTATTGCTACCTACTAATCACGATAGTCCCCAAAGTCACCTTTCAGACACCTTGCCTAATAGGCAATTCGGATGTTCTTGTTTAGGTCTTCTTTTAGGTTATGGGTTGGCTGATACTTTAGCTGCGTTCACAACTCAATTCAAAACACAGAACGTAAAGCAAATGAAGGACACACGAGATTTACGTAGTTCCGTCAACGTGACGTACATCTATGGTGGTAGGGACTCTCCCTTACCGAGACTATCCACTATACTTGAGAATTCTAGTTACAATGGATGCCTTAATCCTCTACTCCTTTCACTATTACAATTACTAAGCAAGTACAATACAAAGATTGTCACTTACTGTGTCTACCCTTCTTCTAGCTTCTATTACCTCTATTGAATTTAATGGCTGCTTCATTGTCACTTAGAAGTTCACCACAACGCTCTCTAACCTCTCTTGAAGAAATCTGGAAATACGTTGAGTTCTTTCCGATGCTTCGCCGAATTCTTCTCTAGGTTGTCTCACACAGCTCCTGCTTTTACCGTCTCACGGTCTCACCCATCTCCTTGTCTCATAGCTCACCTCACATTTCTGGTTTGTCGTTCCACCTCTCACAGCCTGCCTTACGTTTCTGGTTTGGCGTTACATGTCTCGCGTACGTTTCTAGTTTGCACCCTTTGCTGGTCACACACCTCACGCACGCTTCTGATTTGGCGTTTCATGTCTCACGTATGTTTCTGGTTTGCACTCCTTGCTGGTCACATGCCTTACCACCGTTTTTGGTTTGCACTTGTCCGTTTTACACCTTTGGACAGCTCGGTTTGCTCTCCTAGTGGTCTCCTCTTTCACGGTTTCTCCTCTCTTCCCTTACGGATGGTGTGCTGTCTTCTCTCTTATGTGAGTCGCACAGTTTTCTCCAGCTGTCACACCTCTTTGTCGTGTGTTCTCCCTCACCATCCAGCCTTGCTTTGGCCATTCTCCTCCTTGCTTGGCCATCCACCCCTTTGTCATTGGTTGTGTTTGGCCGTGTAGATTAGTTTAGACGTTTACCTTGTTTGGCCGTGTAGGTTGGTTTGGACGTTCACCTTTGGTTGGCCGGTTGTCTCCCTTTGGCTGTCCCTTTGTGTTTTGTCGTCCAGCTCTGCGAATTTGGAACTACACGAATCCAAAATTGTGCGAATCCGGAACTACGCGAATCTGAAACTCTGCAAATGTGGAACTGCGCAAATCCGGAATTCTATGAAACCGGAACGACATGAATATGGAACTCTGTGAAACCGGAACTACACAAATCCACGTGAATCTAGAACTCTACAAATCCAGAACAATGCGAATTCAGAACTGTGTGAAATGGGAACTACTTGAATCTGGAACTTTGCAAAACTGGAACTACGCAAATCCAAAACTTTGCAAATCCGAAACGACACAAATTCTGAACTTTACGATACCAAAACTACATGAATCCGTAACTCTGCATATCTAGAACTACACGAATCCACGCGAATCCAGAACTATGCAAATCTAGAATAGTGTGAATCTAGAACTACACAAATCCAGAACTCTGTAAATCTGGAACTATGTGAATCCAGAACTCTGCAAAATCTGGAACTATGCAAACCCGCGCTGTTGTTCCCACAACCTTGTATGGGTTGTAATTGTTGTCAACTAGGTTTACGTGTGCAAGAAAGTAAAGCCACATGGAAAGGCAAAAAGGTAAAATCACATCGAAGGGCAAGAACCTAAAACCGCTGCGTAAGCCTTATTAGGGTTTCATAGAGTAGAGTATATAATGGTCATGGAAGACAAAGAACAGGGTGTCGGCAATGAGCATTCAGCAAAACCAAAGCAATCGACCAACCAAAGAGAACACCAAACCCTACACAAAAGAACACCACCTGCAAAAGAGATCGTAGCTGCACAGTAGCTGTCATGAATAGTACCATCGTGAACGGTAGCATCGAGAGAGAAAGCAGGAGACGCTGAAAGTAGGGGCTGAACGAAGAACAGCGAACAAAGGACGACCAAATCGGAGCTGTTGTCGGGGGAAAGGAGAGAGAAAACACAGCCATCGATGGCCGAAAAATCGTGCAAACCGGCGAACGAAGAGAGAGAAACGCCCAAAAGAGAAAAACACCTGAATAGGGGGGTCAAAAGGGAGTGCAGCTGAAACAAACAACGAAGCTGTCCAGCAAAACCGTGAGGGAGACCAAATCCGAACTGGAACGAGACGAGACCAGATTGGCAATGGGTGAGAGAGATCCGGTGGCTAGACGTTGGAAGAGAGAGAAACAAACGGTTGGAAAAACAGAGAAACCGGTTGACGGGAGAGAAAACTGGGAACGGCCGAAGAAGGCTAAACGGCAGGATGAAGAAAAGCAGACCACCGGCAGAAAAGGGAGGAAATCCAGCCAAGTGAGTGAATGGAAAACAGAAATCCAGTGAAGAAAGAGAAATCCGGCAGTAAGAGAGAGAAATCCGGTTGGACAACAAAAGAGAGAGAAACGGACAGGCAAGCCGAAAAATAGTAAAGCCATGAGACAAGGAGACGGGGAGATAGTGAGACGGTGAAAGCAGGAGTTATGTGAAACAACGTAGAGAAGGAATTCAGCGAAGCATTGAACTCAACGTATTTCCAGACTTCTTCAAGAGAGGTTAGAGAGCGTTGCGATGAACTTCTAAGCAGTAGTAGAGTAACCTTTCAAATGAACAGAGGCAAGACAAGCTAGAAGAAGGGTAGACACAGTAAGTGACACTCTTTGTATTGTACTTGCTTAGTAATTGCAATATTGAAAGGAGCAGAGAATTAAAGACATCCATTGTAACCTGTATTCACTATACTTGTGAATACAGGTTACAATGGATGTCTTTAATTC
>CM038595.1:8742394-8800545 GCA_021533255.1 Ceriops tagal | reverse complement strand
TGTGACACTCTTTGTATTGTACTTGCTTAGTAATTGCAATATTGAAAGGAGCAGAGAATTAAAGACATCCATTGTAACCTGTATTCACAAGTATAGTGGATAGTCTCGGTAGAGGGAGAGTCCCTACTATCGTGGATGTACATCACGTTGACGGAACCACGTAAATCTCGTATGTCCTTAATTTGCTTTACATTCTGTGTTTTGAATTGAGTTATTAATGCAACTAAAGTATCAGCCAAACCATAACCTAACGAAGACCTAAACAAGAACATCCGTGTTGTCTATTAGGCAAGGTGTCTGAAAGGTGACTTTGGGGATTATTGTGATTAGTAGGTAGCAATAGATCTACCTTAGTCGAGTTTGAGAAAGAGTTCGCTTTTAAGAAGAGATTGAAGTTGTTCACTTACCTGTGAATTGTGAATTGTGGTGATACTGATTCACCCCCCCTCTCAGTATCAGTAGATCCTAAGGAGAAGTCGGGAACTTCAATTGGTATAAGAGCCAAGTTCACCAGTTTGAAGCTTAACAGCTTGGTGTACTAGTTTGAAGGGATCTAGAAGTTTGACTTATTTAGCATATTGAGAAATGGAAGCCGGTACCAGCACTAGCACTACATACAGCAAGAAGGTTCCAATCTTTAACGGAACCAACTATCATATGTGGAGAGCGAGAATGCAAGTGGTATTCGCAACCATAGGCATGAATGTGGTGAAATGCGTACAAAAGGGTTTTGTGGCTCTGGAAGAAGGTAAAGACTGAACCCCATAGGAGTTAAGGCAGTTTGAGATAAATGGGAAGGCCTTAAACGTCATCATTTCAGCATTGACAGATGCTGAGTATGCTAAAGTGATGGACTGCAAATCTGCTAAGGAGATATGAGACAGATTGCAGAAGGTCTATGAAGATGATGGCAGAATGAAGGAGGCTAAGCTTCAAGTGTTCGAGGAGATATATGAATCTCTCAGAATGCAAAAGAATGAGACAGTCCAAGAGTTCTTCACCAGGGTTATTGATGCTGTGAACGACCTTAGAAGTCATGGGAAGAATAAGAAGGGCTTATCCATTGTGAAGACGATTCTGAGAATTCTGCCTGAGAGGTTTGCCTCAAAGGTAGCAGCCATAGAGGAGAGTAGAGATCTCAATTCTATGTCTCTGCATGATCTCCAGTGCAATCTCATTGCATATGAGATGAGGATAAAGTCAGTTGAAAGCTCTGCAACAACAAAGGTATCAAAGGAGGCAGCTTTCAAAGCTATGGAGCACTTAAAGATAAAAGAAAAGAAAGAATCATCCAGTGAGGATGATGATGATGAGCCAAATTCAAGATGGAGAAGAACATCATTCAAATCAAAGAAGTCCAGTAAAAAGACAGCCAACCCACAGAGGAAAAAGAGAGACTCATTTAAGAGTTATGTGAGTCAGATAAAAGAAGCTAATAAGGAGGAAGATGAAGAATCATCAGATGAGCATGCCTTTATGGCATCAGCTAAAGGTGGTAGTTTAACCTCTGAAGAGGAAGAGGAGGTTGATGAAGAAGAGCCAGATCTTGAAGCTGAGTTGGAAGCAGCTTCAAAGGAGATAATCAGAAGGGGCAGAACCATAAAAAGGTTGGAGGCTCACATAAAACAAGTTGAAGCAAAGTCTGAAGAAGCTGAAAGTCAAAATGATGAGATAAAGGCTGAACATATTGACTTGAAGAGAAGATTTGAAGAACAGATCAAAATATGTGAAGACCTTACAATAGAGCTTGGCTCAAGGACTTCAACAATTGAAGAAATGGAGATAGAGTTATTGGGACTTCAGCAACAACTCAATAAGAGTGAGAAAAACTTGCAGATGTTTGAAGTGGTAGAAGAAACAAGTTCTACAAGAGAAAAGAAGAATGAGACTTTGCCACAGAAGTTGAAAGAGAAGGCTGTGACTCAGGTGAAGATAACTGAAGAAGAGAAGATAGTTATCAAACCAAAGCCAAGGCCAAAAATGATGTATGTGGTTAAAGAGCAGCAGCCCATAGCTGCTACGTCTCAGAAAGAAAAGAAAGTCAGCCAGCAAAGGGCTACGACTGAACAGAAGAAAGAGAAGAAGGTGACTAAAATGAAAGTCACACAAGTAAAGAAGCCAGCTACGTTGCCTACACAGCAAGTGATGAGCAAGAAAAGACAAGCTGTGATCAGACCCAAGAAGAGGCAGTTTCAAAGTCATTGCCTTTATTGTGGAGTTTGGGGTCACAAGGCAATTAACTGCTGGTGGAGAAGGCCAGTATATGTCTCCAACTTAAAAAGATACGATGTTGCATACAGGGGGAGATAATACAAAATTCAAAAGAGAACACCTATCGTGAGTTCTTTTACATGCTGTAAAAAGCAAAGACACACTGACAAGGAGTGTTGGTGGAAGCCCAAACCAATAGTTTCAAAGAATAAGTTTGCTGTATTAGCAGACTTGAAACAATATGAAAGGTGCGGGCAAGATGGCTATAATGCCAAGAGATGCATGACACTTCTCCTTGAACAAGAGAAGGCACTCAATGGCACAGTGAAAACAAGTGGTGCAATCAAAGCTGTGAAAAAGGAGAAAGCTATCTTTCAGCTAGTTCAGAAGAAGGAATACAAAGTAAAAAGGGAGTTAGCTAATATAGTTGAAATTGCACTCAAAGCTGACTACAAGGATAAGTAGTGGATCTTTGACAGTGGATGCACTTCACACATGACGGGAGACCAGAGTAAATTGTCAAAGCTAAATAAGTCAACATAAGGCAGAGTCAAGTTTGGCAATGATGATTCACTCAACATCAGTGGTCAGGGGTCAGTAAACATTGGAAAAGGAAAGCTGAAAGATGTTCTGCATGTTGAAGGACTCAGATATAATCTAGCATCTGTCAGCAAACTATGCAATGAAGACCATAAGGTAATATTCACAAAAATAGGTTGCCAGATAAAGAGTAAAGAAGGCAATACTATTGCAGTTGGGAAGAGAACAACTGGAAATTTGTATGTGATTGATGAAGAAAGAGATCCTTTTGCAACTAAGACTGTGCAAGAAAGAAAGCCAAAGAAAACGTGGATTAGTGCTCATCAAGAAAATCAAATCATAGGTGACCCATCAGCAAGAGTTACAACAAAAAGAAGAATTATGGGAGCTACTGCTTTACTCTCACAAGTTGAACATAAATCTGTTGAAGAGGTTACACAAGATCTAACTAAATCTCTGTCCACAGAGCTGTTTGAAAAGCACAGAATGAGTCTGTCTGTGCGAATGCCTCCTCAAGCCTGAAAATCAGGTGAATCCTCCATCTTTACTTAGCGAGTTTTTCATATTTGTAATTGGTTGGCAAAGGGGGAGAGAAGCAACAGTGTAGGGGGAGCTGTTAAGAAAGGGGGAGTGCATATTTAGGGGGAGTTGAAATTGCTGCATGGTGGCTTTTGTTATGAGTGTTGCCAACAATTACAAAGGGGGAGATTGTTATTCCCACAGCCTTGTATGGGTTGTACTTGTTGTCAACTAGGTTTACATGTGCAAGAAAGTAAAGCCACATGGAAGGGCAAAAAGGTAAAATCACACCGAAGGCCAAGAATGTAAAACTGCTGCATAAGCCTTATTAGGGTTTCATGGAGTAGAGTATATAATGGTCTTGGAAGACAAAGAACGGGGTGTCGGCAATGAGCATTCAGCAAAACCTAGACAACCGACCAAAGAGAACACCAAACTCTACATAGAAGAACACCACCTGCAAAAGAGATCGTAGCCGCACAGTAGTCGTCGTGAACAGTACCATCGTGAACAGTAGCATCGAGAGAGAAAGAAGGAGACACTGAAAGTAGGGGCTGAACAAAGAATAGCGAACAGAGGACGGCCAAATCAGAGCCATCGTCGGGGGAAAGGAGAGAGAAAACACAGCCATCGATGGCCGAAAAATCGAGCAAACCGGCGGACGAAGAGAGAGAAACGCCCGAAAGAGAAAAACACCAAAACAGGGGGGTCGAAAGGGAGTGTAGCTGAAACGAACAACGAAGCTGTGCAGCAAAACCATGAAGGAGACCAAATCCGAATTGGTAGGAGACGAGACCAGATCAGGAATGGGTGAGAGAGATCCGGCAGCTAGAACTTGGAAGAGAGAGAAACAGACGGTCGGAAAAACAGAGAAACCAGTCGACGGGAGAGAAAACCAGGAACGGCCGAAGAAGGCTGGAGGGCAGGATGAAGAAAAGCAGACCACCGGCAAAAAAGGGAGGAAATCCGGCCAAGTGGGTGAACGGAAAAGAGAAATCCAGCGGTAAGAGAGAGAAATTTGGCTAGACAGCAAAAGAGAGAGAGAGAAATGGACAGGCGAGCCATAAAACAGTAAAGCCATGAGACAAGGAGACGGGGAGACAGTGAGACGGTGAAAGCAGGAGTTATGTGAAACAACGTAGAGAAGGAATTCAGCGAAGCATTGAAGTCAACGTATTTCCAGACTTCTTCAAGAGAGGTTACAGAGCGTTGCGGTGAACTTCTAAGCGGCAATGGAGTAGCCTTTCAATTCAACAGAGGCAAGACAAGCTAGAATAAGGGTAGACATAGTAAGTGACACTCTTTGTATTGTACTTGCTTAGTAATTGCAATATTGAAAGGAGTAGAGAATTAAAGACATCCATTGTAACCTGTATTCACAAGTATAGTGGATAGTCTCGGTAGAGGGAGAGTCCCTACCATTGTGATTAGTAGGTAGCAATAGATCTACCTTAGTCGACTTTGAGAAAGAGTTCGCTTTTAAGAAGAGATTGAAGTTGTTCACTTAACTGCGAATTGCGAATTGTGGTGATATTGATTCACCCCCCTCTCAGTATCACAAACTAGTAGATCCTAGGGAGAAGTCGGGAACTTCACGTGCGAATCCGGAAACCTGCAAAACTGGAACTACGCAAATTTGTAACGTTGTGAATCCGGAACTATGTGAATCCATACGAATCCGGAACCCTGCAAATCCGGAACTACGCGAATCTGGAACTCTACGAAACCAGAACTTCAAGAATCTAGAACTTTGTGAAACCGGAACTACACGAATCCATGTGAATCCAGAACTCTACAATTCGGAACAATGCGAATCCGGAACTCTACGAAATTGGAACTACGCAAATATGGAACTCTGTGAAAATGGAACTACGCGAATCTAGAACTCTACGTATCTGGAACTACACGAATCCAAAACTCTAGGAATCTGGAACTACATGAATCTAGAACTCTGCGAAACAAGAACTCCGTGAATCCAAAACTCTGCATATCTAGAACTACACAAATCCACACGAATCTGGAACTACACAAATCTAGAACTATACGAATCCAGATCTACGCAAATCCGAAACTCTATGACTCCGAAACTACGCGAATCCAGAACTTTGCGAAATCGGAATTACGCGAATCCACGTGATCTAGAGCTTTGTGAAACCGGAACTACACGAATCCACGTGAATCCAGAACTCTACAATTCGGAACAATGCGAATCCGGAACTCTACGAAATTGGAACTACGCAAATATGGAACTCTGTGAAAATGGAACTACGCGAATCTAGAACTCTGCGTATCTGGAACTACACGAATCCAAAATTCTAGGAATCTAGAACTACATGAATCTAGAACTCTACGAAACAAGAACTCTGTGAATCCAAAACTCTGCATATCTGGAACTAGACGAATCCACACGAATCTGGAACTACACGAATCTAGAACTATGCGAATCCAGATCTACACAAATTCGAAATTCTACGACTCCGAAACTACGCGAATCCAGAACTTTGTGAAATCGGAATTATGCAAATCCACGTGAATCTAGAACTCTGTGAATCCGGAACAATGCGAATCTGGAACCCTGTGAATCCAAAATCTACGTGAATCCATGCGAATCAGGAAGTACACGAACCTGGAACACTATGAAACTGAAACTATGCCAATTTGGCACTCTGCGAATTTGGAATTATGCGAATCCATGTGAATCCAGAACTTTGCGAATTCATAACTACACAAATCCGGAACTCTACGAAATCGGAACTACGCGAATCTGAAACTCTTCGAATCCGAAACTACACGAATCCAAAACTTTGTGAATCCGGAACAATGCGAATTTGGAACTCTGCGAATCTGAATCCATGCGAATCCAGAACTCTACGAATACGGAACTACACGAATCCAGAACTGTGCGAATCTGAAACTACGCGAATTCAAAACTTTGGGAATTCGGAACTACACAAATCCGCAACTCTATGAATTTAGATCTACGCGAATCTGGATCTCTGCGAATTCGGAACTATGTGAAATCGGAACTTCATGAATCCACTTCAATCTAGAACTCTACGAATTCGGAAGAACGCGAATCCAAAACTCTGCAAAACTAGAACTACGCGAATCCACGTGAATCTGGATCTCTGCAACTCCAGAACTACACGAATCTAGAACTCTGCGACTCTAGAACTACACGAATCTGGAACTCTATGAAACTAGACTATGTGAATCCGGAACTACGAGAATCTATGTGAATCTAGAACTTTGCAAAAACGGAACTACATGAATTTGGAACTCTGCAAGTCTAGAACTACGCAAATCCGGAATTCTGCCAAACCAAAACTACGTGAATCTGGAACTGTTCAAATCCGGAACTACGCAAATTCGGAAATGTGCGAATTCGACACTTTGCGAATTTAGAACTACGTGAATTCGGAACTGTGCGAATCCAGAACTTTGCGAAACCGGAACTACACGAATACACGTGAATCCGGAACTCTACGAATCCGAAACAAAGTGAATCTCGAACTCTGCGAAATGGGAACTACGCGAATCCATGCGAATATGGAACTCCACGAATCCGGGACTACGTGTATCCACATGAATCTAGAATTCTGCAAATACGGAATTACGCGAATCTGAAACTCTATGAAACCAGAACAATGCGAATCTGGAACTCTGCGAAACCAGAACTACACGAATCCACGTGAATTCGGAACTCTACGAAATCGGAACTACACGAATCCACATGAATCCGGAATTCTACAAATTCGGAACTCTGCGAAACGGGAGTGATGCGAATCTGGAACTCTGCGAATCCGAAACTATGCAAATCCATACGAATCTAGAACTTTGCGAATCCGAAACTACACAAATCTAGAACTCTACAAAACCAGAATTACGTGAATCCACGTGAATCTAGAACTCTGCGAAACGGGAACTATGCGAATCTGGAAGTATGCAAATCCAGAACTCTGCTAATCCGGAACTACGCGAATCTGGAACTATGCGAATCCGTGCAAATCCGGAACTTTACGAATCCAGAACTACGCAAATCTGGAACTTTGCAAATCCATGTGAATTCGGAACTACACGAAGTCGCGCTAATCCAGAACTCTATGAATCCGGAACTACGCGAATCTGAAACTATGCGAATCCAAAACTACGAGAATCCTGAACTATGTAAATCCACGTGAATCCAAAACTCTGCCAATCCAGAACTACGAGAATCCGGAACTCTGCGAAACCGGAACTACATGAATCCACTTAAATCCGAAACTCTACAAATTTGAAACAACCCGAATCTGAAACTTTGCGAAACTAGAACTATGCGAATCCACATGAATCTGGAACTTTACGAATCCGGAACTACGCGAATTTGGAACTCTGCGACTTCGAAACTACGCGAATCCAAAACTCTGCGAATTCGGAACTATGCGAATCCACGTGAATCTGGAACTCTGCGAAACCAAAACTCTACAAATCTAGAACTCTGCGAAACCAGAACTACGCGAATCTAAAACTGTGCAAATACAAAACTACGCAAATCCACGCGAATCTGGAACTCTGTGAATTTGGAACTACGTAAATTCAGAACTGTGCGAATCCTAAACAACACGAATCTGGAACTCTGCAAAATCGGAACTACACGAATCCACGTGAATCTGGAACTCTATGAATCCAGAACAAAGTGAATCCTGAACTCTGCAAAACGGGAACTACGCGAATCCACACAAATATGGAACTATGCGAATTCGGGACTATGCGAATCCACATGAATCCAAAATTCTGCGAATCCGAAACTATGTGAATTTGGAACTTTACGAAACTGGAATAATGCGAATATGAAACTCTACGAAACTGGAACTACACGAATCCACGTGAATCCGAAAATCTATGACTCTAGAACAACGTGAATCTAGAACTTTGTGAAATGGGAACAATGCGAATCTGGAAGTATGCGAATCCAGAACTACGTGAATCTAGAATTTTGCCAATCTGGAACTGCGTGAATCCAAAACTCTCCGAAACCGGGACTACGCGAATCTAGAACTACACAACTCCATGCAAATTTGGAACTCTACGAATTCAGAACTATGCGAATCCGGAACTCTGCAAATCCACGTGAATCGAAAACTCTGTGAATCCGGAACTACACGAAGTTGCACTAATCTAGAACTCTACAAATCCGGAACCACATGAATCCACGCGAATCCAGAACTCTGCCAATCCGGAACTACGAGAATCTGGAACTCTGCGAAACTAGAACTACATGAATCCACTTTAATCCAAAACTCTACGAATTCGAAACAACCCGAATCCGGAACTCTGGGAAACTGGAACTATGCGAATCCACATGAATCTGGAACTTTACGAACTGGAACTACGCGAATATGGAACTCTGCAAATCCACAACTACGCGAATCCGAAACAACGCGAACTGGAACTCTGCAAAACCGGAACTACACAAAATAGGAACTCTGTGAAAACGAAACTACACGAATCTGGAACACTGAGAAACTGGAACTACGCAAAATAGGAACTCTGTGAAAACAAAACTACACGAATCTGGAACACTACGAAACCGGAACTACGTGAATTCGGAACTCTACGTATCCTAAACTACGTGAATCCACCCGAATCTGGAACTCTGCAAATCCAGAACTACGCAAATCCAGAACTCTGCAAAACTGGAATTACACGAATCCACAGGAATCCGGAACTCTGCAAATCCGAAAAGATGCTAATCCACGCGAATCCAGAACTCTGCGAATCTGGAACTACGCGAATTCGGAACTATGCGAATCCGGAACTACGCAAATCCACGTGAATCTGGAACTCTATGAATCCGGAACAACGTGAATCCAGAACTCTGCAAATCCATAACTATGCCAATTCATACAAATCCGAAACTTTGCGAATCCGGAACAATGCGAATCCAGAACTATGGAAATTCAAAACTACGTGAATCCTAAAGTTTGCGAATTCGGACATACGCTAATCCACGCGAATCCGGAACTCTGCGAATTCAGAACTCTGCGAAACCGGAACTACACGAATCCGGAACTTTGAAAATTTGAAACTATGCGAATCCGGAACACTCCGAATTCGGAACAACGCTAATCCACGCAAATTTGGAACTGTGCGAATCTGGAACTACACAAATCCGGAACTGTATGAATCCAAAACTACGCGAATCTGGAACTTTGCGAAATAGGAACTACGCGAATCTGGAACACTGCAAATTTAAAACTACGTAAATCCAGAACTCTGTGAATGCAGAACAGTGTGAATCTCTACAAATCTAGAACTACATGAATCCACGCGAATCCGAAATTCTGTCAATCCGAAATTACCCGAATCCGGAACACTTTGAATTTGGAACTACGCAAATCTGGAATTGTGCGAATTCGGAACTACGCGAATCCAGAACTCTACGAAAATGGAACTACACGAATCCACATGAATCCGGAACTCTGTGAATCCGGAACAATGCGAATCCAAAATTCTGCGAATCTGGGACTATGCCAATTCATGCAAATCTGGAACTTTGCAAATTCGGAACAATGCGAATCCAGAACTATGGAAATTCGAAACTACATGAATCCACGTGAATCCTAAAGTTTGCGAATTCAGACATACGCTAATCCACGCAAATCCGAAACTCTGCGAATTCGGAACTCTACAGAATCGGAACTACATGAATCCGAAACTTTGCAAATTTGAAACTATGCGAATCTGGAACACTCCGAATTCAGAACAACGCTAATCCACGCAAATTTGGAACTGTGCGAATCTGGAACTACACAAATCCGAAACTGTATGAATCCAGAACTACGCGAATCTGGAACTTTGCGAAACAGGAACTAGGCGAATCTAGAACACTGCAGATTTGAAACTACGTAAATCCAGAACTCTGTGAAACTGGAACTACGCGAATCCACATGAATCAGGAACTCTGTGAATGCAGAACAGCGTGAATCTCTACAAATCTAGAACTACATGAATCCACGCGAATCCGAAATTCTGTGAATCCGAAATTATGCGAATCCGGAACACTTTGAATTTGGAACTACGCGAATCCGGAATTGTGCGAATTCAGAACTACGCGAATCCAGAACTCTACGAAAATGGAACTACACGAATCCACATGAATCCGGAACAATGCGAATCCAAAATTCTGCGAATCTGGGACTATGCAAATCCATGCAAATCTGGAACACTGCGAATTCGGAACTACACGAATCCAGAACTCTAAGAAACCGGAACTACGCGAATCACGAATCTAGAACAATGCGAATCTGGAATTATGCAAATTCGAAACTACGTGAATCCATGCGAATCCGAAACTCTGCGAATCAGGAAATACGCTAATCCACGCGAATCCGGAACTATGCGAATTCAGAACTATGCGAATTGGAAACTGTGCGAATCTGGAACTTTATGAATCTGGAATTACGCGAATTCGAAACTCTGTAAAACTGAAACTACGTGAATCCAAGTGAATCGGGAAGTCTGTCAATCCGAAACAACGCGAATTCGGAACTATGCGAATCCGGAACACTGTGAAACCGGAATGACGGGAATCCGGAGATCTACGAATTCGAAACTACATGAATTCGAAACTGTGCAAAACCGGAACTACGTAAATCCACGTGAATCCGAAACTCTACGAATCTGAAACAACGCAAATCCAGAACTCTGCAAAATTGAAACTATGCGAATCCACGCGAATCTAGAACTCTGCGAATTCGAAACTACACGAATCCACGTGAAACCAGAACTCTGCGAATCCTGAACTACGTGTTGTTCCCATAACCTTGTATAGGTTGTAATTGTTGTTAACTAGGTTTAAGTGTGCAAGAAAGTAAAGCCACATGGAAGGGTAAGAAATCAAAAGTAAAGCCACATGGAATGGCAAGAAAGTAAATCTGCCACATAAGGGCAAGAACGTAAATCCGACGCGTAGGCCCTATTAGGGTTTCATGGAAGAGAGTATATAAAGACCTTGGAAGACAAAACTAAGATAAGGCCAACACAATTGAATACACGATAAAAAGAAGAGCACGGCAAAGAAAAACCCGATAGACGAAAGAAAAAAAAGGAGAAGAGGAGCAGCTATTAAATGAAGAGAGAGAAAACACTTGGAAGAGAGAAAAGAAGCCGTCGACGGGAAGAGAGAGAAAACAAAGTAGCTGTCGAATGAAGGAGAGAAAAAAAAAGGGAGAAGAGGAGAGGTCGGCAAATTGAGCAAATCGGAGCGGACTGGCGGACGAAGAGAAAGAGAACACCGACGGCAAGAGAACGGCAGAACAGGGGTTTGACACCAAAACAGAGCAGTTGTTGAAAAAGCCGTCGTCAGAAGAGAGGAAAGGTCGACAAAATAGAAAGAGAGACAAACGAAGAGTGAGACACCATCGGAAGAGCAGACAGTAGATTTGCGATGGTGTGAGACAAACGGGTCGACATGACTGGACGGTGAGAGAGAAACCACGACACGGCAAGAGAGAGAAACAGGTCAACGACAAAACAGAGTGGACAATCGACGAAAAACTAGGACGGCCGAAATCAGATTTGGGGACTGAATGAAAAACAACCGTCGAGAGAGAGAAAGGGGAGACGGTCAAAAAAGGGAGCATAACGGCAAAAATAGACAACCGGTAGAAACCCAAGAACAGCCAAATCGAAGTCGACGGGAAGGCGAGAAAAGGAAAACACAACCAAAATTAGAGACTGCTGGACAGCAGAACAGAGGTGAACAGTAGTAAGAGAGACAAATCCGGTGGTAAGAGAGAGAAAACTGACGGTAAGAGAGAGAAATTCGGCTAGACAGCAAGAGAGAGAGAAACGGATAGGCGAGCCGTGAGACAATGAGATCGTGAGACAAGGAGAAGGGTGAGACCGTGAGACGATGAAAGCAGGAATTGTGTGAGACAATGTAGGGAAGGAATTCGGCGAAGCATTGAAAGAACTAACGCATTTCCAAATTTCTTCAAGAGAGGTTAGAGAGCGTTGCGGTGAACTTCTAAGCGACAGTGGAGCAGCCTTTCAATTCAACAGAGGCAAGAAAAGCTAGAAGAAGGGTAGATACAGTAAGTGACACTGTTTATATTGTACTTGCTTAGTAATTGCAATAGTGAAAGGAGCAGAGGATTAAGACATCCATTGTAACTAGAATTCTCAAGTATGGTGGATAGTCTTGATAAAGGAGAGTCCCTACCACTGTGGATGTACATCACATTGTCAGAACCACGTAAATCTCGTGTGTCCTTAATTTGCTTTATATTCTGTGTTTTGAATTAAGTTGTGAACACAGCTAAAGTATCAGCCAACCCATAACCTAACGAAGACCTAAACAAGAACATCCGAATTGTCTATTAGGCAAGGTGTCTGAAAGGTGACTTTGGGGACTATTGTGATTAGTAGGCAGCAATAGATCTACCTTAATCGAGTCTGAGAAAGAGTTCGCTTTTAAGAAGAGGTTGAAGTTGTTCACTTACCTGCGAATTACGAATTGTGGTGATACTGATTCACCTCCCTCTCAGTATCACAAACTAGTAGATCGTAGGAAGAAGTCAGGAACTTCAATTGGTATCAAAGCACAGGTTCACTAGTTTGAAGCTTAATAGCTTCGTGTACTAGTTTGAAAGGATCTAGAAGTTTGACTTGTACAGCATACTGAGAAATGGAGGTCACTACCAGCACCAGCACCACTTACAGCAAGAAGGTTCCAATCTTCAATGGAACCAACTGCCATATATGGAGAGCAAGAATGCAAGTGGTATTTGCAACCATGGGCATGAACATGGTGAAATGCGTACAGGAGGGTTTTGTGGCTCTGAAAGAAGGTAAAGAGCCAACCCTAGAGAAATTAAGGCAATTTGAGATAAATGGGAAGGCCTCAAACATCATCATTTCAGCATTGATAGATGCTGACTATGCTAAAGTTATGGACTGCAAATCTGCCAAGGAGATATGGGACAGATTGCAGAAAGTCTATGAAGGTGATGGCAGAATGAAGGAGGCTAAGCTTCAAGTGTTCAAGGAGAGGTATGAATCTCTCAGAATGCAGAAGAATGAGATAGTTCAAGAGTTCTTCACCAGGGTTATTGACGCTGTAAACGACCTGAGAAGTCATGGGAAGAACAAGAAGGACTTATCAATTGTGAAGAAAATTCTGAGAATTCTGCCTCAGAGGTTTGCCTCAAAGGTAGTAGCCATAGAGGAGAGTAGAGATCTCAATTCTATGTCTCTGCATGATCTCCAGTGCAATCTCATTGCATATGAGATGAGGATAAAATCAACTGAAAGCTTTGCAACAACGAAGGTATCAAAGGAGGCAGCTTTCAAGGCTATGAAGCACTTGAAGATAAAAGAAGAGGAAGAATCATCTAATGAGGATGATGATGATGATGATGAGGAAGAAAGTGAAGGTGAAGTATTGGCTTACTTCACAAGGAAATTCAAAACGGGGCCTAAGAAGGGAAAAGGACAGTTGTCCTTGAGATGTTAACATTGTGAGCAGACTGGACACTTTGCTTCTCAGTGCAAAGTCAAACTTGATGATGAAGATGAGGATGGTGATGATGAGCAGAATTCAAGATGGAGAAGATCATCATTCAAATCAAAGAAGTCTAGTAAGAAGATTGCCAACCCACAGAGGAAGAAAAGAGGCTCATTCAAGAGTTATGTGAGTCAAACAAAAAAAGCTGATGAGGAGGAAGATGAAGAATCATCAGATGAGCAGGCCTTTATGGCATCAGCTCAAGGTGGTAGTTCAACCTCTGAAGAGGAAGAGGAGGTTGATGAAGAAGAACCAAATCTTGAAGCTGAGTTGGAAGTAGCTTCAAAGGAGATAATCAGAAGGGGCAAAACCATAAGAAGGTTGGAGGCCCATATAAAACAAGTTGAAGCAAAGTTTAAGGAAGCTAAAAGTCAAAATGATGAAATGAGGGCTGAGCATATTGACTTGAAGAGAAGATTTGAAGAATAGATCAAAATATGTGAAGAACTTATAATAGAGCTTGGCTCAAGGACTTCAATAATTGAAGAAATGGAGATAGAGTTGCTGAGACTTCAGCAATAACTCAAAAAGAGTGAGAAGAACTTGCAGAAGTTTGAAGTGGTAGGAGAAACAAGCTCTGTAAGAGAAAAAAAGAATAAGACATGGCCACAGAAGTTGAAAGAGAAGGCTGTGACTCAGGTGAAGATAACTGAAGAAGAGAAGACAGTTATCAAACCTAAGCCAGGGCCAAAAATGATGTATGTGGTTAAAGAGCAGCAGCCCATAGCTGCTACGTCTCAGAAAGAAAAGAAAGTCAGCCAGTAGAGGGCTACGGCTGAACAGAAGAAGGAGAAGAAGGTGACTGAAATGAAAGTCACATAAGCAAAGAAGCCAGCTACTTTGCCTACACAGCAAGTGTGAATAGAAGAAGACAAGCTATGATCAGACTCAAGAAGAGGTAGTTCCAAGGTCATTGCCTTTATTGTGGAGTTTGGGGTCATAAGGCGAGTAACTGCTGGTAAAGAAGGCCAGTATATATCTTCAACTTAAAAAGATACGATACTGCATACAGGGGGAGACAATACAAAATTCAGAGGAGAACACCTATCACGAGTTCTTGCACATATTGTAAAAGGCAAGGACACATTGGCAAGGAGTGTTGGTGGAAGCCCAAACCAATGGTTTCGAAGAACAAGTTTGTTGTATTGGCAGACTTGGAATAGTGTGAAAGGTGCGGGCAGGATGGCCATAATGCCAAGAGATGCATGACACTTCTCCCTGAGCAAGAGAAGGAACTTAATGGCATAATAAAAACAAGCGGTGCAATCAAAGCTGGGAAAAATGGAGAAAGCTATCTTCTAGCCAGTTTAAAAGAAGGAATATAAAGGTAAAAGGGAGGTGGCTAATATAGCTAAAATTGCACTCAAAGCTGACTACAAGGATAAGCAGTGGATCCTTAATAGTGGATGCACTTCACACATGACAGGAGACAAGAGTAAATTGTCAAAGCTAAACAAGTCAAGAGAAGGCAGAGTCAAGTTTGGCAATAATGATTCACTCAACATCAATGGTCATGGGTCAGTAACCATTGGAAGAGGAAAGCTAAAAGATGTTCTGCACGTTGAAGTACTCAGATACAATCTAGCATTTGTCAGCAAACTATGCAATGAAGACCATAAGGTAATATTCATAAAAACAGGTTGCCAAGTAAAGAGTAAAGAAGGCAATACTATTGCAGTTGGGGAGAGAACATCTGGAAGCTTGTATATGATTGATGAAAAAAGAGATCCTTTTGCAACTAAGACTGTGCAAGAAAGAAAGCCAAAGAAAATGTGGACCAGTGCTTATCAAGAAAATCAGATCATAGGTGACCCATCAGCAGGAGTTACAACAAGAAGAAGAATTGTGGGAGCTACTGCTTTACACTCACAAGTTGAACCTAAATCTGTTGAAGAGGCTATACAAGATCTAACTAAATCTCTGTCCACAGAGCTGTTTGAAAAGCACAGAATGAGTCTATCTGTGCGAATGCCTCCTCAAGCCTGAAAATCAGGTGACTCCTCCATCTTTACTTTGCGAGTTTTTCAAATTTGTAATTGGTTAACAAAGGGGAAGAGAAGCAACAGTGCAGGGGGAGCTGTTAAGAAAGAGGGAGTGCATATTTAGGGGGAGTTAAAACTATTGCACAGTGGCTTTTGTTATAAGTGTTGCCAACAATTACAAAGGGGGAGATTGTTATTCCCACAGCCTTGTATAGGTTGTAATTGTTGTCAACTAGGTTTAAGTGTGCAAGAAAGTAAAGCCACATGGAAGGGTAAGAAAGTAAAAGTAAAGCCACATGGAAGGGCAAGAAAGTAAATCCGCCACGTAAGGGCAAGAACGTAAATCCGACACGTAAGCCCTATTAGGGTTTCATGGAAGAGAGTATATAAAGACCTTGGAAGACAAAACTAGGGTAAGGCCAACACAATTGAATACACGGCAAAAAGAAGAGGAGCATGACAAAGAAAAACCCGACGGATGAAAGAAAAAAAAAAAGGAGAAGAGGAGCAGCCATCAGACAAAGAGAGAGAAAACACTTGGAAGAGAGAAAAGAAGCCGTCAACGGGAAGAGAGAGAAAATGAAGTAGCTGTCGAATGAAGGAGATAAAAAAAAAAAGGGAGAAGAGGAGAGGTTGGCTATCGGAAATAGGAGAGGTCAGCAAATTGAGCAAATCGGAGCGGATCGGTGGACGAAGAGAGAGAGAACGCCAACAGCAAGAGAATGGCAAAACAGGGGTTTGATGCCAAAACAGAGCAGTTGTTGAAAAAGTCGTCGTTGGAAAAGAGGAAAGGTCGATTGAATAGAGAGAGACACGGACAAAGAGTGAGACACCATCGGAAGAGCAGACAGCAGATCTACGACGGTGTGAGACAAATGGGTTGACACGGCTGGATAGTGAGAGAGAAACCACGACACAGCAAGAGAGAGAAATGGGTCACGGCAAAATAAAGTGGACGATCGACGAAAAACCAGGATGGTTGAAATCAAATTTGGGGGCTGAACGAAGAACAACCGTCGAGAGAGGGAAAGAGGAGACGACCGAAAAAGGGAGCAGAACGGCAAAAATAGACAACCGGCAGAAACCCAAGAACGGCTAAATCGAAGTCGACGGGAAAGTGAGAAAAAGAAAACACAGCCAAAATCAAAGACGGCTGGACAGCATAACAGAGGTGAACGGCGATAAGAGAGAGAAATCTGGCTGGACGGTAAGAGAGAGCAATCCGATTGGACAACAAAAGAAAGAGAAACGAACAGGCGAGCCGTGAGACAGTGAGATAATGAGACAAGGAGAAGGGTAAGACCATGAGACGGTGAAAGCAGGAATTGTGTGAGACAACGTAGAGAAGGAATTTGGCGAAGCATTGAAAGAACTCAACGTATTTCCATATTTCTTCAAGAGAGGTTAGAGAGCATTGCGGTGAACTTCTAAGCGGCAATGGAGCAACCTTTCAATTCAACAGAGGCAAGACAAGCTAGAAGAAGGGTAGACACTGTAAGTGACACTCTTTGTATTGTACTTGCTTAGTAATTGCAATAGTGGAAGGAGCAGAGGATTAAGACATCCATTGTAATTGGAATTCTCAAGTATAGTGGATAATCTCGGTAAGGGAGAGTCCCTACCACCGTGGATGTACGTCACGTTGACGGAACCACGTAAATCTCGTGTGTCCTTAATTTGCTTTACGTTTTGTGTTTTGAATTGAGTTGTGAACGCAGCTAAAGTATCAGCTAACCCATAACCTAACGAAGACCTAAACAAGAACATTCGAATTGTCTATTAGGCAAGGTGTCTGAAAGGTGACTTTGGGAACTATTGTGATTAGTAGGTAATAATAGATCTACCTTAGTCAAGTCTGAGGAAGAGTTCTCTTTTAAGAAGAGGTTGAAGTTGCTCACTTACCTGCGAATTGCGAATTGTGGTGATACTAATTCACCCCTCTCTCAATATCATAAACTAGTAGATCCTAGGGAGAAGTTGGGAACTTCACTACGCGAATCCAGAATTCTACGAATTCGGAACTATGCAAATCTAGAACTTTGTGAAACTAGAACTACGCGAATCCAGGTGAATCCGGAACTTTGCAAATCTGGAACAACATGAATCCGGAACTACGCAAAACAGGAACTCTGCGAAAATAGAACTACACAAATCTGGAACACTGCGAAACTGGAACTATGCGAATTCGGAACTCTGCGTATCCTGAACTACGCGAATCCACCTGAATCCGGAACTCTGTGAATCCGGAACTACGTGAATCCAGAACTTTGCAATACTAGAACTACGCGAATCTAAAACTCTGCGAAACTGGAATTACACGAATCCACGGGAATTTAGAACTTTACGAATCCGGAAAAACGTGAATTCGGAACTCTGCAAATCCGAAAAGATGCTAATCCACGTGAATCTAGAACTTTGTGAATCCGGAACTACACAAAACCGAAATTGTGCGAATCCAGAACAACACGAATCTAGAACTTTGCGAATCCGGAACTACGCGAATCCACGTGAAATAAGAACTTTATGAATGTAGAATAGTGGGTTTTTTTGCAAACCCAAATGTTGTAATTGTTGGCAACACTCATAATAAAAGCCATTATGCAGCAATGACAACTCCCCTTAAATATGCACTTCCCCTTTCTTAACAGCTCCCCTTGCACTGTTGCTTCTCTCCCCTTTTGCCAACCTATTACAAATCTGAAAAACTCGTAAAGTAGAGATGGAGGATTCATCTGATTTTCAAGCTTGAGGAGGCATTTGCACAGATAGACTCAATCTGTGCTTTTCAAATAGCTCTGTGGACAGAGGTTTAGTTAGAATATCTGAAATTTGATCTTTAGTGCCAACATACTCTAACTGAATTGTACCCTATTCCACTTTATCTTTGATGAAGTGATACCGAATGTCAATATGCTTACTCCTTGAATGTTGAACCAGATTCTTGCTGAGATCAATAACACTTTGATTATCACAAAGTACACTCATTGGTAACTTCACTTCAACACCCAAGTCTGCCAATTGTCTTTACATTCATATCACTTGAGTACATGCTGCACAAGCAGCCATATACTGAACCTCAGCTGTGCTCAAAGCAACACTGTTTTGCTTTCCACTTAACCATGCAACACACTTTGAACCCAAATAGAAGCTGCAACCACTGGTTGATTTTCTGTCATCAATACTTCCTGCCCAATCTACATCATTGTGTGCTCGTAGTTTTACAGAATCCATGGCCGGATACCACAAACCCATTTCCAGTGTCCCTTTGAGGTATCTTAGGATTCTTTTCACCGCTAACACATAAGATTCCTTAGGAACAGCTTGGAATCTGTTGGCAATGCACACAGCTTGCATAAGATCAAACCTTGATGCTGTAAGGTACAGAAGGCTCCTTATCATCTTCCTATACTCTGTAAGGCTTGTACTCTTTCCCTCCTGATCTTTTGTTAACTTGCAACCCACTGTCATAGGGGTACTGATAGGTCTGCTATCCTTTGTACCAAACTTTTTCAACATCTCTTTGGCATATTTTGTCTGAGAAATAAAAATACCTTCTTCACACTGTTTTATCTGTAATCCAAGAAAGTAATTCATTTCTCCAATCAACAACATCTCAAATTCCTCACTCATCTTCTGTGCAAAATCTTGGCATAGCTCAAAGTGATCCCCTCCAAAGATGATGTCGTCCACATATACTATAGTTATCAGCTGGCCTTTCTCTAAGTTGAACACATATAGGTTATTATCAATTGTTCCTCTTATGAAGTTCAACCTTCTCAAATACGCATCCAGCCTGCTGTACCATGCTCTTGGGGCTTGTTTAAGGCCATACAAGGCTTTCTTCAGCTTGCACACGTGTGTCTCATCCTCAATGATTTGTACTCCATCGGGTTATTCAATATACACTTCTTCTTTCAGGAGCCCATTCAGAAAGGCTGATTTTATATCCATCTGATAAACTTTATACCTCTTATGTGCTACCAAAGCTAGGAACATTCTAATAGTTTCTAACCTTGCCACTGGTGCAAAAGTTTCATCAACATTTACTCCTTCTATCTGAGTGTAGCCTTTGCAAACTAGCCTAGCCTTGTTCCTCACCACCTTGCCATCTTCATTGTGTTTATTTCTAAACACCCATTTTGTTCCTATGACATTTTTGTTAATGGGTCTTGGAACCAGCTCCCATGTATCATTCTTCTCAATTTGATCTAGCTCCTCATTAATAGCTTTGACCCAGGCTTTGTCTTGTGTAGCCTCTTCAACAGATTTAGGTTCAATTTGTGAGAGTAAAGCAGTAGCTCCCACAATTCTTCTTCTTGTTGTAACTTCTGCTGATGGGTCACCTATGATCTAATTTCCTTGATGAGCACTGGTCCACATTTTCTTTGTCCTTCTTTCTTGCATAGTCTTAGTTGTAAAAGGATCTCTTTCTTCATCTTCAGACTCACTCTTCTCCGAGTCTGAACTTACTTCTTATTCCTTTTCTTTAAGTTGGTCTGATTCTTCATCTACATTGAAGTCATCTTCTTCATTGTCCTTAGCTTCTACATTCTACATTGTTTTCCAGTTCTCATCTATTCTCACATCACTGGACGTGATCACTTTTCCCAGCTTATGCAAGAAAACTCTGTAACCTTTTGTCTTTGCTGAGTATCCCATAAAGATGCCTTCATTAGACCTAGCATTGAATTTTCCCAAGTTTTACTCCTTATTCTTCACAAAACATGGGCTGCCAAAGATTTTGAGATACTTGGTTGTTGTCTTCTTCCCACTCCATAGCTCATATGGAGTCTTACCAGTATTGGGCCTTAGTAAGACTTTATTTAGTAGATGTACGACTGTAAATGTTGCTTCTGTCCAAAATCTTGTGTGAAGCTTGGATTCCAACAATAGAGTTCTTGTCATTTCAACCACAGCTCTATTTTTCCTCTCTACCACCGCGTTTTGTTGAGGTGTTCTTGCTACTGCCATCTGATGGTGAATACCATACTTCTCAAGGTAATCTTCAAAAGTTTCATTTGTAAATTCAGTGCCTTGATCTGACCTCAATACTTTGATCTTCCTTCCACTCTCATTTTCAGCCAATCTTCTGTATCTCTTGAAGCAATTCAGAACTTCTAACTTGTTTTTGAGGTGCATGATGCAGGTCCTTCTGGAATAATCATCAACAAACAAGATGAAGTACCTCTCACCATTCAACCCTTTTGTCCTCATCATTCCACGCAAATCAGTATGCACAATGTCAAGCACTGCTTTAGAACTGAACTCTTTGGTCTTATACTACTTTCTAGCATGTTTTCCTTTAAAGCATGCTGAGCAAACATACTCTCTCTCTCTCTCTCTCTCTCCTAAGGTTGGGAATGTCTCTGATTGCATGAGTAGTGGTCAACTTCCTCATGTTCTTTTGTGTTAAGTGTCCCAGCCTCCCATGCTGAACAAGTTAAAACTTCTGGAGCTCTTCAAACTGGTACACCATGCTGTTAAGCTTTATCTTGGTGAACCTGTGCTTTGATACCAATTAAAGTTCCCTATTTCACCCTAGGATCTACTAGTCTGTAATATTGAGAGGGGGATGAATCAGTATCACACCCTTTAAAAACACTGATAACTTAAGCCAAAGTATTTTACTTCTTTCATGGAAGAAAGTATATAAAGACCTTGGAAGACAAAATTAGGGAAGGCCAAAACAATTGAATACACAGCAAAATACAAAAGTGTGTGGACAGCCAAATAGAGAAAACAAAAAAATACAACATACAACCAAAGCACACTAACGGTAAGCAAACGGCAGAACAGGGGACGGCAAAATAGAAAAGAAGCAGCCATAGTGAACAGTGTAGTCGTTGTGAACAGTAGTCGTCAAGTAAACAGTAGCCGCACAGTGAAGCCGTCAGACGAAGAGAGAGAAAACACTTGGAAGAGAGAGAAAAGAAGCCGTCGACGGGAAAAGAGAGAAAACAAAGTAGTTGTCGGACGAAGGAGAGAAAAAAGGGAGAAGAGGAGAGGTCGGCTGTCAAAAATAGGAGAGGTCGACAAATGGAGCAAATCAGAGCAGACCAGCGGACAAAGAGAGAGAGAACACCGACGGCAAGAGAATGGCAGAACAGGGGTTCAACGCCAAAACAGAGCAGCTGTTAAAAAAGATGTCATCGGAAAAGAGGAAAGGTCAACAGAATCAAGAGAGAGAGACGAACAAAGAGTCTTTTTGTAATTTTTTATTATTCATCCAATAGTTGAAATACCAAAAAGGAATTAGCCCTCAATCATGATGTCTTATCCTCCCTGTACAGCCTTCCCTAACGCCTAATGAGCTAGTGACTTCATGTGTTTATGTCTTTGTAACTTCCTACAATGTCCTTTGCTTGCCATGCACCAGTACTCAGAGCTCGCTTGCTCCTTTCCTCGACAACCCAATAGGAGCCGCCTTGAGTTATGCCTACGGTTTGCTTATAAATCAAACCTTCTTGACGTGCACGAAGGCAAGATTCTATAGAATAAAATTGTAGGTTATATTAAAAATTAAAATAAAATAATTTTAAGTTGTATATTTAATATTATTTTTAAAAAATGAAATTTTTTTTTATTAATTTAAAATAAAATAAAATATATTTGATTAAAAGTTGAATTATCAAAATTAATCTCTCAAAAAATTATTATATTTTTAAAATTACTTACTAAAATATTTATAATATTTCTACAATAATATGATAGCTAAAAAGATATTTAATAGAATAATAGAGAAGTCTGGATAAGAAAAGAAACTTTTATATGTTAACCAGATACCAAATTCTCATTATTTATAAAGGTAATAATAATTTTTAACTAATATGTACCTTTAGTCTAGTAATTAAAAATCTGATCATTAAAGAATAGTCATGACATGCAAGAAATAAGTATTTGAGGTAATTAAATTAGCAGTTATATGTTTTTGTACTCATATAACTCACCTGGGTTCAAAACCTAAGTGATAAAATTTTTCATAATTTTGTTTTTATTTTGATTTTTCAAAACCTAAATAAGAAAGCATTATACTATTTTGATTTTTCAAGATTTTGATTCCAATGATGACATTTATCTTATTCATGTCTTTTATATTGAAATTACTAAACAAAACATTTTGATAACTTCAACTTGTTATACGTCAGTCCCAAAAATTGGCATGTCATCACATATAAAAAGATAATAACACCTTTTCCTTCTTTAAATTTGCTATAAACATATTTATTTGATTTATTAATCTTGGATACGTTAACAAGTACCACTTGATCAAATTTTTGGTACCATTACTTACGTACTTGTTTTTGTCTTATAAGGTTTAACCAACACACTTTTTTCTTTTAATTAGGCACAACAAATTACTTTATATACACTTCTTCTTCTAATTCACCATTTAGAAATATTGCATTCACATCTGTTTGATAAATTACTAGGCTATGAATCGAGTCAAGTGCAAAGAGTAGTTTGATTGTGATAATTCTAATCATTATTAGTGTATATGTATCAAAATAATCAACATCTTACTTTTTTCTAAAGCCTTTTGCAACTAATTTGACTTTAAACTTATCAATGGTTCCATTTACCTTAATTTTCCTTTAAAAAATCTATTTACATCTAATTGGATTTGTATCAAATGAGAGGTTCACTAATTTTCAGGTTTTGTTACTCATAATTTAATCTATTTCATCATTTATCAATTCTTTTCAAAATACAACATCTTGTAATTTTATGGCTTGATTAAATGTCTTGAGATCATCTTCAAGATTAAAGTAATATAGAATTTGGATTACTCACTTATTCTCTTATTCTTTTTATGAAGAACATAAAGTACAAAACTAAAAAACTTTGTTTTTTTTTTTTTTGGCCAATGCATCATTTTCCTTATTAGGAATTTATTTTTAGTTTAAAATTTTTAAAATAAATATGAACCTATTTTTATTAAAAATAACATCCCTTAATTATATCATTGTGTTAACAGACATAGAGTTATTAAATTGTATAATTATGAATTAATAAGTCTTACTATTGTGAGTATATCTTAAGAAGATATACTTAATTTCTCTTTTACCTAATTTTTTTCCTTTTGAGTTTAGGAATTTTAATAATTACTATACAATTTTAAATTTTTAAGTAATTAAGGTTTGATTTCTTTTTATTTTAGAACTCATATTAGGTTATTTTATTCCTTTTTGTTGGAACTCTATTCAAAATAAGGGATGCTATAAGCAATACTTCACCCTAAAATCTATGGCTCATGCTAGAATTTAACAACATAATATTAATCATTTTCATTAATGTTCGATTTTTATGTTTAGAAGCATTATTCTGTTTTGTTGTGTAAGAAACAGTTGTTTGATAATTCATTCACATGAACTTAAATAATACATTGTTATAATATTCCTCTCATTTATCAAATCGTAAATATTTAATAACAGATTCATATTACAACTAAATTTCAAATTTATAAATTTTTGAATTTTTTAAGAATTATATTTTTAGTATGTATTAATAAACATAACAAAATTTAAAGTAATCATTTATAAATGTCACAAACTATCTCTTTCCTCTTAGTATCAGTGTGTTATGCAAATCACACATATTATTATGAATTATTTTTGATATATTTAAAGATATTTGAATGCTTGAAAATGTACTTCTAGTTATTTATGTTAATATACAAGTTGTGTATTTATATTTGAATGCATTAAAATATGACAATAATTTTAATTTAACCATCTCTTGTATTCTTTTTAAATTTATATAACCTAATTTATTATATTATAAAAAAAGAATGCATAAGTATAAATATTAACATTATTATTATGCATCAGTACTGAGTTTGAACATTTCATTACAAAGGTAAGTATTTCCTATAAACATACCTCCTTTTAAAAAAATAAAGTTATTAATCTCTAATACAAGTTTAAATAGATATTTGTTTAAGAAAACCACCAAAAACTAGAATTTTCCCAACTTTTAGAATATAAAATATATTCATAAAAGCAATGACTCTCCCATAAGTGAATTGCAATACTACATCCTTACTTCCATAATAAGAACTACAATAGAATTTCTCATATACGTAACAATATCATTAATTATTAGTTTTAATCCTTTAACAAAACTTTTTCTCTTACAAATATGTTGGATAGCCTTAGAATCAATCCACCAAACTTTAGTAACCATTTTCTTATTTGTTACTTTAGCAAAAACTTACTTTTTTTTTTCTTTTTTAAAAAGATGACATTTAAATTTATAATGTCATTTCTTTTAATAAAAATGACATTTGTCATTTTTTTTACCTTTTATATTACTTTTTGTCACCATTGGATTGACTTTTCCTTTTATTAAAGAACTTGCTTAATTATCCTTCCTTGATTATATGTATTTTTGAAATATGAGAGACTTAATATTTGTTTTTTTCTTGCATGCGAAACTTTTCTTTTACATAAATGTGATTAACAATCTTTTAAAGAGAAATATCTTATGTTTTATGCTTTGGATTTCTCTTGAAATCTTTTCATAAAGAAGACAAGTTGTGCATTATTGAACTCACAATAATAGTTTCATCCATAGGTATTTTGTATTATGAAAGTGATTAACTATTCTTTCAATTTCACTTTTTCCATTATTAGTTAATTATTAGTGATCTTATAATTATTAAATTTAAAAATAAAGAATTTCTTACTCATTACAATCTTTTACATATATTTTGTCTCTAATTTCTTTGTAGTTTAAAAATTATAATATACATCAAATAATGAATTGCTTATTACATTTAAGATATATTCTTTATATATCTTATCATCAAATTTAAATTTTTGTCTTATCCTAGTATTAGCAATAGACTTATTTTCTAACTCTTTTGGTTTTGTAATATTTAGAACATATGCTAATTATAATGATATTAACATAATATGAACCCTTTTTTATTAACATATAAAATTTTCTCCATTAAACGTATCTAATTTCATGAAATTAAAAACTAACTTATTTAATGTTCTAACCATAGCATGAAAATTTTACTTTAAAATTATAGAAGAAATTATGGGCTATATTAAAAATTGAAAGAAAATTACATCAAGTTATGTATTCAATGTCGCTTTCATTAAGACAAAATTCACCCTCACTAATTTGTAATAGAGGTTTATGTAAATTCTCTCATAGGATAAAATGAAGTACATCTAATTAGATATTACATTACTAAAATTAAACTCTAGAGAAATTGGTGTATTCTTTGAATTGCTTTTTAAAACGTTTATAATATTTCTACAAGAATATTATAGATAAAAAAATCTATGATGAAATAATGAAGAAATTTAGAAAAAAAAAAGAAATTTTCATATGTTAAAAAAAAAGAAATTTTCATATAATATTTCATCGGTATTTATAAAAATAGTGATGACTTTTAATTAATAGGCATATTTAGTTTAGTGGTTAAGAACTTGACTATTAAATAAATAATTATGAGTTTAAATACTAAAAGGTGTAACTTTTCTCAATTTTCTATCATTTATTTTAACATACACATTTTTAGTTATTTATTTTTTGTTACATCTATTGATCAATGAATATAACAAATAATTATTTAAGGTAGTTAAATTAGTAGTTATGTGGTTTTGTACCTAAGCACACAATGCATATGAGTTCATAACCTAAGTGATATAATCTTTTATAATTGTATTTTTATTTTGAAAAGGTCCAACAAATTCCTAAAAAAGTTTACGATAAGTTTGGGTATTAAAGATAATTGAATAACTATTCCATTGATAATGGTCATCCTTATTATCTACTAATTGATTCTACCTTAAAAGCGCATGGAAAATGGGTCCAAACCAACTAATTTATGTCACTCTACTCAAGTCATATTGTGTCACAAAATCTATTACCTAACCATCAATGATATTACTAAGAGTTATCCACAAAAGGGACATATGTTCGATTAACGTATATATATATCTATATATATATATATATATATATATGAAACCATCATTGATAATGGGTTATAGCGCATCATTGATTAGGTTTTACGAAGTATATTCATGCCAAACATGATTAGATCTAATAATAGTAAAGATGACCTCACAATGCATTCAATATTTTCTATTGAATAAGCAAATTGATAAATGAATACGTGAAATTGTATTAGTAAAATATCTAAAGTCACTTTAAAGGGTACAAAAGTATATTCATTGAAGAAACTATTATTAACCCACTGGCTGAATTATCAATAAAGAAGCTAGTCAAACTAATAATTCAATTAACTTTATTTATTGTTTGAGTCAATGAAGAAGCTAGTTTATCAGATTAAAAGAAAATGTCGAATCAAATTAGAAGATACTCCCCATGAAAATAGATAACAAGTTTGCTTGATAAAAAATAGCGTAAATAAAATTCATTAGTTAAATAAAGAATAGTTGATTTTCATAATTCAACGTCAATGTAAATACATTACTTATCAATTAACTTAATGTTTTCAGATTTGAAGAAGTGAAATTTATTTTCAGTGCGTTCAAATGATACCCAAAATGTTAATATGTGGGGTGCCGAACAATATGTAGTATTATTAAGTGAAATGATGCTGAAAATGAAAAATAAAATGTGGGAGTGCAAGTAGAAATGTCACCATGATGAGAAACGAAACGAAGTACATAAAACAAAACGAGGTAAACAAAGCCGGGTCAACAACAGAAGTAACCGTGACTCGTCGGCCTGCCTCACTGACGACACACCTAAGGGCATGCTCTTATTTTTTTCCGATCTCTAGCGGCTCGTACGGTCACACCCCCTAACGACCGAACGAGTAAAGAAAATTTACAAAACAGGGGAACAACACATTATCAATGAACTGGGTGAGCCACAGCATGCAGAGGATGCTTCATCTCACAAGACAGTTTCAGGAGCTCACTTAGATCAACCGGCCGGGCTGCATGTTGATCCCATTTGAAATGGCTCACCAGCTGGGCCACCCAATGTGTGACAGTGACGTGTTAGAACTTTTCTAGAATTTCTTTTTATGAAATTCATATTTCTGTAATACAGGATCTTTCTTTATGCGAATACTAGCAATAAAACTGTAACAAAATCAACATACCATTGTCCATTATGCTGATGTCCCGTAGCGAAGACGAGAATCCTCCCTTCTTCTGTTACTTAACGCTTCTCTCTTTTCTCCTACTCTTCCCTTTCTTTTCTTTACGTTTTCTCTTTGATGGTTAAGAGTACCAGGAAAGGTCCGTAATAACATATATATATATATAGATACACATCCTTCCTTTCCTGTAACCGTTACCTTAATTAGGAAGACCCTCCCTTTCTGTAACAGTTATCTTAAATGGGAAAACCCCTTTTCCTGTAACAGTTATCTTAAATGGGAGGAAACTCGTCTTCCTGTAACGGTTATTCTTAATAGGAAGATATTTCTCTTCCTGTAACGTTTATCCTTAATAGGGAGAGTGGAGGGATTTTAAACCCGATGACCCAAATTGCCATTATGCCTAACCGACCATCATATTAGGCCTTTTATTTTGGGTCATACTTTAAATAATATGGGCCACTCATTTTAATTAATTTAACAATCTCCCACTTGGCCCATGTTATGACTTGATGAATCAATAACAGATAAGTGCGCACAATCCTTAAAGATCATCAAATCACAATACTTAATTGAATTAAAATGATCGGATCATGGCGGTCACACATCTTTCATTCAGCGACATGATTCCTTCCATGTATCACATAATCATCATAATTCATAATAACCTTACTGAGGAACATTAAAACTTTAAATTGTCATTCCTATATATGTCATTAGTTATCTCACAAACTATAATTGTATACAACTGAACAGAGATAACAAAGCACAAGCAAAACCATAACCTTAATTGAATTCACGAGTGTCATAATAATATGAGCATCCTAAAATATTGGCTTTCAAGAGAATGAGGACCTGTCCATAATGCCTATCCGATCAACATGTCCAATAAATGTTTTCGGTGGCAAACCTTTAGTTAACAGGTCCGCTATTATCAATTCAGTACCAATATGCTCAATAGACACTCTATGGTTTTGCACTTCTTCCTTAATAGATAGGTATTTTAAATCCATATGTTTCGCACCTTTAGAATACCTATCATCCTTTAGAGAAGAAACTGCTGCGGAATATCACAATAAATTCTTAACGGCTTTTCTATAATGTCGACCAAACAAAGCCTTAAGATAAAATTCCGCAACCATAATGCATGAACAGTAGCCTCAAAGCATGCTACAAATTCAGCCTCCATAATGGAAGTGGCAATGACAGACTGCTTCCCACTTTTCCATGAAACTGCTCCTCCATTCAGCAGAAACATGTAACCAAATGTAGATTTCCTCAAGTCTACACATCCATTATAATCTGAATCCGAATAGCCTACTACTTCAAGATGACTTGATCTTTTATAAGTAAGCATATAATTTTTGGTGCCTTGTAAGTACCTAAGTACTTCCTTTTTGGCTTTCCAATGATCTATTCCAGGATTACTTTGATATCGGCCTAACACTTTAACTGCGAAACTGATATCCGGCCGAGTACATGTTTGCGCATACATCAGGCTTCCAACCAGTGATGCATAGGGAATTGATTCCATTGCTTTCCGTTCCAAATCATTCTTTGGACATTGCAATTCACTGAACTTGTCCCCTTTCTGAATTGGAACTATTCTTGTTGAGCAATTTTCCATTCTAAATCTCTCTAATACTTTATCGACATAACCTTTCTGAGACAATCCTAACAATCCTTGTGATCTATCACGGAATATCTCTATTCCTATCACATAGGATGCCTCATTCATATCTTTCATTTCAAAAGTATCAGAGAGAAATTTCTTTACATCATGTAACAAACCCATGTCATTAGCAGCCAAAAGAATGTCATCGACATATAGGATTAATATATTGAACTTGCTCCCACTGACCTTCATATAGATACACTGATCAACGGTGTTCTCTACAAAACCGTATGACGTAATGGTATTATTAAACTTAATATACCATTGTCGGGAGGCTTGTTTCAGTCCATATATCGATTCCTTTAATTTACACACCAAATTTTCTTGCCCAGTGGTGGTGAAACCTTCAAGTTGGTCCATATACACTTTTAAGTCACCATTCAGAAAGGCGGTCTTTACATCCATTTGGTGAAACTCTAGATCATTATGAGCCACCAAAGCCATAATAATTCTTAAGGAGTCTTTCTTAGAGACTGGAGAGAAAGTCTCCTTATAGTCAATACCATCCCTTTTAGTGAAACCTTTGACAACAAGTCTGGCCTTATACCTTTCGATGTTACCTTTCGAGTTTCGGTTGGTCTTGAAGACCCACTTACAGCCAACTCGTTTTAATCCTTCAGGTAACTCTACTAGTTCCCAGACTTGATTTACATCCATCGATTTCATCTCTTCCTTCATGGCATTGAACCACCTTTCAGAATCATTACATTCCATGGCTTGTTTAAATGAGACTGGATCTTTATCAATGCTCAATTTCGATTCATGCTCAAGTGAGTAAACCACATAATCATTCGAAACAACTGGCCTTTTCTGTCTTGTAGACCTCCGTAATGTCATTTCTTGTGGTATCACTTGTTCATTTGTAAATTGAACATTGTCACTTGGTTCATCTCTTATGTGTTCACTTTGCGTGTTTCAAGTATCAATTCATTGTCCTTGCATGTCACGTGACTGTGATGCAACATAAGGAACAATAATTTGAGTAGAAACACTGGGTGTGGGGATACCAACTTGAGTAGGAGTACTCACTGTGGATCTTTCGTTTTGTAATTCTTTAATATCCACCTTTTGTGATTCCCCACTCCCACTGAACTGGCCACTTTCAATGAACCGAGCATTACCAGACTCAACTATTCTAGTACTATAGTTAGGACAATAGAACCTGTACCCTTTCGACTTTTCAGGATAGCCAATGAAATAACCATTTATGGTTCTTGCATCAAGCTTTCCTTCATGTGGATTATATATCTTTACTTCTGCTGAACAACCCCAAACATAGAGGTGTCTCAAACTGGGTTTCCTTCCTGTCCATAACTCGTAAGGAGTTTTGGAGATAGCCTTACTAGGAACCCTGTTCAGCAGATATGCAGCAGTCCTTAATGCATGCATCCACAAGGATAAAGGTACAGTACTATAATTCAACATGCTCCTAACCATATCCATAAGTGTGTGATTCCGCCTTTCCGCTACACCATTCTGTTGTGATGTACCAGGCATTGTATACTATGCACATATGTCTCGACTTTCAAGAAGTTTTGCAAATGGACCAGGACATTGTCCACTTTCATTGAACTTTCCATAATATTCACCACCCCTTTCTGACTTAATCACTTTTACTTTTCTATCTAACTGCCTTTCCACTTTATCAATAAACACCTATACGGTGTTTACTGACTGAGACCTTTCATGCAGTAGATATAAGTAACAATACCGTGAGTAGTCATTTATAAATGTGATGAAATATTTCTCACCACCCTATGTTGGGATATCAACTGGGCCACAAATATCAGTGTGTATCAATTCTAAAGGCTCACTGCTTCTTATGGCTGGGTTCTTTAATGTATGTCTTGTTTGTTTCCCTTTTATACAATCAATACATACATCCCAATTAGTAAAATCCAATTGAGGCAGAATATCACATTTCACCAACCTCAATATCCTTTCTTTGGATATATGACCCAATCTTTGATGCTATAAGAAAGCAGAACATTACGTTTGTTACCTATACTATGCTCAACAAGAAATATGGAATCAGTAAACATTGCATCAAGATTAAAACAATACAAATCATCAATCAAAGTACCAGATCCATAATAGTACGAATGTCTATACAATGAAAATGCACCGTTTCCAATCTTGAGGTTAAATCCCACTTCATCCAACTTTACAACAGAAACTAAATTTCTAACACATTCAGGAACGTAGAGACACTTTTCTAGATCCAAACAACACTTAGTGTCCAAGATCAATCTGTACGTCCCAATTCCTTCTATTCGTGCCTTCATTCTGTTTCCCATATAGAGGAACTTCTCAGTTCCTGTTATGGGCTGGATTAAAAGGAATCCCTACATAATATGTGACACATAAATAGTAGCTCCAGAGTCTAACCACCAAGTATTATTGGACACCTTTTTGAAGTGACCAATCTTTTCGCAGAAGAAGCATTTCTGATCCTTTTGGATCTAACCTCCAGTGACTTTTATAGAGGTTTTATCCTTCTTCTTATTTTCCTTATGTGGTTTAGACTTCCTACCACTAGCATCATTACGAACGATGAGGTGAATGGAGTGATCCTTCATCTTCTTTAATCTCCCTTCCTCCTGAACCAACATGGCCTTAATTTCCTAAAAGTTCCATTTTTCTTTAATAGTGTTATAATTCACTTGGAACTGGCCAAATTCAGGAGGAAGTGAGTTTATGATGAATTGAACCAAAATGATTCACTCACATCCATGCTCATTGTTTTCAACCTTGCTGCTAGATTAGCCATACTAGTCACATGATCATGAATGGGCTGTGACCAATCAACTTTCTTGGTCGTCAGCTCACTCATTAGGGTTCCTACGATGGATTTATCAGTTATATCTGATTGAGAGTATTCCTTAATTCTCATCAGAAATTCCCTCGTATTTTCTGTCTTAGGCATCGATGGCTTTACATCAAATTCAAACTCAGCCTATTGGACCATACCCAAGCCTCATAAAAAGACTTATCAGATTCTGTACTGGTCCTTGTAATGGCTGCAGGCTTTTCATCTGAAATGACTGCTAAGTCCAAGCCCAATATACCCAAATGAAACTGAATATGCTCAGACCATTCTGCATAATTCAGTCCATTGAATTTGATCATCGAATTACCTAAGGCGAATAAATTACTGGAAGTTGCAAACATAATCCAATTTACACTTTAATGCTTTGAGAAACTCTAATGGATTCAGATACACTATAAACTTTAATCATGTATTTAAGTTCACCTTTGGGTAATCCTTAAATACATACCTTTAATCAATAATGATGCTAATTTAAATATACTTTAATAGATCAATCAATCATACTAGAGTTAACATGAATATTATCTTTGGATATACAATCATATTTACCCAGTATGTCAATTAATCCCCTTTAATGTCATTAATTACAAGCAATGATCCATTTTTGGATGATCTCCTAACTTCATAATTAATAACCACAATTGTTCATTTCAAAACATTTCATTAGCATCCAAGAAAATGAACAATTAAAATTCACAATCAACTGTTCAAATCCTTTCAAAGCCAGACCACTTTGGTGACTAACAAGCTTTCAATATTTGACTCATGTTGATATGAATTCAATAAACTTTAAAAAAAATCTTCATTACGAAAATTTAAATTTTCTGTGGGAGTTTTTCAATAACCGCTTTTCACGTGATATGGTATCCATTCGGACCCTAACACCATCATACTACAGGTGGAACCCGCGTACTAGGCAACCCACGACACGCTCCGGTCGCACTGGCGGCACCACCGTTCCGCCGCCTCCGGCCGATCGACCCACGGTGGCGGTACCACCGTGCTGCGGGCGTCGCCCGCAGCACGCTCCACGGCCAATCGACCCACCGCCTCCGATCGAGCGACCCCCGCTGGCAGCATCACTGTTCTGCGGGCGTCGCCCGCATGCTGCCTCCGAGCACCGGCGCAGAGTCCAGACCGACGTCGCAGTCCAGACCCGCGCCCAATCCGGTCATTCGAAGGGGTCTCCGTCGACAACCAACCCCGTTCGTCGGTTCTCCCCGACTTTGCCTCTGACGGACGAACATGGGGCGAACCAACCTGTTCGGGTCGGGTCTCCGAAGCAACATGGGTCCGCAGCGTCACCCGGAATCGCGATTCCCCGGGAGACCTTTCCGCCGCACTCACCCGACCGACCTGGATCCCGTCGCCACCAGGAAGAACGTTCTTCCCCTTTCTGCCGTGCCCAATCCGTTCGGGTCGGCGGGTGAACCCGGAAACACGAGGCCGATCCGCCATACCCAGATCCGTTCGGGTCTGGCGGCGTACCGTCCTCGTGCTGGCTTTCCCTTTTCCTTTCGATGTCGGCCGTTGGCCGGTGCTGACTTTCCATGGCCGGCGTTTCCCCTTTCCTTTCGACGCCGGCCGTTGGCCGGCGTTTCCCCGTTCAACGCCGGCCGTTTTCGTTGTCGTGCAGTAAAAGAGACCAAAAAAATTATTTTTGCGTGCGTCGTCATTTCGTTTTTCATTATACGCAAAAATAAATAAATCAAAATATGACACAAACAGACAAAGAAAAACAAATTACAGTATTCGTAGACCCGCTCTGATACTAATTGTTAGAACTTTTCTAGAATTTCTTTTTATGAAATTCATATTTCTGTAATACAGGATCTTTCTTTATGTGAATACTAGCAATAAAACTGTAACAAAATCAACATACCGTTGTCCATTATGCTGATGTCAAGACGAGAATCCTCCCTTCTTCGGTTACTTAACGCTTCTCTCTTTTCTCCTACTCTTCCCTTTCTTTTCTTTACGTTTTCTCTTTGATGGTTAAGAGTACCAGGAAAGGTCCGTAATAACATATATATATATAGATACACATCCTTCTTTTCCTGTAATCGTTACTTTAATTAGGAAGACCCTCCCTTTCTGTAACAGTTATCTTAAATGGGTAACAGTTATTTCTTATAACGGTTATTCTTAATAGGAAGATATTTCTCTTCCTGTAACGTTTATCCTTAATAGGGAGAGTCCTAAATTACCATTATGCCTAACCGACCATTATATTAGGCCTTTTATTTTGGGTCATACTTTAAATAATATGGACTACTCATGTTAATTAATTTAACATGACGAGCCCTAGGCTCCGGCCGGGACACACCCGTCGCCCAGCTCCAAACGGTGCAAGCCTAAGATCAGAGCCCCTGACGTCCACGTCTTCCTCCAGGAACCTCTCTGGCCTGAACTCAAGTGGGTTCGCCCACACTTTGGGGTCATGCGTGATGGCCCACATGTTGACCATGGCAGTGGTGTGCGCCGGGACGATCATTCCGTTGCTGAGCTGGACGTCTGATGTGGACAATCTCGCCCACGACAAGAGTGGGCCAGGGGGTGGATTCTGAGAGTCTCTTTCACGACAGCCTGCTGATAGGGCAACTTTGCCAATCCAGCGTCTGTCAACTTCCCACCCTGGGCAGCCACGTCTGCAATCTCTGCTCTCACCTTCTCTTGAACCCGTGGGTGCAACACCAATTCCGCCATAACCCACTCGGTTAATAGTGCAGTAGTATCGGTTCCTCTAAAAATTATTTCCTGCCATTAATAATGATAATAAATTAATCAGGCACAAAACAATAATAAAAAATGTACACAATTAATAATTAACAAATAATGTGAAATATCACCCCACAAAATTATTTATCACAAAACAATATTTTTACTAAAATAAATATTGTTTAATGTTTTATTGATTAAAAAAAATCATTCGTATGATTAAATAAAAAAAAAAGTATTCCAACAGTTCGGTTTTTTTTTGGTTGATATTTTACGTTGATCTAGTCGACATACCCACAAGACAGCAATCATATCGTCATCTTGGAGCACTTCTTCACCGTCCAAAGAGAGCAACACGTCAACAAAATCACCATCGCTATCTGCAGACTCCTTTCTTGAGCTGCTGCGTCTACTTCGGTGCTCTTCAATGATGCGTCCAACGAATTTCTTGACTCGGGGAACGAGCTTCGAGCAACGCTCACTTAGGATCATAGAAGTAGCTCAGCCATGGCAAATGATCACTCCAATTGAAAGCACCCAACAGCTCAATCCCTTCCCTCACCATTTCCTTCAGCTCCTCGCCTTCAGCGAATCTCTTGCCAAACACGCTTCCCATGATGTTGTTTAAGGAAGCCATTTGAAGGTGATTCCTTAACGACACGAACCCCTTCTGCTCGTTCGATATGTTGCTCAGCAGGTGGGCGCACTCCAGCTGGCGCTTACTCTCGTGCGCTGAGATGCGCCGAGGTGCAAACAAGTGAGAAGAAGAAATTTTTCTCCATGGTACTCCATGGTAGTGAAAAACACGTAAAGCAGCCTAAGAATCTTGTAATGAGACGAGGAGAAGATTTCTAAATTGCTCACTAGATAGAGGACTGTAGAATAGCCCAAGTGGCAGGGATATATATAGGGGTAGGGCGGTTGGCCTGCAGCCTCCTCCTCTCTTTCTTTTCCCGTGAAGAGGACCATTGATTATTCAGAGTTTCTATTACATATATACGTACACTGTCAAACTTTTAATAGTTTTGATTTTGATATTATTGTTAGTGTTTAATAATTATATGTAAATTTAAAATTTTATTAATATAAAAATAACATAATAATAACAAAAAAAATATGTATATACAAATAATCTAAATATGAAGTCCTATTTATTAATTATAAATAAATTGAGACACTTAAATTTTATATAATAATAATTGTTTAATTTGCTTAATTGTTAAAATTATAGTAAATTAAATTTGATTTATATAATTTTTATTTAAATGTAAATTTCTCCTTAAAAAAAAGTGACAGTATGTTTATTGGGAATTAATAAACAAAAAATAGAATGTAATTAAGTATTAATTAATTTACCAATCAAATTGGATGGCACTACAAAGTAGGAAGTAACAAATAAAACTACTAAATTTGATAACAAAAACACAAGAGCAATAAGCAAAGTTATTTTTAGTCCAACGCTAAAACTTGTATTATTGCTGCAAAGCATGCTTAAATCTGAAGTTGTACCAGTTGGGACATTCTTGTTAAAATGTTTAAATATTGTGTTAGAATCCTAATAACTCATTTCTTGGGTCTCTCTTGTTTATAAAAAACAAAAAAAAAACAAAAAACACTAATTCATTATAATATGATAAACTAAATTAATTATTATATAAATTAATGAGATTTATTCAACCATGAAGGATATTTTCAAAAATAAATGTGAACCGTCTGGCTACAAAACTTGTGTATTGTCCAATACTTTTAATAAGAAATTTTAATTTTACACACTTTATTTAGAGTACAATAATAAATTCTATTTTTATTCTTTGCATGTAATTAATTACACTATAACAATTAATTTTCACAACATAACACTTTTTATCAAGTTTTCATAAAAATACGTTTGACATAGTTACAAAGATTCTATTATAAATGACATAAATAGATGAAAACACCTTTTAATACATATAAAGTAAAAATATAAACTTTAGAACATTAGAAAGAGAAAATAAATTGAAACATTTAAACACTTTCTATTTTTGTAAGTTAATATTCATTGTTTCTACTAAATTATATTTAATAATTAATTAATTTTAAGTGTTTATGTATTTTAATGCAATATATATTTTTTCATTAAATTTTTAATATGTATTGGTCAAAATAATTATTTTGATATATTGATCAAAATTGAAAGAATTATGTGCAAAATTGAACAAAAGCATATTTAGAAATTTTAATTGTAAATTTTATTAATCATCAAAACTTATTTTGAACTTAATCTCGTAAAACTTGAAGAATTTTTAATTTTGTACATTATTATTTTGAAAATAATTTAATTTATATGTTTTAATTATTTAAAATATATTTAAATATTAGTATTTATCTTATAAAAATGATTAAAGACCTCTTTTAAATTTGTTATAGAAAATATTGATTCTATTAATAAACAAAAGACATAATTATTGCTATAAAAAAAAAAAAAAACAACATTGGACACTATACTTTTTAATAATTGTTCTTGTATGTGGCGAATACTTCTCCGACAAGAATCTTGGCATTTTTTATGATTGTAAACTTAACATTGTTCATTAACAAGTTACCTACGGCTTTCAATTATAAAGAACTTTGGAAGATTTCCTAACACTGAGGAAGAATCAAGAATGTTATTATTTAGAATAAAGTAACCATAGTCGTGAAAAGATTCAGGTTTGTAAAATTTGACAATCAATAAGATACTATAGGGGCAGTATAACGGTTGAATGGAGAGTGGTACAAAGGTCATTGATTGAGTGTACAAATTGCCAATTTTCCCAATTCTTAACTCAAGGCTCAGTTGAGGCGTTGTTGGATGGTGGTAGTGTTGTTCCCACAGCCTTGTATAGGTTGTAATTGTTGTCAACTAGGTTTAAGTGTGTAAGAAAGTAAAGCTACATGGAAGGGCAAGAAGGTAAAGCCACATGTAGGGGCAAGAATGTAAATCTGCCGCGTAAGCCCTATTAAGGTTTTATGGGAGAGAGTATATACAGAGCTTGGAAGACAAAACTAGGATAAGGCCAACACAATTGAATATACGGCAAAATACTAAACCCTACATAGAAGAACACCACCTGCAAAAGAAAAGAGTAATCGTCATGAACAGTGTAACCGTTGAGAGAGAGAAAGAGGAAATGGTCGACGATCGGGCTGAACGAAGAACAGCCATCGTCGGAGATAGGAGAGAAAATCCGACACGGCCAAAGAGAAGTGGCTGATGGACGAAGCAAAAAAAGGCAGAAGAGAGAGAAAAAGAATTTGTCGGACGAAGGAGAGAAAAAGAGAAAAATATATATACGGCCAAATCAGAGCCGTTGTCGGGCGAAGGAGAAAAGAGGACCAAAAGGAGAGAAAACCGGACACCACCGATACGCCCAAAATACACCAAAGAAGATAGAGAAGCCGTCGTCGGAAGAACAAAGGTGGACAACCGAAACAATTGAGCAGCCGTTGACGTGAAGGAGAAGAAAACGCAACCATCGACGGTCAGAAAATTGAGCAAAAACGGCAAATACGTTGAGAAAGAAGGAGGCGGCCGAAGAGGGACTGAACGTTGAACGTAAGACGATCGACGGCCAAAGAGGGGTTAAACGTTGAACGTAAGACAGCCGAAACGCGGCTGAGGAAGGTGACAAGAGAGTGAAAAACCAAACCATCAGAGTGAGAAACCCGACACAGCTGGACGGCCGAAGGTGGGTCAACGGCAAAGACCTATACGGCCAGATCGGGAAGAGAGAGAAACTCGACGGCCAAATCGGAGCAGACCGGCGAGAAGAGAGAGAAACCCGACGGTGAACAGAAAAGTGAAATCCAGTAAGAGAGAGAAACCAACAGGACGGTGAGAGAAATCCGGCGATAAGAGAGAGAAATCCAGCTGGACAGCAAGAGAGAGAGAAACGGACAGGCAAGCCATAAAACAGTAAAGCCGTAAGACAAGGAGACGAGGAGACAGTGAGACGGTGAAAGCAGGAGTTGTGTGAAACAACGTAGAGAAGGAATTCAGCGAAGCATTGAAAGAACTTAACGTATTTCCAGACTTCTTCAAGAAAGGTTAGAGAGCGTTGTGGTGAACTTCTAAGCGGCAGTGGAGCAGCTTTTCAATTCAATAGAGGCAAGACAAGTTAGAAAAAGGGTAGACACAGTAAGTGACACTCTTTGTATTGTACTTGCTTAGTAATTGCAATAATGAAAGGAGCAGAGAATTAAAGACATCCATTGTAACTTGTATTTACAAGTATAGTGGATAGTCTCGATAAGGGAGAGTCCCTACCACCGTGCATGTACGTCACGTTGACGGAACTACGTAAATCTCATGTGTCCTTAATTTGCTTTACATTCTGTCTTTTGAATTGAGTTGTGAATGCAGTTAAATTATCAGCCAACCCATAACCTAACGAAGACCTAAACAAGAACATCTGAATTGTCTATTAGGCAAGGTATTTGAAAGGTGACTTTGGGGACTATTGTGATTAGTAGGTAGCAATAGATCTACCTTAGTCGAGTCTGAGAAAGAGTTTGCTTTTAAGAAGAGGTTGAAGTTGTTCACTTACCTGTGAATTGCGAATTGTGGTAATACTGATTCACCCCCTCTCTCAGTATCACAAACTAGTAGATCCTAGGAAGAAGTCGAGAACTTCAATTGGTATTAGAGCACAGGTTCACTAGTTTGAAGCTTAACAGCTTGGTGTACTAGTTTGAAGGGATCTAGAAGTTTGACTTGTTCAGCATATTGAGAAATGGATCCACTTACAGCAAGAAGGTTCTGATCTTTAACAGAACCAACTACCATATGTGGAGAGCAAGAATGCAAGTGGTATTTATAATTATGGGCATGAACGTGGTGAAATGTGTACATGAGGGTTTTGTGGCTCCGGAAGAAGGTAAAGACCCAACCCTAGAGGAGTTAAGGCAGTTTGAGATAAATAAGAAGGCCTCAAACATCATTATTTCGACATTGACAGATGCTAAGTGTGCTAAAGTGATGGACTGCAAATCTGCTAAGGAGATATGTGATAGATTACAGAAAGTCTATGAAGGTGATGGCAGAATGAAGGAGGCTAAGCTTTAAGTGTTCAAGGAGAGATATGAATCTCTCAGAATGCAGAAGAATGAGATAGATCAAGAGTTCTTCACCATGGTTATTGATGTTGTAAACGAACTTAGAAGTCATGGGAAGAACAAGAAGGACTCATCGATTGTGAAGAAAATTCTAAGAATTTTGCCTGAGAAGTTTGCCTCAAAGGTAGTAGCCATAGAGTAGAGTAAAGATCTCAATTCTATGTCTCTGCATGATCTCTAGTGCAATCTCATTGCATATGAGATGAGGATAAAGTCAGCTGAAAGTTCTGCAACAATGAAGGTATCAAAGGAGGCAGCTTTCAAAGTTATGAAGCACATGAAGATAAAAGAAGAGGAAGAATCATCCAGTGAGGATGATGATGATAATGATGAGGAAGAAAGTGAAGGTGAAGTATTGGCTTACTTCATAAGGAAATTCAAAAAGGGGTCTAAGAAGGGAAAAGGACAACTGGCTTTGAGATGTTATTGTTGTGAGCAGACTGGACACTTTGCTTCTCAGTGCAAAGTGAAACTTGATGATGAAGATGAGGATGGTGATGATAAGCAAAATTTAAGATGAAGAAAATCATCATTCAAATCAAAGAAGTCCAGTAAGAAGATTGCCAACCCACAGAGGAAGAAGAGAGGCTCATTCAAGCGTTATGTGAGTTAGACAAAAGAAGCTGATGAGAAGGAAGATGAAGACTCATCAGATGAGCATGTCTTTATGGCATTAACACAAGGTGGTAGCTCAACCTCTAAAGAGGAAGAGGAGGTTGATGAAGAAGAGCCAGATCTTGAAGCTGAGCTGGAAGCAGCAGCTTCAAAGGAGATAATCAGAAGGGGCAAAACCATAAGAAGGTTGGAGGCCCATATAAAACAAGTTGAAGCAAAGTTTGAGGAAGCTAAAAGTCAAAAGGATGAAATAAGGGTTGAACATATTGACTTGAAGAGAAGATTTGAAGAATAGATCAAAATATATGAAGACCTTACAATAGAGCTTGGCTTAAGGACTTCAACAATTGAAGAATGGAGATAGAGTTGCTGAAATTTCAGCAACAACTCAAAAAGAGTGAGAAGAACTTGCAGAAGTTTGAAGTGGCAGGAGAAACAAGCTCTGCAAGAGAAAAGAAGAATGAGACTTTACCACAGAAATTGAAAGAGAAGGCTGTGACTCAGGTAAAGATAACTGAAGAAGAGAAGACAGTTATCAAACCAAAGCCAAGGCCAAAAATGATAGATGTGGTTAAAGAGCAGCAACCCATTGCTGCTACGTCTCAGAAAGAAAAGAAAGTCAGCCAGCAAAGGGCTACGGCTGAACAGAAGAAGGAGAAGAAGGTGATTGAAATGAAAGTCACACAAGTAAAGAAGCTAGCTACTTTACCTACATAACAAGTGATGAACAGAAGAAGACAAGCTGTGATCAGACCCAAGAAGAGGCAGTTTCAAGGTCATTGCCTTTATTGTGGAGTTTGGGGTCATAAAGCGAGTAACTGCTGGTGGAGAAAGCCGGTATATGTCTCCAACTTGAGAAGATCCGATGTTGCATACAGGGGGAGACAGTACAAAATTCAGAAGAGAACACCTGTCGTGAGTTCTTGCACATACTATAAAAGGCAAGGACACACTGAAAAGGATTGTTGGTGGAGGCCCAGATCAGTGGTTTCAAAGAACAAGTTTACTGTATTGGCAGACTTGGAACAGTGTGAAAGGTGCGGGCAAGATGGCCACAATGCCAAGAGATGCATGACACTTCTCCTTGAGCAAGAGAAGGCACTCAATGGCATAGTAAAAGCAATTGGTACAGTCAAAGTTGAGAAAAAGGAGAAAGCTATCTTCAAACCAGTTCAAAAGAAGGAATATAAAGCTAAAAAGGAGGTGGCTAATATAGCTGAAATTGCACTAAAGGCTGACTACAAGGATAAGCAGTGGATCCTTGATAGTGGATGAACTTCACACATGACAGGAGACAAGAGTAAATTATCAAAGCTAAACAAGTCAAGAGAAGGCAATGTGAAGTTTGGTAATAATGATTCACTCAACATTAGTGGTCAAAGGTCAGTAAATATTGGAAAAGGAAAGTTGAAAGATGTTCTGCACGTTGAAGAACTCAGATATAATCTGGCATCTGTCAGCCAACTATGCAATGAAGACCATAAAGTGATATTTACAAAAAGAGGTTGCCAGGTAAAAAGTATAGAAGGCAATACTGTTACAGCTGGGAAGAGAACAGCTAGAAATTTGTATGTGATTGATGAAGAAAGAGATTTTCTTGCAACTAAGACGGTGCAAGAAAGAAAGCCAAAGAAAACGTGGACCAGTGCTCATCAAGAAAATCAGATCATAGGTGACCCATCAGCAAGAGTTACAACAAGAAGAAAATTTGTGGAAGCTACTGCTTTACTCTCACAAGTTGAACCTAAATTTGTTAAAGAGGCTACACAAGATCTAACTAAACCTCTGTCCACAGAGCTGTTTGACAAGCATAGATTGAGTCTATCTGTGCAAATGCCTCCTCAAGCCTGAAGTTCAGGTGAATCCTCCATCTCCACTTTGCGAGTTTTTCAAATTTGTAATTGGTTGGCAAAGGAGGAGAGAAGCAACAATGCAAGGGGAGCTATTAAGAAAGGGGGAGTGCATATTTAGGGGGAGTAGAAACTGCTACATAGTGGCTTTTGTTATGAGTGTTGCCAACAATTACAAAGGGGGAGATTGTTGTTCCCACAGCCTTGTATAGGTTGTAATTGTTGTCACTAGGTTTAAGTGTGCAAGAAAGTAAAGCTACATGGAAGGGCAAGAAGGTAAAGGCACATGGAAGGGCAAGAAGGTAAAGCCACATGTAGGGGCAAGAACGTAAATCCGCCGTGTAAGCCCTATTAGGATTTTATGGGAGAGAGTATAAAAAGAGCTTGGAAGACAAAACTAGGGTAAGGCCAACACAATTGAATATACAGCAAAATACCAAACCCTACACAGAAGAACACCACCTGCAAAAGAAAAGAGTAGTCATCATGAACAGTGCAGCCATCTTGAATAGCGCAGTCGTAGTGAACAGTGTAGCCTCGTGAACAGTAGCCGTTGTGAACAGTGTAACCGTAGAGAGAAGGAAAGAGGAGAAGGTCGACGGCTGGGCTGAACGAAGAACAACTATCGTCGAAGATAGGAGAGAAAATCTGACACGGCCAAAGAGAAGTGGCCGACGGACGAAGCAAAAAAAGGTAGATGAGAGAGAAAATGAATTCGTCAGACGAAGGAGAGAAAAAGAGAAAAATATATATACGGCCAAATCGGAGCCGTCGTCGAGCGAAGGAGAAAAGAGGACCAAAAGGGGAGAAAACCGGACACCACCGATACGCCCAAAATACACCAAAGAATATAAAGAAGCCATCATCGGAAGAACAAAGGTGGACGACCGAAACAATTGAGCAGCCGTCAACGTGAAGGAGAAGAAAATGCAGCCATTGACAGTTGGAAAATCAAGTAAAAACAGCAAATACGTTGAGAAAGAAGGAGGCAGTCGAAGGGAGGTTGAACGTTGAACGTAAGACGACCGACGACCAAAGGGGGGCTGACCGTTGAACGTAAAACGGCCGAAAGGCGACTGAGGAAGGTGATGAGAGAGTGAAAAACCAGACCATCAAAGTGAGAAACCCGACACAGTTGGATGGCCGAAGGTGGGTGGACGGCAAAGACCTATACGGCCAGATCGAGAAGAGAGAGAAACTCGACGGCCAAATCGGAGCAGACCGGTGGGAAGAGAGAGAAACTCGACGGTGAACGAAAAAGTGAAATCCAGTAAGGCAGAGAAATCCGGCAGGACAGTGAGAGAAATCCGGCGGTAAGAGAAAGAAATCCGGCAAGAAGAGAGAGAAATTCGGCTAGACAGCAAGAGAGAGAGAAACAGACAGGCGAGCCGTAAAACAGTAAAGCCGTAAGACAAGGAGATGGGGAGACAGTGAGACGGTGAAAGCAAGAGTTGTGTGAAACAACGTAGAGAAGGAATTCGGCGAAGCATTGAAATAATTCAACATATTTCCAGACTACTTCAAGAGAGGTTAGAGTGCATTGTGGTGAACTTCCAAGCGACAGTGGAGCAGCCTTTCAATTCATCAGAGGCAAGACAAGCTAGAAGAAGGGTAGACACAGTAAGTGACACTCTTTGTATTGTACTTGCTTAGTAATTGCAATAGTGAAAGGAGCACAGAATTAAAGACATCCATTATAACTTGTATTTACAAGTATAGTGGATAGTCTTGGTAAGGGAGAGTCCCTACCACCGTGGATGTACGTCACGTTGATGGAACCACGTAAATCTCATGTGTCCTTAATTTGCTTTACATTCTGTGTTTTGAATTGAGTTGTGAACGCAACTAAAGTATCAGCCAACCCATAACCTAACGAAGACCTAAACAAGAACATCTGAATTGTCTATTAGGCAAGGTGTCTGAAAGGTGACTTTGGGGACTATTGTGATTAGTAGGTAGCAATAGATCTACCTTAGTCGAGTCTGAGAAAGAGTTTGCTTTTAAGAAGAGGTTGAAGTTGTTCACTTACTTATGAATTGCGAATTGTGGTGATACTGATTCACCCCCCCTCTCAGTATCACAAACTAGTAGATCTTAGGGAGATATCGGGAACTTCAGGTAAGGATGGAGAAAGGCCAAGTAGGAACGAAAGGGGTTTAAGGTATAAGGATAAAGCAAAGGACCTAGGTGGTAGTGGGATTGGATGTAAGGTAGGCTTCATACATAGTCATGGCACTGACCTTAATAGTCTACAAAATGATGATAGAGGAAGTGGAGTGTTTGTTTTGGAGTTTGGTGGAATGACACGGTCCTCTAAATCAAATGGTCGTTTGAGGGAGCAATTGTGGAAAGGAGTTGGTTAGTTGATCAAGGTTAAGGTGTTGAGGGAGACCAGCGATGTGACTTACCTTTGATTCCAAAGAGGATATGCTTGATAAGTTAGACAAGGGAAGGTTAGCAATACCAATCAATATGAGTGCTATTTCCATGGTCTATTTTAAAAGCTAGTGTTGATTAGGGTGTGTGGGTGTCGATCGAAGGACTCTTTTTTCAAGTGTGGTTAAAAAGGTTTCTAATAAGATTAGGGGGAAAGTGGAGTAGGTTTATTAGAATGAATTCAACTTTATGCCATAGATGAAGATTGGATATATGCCAAATTTTGGTGTTAGTAAGGGCAAAGACCATAATTCTGACAGTAAAGGTGGTGGAGGTCAACAGGAGGAGGTACACTTTGGTTTTCATATACAAATAGATAATAACACATCTTCCTTCTTTGAACTTGCTATAGACACATTTATTCGATTCATTAATCTTGAATCATTACTTAATTGCTTGTTTTTGTCTTATAAGAATTTAACCAACATACCTTTTTCTCTTAACTAGGCATAACAAATTTCTCAATTACTTTATATGGACTTCTTCTTCTAATTCACCATTTAAAAATACTGCATTCATATCTATTTGATAAATTACTAGGCTATGAACCAAATCAAGTGCAATGAGTAGTTTGATTGTGACAATTCTAACCACTACTAGTACATATGTATCAAAATAATTAACATCTTACTTTTGTCTAAAGCCTTTTACAACTAGTTTGACTTTAAACTTATTAATGGTTTAATTTACCTTAATTTTCCTTTCAAAAATCCATTTATATCCAATTGGATTTGTATCAAATGAGAGGTCCACTAATTTCTAGGTTTTATTACTCATAATTTAATCTATTTCATCATTTATTGATTCTTTTCAAAATATGATATCTTGTAATTTATCGCTTGATTAGATGTCTTGGGATCATCTTCAAGATTAAAGTAATATAGAATTTGGATTACTCACTAATTCTCTTATTCTTTCTATAAAGAACATAAAGTACAAAACTAAAAGACTTTGCTTTTTTTTTTCCAATGTATCATTTTCCTTATTAGGAACTTATTTTTTTAAAATTTAAAAATAAATATGAACTTATTTTTATCAAAAATAATATCCCTCAATTATATAATTTTGTTAATAGACATAAAGTTATTAGGCTTTATAACTATGAATCATTAAATCTTGTTATTGTGAGTATATCTTAAGAAGATACACTTAATTCCTTTTTTATCCAATTTTTTTCCTTTTGACTTTAAGTATTTTAATAATTACTCTACAACTTTGAATTTTCAAGTAATTAAGGTTTGATTTTTTTTTTTATTTCAGAACTCATATTAGGTTATTTTATTCCTTTTATTAAAACTCTATTTAGAATAGGGTATGTTATAAGCAATGCTTCACCTTAAAATCTATGGTTTACACTAGAATTTAACAATATAACATTAATCATTTCCATTAATATTTGATTTTATGTTTAGATATATTATTCTATTTTGTTATGCAATAAGCAATTGTTTGATAATTCATTCATATGGACTTAAAGAGTGCATTGTTATAATATTCCTCTCATTTATCAAATTGTAAATATTTAATAACAGGTTTATATTACAACTAAATTTCAAATTTATAAATTTTAAATTTTTTAAGAATTTTATTTAGAGTTTATATTAAATAAACATAACAGAATTTAAAGTAATCATTAATAAATGTCATAAAATATCTCTTTCCTCTTAGAATTAGTGTGTTATGCAAATCACGCATATCACTATGGATTAATTTTAACATATTTAAAAATATTTGAATGCTTAAAAATGTACTTCTAGTTATTTTTGTTAATATACAAGTTGTGCACGTTATATTTGAATGCATTAAAATGTGATAATAATTTTACTTTAACCATCTCTTGTATTCTTTTTAAATTTATATGACCTAATTTATTATATTATAAAAAAAGAATACTCAATAGCATAAGTAGAAATATTATCATTATTATTATACATCAATATTGAGTTTAAACATTTTATTATAAAGGTAAGCATTTCCTATAAACACACTCCCTTTTAAGAAGATAAAGTTATTAGTTTCCAATACAAGTTTAAATTGATATTTGTTTAAAAAACAACCAAAAACTAGAATTTTCCTAACTTTTAAAATATAAAATATATTCTTACAAGCAATAACTCTCCCATAAGCGAATTGTAATTTTACATTCCTAATTCTTATAATAAGAACTACAATAAAATTTCTCATATACACAATAATATCATTAATTATTGGTTTCAATCATTTGACAAAAGTTTTGTTCTTATAAATATGTTGGATAGCCTTAGAATTAATTCACCAAGTATTATTGTCTTCCACTAATTAATCTCTATAATTATAGTAATTATTTTATCATATGTTACTTTAGTAAACACTTGCCTTTTCTTTTCTCTTTTGAAAAGATGACATTGAAATTTATAATGTCATTTGTTTTAATAAAATGACATTTGTCATTTTTTTACCTTTTAAGTTGATTTTTGTCTCCATTAGATTGACTTTTCCTTTTGTTAAAGAACTTGTTTTACTATATGTATTTTTGAAACATAAGAGACCTATTATTTGTTTTCTTCTTGTATGGGAAACTTTTCTTTTACATGAATATGATTAACAAGCTTTTTAAGAGAAATATCTTATGTTTTATACTTTAGATTTCTTTTGAAATCTTTTCATAAGGAAGACAAGTTGTATATTATTGAACTCACGATAATAGTTTCATCCATAGGTATTTTGTATTGTGAAAGTAATTAACTATTCTTTCAATTTCACTTTTTCCATTACTAGTTAACTATTAGTGATTTTATAATTATTAAATTTAAAAATAAAGAATTTCTTATTCATTACAGCTTCTTACATATATTTTGCCTTTAATTTCTCTCATAATTTTTTTGTAACTTAAAAATTATACTATACATCAAATAATGAATTGCTTATTACATTTAAGATATGTTGTCTTTATATCTTATTGTCAGTTTCTAATTTTTGTCTTATCCTAGTATTAGTAATAGTTTTATTTTCTAACTCTTTTGGTTTTGTAGTGTTTAGAACATATGCTACTTATAATGACATTAACATGATGTAAGCCCTTTTTCTATCAATGTATAAAATTTTCTCCATCAAACCTATCTAATTTCATGAAATTAAAAACTAACTCCTTCAATGTTCTAGCCATAATATAAAAATTTTGTTTTAAAATTGTAGAATAAATTATGGGCTACATGAAAAATTGAAAGAAAATTACTTTAAGTTATGTATTCAATGTCACTTTTCTTAATACAAAATTCACCCTCATTAATTTATAATAAAGCTTTATGCAAATTCTTTCATAGGATAAAATGAAGTACATTTAATTTAATATTGCATTACTAAAATTAAACTCTAGAGAAATTGGTGCATTTTTATAATTTCTTTTTAAAAGGTTTATAATATTTCTACAAGAATATTATAAATAAAAAAATCTTTGATAAAATAAAGAAAAAATTTAGAAAAGAAAAGAAAATTTCATATGTTAAATAAATATTGAACTATCAGTATTTATACAAATAATAATAACTTTTAAATAATAGGTATGTTTAGTTTAACGGTTATGTTGTTCCCACAACCTTGTATGGGTTGCAATTGTTGTCAACTAGGTTTAAGTGTGCAAGAAAAGCCACATGGAAGGGCAAGAAGGTAAATCTACGTAGAAGGGCAAGAACGTAAATCCGCCGCGTAAGCCTTATTAAGGTTTCATGGAAAAGAGTATATAAAGACCTTGGAAGACAAAATTAGGGGAGGGCCAACACAATTGAATACACGGCAAAACACCAAACCCTACACAGAAGAACACCACCTGCAAAAGAAAAGAGTAGCCATAGTGAACAGTGTAGTCGTCGTGAACAATGTAACCATCGAGAGAGAAGGAGGAGACGGTCGACGGCTGGGCTGAACGAAGAACAAAGGACGAAGAGAGAGAAAAAGGGAGAAGAGGAGCAGTCGTCGGACGAAGAGAGAGAAAACACTTGGAAGAGAGAGAAGAGCCATCGATGGGAAGAAGAAGAGAGAGAGAAAATGTAGCCGTCGTTGGAGATAGGAGAGAAAACAAAAATTAAGCAAATCAAAGCAAACCAACGGAAGAAGAAACCAAACAGCCATAGAAGAAAGAGATACCGATGGCAACAAAGAACAACCGTCGAGAGAGAGAGAGAAAGAAAGAGGAGAAGGCCGGAACAGAGGAGTCGACGAGAAGGAGAGAGAAAACACAGCCAAATAAGGGAAAATGAGAGAAAATCTGGAACGGCCAAAGAGGAGTGGACGAAGAGAGAGAAATTCAGCGATAAGAGAGAGAAATCCGGCGGTAAGAGAAAGATCCGATAGGACAGTGAGAGAGATCCAGTAGGACGGTGAGAGAAATCTGGCGATAAGAGAGAGAAATCCGGCTGGACATCAAAAGAGAAAGAAACAGACAGGTAAGTCGTGAGACAGTGAAATTGTGGGGCAAGGAGACGGGGGAGACCGTGAGACGGTGAAAGCAGGAGTTGTGTGAGACAATGTAGAGAAGAACTTCGGCGAAGCATCAGAAAGAACTCAACATATTTCCAGATTTCTTCAAGAGAGCTTAGAAAGCGTTGCGGTGAACTTCTAAGCGGCAGTAGAGCATCCTTTCAATTCAACAGAGGTAAGACAAGCTAGAAGAAGGGTAGACACAGTAAGTGACACTCTTTGTATTGTATTTGCTTAGTAATTACAATAGTGAAAAGAAAAGAGAATTAAGACATCCATTGTAACTGGAATTCTCAAGTATAGTGAATAGTCTTGGTAAGGGAGAGTCCCTACCACCGTGGATGTACGTCACGTTGACTGAACCACATAAATCTCATGTGTCTTTAATTTGCATTACGTTCTGTGTTTTGAATTGAGTTGTGAACGCAGCTAAAGTATCAACCAACCCATAACTTAACGAAGACCTAAACAAGAACATTCGAATTGTCTATTAAGCAAGGTGACTTTGGAAACTATTGTGATTAGTAGGTAGCAATAGATCTACCTTAGTCGAGTCTGAGAAAGAGTTTGCTTTTAAGAAGAAGTTGAAGTTGTTCACTTACCTGCGAATTGCGAATTGTGGTGATACTGATTCACCCCCCCTCTCAGTATCACATACTAGTAGATCCTAGGGAGAAGTCAGGAACTTCAATTGGTATAAGAGCACTGGTTCTCTAGTTTGAAGCTTAATAGCTTGGTATACTAGTTTGAAGGGATCTAGAAGTTTGACTTGTTCAGCATATTGAGAAATGGAAGCCGGTACCAACACTAGCACCACTTACAGCAAGAAGGTTCCAATCTTCAACAGAACCAACTACCATATGTGGAGAGCAAGAATGCAAGTGGTATTTGCAACCATGGGCATGAACGTGGTGAAATGCATATAGGAGGGTTTTGTGGCTCCGGAAGAAAGTAAAGACCCAACCCCAGAGGAGTTAAGGCAATTTGAGATAAATGGGAAGGTCCTAAACGTCATCATTTCAGCATTGACAAATGCTGAAATTGCTAAAGTTATAGACTGCAAATCTGCCAAGGAGATATGGGACAGATTGCAGAAAGTCTATGAAGGAGATGGCAGAATGAAGGAGGCTAAGCTTCAAGTGTTCAAGGAGAGATATGAATCTCTCAGAATGCAGAAGAATAAGACAGTTCAAGAGTTCTTCACCAGGGTTATTGACGCTGTAAACGACCTGAGAAGTCATGGGAAGAACAAGAAGGACTCATCGATTGTGAAGAAAATTTTGAAAATTCTGCCTGAGAGGTTTGCCTCAAAGGTAGCAGCCATAAAAGAGAGTAGAGATCTCAATTTTATGTCTCTGCATGATCTCCAGTACAATCTCATTGCATATAAGATGAGGATAAAGTCAGTTAAAAACTCTGCAACAACGAAGGTATCAAAAGAGGCAGCTTTCAAAGTTATGAAGCACTTAAAGATAAAAGAAGAGGAAGAATCATCCAGTGAGGATGATGATGATGATGATAAGGAAGAAAGTGAAGGTGAAGTAATAGTTACTTCACAAGGAAATTCAAGAAGGGGTCTAAGAAAGGAAAAGGACAATTGTCCTTGAGATATTATCATTATGGGTAGACTGGACACTTTGCTGATAAAGAGGAAGATGAAGACTCATCAAATGGTAGCTCAACCTCTGAAGAGGAAGAGGAGGTTGATGAAGAAGAGCCAAATCTTGAAGCTGAGCTGGAAGCAGCTTCAAAGGAGATAATTAGAAGGGGCAGAACCATAAAAAGGTTGGAGGCTCACATAAAACAAGTTAAAGCAAAGTCTGAAGAAGCTGAAAGTCAAAAAGATGAAAAAAGGACTGAACATATTGACTTGAAGAGAAGATTTGAGGAACAGATCAAAATATGTGAAGACCTTACAATAGAGCTTGGCTCAAGGACTTCAACAATTGAAGAAATGGAGATAGAGTTGCTAAGACTTCAGCAACAACTCAAAAAGAGTGAGAAGAACTTGCAGAAGTTTGAAGTGGTAGGAGAAACAAGCTCTACAAGAGAAAAGAAGAATGAGACTTTGTCACAGAAGTTAAAAAAGAAGGCTGTAACTCAGGTAAAGATAACTGAAGAAGAGAAGACAGTTATCAAACCAAAGCCAAGGCCAAAAATGATGGATGTGGTTAAAGAGCAGCAGCCCATAGCTGCTACGTCTCAGAAAGAAAAGAAAGTCAGCTAGCAGAGGGCTACGGCTAAACAAAAGAAGGAGAAGAAGGTGATTGAAATGAACGTCACACAAGCAAAGGAGCCAGCTACTTTGCCTACACAGTAAATGATGAACAGAAAAAGACAAGCTGTGATCAGACCCAAGAAGAGGCAGTTTCAAGGTCATTGCCTTTATTGTGGAGTTTGGGGTAGGCGAGTAACTGTTGGTGGAGAAGACCAATATATGTCTCCAACTTAAGAAGATACGATGCTGCATACAGGGGGAGACAATACAAAATTCAGAGGATAATACCTGTCGTGAGTTCTTGTACATACTGTAAAAGGTAAGGACACATTGACAAGGAGTGTTAGTGGAAGCCCAAACCAATGGTTTCAAAGAACAAGTTTGCTGAATTGGCAGACTTAGAACAATGTGAAAGGTGCGGGCAAGATGGTCATAATGCCGAAAGATGCATGATACTTCTCCCTGAGTAAGAAAAGGCACTCAATGGCACAGTAAAAACAAGCGGTGCAGTCAAAATTGAGAAAAAGGAGAAAGCTATCTTCCAGCCAGTTCAAAAGAAGGAATATAGAGCAAAAAAGGAGGTGGCTAATATAGCTGAAATTGCACTAAAGGCTGATTGCAAGGATAAGCAGTGGATCCTTAATAGTGGATGCACTTCGCACATGATGGGAGATAAGAGTAAATTATCAAAGCTAAACAAATCAAGAGAAGGCAGAGTCAAGTTTGGCAATGATGATTCACTCAACATCAGTGGTCAGGGGTATGTGAATATTGGAAAAGGAAAGCTGAAAGATGTTCTGCACGTTGAAGGACTCAGATATAATCTAGCATCTGTCAGCCAACTATGCAACGACGACCACAAAGTGATATTCGCAAAAACAAGTTGCCAAGTAAAGAGTAAAGAAGGCAATACTGTTGTAGCCAGGAAGAGAATAGCTGAAAATTTGTATGTGATTGATGAGGACAAGACAAACAGCTGTTTACTTACAAAAGAAGAAAAAAATCAACTATGGCATAGGAGGCTGGGATACTTATCACAGAAGAACATGAGGAAGCTGATCACTACTCATGCAATTAGAGACATTCCCAACCTTAGGAGAGAGAGAGAGAGTATGTTTGCTCAGCATGCTCTAAAGGAAAACATGCCAAAAAGCAATACAAGACCAAAGAGTTCAGTTCTGAAGCAGTGCTTGACATTATGCATACTGATTTGTGTGGATCGATAAAGACAAAAGGGTTGAAAGGTGAGAGGTACTTCATTTTGTTTGTTGATGATTATTCGAGAAGGACCTGCCTCATGCACCTCAAACACAATTCAGAAGTTTTGAATTGCTTCAAGAGATACAGAAGATTGGCTGAAAATAAGAGTGGAAGGAAAATCAAAGTATTGAGGTCAGATCAAGTCACTGAATTTACAAATGAAGCTTTTGAAGATTACCTTGAGAAGCATGGTATTCATCATCAGATGGCAGCAGCAAGAACACCTCAACAGAATGGGGTGGTAGAGAGGAAGAATAGAGCTGTGGTTGAAATGGCAAGAACTCTACTACTGGAATCCAAGCTTCACACAAGATTTTGGACAGAAGCAACATTTACAGTCGTACATCTACTAAACAGAGTATTACTAAAGCCCAATACTGATAAGACTCCATATAAGCTATGGAGTGGAAAAAAGACAACAACCAAGTATCTCAGAGTCTTTGGCAGCCCATGTTTTGTGAAGAACAAGGAGCAAAACTTAGGAAAATTCAACGCTAGGTCTGATGAAGGCATCTTTATGGGATACTCAGAAAAGACAAAAGGTTACAGAGTTTTCCTGCATAAGCTGGGAAATGTGATCACTTCCAGTGATGTCAGAATAGATGAGAGCTGGAAAACAACGCAGAATGGAAAAGCTGAGGACAATGAAGAAGATGACTTCAATGTAGATGAAGAATAAGACCAACCTGATGAAAAGGAACAAGAAGTAAGTTCAGACTCGGAGAAGAGTGAGTCTGAAGATGAAGAAAGAGATCCTCTTGCAACTAAGACGGTGTAAGGAAGAAGGACAAAGAAAACATGGACCAGTGCTCATCAAGGAGATCAAATCACAGGTGACCCATTAGCAGGAGTTACAACAAGAAGAAGAATTGTGGGAGCTACTGCTTTACTCTCACAAGTTGGACCTAAATCTGTTAAAGAGGCTACACAAGATCTAACTAAATCTCTGTCCACAGAGCTATTTGAAAAGCACAGAATGAGTTTGTCTATGCGAATGCCTCCTCAAGCCTAAAAAATCAGGTGAATCCTCCATCTCTACTTTGTAAGTTTTTTAGATTTGTAATTGGTTGGCAAAGGGGGAGTTGTTAAGAAAGGGGGAGTACATATTTAGAGGGAGTTGAAATTGCTGCATAGTGGCTTTTGTTATAAGTATTGCCAACAATTACAAAAGAGGAGATTGTTGTTCCCACAGCCTTGTATGGGTTGTAATTGTTATCAACTAGGTTTAAGTGTGTAAGAAAGTAAAGCCACATGGAAGGGTAAGAACGTAAATCCGCCGCATAAGCCCTGAAGGGGCAAGAACGTAAATTTGTCGCGTAAGCCCTATTAGGGTTTCATGGAAGAGAGTATATAAAGACCTTGGAAGACAAAATTAGGGGAGGGCTAACATAATTGAATACATGGCAAAACACCAAACCCTATGCAGAAGAACACCACCTGCAAAAGAAAAGAGTAGTCGTAGTGAACAGTGTAACCATCAAGTGAACAGTAGCCGTCGTGAAAAGTGTAACCGTCGAGAGAGAAGGAGGAGATGGTCGACAGCTGGGCTAAACGAAGAACAAAGGACAAAGAGAGAGAAAAAGGGAGAAGAGGAGCAGCCGTCGACGAAAAGAGAGAAAACACTTGGAAGAGAGAGAAGAGCCATCGACGGGAAGAAGAAGAGAGAGAGAAAAAATGTAGCCGTCGTCGGAGATAGGAGAGAAAACAAAAATTGAGCAAATCAGAGTAGACCAGCGGAAAAAGAAACCAGACGGCCATAGAAGAGAGAGATACCGACGGCAACAAAGAACAACCGTTGAGACACAGAGAGAGAAAGAGGAGATGGCCGGAATAGAGGAGTCGACGAGAAGGAGAGAGAAAACATGACCAAATAAGGGAAAATGAGAGAAAATCTAAAACAGCCAAAGAGGGGTGGATGAAGAGTGAGAAATCCGACGGTAAGAGAGATCTGGCAGGACAGTGAGAGAGATCCAGCAAGATGGTGAGAGAAATCCGACGGTAAGAGAGAGAGAGATGAACAGGTAAGTCGTGAGACAGTGAAATTGTGGGGCAAGGAGACGGGTGAGACCGTGAGACGGTGAAAGCAAGAGTTGTGTGAGACAACGTAGAGAAGAACTTCGGTGAAGCATCGGAAAGAACTCAACGTATTTCCAGATTTCTTCAAGAAAGGTTAGAGAGCGTTGCAGTGAACTTCTAAATGGTAGTGGAGTATCCTTTCAATTCAACAGAGGCAAGACAAGCTAAAGGAAGGGTAGACACAATAAGTGACACTCTTTGTATTATACTTGCTTAGTAATTGCAATAGTGAAAGGAATAGAGAATTAAGACATCCATTGTAACTGGAATTCTCAAGTATAGTGGATAGTCTCGGTAAGGGAGAGTCATTACCACCATGGATGGACGTCACGTTGACGGAACCACGTAAATCTCGTGTGTCCTTAATTTGTGTTACATTCTGTGTTTTGAATTGAGTTGTGAACGTAGTTAAAGTATCAGCCAACCCATAACCTAACGAAGACCTAAACAAGAACATCTGAATTGTCTATTAGGCAAAGTATCTGAAAGGTGACTTTGGGGACTATTGTGATTAGTAGGTAGCAATAGATCTACCTTAGTTGAGTCTGAGAAAGAGTTCACTTTTAAGAAGAAGTTGAAGTTATTCACTTACCTGTGAATTGCGAATTGTGGTGATACTGATTCACCCCCCCTCTCAGTATCACATACTAGTAGATTCTAGGAAGAAATCGGGAACTTCAGGTTAAGAACTTGACTATTAAATAAATGGTCCTGAGTTTCAATATAAGAAGGTGTAATTTTTCTTTATTTTATATCATTTATTTTAACATACACAATTTTTAGTTATTTATTTCTTTCATGTCTATTGATCAATAGATATAACAAATAATTGTTTAATGTAGTTAAACTAGTGGTTATATGGTTTTGCACCCAAGTACACAATGCATCTGAGTTCATAACCTAAGTGATATAATCTTTTATAATTGTATTTTTATTTTGAAAAAATCCAACAAATTCCTAAAAAAGTTTACAATAAGGTTAGTTATTAAAGATATTTGAATAACTATTATATGGTTAATGGTCGTCATTTTTGTCTCTTAATTGACTCTACCTTGCAAGCGCATGGAAAATGGGCCTAAACCAATTACTATATCCCACTCTACTCAAGTCGTATTGTGTCATAAAATCTATTACCTTAACCATCAATGATATTATTAAGAATTATTCACAAAAGAGTTGTATGTTTGATTAGCATTTTCTTTTTAACAAAATAATGTAAGACAAATTAAAAAAGTTATTTTCTATTGTCTTACAAATTATGTTATAATGTTATTTTATAATGTACTTACTTATTTTAATGTATTTTAGTTTAATTATGAATTTTAATTAAATTATTTTAAAATATTTAGTCATTAAATATTATTATATAAAAATTCTCTTTTAAAAATTGTTTATCTTTCTAATGGGTTTCAAAATTCTTGTAAAGATTCAATCTAGTGTATGCTCTTTGTTATTCTATTTCTATACTTTTGTTTTGTGTCAAGTGATAGCAAAACTTGGAAATATCTTACTTAATATCATCTCACATTTCCCCTAGTTTATGTCCCACGTATGTTGGTATTAGAAAACCAAGCAATCATGATGATAAATCTGGACATAGAACGAAAGCGTGAAGATAGAATAATAAAGATTTAACACTAAATTAAATCTTTATAGAAATTTTAGAATCACTAAAAGTATAAACGATTTTTAAAAAATAATTTTTATATCATTGATATGATAAATTTAATAACTAATAATTTATTAAGGATGACTTAGTTATTAAGTTTACACATATATTTATAGTTAAAAACCTTTAGTTAGATAAGAGAACACTATATCAAAGTGGTAAAATACTTAAATACTTGATAAAGAAATTAAATCATGTTATTAAATATTTTCTTAGTAAAAAATACGTGATTACCGAGTATTTTAAAATAATTTAACTAAAATTTCTAATTAAAATAAAATATTTTAAAATAAATTATAAAATAAAATTATATTACAATTTGTAAAACAATAGAAAATAGTTTTTATAAAGTAATTTAAGTTAAACCATTAAACTTAAAAGAAATTTACCCTTAGGTTGACAATAAAAAATTGAAACTAATAACTTCTTTTATAAATTTGTGGTGTGAGTAATAACATTAATTAATAATAAAGTCAAACTAAAATTTTCTTCTGCTTAAATTTTCATTCTAATAAAATTAATATAAGAAAAAAATAGAAGTGAAGAATAAATAAGATCTTGAAACCTATATATTATAAGTTCCACTTCTAATATAACATTTATCAATAAATGAATACTACTATTACCATAATCTTTAATAATATAAGCTTTTACCATGACAACATTTTCTTTAATGGTATTTATATTATTATGTAGGAAGTTACTTTTTCAACTAGGAATTCATAAAAGGTTTTGCTTATTAATCTTTTTAAATCATTTGCTCCATAATGAGTACTTGATTTATAATTTTGATATGAAAATAAGATATATATTTTTAAATATTAAATTTATGTGCACAATTTTAATAAATAAAAAATAATAATTAAATTATTTTTAATAGATTTTAAAATCTTATTAAACTTATTGTCACCATAGAATTCAAGTACTAGTAATTTCTTATATTTATTATAAATGAATTTTTAGTTTATTAGATCTAAATTAATAATATTACATATCCTTTCACTAATCAATTATATTATTTTAGAATTTGTAATATATAAGAGTCATTTTTTCTTCTTCTGAAATTCTACTGTATTTGAAATAAGCAATGATTTTAACTAATACTGTCTACAAATGATTGACTATGAATAAACGTCCAACACTAAATTTGCTCCCTCTACAAACTTAAAAGGATACTTTGAATAGAAACTTCTCTTTGCAATTATTGTCATTAAAAAATGCTTTTATATTATATAAAATGATGCCAATAAAAGTTAAATATAGTTCTTAATGAAGAATGAAGATGTGAAAATAGGATAATAAAAGACTATACTAAATT
>CM038595.1:8617153-8733807 GCA_021533255.1 Ceriops tagal | reverse complement strand
GAACATAAAGTACAAAACTAAAAGACTTTGCTTTTTTTTTTTTCCAAGGTATCATTTTCCTTATTAGGAACTTATTTTTTTAAAATTTAAAAATAAATATGAACTTATTTTTATCAAAAATAATATCCCTCAATTATATAATTTTGTTAATAGACATAAAGTTATTAGGCTTTATAACTATGAATCATTAAATCTTGTTATTGTGAGTATATCTTAAGAAGATACACTTAATTCCTTTTTTATCCAATTTTTTTCCTTTTGACTTTAAGTATTTTAATGATTACTCTACAACTTTGAATTTTCAAGTAATTAAGGTTTGATTTTTTTTTTTATTTCAGAACTCATATTAGGTTATTTTATTCATTTTTATTAAAACTCTATTTAGAATAGGGTATGTTATAAGAAATGCTTCACCTTAAAATCTATGGTTTACACTAGAATTTAACAATATAACATTAATCATTTCCATTAATATTTGATTTTATGTTTAGATATATTATTCTATTTTGTTGTGCAATAAGCAATTGTTTGATAATTCATTCATATGGACTTAAAGAGTGCATTGTTATAATATTCCTCTCATTTATCAAATTGTAAATATTTAATAACAGGTTTATATTACAACTAAATTTCAAATTTATAAATTTTAAATTTTTTAAGAATTTTATTTATAGTTTATATTAAATAAACATAACAGAATTTAAAGTAATCATTAATAAATGTCATAAAATATCTCTTTCCTCTTAGAATTAGTGTTTTATGCAAATCACACATATCACTATGGATTAATTCTAACATATTTAAAAATCTTTGAATGCTTAAAAATGTACTTCTAGTTATTTTTGTTAATATACAAGTTGTGCACGTTATATTTGAATGCATTAAAATGTGATAATAATTTTACTTTAACCATCTCTTGTATTCTTTTTAAATTTATATGACCTAATTTATTATATTATAAAAAAAGAATACTCAATAGCATAAGTAGAAATATTATCATTATTATTATACATCAATATTGAGTTTAAACATTTTATTATAAAGGTAAGCATTTCCTATAAACACACTCCCTTTTAAGAAGATAAAGTTATTAGTTTCCAATACAAGTTTAAATCGATATTTGTTTAAAAAACAACCAAAAACTAGAATTTTCCTAACTTTTAAAATATAAAATATATTCTTACAAGCAATAACTCTCCCATAAGCGAATTGTAATTTTACATTCCTAATTCTTATAATAAGAACTACAATAGAATTTCTCATATACAAAATAATATCATTAATTATTGGTTTCAATCATTTGACAAAATTTTTGTTCTTATAAATATGTTGGATAGCCTTAGAATTAATTCACCAAGTATTATTGTCTTCCACTAATTAATCTCTGTAATTATAGTAATTATTTTATCATATGTTACTTTAGTAAACACTTGCCTTTTCTTTTCTCTTTTGAAAAGATGACATTGAAATTTATAATGTCATTTGTTTTAATAAAAATGACATTTGTCATTTTTTTACCTTTTAAGTTGATTTTTGTCTCCATTAGATTGACTTTTCCTTTTGTTAAAGAACTTGTTTTACTATATGTATTTTTGAAACATAAGAGACCTATTATTTGTTTTCTTCTTGTATGGGAAACTTTTCTTTTACATGAATATGATTAACAAGCTTTTTAAGAGAAATATCTTATGTTTTATACTTTAGATTTCTTTTGAAATCTTTTCATAAAGAAGACAAGTTGTCTATTATTGAACTTACGACAATAGTTTCATCCATAGGTATTTTGTATTGTGAAAGTAATTAACTATTCTTTCAATTTCACTTTTTCCATTACTAGTTAACTATTAGTGATTTTATAATTATTAAATTTAAAAATAAAGAATTTCTTATTCATTACAGCTTCTTACATATATTTTGCCTTTAATTTCTCTCATAATTTCTTTGTAACTTAAAAATTATACTATACATCAAATAGTGAATTGCTTATTACATTTAGGATATGTTGTCTTTATATCTTATTGTCAGTTTCTAATTTTTGTCTTATCCTAGTATTAGTAATAGTTTTATTTTCTAACTCTTTTGGTTTTGTAGTGTTTAGAACATATGCTACTTATAATGACATTAACATGATGTAAACCCTTTTTCTATCAATGTATAAAATTTTCTCCATCAAACCTATCTAATTTCATGAAATTAAAAACTAACTCCTTTAATGTTCTAGCCATAGTATAAAAATTTTGCTTTAAAATTGTAGAATAAATTATGGGCTACATGGAAAATTGAATGAAAATTACTTTAAGTTATGTATTCAATGTCACTTTTCTTAATACAAAATTCACCCTCATTAATTTATAATAAAGCTTTATGCAAATTCTTTCATAGGATAAAATGAAGTACATTTAATTTAATATTGCATTACTAAAATTAAACTCTAGAGAAATTGGTGCATTTTTATAATTTCTTTTTAAAAGGTTTATAATATTTCTACAAGAATATTATAAATAAAAAAATCTTTGATAAAATAAAGAAAAAATTTAGAAAAGAAAAGAAAATTTCATATGTTAAATAAATATTGAACTATCAGTATTTATACAAATAATAATAACTTTTAATTAATAGGTATGTTTAATTTAACGGTTATGTTGTTCCCACAGCTTTGTATGGGTTGTAATTGTTGTCAACTAAGTTTAAGTGTGCAAAAAAGTAAAGCCACATGGAAGGGCAAGAAGGTAAATCCACATGGAATGACAAGAACGTAAATCTGCCGCATAAGCCTTATTAGGGTTTTATGGAAAAGAGTATATAAAGATCTTGGAAGACAAAATTAGGGGAGGGCCAACACAATTGAATACATGGCAAAATACCAAACCCTACACAGAAGAACACTACCTGCAAAAGAAAAGAGTAGCCGTAGTGAATAGTGTAGCTGTCATGAACAGTGTAACTGTCGAGAGAGAAGGAGGAAACAGTCGACGGCCGGGCTGAACGAAGAACAAAGGACGAAAAGAGAGAAAAAGGGAAAAGAGGAGCAGCCGTCAGACGAAGAGAGAGAAAACACTTGGAAGAGAGAGAAGAGACATCAACGGGAAGAAGAAGAGAGAGAGAGAACGTAGCCGTCATTGGAGATAGGAGAGAAAACAAAAATTGAGCAAATTGGAGCAGACTAGCGGAAGAAGAAACCAGACGGCCATCGAAGAGAGAGATACCGACGGCAACAAAGAACAACTGTTGAGAGAGAGAGAGAGAAAGAGGAGACGACCGGAACAGAGGAGTCGACGGGAAGGAGAGAGAAAACACAGTCAAATAAAGGAATAGGAGAGAAAATCTGGAATGGCCAAAGAGGGGTGGACAAAGAGAGAGAAATTCGGTGGTAAGAGAGAGATCCGGTAGGACAGTGAGAGAGATCCAACAGGACGGTGAGAGAAATCCGGCTGGGCATCGAAAGAGAGAGAAACAGACAAGTGAGTCGTGAGACAGTGAAATTGTGGGGCAAGGAGATGGGTAAGACCGTGAGACGGTGAAAGCAGGAGTTATGTGAGACAACGTAGAGAAGAACTTCGGTGAAGCATCGAAAAGAACTCAACGTATTTCCAGATTTCTTCAAGAGAGGTTAGAGAGCATTGTGGTGAACTTCTAAGTGGCAATGGAGCATCCTTTCAATTCAACAGAAGCAAGACAAGCTAGAAGAAGGGTAGACACAATAGGTGACACTCTTTGTATTGTACTTGTTTAGTAATTGCAATAATGAAAGGAAGAGAGAATTAAGACATCCATTGTAATTGGAATTCTCAAGTATAGTGAATAATCTCGGTAAGGGAGAGTTCCTACCACCGTGGATGTACGTCACGTTGACGGAACCACGTAAATCTCGTGTGTCCTTAATTTGCATTACGTTCTGTGTTTTGAATTGAGTTATGAACATAGCTAAAGTATCAGCTAACTCATAACTTAACGAAGACCTAAACAAGAACATCCGAATTGTCTATTAGGCAAGGTGTCTGAAAGGTGACTTTGGGGACTATTGTGATTAGTAGGTAGCAATAGATCTACCTTAGTCGAGTCTGAGAAAGAGTTCACTTTTAAGAAGAAGTTGAAGTTGTTCACTTATTTGCGAATTACGAATTGTGGTGATACTGATTCACCCTCCCTCTCAGTATCACATACTAGTAGATCCTAGGGAGAAGGGTAGACACAGTAAGTGACACTTTTTGTATTGTACTTGCTTAGTAATTGCAATAGTGAAAGGAACAGAGAATTAAGACATCCATTGTAACTGGAATTTTCAAGTGTTGTGGATAGTCTCGGTAAAGGAGAGTCCCTACCACCATGGATGAACGTCACGTTAACGGAACCACGTAAATCTCGTGTGTCCTTAATTTGCATTACGTTCTGTGTTTTGAATTGAGTTATGAATGCAGTTAAAGTATCAGCCAACCCATAACTTAACGAAGACCTAAACAAGAACATTTGAATTGTCTATTAGGCAAGGTGTCTGAAAGGTGACTTTGGGACTATTGTGATTAGTAGGATTTATCTTAGTCGAGTCTGAGAAAGAGTTCGCTTTTAAGAAGAAGTTGAAGTTGTTTACTTACCTGCGAATTGCGAATTGTGGCGATACTGATTCACTTCCCCTCTCAGTATCACATATTAGTAGATCCTAAGGAGAAGTCGGGAACTTCAGGTTAAGAACTTAACTATTAAATAAATGGTTATGAGTTTCAATATAATAAGGTGTAATTTTTCTTTATTTTATATCATTTATTTTAACATACACAATTTTTAGTTATTTATTTCTTTCATGTCTATTGATCAATAGATATAACATATAATTGTTTAATGTAGTTAAACTAGTGGTTATATGGTTTTGTATCCAAGTACACAATGCATCTAAGTTCATAACCTAAGTGATATAATCTTTTATAATTGTATTTTTATTTTGAAAAAATCCAACAAATTCCTAAAAAAGTTTACAATAAGGTTGGTTATTAAAGATATTTGAATAACTATTCTATGGTTAATGGTTGTCATTTTTGTCTTTTAATTGACTTCACCTTGCAAGTGCATGGAAAATGGGCCTAAACCAATTACTATATCCCACTCTACTCAAGTCGTATTGTGTCACAAAATCTATTACCTTAACCATCAATGATATTATTAAGAATTATCCATAAAAGAGTCGTATGTTTGATTAGCATTTTTTTTTTTACAAAATAATGTAAGACACATTAAAAATGTTATTTTCTATTGTCTTACAAATTATGTTATAATGTTATTTTATAATGTACTTACTTATTTTAATGTATTTTAGTTTAATTATAAATTTTAATTAAATTATTTAAAAATATTTAGTCATTAAATATTATTATATAAAAATTCTCTTTTAAAAATTGTTTATCTTTCTAATGGGTTTCAAAATTCTTGTAAAGATTCAATCTAGTGTATGCTCTTTGTTATTCTATTTCTATACTTTTGTTTTGTGTCAAGTGATAGCAAAACTTGGAAATACCTTACTTAATATCATCTCACATTTCCCTTAGTTTATGTCCCACATATGTTGGTATTAAAAAACCAAGCAATTATGATGATAAATCTGGACGAAAGAGTGAAGATAGAATAATAAAGATTTAACACTAAATTAAATCTTTATAGAAATTTTAAAATCACTAAAAGTATAAACGATTTTTAAAAAATAATTTTTATATCATTGATATGATAAATTTAATAACTAATAATTTATTAAGGATGACTTAGTTATTAAGTTTACATATATATTTATAGTTAAAAACCTTTAGTTAGATAAGAGAACACTATATCAAAGTGGTAAAATACTTAAATACTTGATAAAGAAATTAAATCATGTTATTAAATATTTTCTTAGTAAAAAATACGTGATTACCGAGTATTTTAGAATAATTTAACTAAAATTTCTAATTAAACTAAAATATTTTTAAATAAATTATAAAATAAAATTATATTACAATTTGTAAAACAATAGAAAATAGTTTTTATAAAGTAATTTAAGTTAAACCATTAAACTTAAAAGAAATTTACCCTTAGATTGACAATAAAAAATTGAAACTAATAACTTCTTTTATAAATTTGTCGTGTGAGTAATGACATTAATTAATAATAAAGTCAAATTAAAATTTTCTTCTGCTTAAATTTTCATTCTAATAAAATTAATATAAGAAGAAAATAGAAGTGAAGAATAAATAAGATTTTGAAACCTATATATTATAAGTTCCACTTCTAATATAACATTTATCAATAAATGAATACTACTATACTATAATCTTTAATAATATAAGCTTTTACCATGACAACATTTTCTTTAATGATATTTATATTATTATGTAGGAAGTTACTTTTTCAACTAGGAATTCATAAAAGGTTTTGTTTATTAATCTTTTTAAATCATTTGCTCTATAATGAGTACTTGACTTATAATTTTGGTATGAAAATAAGATATATATTTGTAAATATTAAATTTATGTGCACAATTTTAATAAATAAAAAATAATAATTAAATTATTTTAAATAAATTTTAAAATCTTATTAAACTTATTGTCACCATAGAATTCAAGTACTAGTAATTTTTTATATTTATTATAGATGAATTTTTAGTTTATTAGATTTAAATTAATAGTATTACATATCATTTCACTAATCAATTGTATTATTTTAGAATTTGTAATATATAATAGTCATTTTTTCTTTTTTTGAAATTCTACTGTATTTGAAATAAGCAATGATTTTAACTAATACTGTCTATAAATGATTGACTATGAATAAAATCTCCAACATTAAATTTGCTCCCTCTACAAACTTAAAAGGATATTTTGAATAGAAACTTCTCTTTGCAATTATTGTCATTAAAAAGATGCTTTTATATTATATAAAATGACGCTAATAAAAGTTAAATATAGCTCTTAACGAAAAATGAAGATGTGAAAATAGGATAATAAAAGACTATACTAAATTAAATTTTGATAAAAATTATGAAATTCATTAGAAATATAAATAATTCTTAAAAAAAGAATTGATATCATTTATATAATAAATATAACAATTAATAATTTGAAAATGACATAATACTTAAATTTATATATGTATTTGTACTTAAAAATTTTAGGTAAATGAGAAAATATTTTAATTAAACGTAAACATACTTAACTAATAGATGAAAAAATTAAATTAAGTTATTAAATATTTGTCTAATAAAAAATATTTGATAAATAAATATTTTAGAATAATTTAATAAAAAAATTAAAAGAAATTAATAAAAAAATAAAAAAAATTAGAATATAATTTACAGAACAATAACAAATAACAGTCGTGTATTTACATCAAAAAAATATTTGTGATTGGCTAGAGATATCACCTTGCGTGAGAAGAAGAGCATATGGTAGATTTGGTGACCGATCTGTTTTATTGGCAAACGTTGGGTCGTCGCAAATTAATGGTTTCAAGGAAACGCGTGAGGCCGAGGCTTGCTGGGCTAACGCCATTTCCTCCCAAGCGGAGCATTCGATCCTCTAATGTCCTGCACGCCGTCTTTTGCGGGCATCAACAGTTCTGGGGGCTCATGTTGGTGCTTCGCCTCCATGCATATAACAGGACCTATGGCTTCGTTCCACCGCATTAAAGCTAAAATATAGCTAGTCTATTTCTAAAGCTCAATTTTATCATTCACGTAATTGTTTCCTTTGTATGTAATTTTTTTTTAATAAAATAAATTCATGTTAACTTAATCTCGATGATTAAAAATTATATAGATCTTATTATTATTATTATTTTATTATTTTAATAAATTACATTGCTCGAATTTTTTTGATTTTTGTAAATATAAATTTGAAAATATTGACATCATTTCATTGTAAATTTTCCATATTAAGGGCTATGAATTTTCAAAATAAACAAATGTTATAGAAAAACATTTGATGCATGCTTTTAAAAAAAATTTCATTATTATTGGATTTTGCACTTAGCCTTACTAGATTTGTTTGTGTAGCATTCTTGATTAATTGATATGTCTGATCTTTCTTAATGGTATGTATTTGTTATTGACGTAATTTTGAGAGTTGAGCACTTTCTGTAAGCTTCAGGCATACAAAGTCACTTTCGCATAAATGAGATAACATTTATATATCTTTTGTCATTTTCTATATATATTGTGTGTTGATTCAAGGAAGAAGAGTGGACGTCTAGTGAATTTATGTAATGTTACCGCAAGCAATTTTTGGGTCAACTTTTGTCATATAGAGGAATTACTTGTTATTAATATAATTTATATCCATCATTTTTTTAGTTCCTTTTTTCACTCTAACAATATCATAAATTGGGTTAATGCAAAGAACATGATTACATTTTTATATTATTAATTAATTAGTAAAAGTATTAGGTGAATGAACTAGAAGAAATAAAGTATAAGCAAATAAAAAACATGGATTGTAGTGCATTAGTGACTAGGTTTTACAAAGTATGTTTATGCGAGACATGATTAGATTTGATAATAGTAAAGATGACCTCACAATGCATTTCAATATTTTCTATTGAATAAGCAAAGTGATAAATGAATACGTGAAATTGTACTTGTAAAATATTTGAAGTCACTTCAAAGGGTACAATAAAAGTATATTCTTTGAAGAAACTATTATTAACTCGCCTGTTGAACTATTAATCTATTAGTTAAACTAATAATTTAATTAATTTTATTTATTGATTGATCTAATGAAGAAACTATTTTATTGAATTAAAAAAAAATGTCGAATGAAATTAAGAGATACTCTCTATGAAAACAGACAATAGATTTACTTGATAAAAACTAGCATAAATAAAATTTATTAATTAAATAAAAGATAGTTGATTTTCATAATTCACGTCGATGTAAGTAGCTGGGTCAACAACAGAAGAAAACGTGACTCGTCGGCCTGCCTCACTGACGACACACCAAGGGATGTTCTTATTTTTTTCCGATCTCTTGAAACTCGTCGTACGGTCACACCCCGTAAAAACCGAACGAGTAAAGAAAATTTACAAAACAAGGGGAACAACACATTGTCAATGAACTGGCTGAGCCACGGCATGGAGAGGATGCTTCATCTCACAAGACAGTTTCAGGAGCTCACTCGATCAACCGGCCGGGCTGCATGTTGATCCCATTTGAAATGGCTCACCAGCTGGGCCACCCAATGTGTGACAGTGACGAGCCCTAGGCTCCGGCCGGGACACACCCGTCGCCCCGCTCCAAACGGTGCAAGCCTAAGATCAGAGCCCCTGACGTCCACGTCTTCCTCCAGGAACCTCTCTGGCCTGAACTCAAGTGGGTTCGCCCACACTTTGGGGTCATGCGTGATGGCCCACATGTTGACCATGGCAGTGGTGTGCGCCGGGACGATCATTCCGTTGCTGAGCTGGACGTCTGATGTGGACAATCTCGCCCACGACAAGAGTGGGCCAGGGGGGTGGATTCTGAGAGTCTCTTTCACGACAGCCTGCAGATAGGGCAACTTTGCCAATCCAGCGTCTGTCAACTTCCCACCCTGGGCAGCCACGTCTGCAATCTCTGCTCTCACCTTCTCTTGAACCCGTGGGTGCGACACCAATTCCGCCATAACCCACTCGGTTAATAGTGCAGTAGTATCGGTTCCCCTAAAAATCATTTCCTGCCATTAATAATGATAATAAATTAATCAGCCACAATAACAATAATAAAAAATGTACACAATTAATAATTAACAAATAATGTGAAATATCACCCCACAAAATTATTTATTACAAAACAATATTTTTACTAAAATAAATATTGTTTAATGTTTTATTGATGAAAAAAATCATTCGTATGATTAAATAAAAAAAAAAGTATTCCAACAGTTCGGTTTTTTTTTTTGGGTTGATATTTTACGTTTCCTTCAGCTCCTCAAGCTCCTCGCCTTCAGCGAATCTCTTGCCAAACACGCTTCCCATGATGTTGTTTAAGGAAGCCATTTGAAGGTGATTCCTTAACGACACGAACCCCTTCTCTTTCTGCTCTTTCAATATGTTGCTCAGCGGGTGGGCGCACTCCAGCTGGCGCTTACTCTCGTGCGCTGAGATGTGCCGAGGTGCAAACAAGTGAGAAGAAGAAATTTTTCTCAGCAGCCTCCAGTAGGTCCCGTTCGGCGCAAAGCCGATCGCTCGACCGAACATGAGGCTCTTTGCCGATTGCAGCCGATTGCTTAACGGGGCGATCGGCAAAGTGGGGAGACGTCAGGATTTCTCGGGCAGTGTGAGGTTCAGAAGCCATGACAAGGGGGGTGGAGCCGAGGCTGAACGCCATGAGAGAAGTGTCTGCTCGGCTCCAAGCCATGGAAGCTAAAGTGCGATGGGCCAAGCCGCGGCTCAAAGTAAAGAGATTGCCAAAAATGGGCAGACCTCGAGGTCCAGGGATCGGGACACGGCCCGTTGGTTCCTCCCATTTTTCCAAGCAGTCCCGCCAGAAGAAAAAATCCACGTGAGGATTGCGAGAGACACAAAGGCAACAGCGACATAAAACAGGACCATAATCTACCTCAACAATAAATCTACCTTAGGAGGTCCTGTTAGTGATTTTGGGGACTATTATAATTGGTAGGGATAGCGACCTTAGTCAAATCTGAAAAAGAGTTGGTTGTTCATTTACCTACAAATTGCGAATTGTGGTGATACTAATTCAACTCTCTCTCAGTATCATAGACTAGTAAATCCTAGGAGAAGTCGAGAACTTCACGGGCCATAATCTATTAGGAAGACCATGGCAATTTGATAGCAGAGTTATGCATGATGACTTCAAGAATTGATACTCCTTTGTAATGAATGAAAAACCTGTCACTCTTATACCATTATCACCTCAACAAGCTTATGAGGATCAATGGAGGATTAAAAATGAGAGTGAACAGAAAAGAGAGATTGATAAAACAGAAAAGAGAGGAGAAAGCGTGAGGACACAAGAGAAAGAGGAGAAAAGAGAAAGTCTCTATGCAAAAGAAAGTGATGTCAAAAGAGCATTATATGCCAAACAGCCTATGATCGTACTTTTGTACAAGGAGGCTTATTTTAACACTAATAAGTTTGACCCATCTTTGCCCATTGTTGTTGTTGCTTTATTGCAGGAATTTGAAGATGTATTCCCTGACGATATCCCAAGTGGATTGCCACCTAATAGAGGAATTGAGCATCAAATTGATTTCATTCCAGGTGCATCCATCCCTAACCGGCCAGCATATAAGAGTAATTTTGAGGAGACAAAGGAGCTTCAAAGGCAGGTTGAGGAGCTTATTTCCAAAGGATATGTGAGGGAAAGCATGAATCCATGTGTTGTTCCTGTCCTACTTGTACCCAAAAAAGATGCGACTTGGAGGATGTGTGTTGATTGTTGAGCAATCAAGAAAATCACTTTAAAGTATCATCACCCCATATCTCAATTATATGACATGTTGGATGAATTGCATAGTTCATGTGTCTTTTCTAAGATTAATTTGAAAAGTGGATATCATCAGATTAGGATGAGAGAGGAAGAGGAGTGAAAAACAGCTTTCAAAACTAAGTACGGTTTGTGTGAATGGCTTGATATTCCATTTGGTCTCATTAATGCACCAAGCACTTTTATGTGACTAATGAATCATGTTTTGCATCCATTCATTGTAAATTTGTAGTTGTGTATTTTGATGATATTTTGATTTATAGTAAAACCCTAGAAGAGCATCTTGATCATTTACATTCTATTTTAAGTGTTTTACGTTCTAAGAAATTGTATGCTAACTTACAGAAATGTTCCTTTTGTACTAATTAGATCACATTTCTTGGCTATGTTGTCAGTGATAAAGATGTTGAGGTTGATGAGGAAAAAGTTAAGGCAATTTAAGATTGGCCTACACCTAAGTCAATTAGCGATGTGTGTAGCTTTCATGGTCTAGCTAGTTTTTCTAGACATTTTGTTAACGACTTTAGCACCACTGCTGCACCACTCACTGAACTTATGAAGAAGAACATAAGTTTTAGGTGGGGTAGTGACCAAGACAAGGCTTTTAATTGCATCAAGGAAAAATTAAGTTTTACACCATTACTTGCTTTACATAACTTTGCAAAATCTTTCGAGATTGACTGTGATGCTTTAGGTATTGGCATTGGAGCTGTTTTGATGCAAGAAAGGTGTCCAATTGCTTACTTTAGTGAAAAATTAAGTGGAGCAAACCTTAATTATCCTACTTATTGTGGCCAATATGAGCAAAAATCCCACATATGACAAGGAACTTTACGCATTGGTACGAACTCTTCAAACCAAGTTACTTGGTTTTGAATTGCTTAAGGGCTTGTATGTGAATGATTTTGATTTTTGCTAAGTATGGAATGCATGTGATAATTGTGCCTTTGGTGACTTTTATAGGCATGAAAGGTTTTTGTTTAAGAGAAATAAATTATGTATGCCTATTTGTTCTATTTGCGAGTTGCTTGTTAGGGAAGCTCACGAGGGTAGATTAATGGGGTACTTTGGTGTGCAAAAGACTCTAGATATATTGCATGAGCATTTTTATTGGCCTAATATGAAGCATGATATATGTTCCATTTATGATAAGTGCATTACATATAGGCAAGCAAAGGGTAGAGTTAAACTGCATGGCTTGTATACACCTTTACCTATGCTTAATCAACCTTGGACTGATATTTTTATAAACTTTGTCTTAGGATTACCAAGGTCTCAAAGTGGTAAGGACAACATATTTGTTGTTGCTAATATGTTTAGTAAAATGGCTCATTTTGATGCATGTTTTAAAACCAATGATGCAACACATATTGTTGAGTTATTCTTTAAGGAAGCGGTATGTTTGCATGGATTGCCAAGAACTATTGTTAGTGATAGGGATGTTAAGTTCTTAAGTCATTTTTGGTGCACATTATGGAATAAATTGGGAACTAAACTCTTATTTTCTATTGTTGCATATTTACTATCAAGAAGTTGCTAGGTACGAGTTAAGGATGATAGAGGCTTCACCAGGGCTTGCAAATGTGTCATTTGTGGAGGAATTTAAGAACTATGGCCTTAGGAAGGAAGTTGGATTTAGGAGCCCATACTTGGGCATTTAAATGAGTTATTTTCATGGGTTTTTATTATTATTTAGTGGTTGGACGAATTTTCTTAATAAGCCCATCTTATTAATTAGGGTTTTTGGGGGTTAGCAGATAAAAAGGGCAAAAAGGGTGGTTGGAGGAGGTAAACCCATTTTTATGGGTGTATAAGCTATTTTTGTTAGTTCTTTGAGAACTAATTCTGAACTTTCATACTTGAGTGTGTTGGTTTAATAGACTTATCTTCTTCAACGTTTTTGTTGTTAGGAGTAGCGTTTGAATCCTATAGTTTTAGTTCTTAGTTGTTTATAATCATTGGGTCAGAATTCCAAATTCCTTAACCTTTGTTAGAACGATCCTATACCAACATTGGTGTTGGGTTTTGTTTACATATAATTAGAGTTCGTATCATTTGGTATTAGATCCTTGACTCTAATTCAGGTTAGTTATACTTTTGTCATCATCTCTTTCATGTGTTCTTCATTGTTGGTTGAATAATCAAAAAAGAAAACAAAAGAAAAGAAGAAATTTGTATGTTTGTTATGTTTGGTTACTATTATCATTCATTCTGTAGAAATACCTATCATTTAACCAAAAGAAAAATCATTTATTTCTTAGGATTTTTTTCTGATATTTATTTCTTCTATAGAAATACCCATTAGTTAACTAAAGAAAAAAAAAAAGAAATCATGTATTTCTTGTGTTTTTTTTCTACTATTTGTTCCTTCTATAGAAATACCCATTAGTTAACCAAAAAAAAAAAAAGAAAAGCTTCATTGTTTAATTGGTCATTTACTCAATTATATTCAATAATTGATTGTTGCTTGATTGCACTGCTTATATCATTAAATTCCTTGTCATTCTATTTGCTTTGATTGTGTCACTTCTCTAAAGAGGTAGGTTTAGGATTGATATATTTAAGTTTTGTTTGTTCTAAATTTATTTTGCCTCGAATTATTGAAAGAGTGCTTAAAGTCTTACAATTCATTGTGTGAAACATGAGAGTTAAGGACTACTATAGTTTAGTGGAGAGCAACCACGTAAGAGAGTGAGTTTTATGAGATATATTCTTTATTTACTAACAACCTTGCATGTACAATTTTTAATTGTTGTTCTAACAGCCTTATATGAGTTGTAATTGTTGTCAACTAGGTTTAAGTGTGCAAGAAAGTAAAGCCACATGGAAGGACAAGAAGGTAAAAGCTACATGGAGGGGCAAGAATGTAAAAGTCATATGGAATGGCAAAACAGTAAATTCGCCACGTAAGGGCAAGAATGTAAATCTGTCGCGTAAGCCCTATTAAGGTTTCATCAAAGAGAATATATAAAGACCTTAGAAGACAAAACTAGGGTAAGGCCAACACAATTGAATACACGACAAAACACCAAACCCTACACAGAAGAACACCACCTGCAAAAGAAAAGAGTAGCTGTCGAGTGAACAGTGCAGCAGTCGTCGGAAATTGAATAGTATCGTCGAAAAATTGAATAGTGCCGTCGGAAATTGAATAGAACGAAGAACGACAAATTGAGCAAATCGGAAGAAAACCGTGTGACGACAAGAGAGAGAAACCTATGAGGAACGGCACACCACTGGCACACCAGTGGTTGGACGAAGAGAGAGAAAACGTAGTTGACGGATGAAGAGAGAGAAAATACAGCCAATGGACGAAGAGAGAGATGCCACCAGAAGAGCAGATAGCAGATCTGTGACGGCGTGAGACAAACGAACGACATGGCAAGGAGAGAACTGTGGAACGGACGAAGAGAGACATACCACCGGAGACGGCTGTTGGAAGAGAGAGAAAAGAGGTATACGACCAGAACAGAGGAGTCGACGGGAAGAAGAGTGACAGCTAGATGGGGCTGGACGGTAGGATGAAGAAAAGCAGACCACTGGCGGAAAAGGGAGGAAATCCGTGACGGCCAAGTGGGTGAACGGAAAAGAGAAATCTAGCGGTAAGAGAGAGAAATCTGGCTGGACGGTGAGAGAGAAACATACAGGTGAGTTGTGTGGCGTGAGACGTAGAATGACAAACTAGAAACGTGATGCAAGCCGTGAGACAAGGAGACAGGTGAGACCATGAGACAGTGAAAGTAGGAGTTGTGTGAAACAACGTAGAGCAGGAATTTAGCGAAGCATTGAAAGAACTTAATGTATTTCCAGATTTCTTCAAGGGAGGTTAGAGAGCGTTGTGGTGAACTTCTAAGCGGCAGTGGAGCAGCCTTTCAATTCAACAGAGGCAAGACAAGCTAGAAGAAGGGTAGACACAGTAAGTGACACTCTTTGTATTGTACTTGCTTAGTAATTGCAATAGTGAAAGGAGCAAAGGATTAAGACATCCATTGTAACTGGAATTCTCAAGTATAATTGATAGTTTCGGTAGAGGGAGAGTCCCTAGCACCGCGGATGTACGTCACATTAACGGAACCACGTAAATCTCATGTGTGCTTAATTTGCTTTACGTTTTGTGTTTTGAATTGAGTTGTGAACGTAGCTAAAGTATTAGCCAATCCATAACCTAACGAAGACCTAAACAAGAACATCCATATTGTCTATTAGGCAAGGTGTCTGAAAGGTGACTTTGGGGACTATTGTGATTAGTAGGTAGCAATAGATTTACCTTAGTCGAGTCTGAGAAAGAGTTCGTTTTTAAGAAGAGATTGAAGTTGTTCACTTACCTGCGAATTGCGAATTGTGGTGATATTGATTCACCCCCCTCTTAATATCACAAACTAGTAGATCCTAGGGAGAAGTCAGGAACTTCAATTGGTATTAGAGCACAGGTTCACCAATTTGAAGCTTAACAACTTGGTGTACTAGTTTGAAGGGATCTAGAAGTTTGACTTATTCAGCATACTGAGAATGGAAGCCGGTACCAGCACTAGCATCACTTATAGCAAGAAGGTTCCAATCTTCAATGGAACCAACTACCATAAGTGGAGAGCAAGAATGCAAGTGGTATTTGCAACCATGGGCATGAACGTGGTGAAATGTGTACAGGAGGGTTTTGTGGCTCTCGAAGAAGGTAAAGACCCAACCTCAGAGGAGTTAAGGCAGTTTGAGATAAATGGGAAGGCCTCAAACGTCATCATTTCAGCATTGACAGATGTGAGTATGCTAAAGTGATGGACTGCAAATCTGCTAAGGAGATATGGGACAGATTACAGAAAGTTTATGAAGGTGATGGCAGAATGAAGGCTAAGCTTCAAGTTTTCAAGGAGAGATATGAATCACTCAAAATGCAGAAGAATGAGACAGTTCAATAGTTCTTCACCAGGGTTATTGATGCTATAAACGACCTGAGAAGTCATGGGAAGAACAAGAAGGACTCATCGATTGAGAAGAAAATTCTGAGAATTCTGCTTGAGAGGTTTGCCTCAAAGGTAATAGCCATAGTGGAGAGTAGAGATCTCAATTCTATGTCTTTGCATGATCTCCAGTGTAATCTAATTGTATATGAGATGAGGATAAAGTCAGCTGAAAGTTCTGCAACAATGAAGGTATCAAAGGAGGCAGCTTTCAAAGCTATGAAGCACTTGAAGATAAAAGAAGAGGAAGAATCATCCAGTGAGGATGATGATGATGATGATAAGGAAGAAAGTGAAGGTGAAGTATTGGCTTACTTCACAAGGAAATTCAAAAGGGGTCTAAGAAGGGAAAAGGACAGTTGTCCTTGAGATGTTATCATTGTGGGCAGACTAGACACTTTGCTTGTCAGTGCAAAGTGAAACTTGATGATGAAGATGAGGATGGTGATGATGAGCAGAATTCAAGATGGAGAAGATCATCATTCAAATCAAAGAAGTCCAATAAGAAGATTGTCAACCCATAGAGGAAGAAGAGAGGCTCATTCAAGAGTTATGTGAGTCAGACAAAAGAAGCTGATGAGGAGGAAGATGAAGACTCATCGGATGAGCATGCCTTTATGGCATCAGCTCAAGGTGGTAGTTCAACCTCTGAAGAGGAAGAGGAGGTTGATGAAGAAGAACCAGATCTTGAAGCTGAGTTGGAAGCAGCTTCAAAGGAGATAATCAGTAGGGGCAGAACCATAAAAAGGTTGGAGGACCATATAAAACAAGTTGAAACAAAGTCTGAGGAAGCTGAAAATCGAAAGGATGAAATAAAGGCTAAACATATTGACTTAAAGAGAAGATTTGAAGAATAGATCAAAATATGTGAAGACCTTATAGTAGAGCTTGGCTCAAGGGCTTCAAAAATTGAAGAAATGGAGAAAGAGTTGCTGAGACTTCAGCAGCAACTCAAAAGTAGCAAAGAGAACTTGTAGAAGCTTGAAATGATAGGAGAAATAAGTTCTACAAAAGGAGAGAAGAATGTAGAGAAAGTGTAGCAATCTGAGGCTGCATTGGCTAAAGAAAATAAGAATGTGCCACAGAAGTTGAAAGAGAAGGTTGTGACTCAGAAGAAGATAGTTGAGAATAAAAAAAATCTGAAGAAGTAACCTAGGGTGGCAAACAAGAAGGAAGAAAAGAAAGTCAGCCAGTAGAGGGCTACGGCTAAACAGAAGAAGGAGAAGAAGGTGACTGAAATGAAAGTCACACAAGCAAAGAAGCCAGCTATTTTGCCTACACAGCAAATGATGAACAGAAGAAGACAAGCTGTGATCAGACTCAAGAAGAGGCAGTTTCAAGGTCATTGCCTTTATTGTGGAGTTTGGGGTCATAAAGCGAGTAACTGCTGGTGGAGAAAGCTAGTATATGTCTCCAACTTAAGAAGATACGACGCTTCATACAGGGGGAGACAATACAAAACTCAGAGGAGAATACCTGTCGTGAGTTCTTGCACATACTGTAAAAGGCAAGGACACATTGACGAGGATTGTTGGTGGAAGCCCAAACCAGTAGCTTTAAAGAACCAGTTTGCTATATTGGCAGACTTGGAACAGTGTGAAAGGTGTGGGCAGGATGGCCATAATGCCAAGTAATGCATGACACTTCTCCCTGTGCAAGAGAAGACACTCAATGGCATAGTGAAAACAAGCGGTGTAGTCAAAGCTGAGAAAAAGGAGAAAGCTATCTTCCAGCCAGTTCAAAAGAAGGAATATAGAGCAAAAAGGGAGGTGGCTAATATAGCTGAAATTGCTCTAAAGGTTGATTATAAGGATAAGTAATGGATCCTTGATAGTGGATGCACTTCACACATGACAGGAAATAAGAGTAAATTATCAAAGCTAAACGAGTCAAGAGAAGGCAGAGTCAAGTTTGGCAATGATGATTCACTTAACATCAATGGTCAGGGGTCAGTAAACATTGGAAGAGGAAAGCTAAAAGATGTTCTGCATGTTGAAGGACTTAGATATAATCTAGCATTTGTCAGCCAACTATGCAATGAAGACCATAGGGTAATATTCACAAAAACAGGTTGCTAGGTAAAGAGTGAAGAAGGCAATACTATTACAACCGGGAAGAGAATAGTTGAAAATTTGTATGTGATTGATGAGGACAAGACAAACAACTGTTTACTTACAAGAAAAAGAAGAAAATCAATTATGGAATAGGAGGCTGGGACACTTATCACAGAAGAACATAAGGAAGCTGACCACTACTCATGCAATCAGAGATATTCTCGACCTCGAGAAAGAGAGAGAGAGAGAGAGAGAGAGAGACTATGTTTGCTCAGCATGCTCTAAAGGAAAACATGCCAAAAAGCAATATAAGACCAAAGAGTTCAGTTCTGAAGCAGTGCTTGACATTGTGCATACTGATTTGTGTGGACCGATAAGGACAAAAGGGTTGAATGGTGAGAGGTACTTCATTTTGTTTGTTGATGATTATTCTAGAAGGACTTGCATTATGCACCTTAAACACAAGTCAAAAGTTCTAAATTGCTTCAAGAGATATAGAAGATTGGCTGAAAATGAGAGTGGAAGGAAGATCAAAGTATTGAGGTCAGATTAAGGCATTGAATTTATAAATAAAGCTTTTGAAGATTACCTTGAGAAGCATGGAATTCGTCACCAAATGGTAGCAGCAAGAACACCTCAACAGAACGGGGTGGTAGAGAGGAAAAATAGAGATATGGTTGAAATGGCAAGAACTCTACTGTTGGAATCCAAGCTTCACACAAGATTTTTGACAGAAGCAACATTTACAGCTGTACATCTACTAAATAGAGTCTTACTAAGGCCCAATACTGATAAGACTCCAAATGAGCTATGGAGTGGGAAAAAGACAATAGCCAAGTATCTCAGAATCTTTGGCAGCCCATGTTTTGTGAAGAACAAGGAGCAAAACTTAGGAAAATTCAATGCTAGGTCTGATGAAGGCATCTTTGTGGGATACTCAGCAAAGAAAAAAGGTTACAGGGTTTTTCTACATAAGCTGGGAAAAGTGATCACGTCTAGTGATGTGAGAATAGATGAGAACTGGAAAACAATGCAGAATGGAGAAGTTAGGGACAATGAAGAAGATGGCTTCAATGTAGATAAAGAATCAGACTAACCTGAAGAAAAGGAATAAGAAGTAAGTTCAGACTCAGAGAAGAGTGAGTCTGAAGATGAAGAAAGAGATCCTCTTGCAACTAAGACTGTGCAAGAAAGAAAGCCAAAGAAAACATGGACCAGTGCTCATCAAGAAAATCAGATCATAGGTGACCCATCAGTAGGAGTTACAACATGAAGAAGAATTGTGGGAGCTATTGCTTTACTCTTACAAGTTGAACCTAAATCGGTTGAAGACGCTACACAAGATCTAACTAAATCTTTGTCCACAGAGCTGTTTGAAAAGCACAGAATTAGCTTGTCTATACGAATGCCTTCTCAAGCCTGAAGTTTAGGTGAATCCTCCATCTTTACTTTGCAAGTTTTTTAGATTTGTAATTGGTTGGTAAAGGTGGAGAGAAGCAACAGTGCAGGGGGAGCTATTAAGAAAGGGGGAGTGCATATTTAGGGGGAGTTGAAACTGCTGCATAGTGGCTTTTGTTATAAGTGTTGCCAACAATTACAAAGGGAGAAATTGTTATTCCCACTCCTTGTATGGGTTGTAATTATTGTCAACTAGGTTTAAGTGTGCAAGAAAGTAAAGCCACATGGAAGGGCAAGAAGGTAAAGCCATACAGAAGGGCAAGAAAGTAAATCCGTTGTGTAAGGGCAAGAATGTAAATTTTCCATGTAAGCCCTATTAGGGTTTCATGGAAAAGAGTATATAAAGACCTTGGAAGACAAAACTAGGGAAAGACCAACACAATTGAATACACGGCAAAACACAAGAGAGAGAAAACCAAAACACAAAACACCAATGGCTGGAAAAAGAAGAGCAGCATGGCAAAACCAGCACAGCAAAAAGAAGAGGAGCACGACAAAGAGAAAACCCGAACAGCCAAAAAGAAAAATCGAGAAATGCCCGAAAGAGAAAAATGACAAAGAGGTGGAAGAGAGAGAGAGAAGCCGTTGGAAGAGGGTGAAAATATACAACCTAAGAGAGAAAAGCGACATGGATGAAAAAAAGAAAGGTACACGGAAGAATAACCCGACGTGAGACAACGAAAAAAACAAAATGTTGGAGAGAACCGAGGGAGCAAAACGGCAAAGACACACCACCGGGAGAGCTAAACAGATACAAACCAGAAAAGGAGGCACCCACCATCGTAAGAAAGAGAAAGCCACCATCGGAAGAGCAGAGCAAACTAGACATACACCACTGGAGAGAGAGACACACCATCGGAAGAGCAGACTAGACCAGACATACACCACTAGGAGAGAGAGAAGAAACCAGAAACGTGATATCACCGGAAGAGAGAAGAAACTAGAAACACCAACACAGACCACTGGGAGAGAAGAAATCATAAACACTAGCACGCACCACCCCTGAAAGAGAAGAAAACTAGAAACGGACAGGTGAGGCGTGAGGTGTGAGACCACCGGCTGGAAGAAAACCAGAAACGGATGGGTGAGGCATGAGGCGTGAGACCAGCGAAGAGGAAGAAGACCAGTAACGGATGACCAGAAAAGGGAGACCAGAAACTGGTGACCTGAAATGCGAGACCAGCAAAGCTGAAACGGGAGACTAGCAAAGCTAAAACATAAGACCAGCAAAGCTGTGACAGGAGCACAGCAGAAGCATGGGTGTGCGTCAGGAGATGGCTGAGACCAGAACATTAAGGCGTGCAAACCAGAAATGTGCATGGGACGTGAAATGCCAAACCAAAAGAGTGCGTGAGGCGTGTGACCAGCAAAGGGTGCAAACTAGAAACATACGTGAGACGTGTAACGCCAAACCAGAAACGTGATGCGAGTTGTGAGACAAGGAGACAGGTGAGACCATGAGACAGTGAAAGCAGGAGTTGTGTGAAACAATGTAGAGAAGGAATTTGGCGAAGCATTGAAAGAACTCAACGTATTTCCAGATTTCTTCAAGAGAGGTTAGAGAGTGTTGCGGTGAACTTCTAAGCGGCAGTGGAGCAGCCTTTCAATTCAACAGAGGCAAGACAAGTTAGAAGAAGGGTAGACATAGTAAGTGACACTCTTTGTATTGTACTTGCTTAGTAATTGCAATAGTGAAAGGAGCAGAGGATTAAGACATCCATTGTAATTGGAATTCTTAAGTATAGTCGATAGTTTCAGTAAGGGAGAGTCACTACTACCGTGGATGTACGTCACGTTGATGGAACCATGTAAATCTCGTGTGTCCTTAATTTGCTTTACGTTCTGTGTTTTGAATTGAGTTGTGAACACAGCTAAAGTATTAGCCAACTCATAACCTAACGAAGACCTAAACAAGAACATCCGAATTGTCTATTAGGCAAGGTGTCTGAAAGGTGACTTTGGGGATTATTGTGATTAGTAGGTAGCAATAGATCTACCTTAGTTGAGTCTAAGAAAGAGTTTGCTTTTAAGAAGAGGTTGAAATTGTTCACATATCTGCGAATTGTGGTGATACTGATTCACCCCCCCTCTCAATATCACAAACTAGTAGATCTTAGGAATAAGGTCTTTGTTTGCTTAGATACTCATCCAACTTTTTGGTAGCATCCTCCTTGATAGCATTTGCTCAAGAGGGCTCTGCTCTCACTTCCATGGCCTGCATAAAGCTTTGTTCATACTTCTTCAATTCACATTCAGTCTTATGGAGCTTGGCTAGCAAATTCAACACTTCTTACTCTTATGCAATCATCATAGCACCAAGATCTTCTTGTATCTTGCCTTACTCTGCCTCAAGTATATTTGGCTCCTCAATTCTTTTTAAGTATTCCCTTTCTTTCGCTTTTGAAGTTCTCGACTTCACCCTAGGATCTCCTAGTTTGTGATACTGAGAGGGGGGTGAATCAGTATCACCACAATTTGCAGATATGTGAACAACTTGAACCTCTTCTTAAAAGCGAACTCTTTTTCAGATTCGACTAAGGTAGATCTATTTCTACCTACTAATCACAATAGTTCCCAAAGTCACCTTTCAGACACCTTGCCTAATAGACAATTTGGATGTTCTTGTTTAGGTCTTCTTTTAGGTTATGGGTTGGCTGATACTTTAGCTGCGTTCACAACTTAATTCAAAACACAGAACGTAAAGTAAATTAAGGACACACGAGATTTACGTGATTCCGTCAACGTGACGTATATCCATAGTAGTAGGGACTCTTCCTTACCGAGACTATCGACTATACTTGAGAATTCCAGTTACAATAGATGTCTTAATCCTCTGCTCTTTTCACTATTGCAATTACTAAGCAAGTACAATACAAAGAGTGTCACTTACTGTGTCTACCCTTCTTCTAGCTTGTCTTGCCACTATTAAATTGAAAGGCTGCTCCACTGCCGCTTAGAAATTCACCGCAATGCTCTCTAAGCTCTCTTGAAGAAATCTAGAAATACGTTGAGTTCTTTCCGATGCTTTGCCAAATTCCTTCTCTAGGTTATTTCACACCGCTCCTGCTTTCACTGTCTCACGGTCTCACTCGTCTCCTGATTCCACGGTCTTACTATTTCACGGCTTGCCCTCACGCTTCTGGTCTGTCACGCCGTCGCACGTTCTGGTCTCATGTCGTCTCCTAACGTACACCCACGCTTCAGCTCCGCTGGTCTCGTGTTTCAGCTCATCAGTTTCTGGTCTCCCTTTTCTAGTCACTCGTTATTGGTCTTCTTCCTCATCGTTGGTTTCATGCCTTACGCCTCACCCGTCCGTTTCTAGTTTTCTTCCAGCTGGTGGTCTCACGCCTCATGCCTCACCTGTCCGTTTCTAGTTTTCTTTTAGCCGGTGGTCTCATGCCTCACGCCTTACCCGTCCGTTTATGGTTTTCTTCTCTTCCAGGGGTGGTGTGTTTCTGGTTTTGCCCTCACCTCACATTTCTGGTTTTCTTCTTTTCAAGGGGTGGTGCGTTTCTGGTTTTTCCCTTACCTCACATTTCTGGTTTTCTTCTCTTTCAGGGGTGGTGCGTTTCTGGTTTTGCCCTCACCTCACGTTTCTGGTCTATTGTCTTCTCCAGGTGGTCTCATAGATACCAGGTCTGGTCTCACCTGGTTTGGTTTCCGGGTCTGGTCTGCTCTAACGTCTCACCTTCTTCAGATCTCACGTCCTCTCTTCTGGGTGATCTCATGGATGTGATTTCTTCTCTTTTGGGTGGTCTGTGCTGGTGTTTTTGATTTCTTCTCTCTCGGTGGTCTGTGTTGGTGTTTCTAATTTCTTCTCTCCCGGTGGTCTATGCTGGTGTTTCTAGTTTCTTCTCTCTTCCAGTGATATCACATTTCTGGTTTCTTCTCTCTCTCCCGATGGTGTATGTCTAGTCTGGTTTGCTCTTTCAGTGGTGGCTTTCTCTCTCTTACGGTGGTGGGTGCCTCCTTTTCTGGTTTGTATCCATTTAGCTCTCCTGGTGGTGTGTCTTTACTATTTTGCTCTCCCGATTATCTCCAATGATTTGTGTTTTTCGTTGTCTCACGTCAGGCTGTTCTTCTGTGTACCTTTTTTTTTTTTCGTCCGTGTCGCTTTTCTCTCTCGGGTGGTGAATTTCAGATTTGGCTCTCTCGGTGGTGAATTTCCCGTTGGCTCTCCCGCTGGTGTCTTCTTTGTTTTTTCTCGGTGGTGTGTGTTTGCCATTTTGTTGTCCACCCACTTGTGTTTTGCCATGTATTCAATTGTGTTGGCCTTGCCCTAGTTTTGTGTTCCAAGGTCTTTATATATTCTCTTCCATGAAACCCTAATAGAGCTTACTTGCGGCAAATTTACTGTCTTTCCCTTCCATGTGGCTTTTATATTCTTGCCCCTCCATGTGGCTTTTACCTTCTTGCCCTTCCATGTGGCTTTACTTTCTTGCACACTTAAACCTAGTTGACAACAATTACAACCCATACAAGGTTGTAGGAATAACAATCTTCCCCTTTGTAATTGTTGGCAACACTCATAACAAAAGCCACTATGTAGCAGTTTCAACTCCCCCTAAATATGCACTCCCCCTTTCTTAACAGCACCCCCTACACTGTTGCTTCTCTCCCCCTTTGCCAACCAATTACAAATTTGAAAAACTCGCAAAGTAGAGATGAAGGATTCACTTAAACTTTAGGCTTGAGGAGACATTTGTACAGATAGACTCATTCTGTGCTTTTCAAATAACTTTGTGGATAAAGATTTAGTGAGATCTTGTGTAGCCTCTTCAACAGATTTAGGTTCAACTTGTGAGAGTAAAGCAGTAGCTCCCACAATTCTTCTTCTTGTTGTAACTCCTGCGGATGGGTCACCTATGATCTGATTTTCTTAATGAAAACTGGTCCACGTTTTCTTTGGCTTTCTTTCTTGCACCGTCTTAGTTGCGAGAGGATCTCTTTCTTCATTTTCAGACTCACTATTCTCTGAGTCTGAACTTACTTCTTATTCCTTTTCTTCATGTTGGTCTGATTCTTCATCTATATAGAAGTCATCTTCTTCATTGTCCTCAGCTTCTCCATTCTGCATTGTTTTCTAGTTCTCATCTCTTCTCACATCACTGGAAGTGATCACTTTTCCCAGCTTATGCAGGAAAACTCTGTAACCTTTTGTTTTTGTAGAGTATTCCACAAAGATGCCTTCATTAGACCTAGCATTGAATTTTCCCAAGTTTTGCTCCTTGTTCTTCACAAAACATAGGCTGCCAAGGATTCTGAGATACTTGGCTATTGTCTTTTTCCCACTCCATAGCTCATATGGAGTTTTATCAGTATTGGGCCTTAGTAATACTCTGTTTACTAGATGCACGGCTGTAAATGTTGTTTCTGTCCAAAATCTTGTGTGAAGCTTGGATTCCAGCAGTAGAGTTCTCGCCATTTTGACCACAACTCTATTTTTCCTTTCTACGACCCCATTTTGTTGAGGTGTTCTTGCTGTTGCCAATTGGTGATGGATTCTATCCTTCTCAAGATAATCTTCAAAAGCTTTATTTGTAAATTTAGTGCCTTGATTTGACCTCAATACTTTGATCTTCCTTCCACTTTCATTTTTAGCCAATCTTCTGTATCTCTTGAAGCAATTCAGAATGTCTGACTTGTTTTTGAGGTGCATGATGCAGGTCTTTCTTGAATAAATCAACAAACAAGATGAAGGACCTTTCACCATTCAACCCTTTTGTTCTTATTAGCCCACACAAATTAGTACGCACAATGTCAAGCACTGCTTCAGAACTGAACTCTTTGGTCTTATACTACTTTCTGACATGTTTTCCTTTAGAGCATGCTGAGCAAACATACTCTCTCTCTCTCCTAAGGTTAGGAATTTCTTTGATTGCATGAGTAGTGGTCAGCTTCCTCATGTTCTTCTGTGATAAGTGTCCCAGCCTCCTATGCCAGAGTTGATTTTCTCTTCTTTGGTGAGTAAACAGCTGCTTGTCTTGTCCTCATCAATCACATATAAATTTTCAACTGTTCTCTTCCCAGCTGCAACAGTATTGCCTTCTTTACTCTTTACTTGGCAACTTGTTTTTGTGAATATCACTTTGTGGTCTTCGTTGTATAGCTGGCTGACAGATGCTAGATTATATCTAAGTCCTTTAACATACAGAACATCTTTTAGCTTTCTTTTTCCAATATTTACTAGCCCATGACCATTGATGTTGAGTGAATCATCATTGCCAAACTTGACTCTGCCTTCTTTTGACTTGTTTAGCTTTGACAATTTACTCTTGTCTCCCCTCATGTGTGAAGTGCATCCACTATCAAGGATCCACTGCTTATCCTTGTAGTCAGCTTTGAGTGCAATTTCAGCTATATTAGCCAGCTTTCTTTTAGCTTTATATTCCTTCTTTTGAACTGGCTGGAAGATAGCTTTCTCCTTTTTCTCAACTTTGACTGCACCGCTTGTTTTCACTGTGCCAATGAGTGCCTTCTCTTGCTTAGGGAGAAGTGTCATGCATCTCTTGGCATTATGGCCATCTTGCCCACACCTGTCACACTGTTCCAAGTCTGCCAATATAGCAAACTGGTTCTTTGAAGCTACTGGTTTGGGCTTCCACCAACAGTCCTTGTCAGTGTGTCCTTGCCTTTTACAGTATGTGCAAGAACTCACGACAGGTGTTCTTCTTTGAGTTTTGTATTGTCTCCCTTTGTGTTCAGTGTCGTATCTTCTCAAGTTGGAGACATATACTGACCTTCTCCACCAGCAGTTACTCGCCTTATGATCCCAAACTCTACAATAAAGGCAATGACCTTGAAACTGCCTCTTCTTAGATCTGATCACAGCTTGTCTTCTTCTGTTCATCACTTGCTGTGTAGGCAAAGTAGCTGGCTTCTTTGCTTGTGTGACTTTCATTTCAGTCACCTTCTTCTCCTTCTTTTGTTCAGCCGTAGCCCTCTGTTGGCTGACTTTCTTTTTTTCCTTCTTATTTGCCACCCTAGGTTACTTCTTCAGATCTTCTTTATTCTCAGCTATCTTCTTCTAAGTCACAACCTTGTCTTTCAACTTCTGTGGCACATTCTTATTTTCTTTAGCCAATGCAGCCTTAGATTGCTGCACTTTCTCTACATTCTTCTCTCCTTTTACAGAACTTGTTTCTCTAATCATTTCAAGCTTCTGCAAGTTCTCTTTGCTACTTTTGAGTTGTTGTTGGAGTCTCAGCAACTCTTTTTCCATTTTTTCAATTTTTGAAGCCCTTGAGCCAAGCTCTACTGTAAGGTCTTCACATATTTTGATCTGTTCTTCAAATATTCTCTTCAAGTCAATATGTTCAGCCCTTATTTCATCATTTTGACTTTCAGCTTCCTCAAACTTTGCTTCAACTTATTTTATGTGAGCCTCTAGCCCTTTTATGGTTCTGCCCTTTCTGATTATCTCCTGTGAAGCTGCTTCCAACTCAGCTTCAAGATCTGGTTCTTCTTCATCAACCTCCTTTTCCATTTCAGAGGTTGAACTACCACCTTGAGTTGATGCCATAAAGGCCTGCTCATCTGATGATTCTTCATCTTCCTCCTCATTAGCTTCTTTTATCTGACTCACATAACTCTTGAATAAGCCTCTCTTCTTCTTCTGTGGGTTGGCAGTCTTCTAGCTGGACTTCTTTGATTTGAATGATGGTCTTCTCCATTTTGAATTCTGCTCATCATCACCATCCTCATCTTCATCATCAAGTTTCACTTTGCACTGAGAAACAAAGTGCCCAGTCTGCCTACAACGATAACATCTCAAGGACAATTGTCCTTTTCCCTTCTTAGACCCCTTCTTAAATCTTTAATTTCTTTATTACCTTGAAGGCCAACTCCTTCTCTGCCTCAGGCTTCTTTTCTTTCTTCATTAGGGTTATTCTCATTTCATAAGCCACCAATATGCTGTGTAAATCATTCAGGGGTAGCCTATCCAAATCTCTATCTTCTATGGAGGAAACTTTGGCATTAAAAGCTTTTGGTAAGGTTCTAAGTATCTTTTTTACCATAATAGCAGTGTTGATCTCCTCTCTATAGCCTCTAATGGAGTATAAAATTTCATTTACTCTTGTAAAGAAGGCATCCACCGATTCATCATTCAACATCTTTATATCTTCAAATCTACTCCTCTAGATTTATAGCTTAGCTTCCTTCACATCTATGTATCCTTCATAAATATTCTTTAATTTGTACCAAATTTGTTTTGCTGTGTTGCACCCCATCACTTTGGTGAACTCTTTGTCTGATAAGGAGGTATATAAGGCATTTCTAGCCTTTCCATCATACTCTAAATTTTTCTTATTAGTAGGCATCATAGCAGCACCTTTAGCAACTAGAGTAAAGCCACTAACAGCAGATTCAAACATATCTTAACCAAGTGATAACAGATATAGGAACATTCTATTATTCCATAATTAATAATTTTGTCCATAAAAAATGGGAATGTCCTTATTGTTAACACTGTTTATGCTCTCTATGATATTAACTAGCAAATAATATATTCATAGTAGCAGAAAAATTTCAAATCTAAGCATAATGGATCAATAGAGGAACCCAAGGCTTTGATACTAATTGATAAGGACCTTCTCAAGCCTCACATTGAGAGGGGGAGGGGGTGAATCAGTGTAAGATGTTTACATTTTACAAATCTATCTAGATTAAACCTCTATGACTTGTTAAAGTGTATGATCTGTTTTAATCTCACATCTTTATGTGAGAATGACCGCATGGATATCATGCAAGGATAAGCACCTGAGAACACATAGAAATTTTATGTGGTTCACCCACAATGTATGAGCTACGTTTACGGTATGATAGGATCACTCCTAGATCACACAATCCACTCTTGTTATCAAGGGATACAACTAATGTTGTGGCAGGATATCTCTTTAACCACTGTAGAAGGATCACTTCTTAACCACTTACAATGATCTATTGATCACCCCAAGGGTTTCCTACCATTTTTCAAAGAAGTTCACAAAAGGTTTATGACAAAAACATTTTTAAGAAAGATTTCTCCATGTGCACAGGCTACTGTGGCAATAAACCAATTTTTTCCTTTCTCTCTATTGTTCTCTCCTTCCTTAGTGCTGGTTTCTACCTTCAGCACTATTTGTCTTTACCTTCTGCATTGTCGATCTCTTCCTTCTGCATTGCAGGTCTCTGCCTTCTGCATTGTAGGTCTCTAGCTTATGTACTGTCAGTCTCTGCCTTCTGCATTGTAGGTCTCTAGCTTATGTACTGTCAGTCTCTACCTTCTGTACTGCCGGTCATAGCTTCCTACTGCTATCTCCTTTTTTCTCTTTTATTTCTACCATTCACAGCTTCCTACTGCTTGTTGTTTTCTACTATGTCGTACCTCTTATTTTTTGTTGTGCCACTACTTGTTGTTCCCTCTCTTTACTATGTCGTTGCTTGTTGTTTTCTATTGTGCTGTTGCCTCTTATTTTTTGCTATGCCCTTGCGCATTGTTTTCTATTGTGCCACTACTTGTTATTTTCTATTGTGCTACTATTTGTTGTTTTCTACAGTGCCGCAGCCTGTTATTTTCTACTGTGCCACTGCTTGTTGTTTTCTGCCATGCTATTGCCAGTTATTTTATGTTGTGTTGCTATCTGTTGTTTTTTGCTATGATGCAACCTGTCATTTTCTGCTGTGTCGCTGCATGTTGTTTTCTATTATGTCATTTTCTCCTTTTGTAGGTTCTCTCCTCTGTAGGTTCTCTTCTTTGTTGGTTTTCTCCTTTGTTGGTTCTCTTTATCCCTTACATTCTTTGCACTTTTTCTGTCTCTCTTTGTTGTGCCTTAACTTTCTTTTGGTAGTTACATGGGTATTTATAAGTCTTGAGTTTAGGATTGCCCTACAATTAATAGTCAACATTGATTCCCAAGGGTTGCCCTATAATCAACGATCAATATTAATTCCTTGAATTTAGGGTCAACAGTCAGCATTGACTCCTTGAATTTAGGGTCAACAATCAATATTGACTCCTTGAATTTAGGGTTAATGGTTAGCATTGACTTTGACATAAGGTCGTTTAAAAACGCAGCATTGCTAGGATTACATCTCTTGGCCTGTTTAAGCAACACGCTATCATTCCTACCAATACCGTCTTCCTTAACCATTGAATGAATTTAGCTACCAACACTTTGTAAATGCAGCAAACACATCTCAACGATGCTTACAACATCAAATCAACAAGGACAAACATGTGAGTTAGTGTTGACAACAAATCCAACACTAGACATTAAAGATGGGCTCAACAACCCATTTTACCTTGGGTTGGTTTCGCTTCTCCATAACATCATTGCATTTGCTTTCAAGTACAAACACAATTTTCTTCTTCTCTTATACCCTCTCATTTGGCTTTTCAACATAGCCAAGTCCTTTCTTCCTTATGGAATAAGGTCTTTGTTTGCTTAGACACTCATCCAACTTTTTGGTAGCATCCTCCTTGATAGCATTTGGTAAAGAGGGCCCTGCTCTCACTTCCACAACCTATATAAAGCTTTCTTTATACTTCTTCAATTCATATATAGCCTTGTGGAGCTTGGCTTGTAAATTCAGCACTTCTTGCTCTTATGCAATCACTTTAGCACCAAGATTTTTATGTATCTTGCCTTGCTTTGCCTTAAGTACATTCAACTCCTCAATTCTTTTCAAATACTCTCTCTCTTTTGCTTCAAACTCTTTTTCTTTCACTTGGAGATCAGATTTATCAATAGCAAAATTTTTATTCAGCTTCTTAGGATTCTTTACCTCCTTTTCTAGCATTCTATTTTTGTGCAAACAAGCTCTCAATTCATTCTTAAGTTGCTGCACCACCTCTTTCTCTTTCTCTTTAGCTAATCCCTATTCACTTGAAGATTCTTTTTCATCATTTACTTGTACAACTAGCACATTTTTTGCAGCATCATCATCAGAATCATTATCAGCTTCTTCTTCAGAATCTTTTTCATCTAGCTTGCTCATGAAATTTCTTTTTTTGGATCTGAAGAGTTTGTTTTTCCCTTTGACACTTGAATTCTTAACTTTAGAATAGTTGGATTTCTTTGTTCTCCTCCTTGGGGCCAGTTCATTATCATCATTACTTTCTACTTCTTTTATCTTTGGACAATCCACTGCAAAGTGCCCAATGCCTCTACAACCAAAGCACTTCAAGGGTAATTTTCCCTTGTACTTCCCTTTTTCCTTTCCTCATATTTTTGGTGATGTATGTCATGACTTTATTAAATTTAATATCACCATCTTCAACTTCAGCTGTTTGATTCTTCTTTTTGTTTTTTAATCTTTAATTTCTTCATTACCTCGAAGGCCAATTACTTCTCTGCCTCAGGCTTCTTTTCTTTCTTCATTTGGGCTATTCTTATTTCATAAGCCACCAATATGCTGTGTAAATCATCCAAGGGTACCCTATTTAAATCTTTATCTTCTATGAAGGAAACTTTGTCATTAAAAGCTTTTGGTAAGGTTTTAAGTATCTTCCTTACCACAGTAGCATTGTTGATTTCCTCTCCATAGCCTTTAATTGAGCATACAATTTCATTTACTCTTGTAAAGAAGGCATCCACTAATTTATCATTCAACATCTTTATATCTTCAAATCTTCGCTTCCTTCATAAATATTCTTCAATTTGTCCTAAATTTGTTTGACTGTGTTGCACCCCATCACTTTGGTGAATTTTTTGTCTGATAAGGAGGCATATAAGGCATTTCTAGCCTTTCCATCATACTTTAAATTCTTCTTATCAGTAGGCATCATAGCAACACCGTCAACAACAAAAGTAAAGCCACTAATGGCAAATTTGAACATATCCAGACGAAGTGACAGCAAATATGGGAGCATTCTATTCCTCCATAATTGATAATTTTATCCATTAAACGTGAGAATGCCCCTATTATTAACATTGTTCATGCTCTCCATAATATTAACTAGCAATAAATGTATAGATTCACAGCAGCAACACAACTTTTGAATTTAAGCAAAATTGATCAACAAAGGAACTGCACTTTGATTCCAATTGATAAGGACCTTCTTGGGTCTCATATTGAGAGTGGGAAGGGGTGAATCAGTGTGAGATGTTTACTTTTTACGAATCTGTCTAGATTAAACCTCTATGACTTCTTAAAGTCTATGATCCATTTTTATCTTGCTTGCATAAGCATCCGAAAACACAGAATTTTTACGTGGTTCACCCATAATATGTGAACCACGTCCACAATGTGATAGGATTACTCTTAAATCACACAATCCACTCTTGTTATCAAAGGATACAACTGATGTTTTGGAATGATCTCTCCTTAACCACTATGGAAGGATCACTCCTTAATTACTTATAATGATCTCCCGATTACTCCAAGGGTTTCCCACCCTTTTTTAAAGAAGTGCACAAAAAGTTTATAACAAAAACTTTCTTGAGAAAGATCTCTCTATGTACACAGGTTGCTATGTCAGCAAATTGATTTTCTCCTTTCCCTCCGCTATTCTCTCCTTCCTTATTGTCAGTCTCTTACTTTTGCACTATAGGTCTCCACCATCTGCATTGCCGGTCTTTGCCTTCTACACTACCGGTCTCTACCTTTTGCACCACAGGTCTCTACCTTCTATACTGCCGATCTCCCCTTTCTGCACTGTCAATCACAGCTTCTACGTTGTCGGTCTTTGCCTTTTGCATTGTCAGTTTATACCTTCTGCACTACCAGTCTACTTTCTGCAGTGTAGGTCATAACTTCTACACTGCTAGTCTCTGCCTTTTGCATTATCGGTCACAACTTCCTACTATTGTCTCCTTTTTCTCATTTCTTTCTACCGTTCACAACTTCCTACTGTTTTTTTTTTGTGTCATTGCCTTTTATTTTCTGCTATGCTACTGCCTGTTGTTTTTTACTAAGCTATTGCTTGTTATTTTCTACTATGCTGCTGCTTGTTTTCTGCAGTGTCACTTTCTTGTTCTATAGGTTCTCTCCTCTGTTGGTTTTCTCTTATACAGCTTCTCTCCTTTACAGGTTCTCTCCTCTGCAGGTTCTGCTCAAGCTTTTCTGCTGCTATCTCTCTTTTTTTTTCTATTTTGTTTCTGCCAATCACAGCTTCCTGCTACTTACAGCTTCCTATTGCTGGTCCTCTCCTCTGCAAGTTCTTTCCTCTATAGGTTTTCTTTCTCCTTGACAAATTCCTCCTTCTACCTCTGTAGGTTTCTTCTTTTGCCTTATCGGTCTTTGCCTTTTGCACTGCAGGTCTCTACCTTTTGCATTGCTAGTCTCTACTTCATGCATTGCTAGTTTCTACCTTATACATTACCAGTCTTTGCCTTCTGCACTACGAGTCTCTACCTTCTGCATTGCTAGTCATAGCTTCCTACTGCTGTCTCCTATTTCTCTTTTGTTTCTATCGCTCACAACTTCCTGTTGCTTGTTCCTTTTTGCTATGCCATTGCCTATTATTTTCTGCGGTACCGTTGCCTGTTGTTTTCTGCTATGCCATTTTTTCCTTCAGCAAGTTCTCTCCTTTACTAGTTTTGTTGTTCCCACAGCCTTGTATGGGTTGTAATTGTTGTCAACTAGGTTTAAGTGTGCAAGAAAGTAAAGCCACATGGAAGGGCAAGAAGGTAAATCCACATGGAAGGGCAAAAAGGTAGAGCCACATGAAAGGGCAAGAAAGTAAATCGGCCGCGTAAGGGCAAGAACGTAAATCCGCCGGTAAGCCCTATTAGGGTTTCATGGAAGAGAGTATATAAAGACCTTGGAAGACCAAACTAGGGTAAGGCCAACACAATTGAATACACAACAAAACACAAGAGGGTGAACGGCATAATTGAATACTCGGCAAAACACAAGTAACCGTTCAACTAAGGAAGTCGGCAATTGAGCAAAACGGATAGCAAACCTAGACAACCAACCGACTAAAGAGAGAAAATGTGAGGAAGGAGCCGACCAAACAAAAAGACGTCCAAAGCAAACCACTCGGCAAACACAAGGGAGCAAATGACAAACCACTACTTGCAAAGGAGAAGACACGGCTGGACAGCAACCAAAGGTGAATGGTAAATCACAAATCAGAAGGTGCTGGATAGCAAAACACAAAGGGACAGCCAAAGGGAAACAACTGGCCAACCAAAGGTGAACGTCCAAACCAATCTACATAGCCAAAGGTGAACGTCTAAACCAACCTACATGGCCAAACAAGGTAAACGTCTAAACCAATCTACACAGCCAAACACAACCAACGACAAAGGGGTGGACGACCAAGCAAGGAGGAGAACGGCCAAAGCAAGGCTGGATGGCAAGGGAGAACACACTGCAAAGAGGTGTGACGGCTGGAGAAAACCGTGTGACTCACGTAAAAGAGAAGACAACACACCGTTCGTAAGGGAAAAGAGGAGAAACCGTGAAAGAGGAGACCACCGAGAGAGCAAACCAAGCTGTCTGGAGGTGTAAAATGGACAAGTGCAAACCTGTAATGGTGGTAAGGCATGTGACCAGCAAGGCATGCAAACCAGAAACGTATGTGAGACGTGAAACGCCAAATCAGAAGTGTGCGTGAGGTGTGTGACCAGCAAAGGGTGCAAACTAGAAACGTGCGTGAGATGTGTAACACCAAACCAGAAATGTGAGGCAGGTCGTGAGACGTGGAACAGCAAACTAGAAACGTGAGGCAAGCCGTGAGACAAGGAGACGGGTGAGATCGTGAGACGGTGAAAGCAGGAGCTGTATGAGACAACCTAGAGAAGAATTTGGCGAAGCATCGGAAAGAACTTAACGTATTTCCAGATTTCTTCAAGAGAGGTTAGAGAGCGTTGTGGTGAACTTCTAAGCGGCAGTAAAGCAGCCATTCAATTCAACAGAGGCAAGACAAGCTAGAAGAAGGTTAGACACAGTAAGTGACACTCTTTGTATTGTACTTGCTTAGTAATTGCAATAGTGAAAGGAGCAGAGGATTAAGGCATCCATTGTAACTGGAATTCTCAAGTATAGTGGATAATCTCGGTAAGGGAAAGTCCTTACCACCGTGGATGTACATCACGTTGATGGAACCACGTAAATCTCGTGTGTCCTTAATTTTCTTTACATTCTGTATTTTGAATTGAGTTGTGAACATAGCTAAATTATCAGCCAACCTATAACCTAAAAGAAGACCTAAAAAAGAACATCCGAATTGTCTATTAGGCAAGGTGTCTGAAAGGTGACTTTAGGGACTATTGTGATTAGTAGGTAGTAATAGATTTACCTTAGTCGAATCTGAGAAAGAGTTCACTTTTAAGAAGAGGTTGAAGTTGTTCACATATTTGCGAATTGTTGGTGATACTAATTCACCCCCCTCTCAGTATCACAAATTAATAGATCCTAGGGTGAAGTCGGGAACTTCAGGTTTTCTCCTCTGTAGTTTCTCTCCTCTGCAAATTCCTCCTTTTGCCTTTGCAGGTTTCTTCTTTTGCCTTTATAGGTTGCTCCTTTTGCAGGTTCTCTTCTTTGCTGCCAATTCTCTCTTGTCTCTACAAGTTCCTTTTTCTGCCTCTGCAAGTTCCTCCTTTTTTTGTAGCTCACCCTATTGGTTATGCTCTTTATAGGTTTTCTGCCCTCTCTTTGCTATTTTTCTTTTGCTACAGTTCTTTATGCCATTCATAGCTATCTGTAGTTCTCTATGCTATTCATAGCTCTCTGCAATTCTTTATGTTCTGTCATTCTCTATTTTCCTTTCTTTGTCGTGCCCTCTCTTATGTTTTGCAGCTCACCCTTTTTTAACAAATGCATGTATATTTATAAGCCTTGTGTTTCGGATTGCCCTACAATCAACGGTTAACATTGACTCCTTAAATTTAAGGTCAATAGTTAGCATTGACTTTGACTTAAGGTTATTTGCAAAGGCAGCATTGCTAATATTACATCTCTTGGCTTATCTAAGCAACACGCTACCATTCCCACCAATGCCATCTTCCTTAACCCTTGAGTGAATCAGCTGCCAACACTTTGTAAACATAGCAAACACATCTCAACAACACTCACAACATCAAATTAATAAGGACAAATATGTGAGATGCTATTGACAACAAATCCAACATTAGCCATCAAAGATGGGCTCAACAACAGGCTGTTGTGACAGCAAACTGATTTTTTCCTTTCTCTTTGTTGTTCTCACCTTCCTCACTGTGAGTCTCAAGCTTTTTGCCGTTCTCTCCTTCCACATTGCCAGTCTCAACCTTTTGCACTACTGGTCTTTACCTTTTGTAATGCTAGTCTCTACCTTCTGCATTGGGTGTCTTTGCCTTTTGCACTATCGGTCTTTACCTTTTGCACTACTGGTCTCTCTTTTCTGCATTGCCGGTCTCTACCTTTTACACTGCTAGTCACAGCTTCAGCACTGCCGGTCTTTGCCTTTTACATTGCGGGTCTTTACCTTCTACACTGCCGGTCATAGCTCCTGCACTGCCGGTCTCTACCTTCTGCATTGTTGGTTTTTACGTTTTGCACTATCGGTCTCTATGTTCCACACTGCCAGTCACAGCTTCCTGCTGCTATTTCCTTTTATCCTTTGCTTCTACCACTTATAGCTTCCTACTACTTATTGTTTTCTGCTATGCCACTGCCTGTTGTTTTCTGCTATGTCGTAGTCTGTTATTTTTTGTTGTTCCATTGCTTATTATTTTCTACTGTGCCATTTTCTCCTTCTATAGGTTCTCTCCTCTGCAAGTTTTACTAAAGCTTTTCTACTGCTGTCTCTCTTTTCTTTCTACTACTACCTCTCTTTTCTTTTCTCCTACTGCCTCTCCTCTGCTGTTACTTTTCTCCTCTTCCTCTGTTTGCTGGTCTCTACGTTCCCTTCTTTCTAAAGCTCACCTATTTTCTTTTTGCTATGCTCTTTGCCGATTTTTTACCCCCTCTTTGTTGTTTTTCTTTTGCTGTAGTTCTCTATGCCATTCATAACTCTTTACAGTTCTCACTCTCTGCTAGTTTTCTTTTGCTGTAGTTTTATATGCCATTCACAACACTCTGTAGTACTCTATGTTATGCTGCTCTTTATTTTTCTTTCTTTGCCATGCTCTCTCTCATGTTCTCTAACTAACCTTTTTTAACAGCTACATGTGTATTTATAAGCCTTCAGTTTAGGGTTGCCTATCATCAATGGTCAACACTGATTTCTTAAATTTAGGGTTGCCCTAGCATTAACAATCAGTATTGATTCTTTAAATTTAGAGTCAATGGTTAGCATTATGATGAGGACCATTTTAGGTCTCACATTAAGAGGGGGGTGAATTAGTGTGAGATATGCATTTTTTACAAATTGATTGTGGCTTGTTAGAGCCAACGATCCAATTTTTATTTTTCTTTTTTATGTGAGCACAGCCGTACGACTAAGAAATCAATGTGCAAGCACTCAAGAACATGCAACAATTTTTATGTGATTCACTCACAATGTGTGAGTTATGTCCACAGTGTGACAGGATCCCTCCTAAATCACATAGTCCACTCTTGCTATCAAGGGATACAATAATGCTGTCCACACACACTCCGCATGCGTTGCTCTTGCTCTCTGCACACGCAGCTACTGCTGTCTACACGTACTCCGTACACGCTGCTATTACTGTCCGTACATACAGTTGCTGTTGTTCACTTGCCTTGTTGCTACTATTTGCATGCACTCCGCACGCGCTGCTCTTACTGTCCATATGCACTGTCACTGCTTACCGCACATGCTGTTCCTGCTGTCTGCGGGTGTTGCTCTTGCTGTCTATGTGCATTACTACTTCTGTCTACATGTGTTGGTACTTTCCACACTCGCTGTGGTTGCTATCCACACATGTTGTTCTTGCTATCTGAGTGCATTGCTACTGCCTACTCGTGTCGTTGCTGTTATTCGCATGTGCTGTAGTAGTTTTCTCGCACCATTGTTGCTATCCCCGTGCGCTGTAGCTATCTTCGCAAGCTGCTGCTACTGTTCGTACATTGGTTATTGCTGCAAGACCCTTCTGCTACTGCTCCACTTCTCGCCAACTGCTGCCTTGGTGGTTTGCTAATGCTGGACCCTTCTACTACTTTTTCACCTCCTCTCGACTACTACTCCACCTCCTTCCAGCTGATGCCTTGGTGATTTACTGGTGCAGGTGGCTGCCTTGGTGGTTTTTGCTGATACGGGTGGCTGCCTTAGTGGTGTTTGCAGATACGAGTGGCTAGCTAGCTACCTTACTTTCTTTCTTTCCTCCTTAGTCAGCTGCCTTGCTGCCTCTCCCTTGGTCTCTGCTACACTTTCCTTGGCCAGCTGCCTTTCCCTATTTTTTTCCTTTCTTGGTTGGCTGCCTTGCTGCCTTTCCTTGTTGGCTGCTGCACTCTCCTTAACTGGCTTTTGCACTCTCCTTGGCTGACTGCACCTCCCTTGGTGGCTGTCTTCTTTGCCTTGGCTGATCACTCTCTCCTTTGGTGGCTGCCTCTCTCTTTGCCATTCACCCTCTCCTTGCCTTTAGGTTTGCCATTCTCTTTCCTTTGGTCAGCTCTTTCAAAATTTTGCAGCACACCCCCTTCTTACAAGATGTATAGGGTGTTTATAAAGCCTTGAGATTAGGGCTACACAATCATCAACAATCATTATTAATTCCCATATGTTGCTCTACAATTAATGACTAGATTTAAGTCCTAAAATTTAGGATCAATGGTCAATGGTCAATAGTCAATCTTGACCTCTAAAATTTAGGGTCACGGTCAACATTGACTCCTCAATGCCAGGGTTGACCTGTCATTATCGGTTTCTCCTAATGACCTCACTACATCTCAATGACATTCACAACATCAAATCAATACATATAATCATGTGAGATGATGTTGACAACAAATCCAACATTAGCATTAACTACTAGAATTTAGGGTCAACTATTGAGCCCAACTATAATGGCTAATGTTGGATTTGTTGTCAATAGCATCTCACATAGTTGTTTTTGTTGATTTAATGGAGGGTCAATCACATTTGGCAATGATGGTGCCTTATAGATTAAAGGTGTTGGTGTTGCTAAAATTGGTGTAGAAAAGCTGAAATTGAAGGAAGTGCCTTTATGTTGAAGGGTTAAAACACAATCATATCAATGTTAGCCAACTTTGTGAAGATATATTCACCAAACCTTTGTCAAGAGAGATGTTCTAGAAGTTAAAGCTGAATTTATGTGTTCAGCCACCCCCCCTAAAGGCAAAGGTATGCCTCTAACCCCTCTCCCCTTATTTCTTCTATTGTTCTTTGGATTTATTGTGAAAGGGGGAGATATTTTGCATAAATCCAAAAAGAGTATTGTTGTTCCCACAGTCTTGTATGGGTTGTAATTGTTGTCAACTAGGTTTAAGTGTGCAAGAAAGTAAAGCCACATGGAAGGGCAAGAAAGTAAAAGTAAAGCCACATGGAGGGGCAAGAAAGTAAAGCTACATGGAAGGGCAAGAAAGTAAATTTGTTGCATAAGGGCAAGAACGTAAATCCGCCGCATAAGCCCTATTAGGGTTCCATGGAAGAGAGTATATAAAGACCTTGGAAGACAAAACTAGGGCAAGGCCAACATAATTGAATACACGGCAAAACACAAAAGTGTGTGGACAACCAAATAGAGAAAACAGAAAAACACAACATACGACCAAAGCACACCGACGGCAAGCGAACGGCAGAACAGGGGACGGCAAAATAGAAAAGAAGCAGCCATAGTGAATAGTGTAGCCATTGAAAGAAGCCGTTGAGTGAACAGTAGCCGTCATTGAAAAGAGAGAGAAAACGAATTCGTGGTCGGAAAAAAGGAGAGGTCGGCAAAAATAGAGAAAAGAGGAGATAGTTGAAGGGGCTGGACGATCGGATGGAAGATCGAAAGAGCAAAATGGCAAAGCTGTTGGAAGAGAGAGAAAAATCATATACGGCAAAATCGGAGCTGACCGGCTGAAGGAGAAAGAAACCCAACGACCAAAAACAGAAGGTCAACAGAATCGAGAGAGAGAGACAGACGAAAAGTGAGATCGTGAAATAGGAAATGGGTCGATGGCAAAACAGAGTAGACGATCAATGGAAAACCAGGATGGCCTAAAATTAGATTTGGGGGCTAAACGAAGAAAAACAGACCACCGGCTGGAAGAAAACTAAAAACGGACAGGGGTGGACGACCAATGAACAGTGACCTGAAGAAAAGGGAAAAAAAATCTGAAATGACAAAAGGAGGTGTGAAACGGACAAGGGTACACCAGAAACGTATGTGAGGCAAGCCGTGAGACAGTGAAATCGTGGGGCAAAGAGACGGGTGAGATCGTGAGACGGTGAAAGCAGGAGTTGTGTGATACAATGTAGAGAAGAACTTCAGCGAAGCATCGGAAAGAACTCAATGTATTTCCAAATTTCTTCAAGAGAGGTTAGAGAGCGTTGCAGTGAACTTCTAAGTGGCAGTGGAGTAGCCTTTCAATTCAATAGAGGCAAGACAAGCTAGAAGAAGGGTAGACACAGTAAGTGACACTCTTTGTATTGTACTTGCTTAGTAATTGCAATAATGAAAGGAGCAGAGGATTAAGACATCCATTGTAACTAGAATTCTTAAGTATAGTGCACAGTCTTGGTAAGAGAGAGTCCCTACCACTATGGATGTATGTCACGTTGACGGAACCACGTAAATCTCGTGTGTCCTTAATTTGCTTTACAATCTGTGCTTTGAATTGAGTTGTGAATGTAGCTAAAGTATCAGCCAACCCATAACCTAACAAAGACCTAAACAAGAACATCCGAATTGTCTATTAGGCAAGGTGTCTAAAAGGTGACTTTGGTGACTATTGTGATTAGTAGGTAGCAATAGATTTACCTTAGTCGAGTCTGAGAAAGAGTTCTCTTTTAAGAAGAGGTTGAAGTTGTTCACTTACCTGCGAATTGCCATATGTGGTGATACTGATTCACCCCCACTCTCAGTATCACAAATTAGTAGATCCTAGGGGGAGTTAAAGATTATTCCCAATGATTATTTCCAATTGGAATCATGCCCACATGTAAAAAGGGAGATGCATATTTCAAAGGGAGCTATGAATGTCAAAAGTTGCTATTTATGCTTAATTATTGATTATTGGATTTAATGTGTTGCCAATAAATCCAAAGGGAGAAATTATTGAGCCCATCTGTGATGGCTAATGTTGGATTTTGTTGTCAACACTATCTCACATAATTGTTCTTATTGATTTGATGTTTTGAATGTCGTTGAGATGTAGGAAGGTCATTGGTCAAAATTGTTGATGGCAGGTCAACTTTGAAGTCAATGAGTCAATATTGACTGTTGACCTTAAATTTTAGGGGTCAAGGTTGACCATTGACCCTTGACCATTGGTCTTAAATTTTAGGAAGTCAATATTGACCATTGACCCTAAATTTTAGGAATCAAATCTATCCATTGATTGTAGGGCAACCTTTAGGAATCAATGTTAATCGTTGATGAGTGTATAACCCTATTCTCAAGGTTCTATAAATACCTCAATGTATCTTGCAAGACTTATGTGTGTGCTGTAGAAAATTGAGAGAGAAAAACAAACATAAAGGCACAGAAAGGTAAACAACAAACCAAAAGCCAAGAGAGGTGAACAGTAAAGAGAGAGGCAGCCACCGAAAAGAGGGTGATCGGCCAAGGGAGTTACAACACCAAAGAGAGGTGCAGCCGGGCAAACAAGGTGTAGCAGTTGGTAACCCTATCAAAGGGAGAACAAGGAGTAGTAGTCGGCAAAGCACACCAAACCAGAGGAGAACAAGGTGTAGTAACTGATAACCACACCAAATAGAGGAGAAGAACAAGTAATAGCCACACCAAACTAGAGGAGAATGTGCAGCAACCACAACAAACTATAGGAGAATGTGCAGCAGCCATACCAAACCAGAGGAGAATGTGTAACAGCCACACCAAACCAAAGAAGGCATGGAGCAACCACACCAAAGAGAGAAGGCATGCAGCAACTACACCAAACCAGAGAACAAGGCATGTAGTAGCCAAAACAATGGAAGAAGAAGGCAGCAGCTGACCAAACTAAAGGGAGAAGGGGAGGTAACAGCTGGCCAAACCAAAGCAAGAAGTTGCAATAACCACCTAAGGAAGAAGTTATAGTAACCACCTAAGGAAGAAGTTGCAGTAACACTCAAGGAGAGGTGCAACAACTAGCAAACCAATCACTGAGAAGTGCAGCAATCGACAAACCAAGAAAAGGGTAGGCAGCAAGTGCAGGCATAACCAGTAAGTGCATGCACGACTAGCAATAGGCACAACCAACAGCTTGCAGCAGAAGGCAGTAAGTGCAGGCACAACCAGCAGTAGGTAGCAAGTGCAGGCACAACCAGCAGTAGGCAGCAAGTGTAGGCACAACTAGCAGCAGGCAGTAAGTGTAGGCACAACCAGCAGCAAGTAGTAAGTGCAGGTACAACTAGTAGCAAGTAATAAGTGTAGGCATAACTAGTAATAGGAAACATGTGTAAGCACCAAAAGTAGAAGGAGAAAACTTGCCTTGGCAGTAGGGTAGGTAGCACCAGTAGCAGAAGGAGAAGACTTACCTTGGTAATAGGGCAAGTAGCAAAACTTGCCCCAGCAGCAGGGCAGACAACGCTAGTAGTAGAGGAGAAAACCTGCTTCGACAACTGGTTAAGCAACACTAGTAGCAGGGAAGACAACCTGCCAAGGCAGCATGTGAGGCGACCTGCCAAGGTAGCAGGTGAGGTAGCACCAGTAGTAGAGGAAGAGAACTTACAACAGAGATAACCTATAGACGTAGAGAACTTGTAGAGAAGAGACCGACAAAGCTTGAGCAAAGATTGACAGTAATGAAGGCAAAGATTCACTTTCTGTATTAGCAGCTAGTGCATATTGAGTGATCCTTCTCAGGAAGTGTTAGTTACTAACCTTTTTATGAAATTCGTGAAAAAGGGTGGGAGACCCTTGGACTAATTGGGAGATAAGTCCTTTAAGTGATCAGGAGATCATTTCATCTAGTGATTAGGAGATCATTTCATCTATTGATTGGGAGATTAAACCTTTGAGTGATTGAGAGATCATTGTAAATGGTTCAAAAGTGATCCTTTCATAAGTGGTTAAGGCATGATCTTTCCATAACATTAATTGTATCCCTTCATAACAATAATGGATTGTGTGATTTAGGAGTGATCTTATCACACCGTGGACATAGTTTACACATTATAGGTGAACCACGTAAAAATTGTTGTGTGCTATTGAGTGCCCATATTTGATTGATATCCATACGGTCGCTCTCACATAAAGATGCAAGACAAAAATTTAGATCATTAGCTCTAGCAAGTCACAAATGTTAATCCGAATAGATTTGTAAAATGCGAGCATCTCACATTGATTCACCCCTTCCCCCTCTCAGTATGAGACCTAAGAAGGTCCCCATCATTAATGGTCAGCATTGTCTTTAAATTAAGGTCATTTGCAAAGGCAGCATTGCTAGGATTACATCTCTTGGCCTATTTAAGCAACATGCTACCATTCCCACTAATACCATCTTTCTTAATGCTTAAATGAATCAATTGCCAACACTTTGTAATTACAGCAAACACATCTCAACAGCACTCACAACATTAAATCAACAAGTACAAATATGTGAGATGCTGTTGACAACAAATCCAACGTTAGCCATCAAAGATGGGCTCAACAAAGAACACACTAAGCAACCTACCTTAGGAACCCTTAAATCAAATTGTTATGTACATCTTAGAAAGCTAGGAAACAAGTTGATAAAGACCTTCTTAGGTCTCATAATGAGAAGGGGAGGGGGTATATTAGTGTAAGATGTTTACTTTTTACAAATCTGTCCAGATTAAACCTCTGTAACCTATTAAAGTCAATGATTCAATTTTATCTTACTTCTTTATGTGAAAATGATTGTATGAATATCAAGCAAGCACAAGCACTTGAGAACATACAAAATTTTTACGTGGTTCACCCATCCATGGTGTGATAAGATCTCTCCTAGATCACACGTTCCACTCTTACTATCAAAGGATACAAATGATGTAGTGGAAGGATCTCTCCCTAACCATTATGGAAGGATCACTCTTTAATCACTTACAATGATCTCCTAATCACCTCGAGGGTTTCCCACCCATTTTCAAAGAAGTACATAAAAAGATTATGGCAAAAACTCCTTTGAGAAATATCTTTCCATATGCAAAGGTTGTTGTGGCAGAAAACTGATCATCTCCTTTCTTTTTGCAGTTCTCTCCTTATTACCATTCTCTGCCATTCTGCTCAAGCTTTCTACTATTCTTTCCTTCCTCATTGTTACAATCTCTACCCTCTCTCTTTTTGTGTTTTACAACTTTCTCTTTGTCATGCTCCCTACTCTCTCTCTCTCTCTGCCATGTTTCATAGCTTTCTTTTTGCCTTTGCCAATCTTAACTCTCAGCCACTCACACTTTCTGCTAGTTCTAAACTCTCTACCTTGACTAAGTTTCTCTCCTACCTTTATCAAGTTTCTTTTTTGCCTCTACCATGTTTCTTTCTTGCCTCTGCCGATTTTCTTTTGCACTCTCTTGGTAGTTTTTTTTCCTGCTCTCTCTTGGTCATTTTTCTTTTGCTCTGCTCTATTGTTCTCTGCAGCTCTCTCTTTTGTTTTCTACAGCTCTCTTTTATGTTTCTGCCACTTTTACCCTTTCTACTACTCTCTCTCTTTCATTCTGCTGCTATATCTTTCTTTCAGTTTTCATTTTAACCTTTCTTGGCAATTGCACGAGTGTTTATATGCCTTGGGTTTAGGGTTGCCCTATCATTAATGGCCAATATTTATTCCTTGAATTTAAGGTTGCCCTACCATTAATGGTTAGCATTGATTCCTTGAATTTAAGTTTGCCCTACCATCAATGGTTAGCATTGATTCCTTGAATTTAAGGTTGACCTACCATCAACAGTTAACATTGACTCACACTCAACAAGTGACTTACAATGTCACAGCTAAATGCAATGCCAAAGTAGCATCGATAAATGTTTTGTCAAAGAAATTTCATCTGTGCCATATGGAGGGCAATCTTACAGATAGTCAGTTATAGCAACTGGTGCTTTCTTTACAGCTAAAACATCACTAGCAATCTGAATCAACTCATCTTTTTGGTAGCACAAGAAGGGGCTAGCAGCATTTTAATTTCGGCCCTACTTTCTCTCCTCATTCTCATCATATTCCACCAATGTCGCCTTCCTTAACCCTTGAATAAATCAATTGCTAGCACTTTGTAAATGCATCAAACACATTTCAAAGGTACTCATAACATCAAATCAACAAGGACAAACATATGAGATGCTGTTGACAACAAATCCAACATTAGCCATCAAAGATGGGCTCAACAATTTCCCCCTTTGAATTTATTAGCAATACATTAAATCCATAAATCAGCAATTAAGCACAAGCAGTAAAGTCAGCAAGAAGAAAGATCTCCATTTACAGCTCCCCCTAAAAGATACATCTGCTTTTTGCATGTGGGCATGATACCAATTGGAAACAACCTCAATTTTTTACTCCCTTTTTCTTTTTGCTCCTCCTCCTTAATTTGTTTTTCCCCTTTGGATTTATCAAGCTACTCTCCTTTTTGATTAGTATATACTTCTTATGGATTTATGCAAAATATCTCTCCCTTTAACAATAAATCTAAAGAATAATAGAAGAGGGAATGAAAAGGGAGTTAGAGGCATAACTTAGCCTTTAGGGAGTGGCTGAATACACCTTAACTTTTGGAACATCTCTCTTGACAAAGGTTTGGTCAATATATTTGTAACTAGCTCCATGGTAGGCACATACTCCAACTTTACTTCATTTTTCTCCACTTTTTCTTTAATGAAGTGGTACTTGATTTCAATATGTTTAGATCTAGAGTGTTGGACAAGATTCTTTGATAAATTGATGGCACTTTGGTTGCCACAGCCAATCAACAATGGCAACTGCACATCCATCTTCAATATTTAAGTTGTTTCATCCATAGAATTTAAGTACAAGCTTGAGTAGCTGCCACATATTTAGCCTCTATAGTGCTTAGAGTCACTAAATTTTGCTTCTTGCTATGCCATGAAGCACATCTACTACCCAAATAAAATGCACCATTTAATATAAACCTTCTATCATCACAATTTCCAGCCCAATCACATCTGTATACCCATATAAATTAAGTTGTCCACTTCTATCATAAAGCAGCCCATAATTTTTTGTGCCTTTAACATATCTTAAGATTCTTTTAGCAGCCACGAGGTGAGATTCCTTAGGCTCACTTTGAAATCTAGCAAAAAGTGTTATAGCAAAAAGAAGATCAAACCTTGAAGCTGTCAAATACAATAAACTTGATGAGGACCTTCTTAGGTTTCACACTAAGAGGGGGAGGGGGTGAATCAGTGTGAAATGCTTGCTTTTTAAAAATCTATCTAGATTAACTTCTGTGACTTGTTAAAGTCAATGATCCAATTTTTTTTCTTGCTTCTTTATATGGGAGTGGTCGTATGGATATCAATCAAACGCGAGCACTCAAGAACACATAACAATTTTTACATGGTTCACCCACAATGTGTAAGTTACATCCACAGTGTGATAAGATCACTTTTAGATCACATAATCCACTCTTGTTATCAAGGGATACAACTATGTTGTGGAGGGATCACTCCTTAACCACTTACAATGATCTCCTAATCACTTAAAGAGTTGATCTCCCAATCACTCAAAGAATTGATCTCTCGATCACTCCAAAGATCTCCCACCCTTTTTCAAGAAGTTTATAAAAAAGTTATAACTAAGACTTCCCTGAAAAAGATCACTCAATATACATAGACTAATATTGCAAAAAGCGAATCTTTTACTTCCTTACTACCGGTCTTTGCTTAAGCTGTATCGGTCTTTTCTCTGTAGGTTCTCTATGCTACTACTGCTGTTTCTCCTTTATAGGTTCTCTCTTTTATAGGTTCTTTCCTTTGCAGGTTCTCTCAGCTGTAAGTTATCTCCATTGCAGGTTATCTCCCTTTGCTACCGGTGCTGCCTATTTCTACCTTGGTAGGTTCTCTTCCTTTGCTGCTAGTGCTACCGAGACAAGCTTTCTTCTCTGCTATTAGTGCTACATGCTTCTACCTTAGCAAGTTCTCTTCCTCTACTGCTAGTGCTACCTCACCTACTGCCAGGACAAGCTTTCTCCTCTATTGTTGGTGCTGCTAACTTCTACCTTGGCAAGTTCTCTTCCTTTGCTACTGGTGCTACTTGCTTTTGTCTTGATAAGTTCTCTTCCTCTGGTAATGGTGTTACCTCACTTGCTACTACAAACTCCTTTTTGTAGCTGCTCCCCCTTCTTCCTCTTGTTACAATTTTTGCCTTTTCCTTGCTGCAATTGTCACCTTCTCCTTTGGTGCGGCTACCTCTCTTTTTGGTGGCTACTGCCTCATTCTCCTTTTAGTTGTTGCTGCACCTTCTCTTTTTGGTTATTGCTACACCTTCTCCTTCTAATGGCTGCTGCACCTTCTCCCTCCAGTGGCTACGACACTTTCTCCCTCCAGTGGCTACGACACTTTCTCCTTCCATTGGCTGCTGCACCTTCTTCTTGATGGCTGCTGCACCTTATTCTTTGGTGGCTATTACACCTTCTCCTTCCGGTGACTGCTACACCTTCCTTCTCCCTTTGTTACTATACACCTTTTCCCTTGGTGTGGTTGATTGGTTGTCGTTGCATACCTTTCCTTTTGGTGTGGCTAACCTTCTTCTCCCTTTAGTTCGGTTGTCACCTTTTTTGGTGTGGTTGTTACACCTCTTTTCTCCCTTTGTTGCTGCACATCCATCTCCTTTGGTGGTTGCTGATGACTGTTGCACCTTTTTCTTCCTTTGGTGGGGTCTATTGCACTCTTTGGTTTGCTGCTGCACCTATTTTTGGTTGGTTGTCTTGTACCTCTCTTTGTTGTTCTCTCTTAATTTTTCTACAGCACACACATCTTTTGAAAGATGCATGGGTGTATTTATAAGCCTTGAGTTTAGGGTTACACTATCATTAACGGTTAGCATTAATTCCCAAGGGTTGCCTTACAATCAATGGTCAGCATCTCCCTTTTTACATATGGGCTTGATTCCAATTAGAAACAACCTTTAACTTCCCTTTTTTTCTACTTCTCTCTCTTAACAATTTCTCCCCCTTTATTTGATTTTCCCTTTTGGATTTATCAAGCAATATCAAGCTACTCCCCCTTTTGATAAGTATATACTCTCTTTGGATTTATGCAAAATATCTCCCCCTTGGACAACAAATCCAAATAATAATAAAAGAGGAAAGGAGAAAGGGGTTAGAGGCATACCTTAGCCTCTAAGAGGTGGCTAAACACATAAGGTCAGCCTTAACTTTTGGAACATCTCTCTTGACAGAGGTTTGGTAAATATATTTGAATGAATGAGCTCTAATGGCTTCTTTGTTTGAATCTCTACATTTTTGTGGGTAGTATTCACCATCTTTCCTTTTTGACAAGTGCTGCAAATTGCATTTGTTTCTCTTTTCAGTTGGGTACATCTTTCATAACTTTATTTTTGGACAATTTGTTTAGCCCCTTTTGTCTAAGATGTCTTAATCTCCTATGCCACAACAAATTCTCATCTTTGGTGCTCATGTAGCATGTGTTTTTGCTTCTAGAAACTTGGTATAAATTTCCAATTATTCTTTCTCCCTTAGTAAGAACAACACCATCACTTAACCTCTTTACTGTGTAGCCATTCTTACTGAAAGTAACTTCATGTCCCTCGTCACAAAGTTGGCTAACATTGATAAGATTGTATTTTAACCCTTCAACATAAAGCACTTCCTTCAATTTTAGTTTTCTTGACCCTCTATTATACTTTACTACTTCCTTCAACACCTTGGAGTCTCCTGTCATGTGTGAAGAACAGCCACTGTCTAAGATCCATGACTTTTCTTTCTTAGAAGCTTTTAAGGCTACTTTCACAACCATAGCCATTTCCCTTCCTCTTCTTCTTCTGCCACCAAATATAGTAGCATATGTAAGTGTTTTCCTTTACACTCTTTGACCGGGCAATAATGTCAAGTATTCCTTAGCAGTATGTCCAACCTTTTTACATCTTCCATAGACTATTTCTAATATATCAAATCTGTTTCTTAGTAAATATGACTTTTTTTCACTTGAGGCTATCTCTTTTTTTGATAGAGTCTCTCCCTAGACTCTTGCCTCACATTCCTCTTCATTATAGGCTCATTACTCAAACACACATTAGCCTTGTGCCTATACTTACCACAGCTCTAACAAAATCCTTTAAATATGAATTTTTTCCTTTTACCAAATTCATGTCTCCCATCTTTAGCAACTGTTGTGGCAGCCTTCTTTCCATCTTTAACAACCTATCTCCTTTAGATGGGAGTTTTCATCGCATCTTTCCTAACCCATTTTAGTTAGGGTTGGTTTCTCTTCTCCATAACATCATTGTGCTTGCTTTCAAGCACAAACACAATTTTCTTTTTCTCTATTATCTTTTCATTCGACTTTTCAATATAGCAAAGTCCTTTCTTCCCCATGGAATGAGGTCTTTGATTACTTAAACACTTATTTAACTTTCTAGTAGCATCTTCCTTGATGGCATTTGCTGATGATGACTCTCCTTCATTTCCATGGCCTGCATAAAGCTTTCTTCATGCTTTTTTAGTTTGGACTCAACCTTGTGAAGCTTGGCTTGCAAAATCAACACTTTTTGCACTTGTGCAATCACCTTAGTGCCAAGATCTTCGTGTATCTTGCCTTGCTTTACCTCAAGTACACTCAGCTCCTCTGTTGAGCCCATTTTGATGGCTAATGTTGGATTTTTTGTCAACAACATCTCACATAGTTGTATGTGTTGATTTGATGTTATGAATGTCATTAAGATACAGAGAGGTCATCTATCAAAATCGTTGATGGCAAGTCAACCCTAAAGTTGATAAGTCAATGTTGACCGTCGACCTAAATTTTATGGGTCAAAGTTGGTTGTTGACCCTTGACCATTGAACCGAAATTTTAAGAAGTCAATGTTGCCTATTGACCATAAATTTTAGGAATCAAATCTGGTTGTTGATTTTAGGGTAACCTTTGGGAATCAATGCTAGTCATTGATGAGTGTGCAACCTTAATCTCAAGGCTCTATAAATGACCTCATGCATCTTGTAAGACGTGTGTGTATATTACAGAAAATTGAGAGAGAACAACAAACCTAAAAGCCAAGGAGAGGTGAACGACAAAGTGAGAAGCAACCACTAAATAAGAGAGTGATTGGCCAAGGCATAGAAGGCAGCCACCAAGGAAAGTGCAGTAGTAACCGGCCAAGAGAGTTACAGCCAATGAGAGGTGTAGTTGGCCAAGAGAGGTGTAGCATGAAAGAGAATGCAGTAGCCGGCCAAGGTGATTGCAGCAGTAGTCGGCCAAAGAAGAGGTGACAACAACCAACAAAGAAGGAGAGGGCTTGCGGTAGCCAAACCAAACTAGAGGAGAAGGTGTGCAGTAGCCATACCAAACCAAAGGAGAGGACTTACAGCAGCCACACCAAACCAGAAAAGAAGGTGTGTAGTAGCCACACCAAAGAAAGAAGAAGGCAACAGCTGGCTAAACCAAAGGGATAAGGAGTTGTAGCAACCACCTAAGGAATCCTACAATTGTAGTAAAGAAACCAGCAACCTATAGCAGGCATAACTAGCAACACATCCAGCAATACCAGCAACAGTCCGCAACACTAGTAGTAGCCCACAACACTAGCAGCACATCCCACAGCACTAGTGGGTGCAGGTAAACAACTAGCAATTGTAGATTGCAGAAGTAGCAACAAGCTCTAATAGTAGGAGCAGACAAACCAATAATAATTGCAAATTGCAGCAGTAGCAGGCGAGGCAACCTACCAAGGCAGCAGGGGAGGCAGCACTGGTAGTAAAGGAGAGATCTTGCTAAGACAATAGGTGAGGCAACACCAGTAGTAGGGAAAGAGAACTTGCAGCGGAGATAATCTGCAGCGGAAAGAACTAGTAGAGGGAGAAAACTTGCAGTAAAGATAACCTGCATAGAAGAGACCGTTAAAGCCTAAGCAAAGACTAATAGTAAGGAAGGAGAAGATCCATGTTATACACTAGTAGCTTGTGCACATTGAGTTATCTTCCTTAGGAAAGTGTTAGTCACAAACCTTTTGATAAACTTGTTGAAAAAGGGTGGGATACCCTTAGAGTGATCAGGAGATCAGTCTACTGAGTGATTGAGAGATCATCTCATCTAGTGAACGAGAGATCAAACCTTTGAGTGATCAGGAGATCATTGTAAGTGGTTAAGGAGTAATCCTTCCACTCCATAATTATATCCCTTGATAACAAGAGTGGATTATGTGATTTAGGAGTGATCCTATCATATCGTGGATGTAACTGACATATTGTGGGTGAACCACATAAAAATCTCTGTATGTTCTCTAGTGCTTGCATTTGATTGATATTCGTATGGCTACTCTTACATAAAAAAGAAAGATAAAACATTAGATCATCGACTCTAATAAGTCACAGAGGTTAATTCAAAAAGATTTGTAAAAAGCAAGAATCTCACACTGATTCACCCCTCCCCCTCTTAGTGTGAGACTTAAAAGGGTCCTCATTAAGTGGTATTAGAGTTGGTTCCCTGTGTTGATCCAAATGTCTGCATTGATCTAAAATTGTTTGTTGTTGCTGTGAATTTTTATCATTACTGCTGATTGATATCATGGATATCATGAATAGTGTTAACAACAAGGGCATTCCCACTTTTAATGGATAGCATTATTAGTTATGGAAGAATAAAATGCTCCTATATCTGATGTTACTTGGGCTTGATGTGTTTGAGCCTGCTGTTAATGGCTTCATCCCTGTTATTGAAGGTGATGTTATAACACTTGCTAATAAAAAGAATTTGGAGTGTGATGGAAAGGTGAGAAATGCCTTATATGCCTCCTTATCAAACAAAGAATTCACCAAAGTGGTAGGGTGCAACACAGCTAAACAAATTTAGGACAAATTGAAGAACATTTATGAAAGAGACAAGGTTGTGAAGGAAGCCAAGTTACAAATCTGGAAGAGCAAATTTGGAGACATAAAGATGCAGAATGATGAGTTTTTGGATGCCTTTTTCATAAGAGTCAATGAAATTATGTGCTTCATCAAAGGTTATGGAGAGGATATTAATGATGCTTCTGTAGTAAAGAAAATACTTAAAAGCTTACCAGAAGCTTACAACGCCAAGGTTTCCTCTATAAAAGATAAAAATTTGGACAGGCTGCCCTTAGATGATTTGCACAGCATATTGATAGCTTATGAAATAAGAATAACCCCAATGAAAAAAGAGAAAAAGTCCAAAGTGGAGAAGGAGCTAGCCTTCAAGGCAATGAAGAAGCTAAAGATTAAAGACTAAGAAGAAGAATCTGACAATAGCTCTAAAGAAGAAGATAGCGATACTAAACTGGAGAAAGTCATGACATACATCACCAACAATATAAGGAAAGGAAAAGGAAAGTACAAGGGAAAATTACCCTTAAAGTGCTTCAGGTGTGGAGCAATTAGGCACTTTGTCATGGACTACTCAAACAGAAGAGAGGCAAATAGTGAGGATGATGATGAATTGGTCCTAGGGAGGAGAAAAGCAATTTAGCTATTTTAAAGTTGGAAATTTAAGTGCCAAAGTGTTGTTCCTACAGCCTTGTATGGGTTGTAATTGTTATCAACTAGGTTTAAGTGTGCAAGAAAGTAAAGCCACATGGAAGGGCAAGAAAGTAAATCTGCTACGTAAGGGCAAGAACGTAAATCCGCCATGAAAGCCTTATTAAGGTTTCATGGAAGAGAGTATATAAAGGCCTGGAAGACAAAGCTAGGGGTGGTCGGCAATTCAACCATTCGGAAAACCTATACAACCAACCAACCAAAGAGACAATAAAAAAAAACCCTACCTTACACGGAAAAACAGCATAAACGGCAAAGGTGGGTGATCGGCCTAAGAGAGAAAACAAGGGAGGAACGGCTGGACAGCAAAGAGAGAGTACACGGTTGGACAACAAGAGAGGGTGGACGGCAAATCACAAATTAGAAAAGGTGGAACGGCCAAACACAAAACAGAACGCCAAAACCAAAGAGTGAACGACAAAACCACCACCGGCTAAAAAAGAGAGAACGTCCAACCAACCATTCGGCCAACACAAGCTAGGGTATTTGGCCAAGAGAGAAAACACAACCTTGAGAGAAAACCCTAGACGTCCAAGCAAGGAGACAACCGGCCAAACATAAAGGAGGAACCTTCCAACACAAGAAATGTTCGGCCAACACAAGCTAAACGGCAAAGCAATCAACCAGCAAAAGAGGTGTGGATGGCAAGGAGGAGAACGACCAAGGCAAGGTGAACAGCAATAAGGAGAGCATGGTCACAACACACCAACGGCAAGTGAGACCTTGGTGAGTCAAAACCTTACAACAAGGAAGAGTAAATCGGCTGGACAGCAAGAGTGAACACACGGCAAACCAAGGGAGACCTTGGACAGCAAGGGAAATCGGGCAACGGTTGGAAGGAAACCATGTGACTCACGGTAAGAGGAGAGGCAAATGCACCATTGGTAAGAGAGGAGACAGCACACCGTCCGTAAGGGAAGAGAGGAGAAACCGTGAAAGAGGAGACCACCGGGAAAGCAAACCAAGCTGCCCAAAGGTGTGAAATGGACAAGGGCAAACCAGAAACATATGTGAGTCGTGAAACCAACAAAGCGTGCAAACCAGAAACGGGCATGAGGCATAAGACCACTAGCTGGAAGAAAACCAGAAACAGACAGGTAAGGCATGAGGCATGAGACCATCGGCTGGAAGAAAACCAGAAATGGATGGGTGAGGCGTGAGACCAGCGAAGAGGAAGAAAACCAGAAATGTGAGGTGAGAGCAAAAATCAGAAACGCACCACCCCTGGAAGAAACGGGTGACCAGGCCGTGAGACCAATAACGGGTGACCAGAAAAAGGAGACCAGAAACTGGTGACCTGAAACGCGAGACCAGCAAAGCTGAAATGAGAGACCAGCAAAGCTGAAACACAAGACCAGCAAAGCTGTGACCGGAGCGCAGCAGAAGCGTGGGTGTACATCAGGCGACGGCGTGAGACCAGAACGTGTGACGGCATGATAGACCAGAAGCGTGAGGGCAAGCTGTGAAATAGTTTGACCCTGGAACCAGGAGACGGGTGAGATCGTGAGACGGTGAAAGTAAGAGTTGTGTGAGACAACGTAGAGAAGAAATTCAGTGAAGCATCGGAAAGAACTCAACGTATTTCTAGATTTCTTTAAGAGAGGTTAGAGAGCGTTGTGGTGAACTTCTAAGCGGTAGTGAAGCAGCCATTCAATTCAACAGAGGCAAGACAAGCTAGAAGAAGGGTAGACATAGTAAGTGACACTCTTTGTATTGTACTTGTTTAGTAATTGCAATAGTGAAAAGAGCAGAGGATTAAGACATCCATTGTAAGTAGTATTCTCAAGTATAGTGGATTGTCTCGATAGAGGGAGAGTCCCTACCACCGTGAATATATGTCACGTTGACGGAACCACGTAAATCCTGTGTGTCCTTACTTTGTTTTACGTTCTGTATTTTGAATTGAGTTGTGTGAACGCAGCAAAAGTATCAGCCAACCCATAACCTAACGAAGTCCTAATAGGCAAAGTGTCTGAAAGGTGACTTTGGGGACTATTGTGATTAGTAGGTAGCAATAAATCTACCTTAGTCGAATCTGAAAAAGAGTTTGCTTTTAAGAAGAGGTTGAAGTTGTTCACATATCTGCGAATTGTGGTGATACTGATTCACCCCCCCTCTCAGTATCACAAACGAGTAGATCCTAGGGTGAAGTCGGGAACTTCACAAAGGGAAAATGTAACTCTTTAGATCTAAAAGGAGGAATATTTTGAGCAAGCTAGATGAAGAAGATTCTAAAGAAGAAGTTAATGATGATGAAGTTGTAAACGATGTGCTAGTGTCTTAAGTAGATAATGATCAAGAATCTTTAAGTGATGAGGAATCAACAGAAGAGGAAGAGTATGAGTTGGTTCAACAACTTGACAATGATTTGAGTGCTTGTTTGCACAGAAATAGCAAGCTAAAAAATGAGGTAAAATATGTCAAGAAATTGTTTGAAAATTCTACTGTTGATGAATTGAACTCCAGGTGAAAGTAAAGGAGTTTGAAGCAAAAGAGAAGGAGTACTTGAAGAGAATTGAGGAGCTGATTGTACCTGAGGTAGAGCAAGGCAAGATACATGAAGATCTTGGTGCTAAGGTGATTGCACAAGAGTAAGAGGTGCTGATTTTGCAAGCCAAGCTCCATAAGGTTGAGTTCGAATTGGGGAAGCATGAAGAAAGCTTTATGCACGCCATGGAAATGAAAAGAGAGTCATCTTCAACAAATGCCATTAAGGAGTATGCTACCAAAAAATTGGATGAGTGTCTAAGCAAACAAAAACCTCATTTCAAGGGGAAGAAAGGCCTTGGCTATATCGAAAAGCCAAATAAGAAGGTAGCAGAGAAGAAGAAAACTATGTTTATGTTTAAAAGCAAACATAATGACGTTATGGAGAAGAGAAACCAACCCAAGCTAAAATGGATCCCTTCAAACTAGTACACCAAGATGTTAAGCTTCAAATTGGTGAACCTGTGCTCTGATACCAATTGAAGTTCTTAACTTCTCCCTAGGATCTACTAGTTTGTAATACTGAGAGGGGGGGTGAATCAGTATCACCACAATTCGCAATTCGCAGATAAGTGAACAACTTCAACCTCTTCTTAAAAGCGAACTCTTTCTCAGACTCGACTAAGGTAGATCTATTGCTACCTACTAATCACAATAGTCCCCAAAGTCACCTTTCAGACACCTTGCCTAATAGACAATTCAGATGTTCTTGTTTAGGTCTTCGTTAGGTTATGGGTTGGCTGATACTTTAGCTGCATTCACAACTCAATTCAAAACACAGAACATAAAGCAAATTAAGGACACACGAGATTTACATGGTTCCGTCGATGTGACATACATCCATGGTGGTAAGGACTCTTCCTTACCGAGACTATCCACTATACTTGAGAATTCCAGTTACAATGGATGTCTTGCCTCTGTTGAATTGAAAGGCTGCTCCACTACCTCTTAGAAGTTCACCGCAATGCTCTCTAACCTCTCTTAAAGAAATCTAGAATTACGTTGAGTTCTTTCCGATGCTTCGCCGAAGTTCTTTTCTATGTTGTATCACACAACTCCTACTTTCACCGTCTCATGGTCTCACCCGTCTCCTTGCCCCACGATCTCACTATCTCATGGCTCGCCTCACGTAAGTTTCTGGTTTACCCTTGTCCGTTTCACACCTCTTTTGGTCGTATCAGATTTTTTTTCTCTTTTTTGCCGTTCATTGTTCATCGATCGTCCACCCCTGTCTGTTTCTGGTTTTCTTCCGGTCGGTGGTCTATTTTTCTTTGTTCAGCCCCCAAATTTGATTTTCAGCTGTCCTGGTTTTTCGTCGATTGTCCACTCTATTTTGCCGTCGACCCGTTTCTCTCTCTTGTCGTGTCGTGCTTTCTCTCTCACCGTCCAGCCATGTCGACCCATTTCCTATTTCACGATCTCACTCTTTTTCTGTCTGTCTCTCTCAATTCTGTCAACCTTCTGTCTTTGGCCGTCAGGTTTCTCTCTCCTTCCGCCGGTCTGCTCTGATTTTGTCATATATGATTTTTCTCTCTTCCAATGGCTTTGCTGTTTTGCTCTTCTAATCTTCCGTTCGGTCATCCAACCCCTTCAGCCATCTCCTATTTTCTCTATTTTTGCCGACCTCTCCTCTTTTCCAACCATGGGTTCCTTTCTCTCTCTTTTTGACGACGTCTACTGTTCACTTGACGGCTTCTTTCAAGAGTTGCACTGTTCACTACAATTGCTTCTTTTCTATTTTACCGTCCCCTGTTCTGCTGTTCGCTTGCCATCGATGTGCTTTGGCCGTATGTTGTGTTTTTCCTTTTTCTCTATTTGAGCGTCCACACACTTTTGTGTTTTGCCGTATATTCAATTGTATTGGCCTTATCCTAATTTTGTCTTCCAAGGTCTTTATATACTCTCTTCCATGAAACCCTAATAGGGCTTACGCGATGGATTTACATTCTTACCCCTCCAGGGCTTACACGGTGGATTTACGTTCTTGCCCCTCCATATGGCTTTACTTTCTTGCACATTTAAACCTAGTTGACAACAATTACAACCTATACAAGGCTGTGGGAACAACATTGCTCTTCACACATGATAGGAGACTCTGAGATGTTGAAGTGAGTAGTAAAATATGATGGATGGTCAGTCAAATTTGGCAATAATGGTGCCTTAAAGATGTAAGGTATAAGTGCTACTAAAATTGGTGTAGAAAAACTAAAATCAAAGAAAGTGCTTTGTGTTGAAGGGCTAAAACACAATCTCATTAGTGTTAGTTAGCTTTGTAATGATGGACATGAAGTTACTTTCAACAAATAGGAACGTATACCAAGTTTCCGGAAGCAAAAACACATGCTATATAAGCACTAAAGATGAGAACTTATTATGGTATAAAACATTAGGACATTTTGGATAAAAGGGGCTAAACACGTTGTCCAAAAATGAAGCTGTAAGAGATGTACCCAACTTGGTAAGAGAGAGACATACAATTTGTAGCACATGTTAAAAAAGGAAAATGGCATGCACCCCACAAAAATGTGGAGATTTAAACAAAGAAGCCAGTGGAGCTCATCCATTTGGACATTTGTGGGCCTATGAGACAAAGATTAATAAAGGGTGATAGGTACTTCATCTCCTTCATTGATGACTTTACAAGAATGACTTGCATTATGTTCTTAAAACATAAATCAGAGGTTCTTAATTGTTTCAAGAGCTACAAGAGGTTGGCTAAAAATCAATTGGGAGGAAAAATTAAAAGACTCAGGATGGACAATGAGACAGAATACACATGTGGTGAATTTGAAGATTATTTAGAGAAGCATGGAGTAAAGCATGAATATGCTAGTCCTTACATACCCTAACAAAATAGAGAGGCCAAAAGGAAGAATAGAATCTTAGTGGAGATGGCAAGAACCATGTTGGATGAGCATAGTGCTTTACATGGCTACTAGAAAGAGGCTATCACCACTGCAACTCAAATTTAAAATAAATGCCTGATGAGACCATATAAAGAGAAGATAACCTATAAGCTGTGGTATCGAAAAAAGCTAAGTGTAAAACACTTTAAAATGTTTGGAAGCCTGTGCGTCATTAAAGTTAAAGACAAGGATCTCGAAAAATTTGATGAGAAGGCTGATGAAGGCATATTCTTGGGCTATGTACCAAATGGAAGAGGCTTCAGATACTACAACAAAAGGTTGCTGAAAATGGTGGATAGCTTTGATGTTCAAGTGATTGAAGATGGTTCTATAATGCAATCACAACATGAGGAAGTTGAAGATGTCGTGTATGACAACAGAAAAGAGTTTGTAAGTGATGAATCTAAGGCCATTCAACTTGAGGAAGACGTTGATTCTCAAGTTACAAGTGATGAAGATGAAGAATCAAGGCATTCCCAAACTCATAGAAGATTCAGAGCTGAAGTTGAGGCCAAAAACATTATTGGCATTAAAGAGGACTCTGTGCAAACTAGAAAAGAAGACTAAGAGGTGGTGAACAAACCTCATTGATTTCCAAGGTTGAACCCAAGTTTATGGAAGAAGCACTAAAGCACAAGGAATGGGTATGCCATGAATGAAGAGCTTGATCAAATTGAAAAGAACAACACTTGGTGCTTAGTACCTAAACCTAAAGGGAAAAACATCATTGGAACCAAGTAGGTTTTCAGAAATAAGCTCAATGAAAAAGGTAAGGTGGTAAGAAATAAGGCAAGACTTGTCTGCAAAGGCTACTCACTAGTAAAAGGTGTTGACTTTAAAGGGACCTTTGCTCCTGTGGCTAGGCTTAAAGTAATTAGAATATTCATAGCCATTATTACTCAAAAGAACTACAAAGTTTATCAGATGGATGTGAAGTTTGCATTTTTTAATGGAGAGCTTAAAGAAGAGGTATTTATCAAACAACTTAATGGTTTTATACTTCATCATGATGGTTCAAGTACTTAAAGCAATCTCCAAGAGCATGACATTCTAAGCTGGATACATCCCTTAAAAATATAAAGTTTAGAAAAAGGAATGTGGACAGCAACTTGTACATAAAGGAAGATAACCAAGGCTAGTTAATTATTGTGATTTATGTTGATGACATAATTTTTGCTGCAAAAAAGGAGGCCCTGTGCATTGCCTTTACTGAGTAGATGAAGAAGAAGTTTGAGATGTCTATGCTAAGTGAAATGAAATTCTTCTTAGGGTTACATGTTTTGCAAAGTGAGGCTGGAATTTTTCTCTCCTAACAAAAGTATGCTTATGAGCTGTTAAAAAGGTTTGGGATGGAGAACTCTAAAAAAGTAAGCACTCTCATCACGGTAAGAAGCAAGTTAAGCAAGGATAAAGAAGACAACATGGTTGATTAGAAGGAATACAAAAAGTTGATTGAAAGCCTACTATATTTGATAGCATCAAGGCCTAATCTTGTCTTTGCTGTAACACTTTATGCCAGATTTCAAAGTGAGCCCAAGGAATCTCATCTTGTGGCTGTTAAGAGAATTCTGAGATATGTGAAGGGTACAACAAATTCTGGGTTGCTTTATGACAAAAATGGATAGCTTAATTTGTGTGGGTATGTAGATACTGATTGGGCTAGAAATTGTGATGATAGAAGGTCAACATCAGGTGGTGCATTTTATTTGGGCAGTAGATGTGTTTCATGGCATAGCAAGGAGCCAAATTTAGTGACTCTAAGTACTGCAAAGGCTAAATATGTGGTAGCTACTCAGGTGTGTACTTAACTACTATAGATGAAACAATAGCTTAAAGATATGAAGGTGTATGTGCAACTATCATTGCTAATTGGTTATGACAACCAAAGTGTCATTAATTTATCAAAGAATCCTGTCCAACACTCATCAAAGAAAGAGTGGAGAAAAATGAAGTAAAGCTAGAGTATGTGCCTACCACGGAGCAAGTTACCGATATATTCACCAAACCTTTATCAAGAGAGTTATTCTAGAAGTTAAGGCTGCCTTTTTGTGTTCAGCCATCCCTTAAAGGCTAAGGTATGCCTCCACCCCTCTCCCTTTCCCTTTTCTATTATTCTTTCGATTTGTTGTCAAAGGGGGAGATATTTTGCATAAATCTAGAGCAGCTTGATAAATAAAAGAGGAGAAACTATCAAGGGGGAGAAGTAGAAAAAAAGGGCGAGAGCCTAGTTAAGGGAAATGCATGTTTTAGGGGGAGCTATGAATGACAATATGCATTGTTGAAAGTTGGATTTAATATGTTACCAACAAATCCAAAAGGGGAGATTGTTGAGCCCATCTTTGATGGCTAATGTTGGATTTGTTGTCAACAACTTCTCACATAATTATATGTAATGATTTGAGTTATGAATGCTGTTAAGATGCACAGAGGTTATTGGGCAAAACCATTGATGGTAGGTCAACCTTGAAGTTGACGAGTCAATGTTGACTGTTGGCCCTAAATTTTAGGGGTCAAAGCTGGCTGTTGACCCGTAATCATTAACCTTAAATTTTAGAAATCAAATTTGGCTGTTGATTGTAGGGCAACCTTTGGGAATCAATGTTGGTCGTTGATGAGTGTGTAACCTTAATCTTAAGGCTCTATAAACAACCATATACACCTTGTAAAACATGTATGTGTGTTGCAGAAAATTAAGAGAGAATGGCAAACCTAAAAGCCAAGGAGAGTTGAATAGCAAAGAGAGAGGTAGCCACCAAAGGAGAAAGTGACCAACCAAGGCAAAGGAGGCAACTACTAAGGAAGGTGCAGCAGTAGTTGGCTAAGAGAGTTGTAGCCAAGGAGAGGTGCAACTAACCAAGAGAGTTATAACTAAGGAGGTGTAGCCAGCCAAGAGAGTGTAGCACTAAGGAGAGTGCAACAACTGACCAAAGGAGAGGTGATAGCAACCACTAAAGAAGGAGGGGGCTTGCAATAGCCACACCAAACTAGAGGAGAAGGTGTGTAGTAACCACACTAAACCAAAGGAGAGGACTTGCAGTAGCCACACCAAACCAAAGACAAGATGTGCAGCAGCCACACCAAACTAGAAAAGAAGGTGTGTAGCAGCTATATCAAAGAAAGAAGAAGGCGATAGCTGACCAAACCAAAGGGAGAAGGAGTTGCAGTAGCCACCCAAGGAATCTTGCAATTGCAATAAAGAAACCAACAACCTATAGTAAGCACAAATAGCAACACATCCAACAATACCAGCAATTGCAACACCAGCAATAGTCTACAACAATAGCAGTAGCCCACACCACCAGCAGTAGCCCATACCACCAGCAGCAGTCCGTAACACTAGGCAGTAGTCCGCTACACCAGTAGTAGTCCGCAACACCAATAGTAGTCTGCAACACTAGTTGTAACCTGTAACAGCTATAATGGCCCACAACACCAGCAGCACATCCTGTAGCACCAACAGGTGTAGGCAAACAACAAGCACTTATAGATTGTAATAGTAGCATCATGCTTCAGCAGCAGGAGTAAGCAAACCAGCAGCAATTGTAAATTGTAGCAGTAGTAGGTGAGGCAACCTGCCAAGGCAGCAGGTGAGGCAACTTACTGGGGCAGCAGGTGAGGCAACCTGCCAAGGTAGCAGGGGAGGCAGCACCGACAGTAGGGGGAGAGAACTTGTAGTGGAGATAACCGACAATAGAGGAACCAATATGGGGAGAGAACCTACAATAGAGATAACTAGCAGTGGAAAGAACCAATAAAGGGAGAGAACCTGTAGCAGAGATAACCTACAGAGAAGAGACCGATAAAACTTGAGCAAAGACCGATAATGAGGAAGGAGAAGATCCACGTTCTGCACTAGCAGCCTGTGCACATTGAGTGATCTTCCTCAAGAAAGTATTAGTCACAAACCTTTTGATAAACTTGTTGAAAAAAGGTGGGATACCCTTGGAGTGATTGGGAGATCATCTCATCTAAAGATTGAGATATCAAAACTTTGAGTGATAGGGAGATCATTGTAAGTGGTTAAAGAGTGATCCTTCCACAAGTGGTTAAGAAGTGATCCTTCCGCACCATAATTGTATCCTTTGATAACAAGAATGGATTGTGTGATTTAGAAGTGATCCTATTACACCATAGATATAGCTCATACATTGTGGGTGAACCATGTAAAAATCTCTGTGTGTTCTTTAATGCTTGCATTTGATTGATATCCATACAATTAGTCTCATATAAAGAAGAAAGATAAAACATTGGATCATCAACTCTAAGAATTCACAGAGGTTAATCCAAAAAGATTTGTAAAAAGTGAGCATCTCACACAGATTCACTCCCTTCCCCTCTAAGTGTAAGAAGTCAACATTGCATTTCTCGCCTTTCCATCACACTCCAAATTCTTCTTATCAGTAGGTGTCATAGTAGCACCTTCAGCAGTAGGGGTGAAGCCACTAACAGCAGATTCAAACATATCTAGACCAAGTGACATCAGATATGGGAGCATTCTATTCTTCCATAATTGATAATTCTTTCCATTAAAAGTGGGAATGCCCTTACTGTTAACTCTATTCATGTTATTCATGATATCAACCAGTTATAAATGTAAAGACCCACAACCTCAACAAACAATTTCAGATCAAAGCAAACAAATTGGATCAATAGAGGAAACTAGGCTCTGAACCACTTGATGAGGACTTTTTTAGGTTTCAGACTAAGAGGGGGAGGGTGTGAATCAGTGTGAGATGCTTTCTTCTTACAAATCTATCTGGATACCTCTATGACTTGTTAAAATTGATCATTTAATTTTTTTATCTTACTTCTTTATATAAGATAGGCTGTATAGATATCAATCAAACGTGAGCACCCGACAACACACAACAATTTTTACGTGGTTCACCCACAATGTATGAGCTACATCCACGAACTGATAGCATCACTCCTAGATCACACAATCCACTCTCGTTATCAAGGGATACAGTTATATTGTGGAAGGATCACTCCTTAACCACTTATGGAAGGATCACTCCTTAAGCACTTATAATGATCTCCCATTCACTTAAAGAGTTAATCTCCCAATCACTCAAAGGATTGATCTCCTGATCACTCTAAGGGTCTCCCACCCTTTTTCAAAAAGTTTATAAAAAAGTTATGACTAAGACTTCCCTGAAAAAGATCACTCAATATGCACAGATTGCTATTACAGAAAGCTGATCTTCTCTTTCCTCATTGTTAATCTTTGCTCAAACTTTGTCAGTGTTTTCTCTGTAGGTTCTCTGTAGGTTCCTCCTTTGTAGGTTTTCTCTTTTATAAGCTCTCTCCTCTATAGGTTCTTTCAACTACAGGTTTTATCCACTACAGGTTATCTTTGCTGTAGGTTATCTTTACTGTAGGTCATCTTCGCTGTAGGTTATCTCCACTGCAGGTTCTCTCCCTTTGCTACCAATGCTACCTCCTTCTACCTTGGCAAGTTCTCTCCCTCTACTACTAGTGCTGCCTGCTTCTACCTTGGCAAGTTCTCTTTCTCTACTACTAGTGCTGCCTTACTTGTTGCACGGGCAAGTTTTCTCCTTTGATGCTGGTGCTACTTGCTTCTACCTTGGTAGGTTCTCTTCCTTTGCTGTTAGTGTTGCCTCACCTGTTATCGAGACAAGCTTTCTTCTTTGTTACTATGCTGCCTACTTTTTTCTTTGAAAGTTCTCTTCCTTTGCTATTAGTGCTGTCTCACTTACTGTCGGAACAAGTGTTGTCCTCTGCTGTTAGTGCTACTTGCTTCTACCTTGGTAACTTCTCTTCCTTTACTGCTGCCTCACCTACTACTGCAACCTCCTTCTTTTTGCAGCTGCTCTTTCTTCCTCTTACTTCAATTTTTGCCTTCTCCTTGTTGCAATTATTTCCTTTTTCTTTGGTGCGGCTGCCTCTCTTTTTAGTGGTTGTTGCCTCTTTCTCCTTTTGTGTTGAGCCTATCTTTGATGGCTAGTGTTGGATTTGTTGTCACCACCATCTCACACAATTATATGTATTGATTTGATGTTAAGAATGCTGTTGAGATGTAGTGAGGTCATTGGGAGAAACCGATGATGACTGGTCAACCCTAACGTTGAGGAGTCAATGTTGACCATTGACTCTAAATTTTAGAAAGTCAATATTGACCATTGACCCTAAATTTTAGGACTCAAATCTAGCCGTTGATTGTAAGACAACATGTGGGAATTAACGATGACCGTTGATAATTGTATAACCTTAATACTAAGGCTCTATAAATACCCTTAGGTGTCTTGCAAAAATAAAATAAGGGGTTGTAGGAAAATGAGTGAACAACAAAAAGAGGTGAGCAGCAAACCTAGGGAAAAAGAGAGAGGAACCACAAAAAAGAGGCAGCCACTAAGTAAGGCAGCTAGCCAAGGAGAGTAGGAAAGAAGGCAAGGTAGCCGACCAAGGAGAGGAAGAAAGAAGGCAAGGCAGGCAGCCAAGGAAAGTGCAGCAGCCACCAAGGAGAGGTAGCAAGGCAGCCGGCAAAGGAGAGAAAGAAAGAAGAAGCAGCTGTTAGCAGGAGGTGGAGTAGCAGCTAGTAGGTGGTGGAGCAGTAACAAAAGGGTCTTGCACTAGCAACCAACGCGCAGGGATAGCAGCAGCGGCACGAGAAAATTGCTACAATGTGTGGGGATAGCAGCAACGACACAGAAAAACTGTTGCAACATGCGGGGAAAGCAACAACAGTGCACGGGGAGAGCAATAGTAACATGAGAAAGTAGCAACAATGTGTGTAGACAGCAAGCACAGCTTGTGCAGATAGAGGGCACAGTGCGTGTGGACAACAAGTGGAAAGAGTGCAGATAGTAGGCATAGAGAGTGCAGATAGAGCACATATGGATAGTAAGCAGTAGGGACAACGTGTGTAGACAGCATTAACAGCACACACAGATAGCAGCAAATAGATGCTGCAATGCGTACAAATAGCATTAGTAATGCATGCGAACAACAATGGAAATGCGTACAGACAACATTAACAAAGCTTACAAACAACAACAGTAATGGGTGAGACAACACTGGCAGCAAAGAAAGGAGAAGATCCATATTCTGCTCTTGCAGATTGTATACATTGAGTGATCATTCTCTAGGAAAGGTTTTGCTATAAACTCTTGATAGATTTGTTGAAAAATAGGGTGGGATACCCTTGGAGTGATTGGGAGATTGTTATAAGTGTTTAAGGAGTGATCCTTCCACACCATAACTGTATCCCTTGATAACAAGAGTGGATTGTATGATATAGGAGTGATCCTATCACACCGTAGAAAATTAAAAATTGGATCATTGGCTTTAACAAGTCACAAAGGTTAAATTTAGATCAATTTGTAAAAAGAGGATAGCTCACACTGATTCACCCCCCTCAGTGTGAGACCTATAATGGTCCTCATTAAGTGGTATCAGAGCCGGTTCCTCTATTGATCTAATTTTTCTGATTTGAATTGAAGTTGTGCATTGTTGTGTGAGTTTCTATCTCTATTGCTGGTTGAGATCATTGATAACATGAATAGTGTTAATAGCAAGTGCATCCTCACGTTTGATGGATAGAACTATCAGTTATAGATGGATAGGATGCTCTTATATTTGATTTCCCTTGGTCTTGATGTGTTTGAGTTTGCTATTTATGGCATCATCCCTGTTGTTGAAAGTGATCCTATGACGCCAGCTAATAAGAAGAACTTAGAGTATGATGGAAAGGCGAGAAATGCCTTATATGCCTCCTTATCAGATAAAGAATTTACCAAGGTGATGGGGTACAACACAGCCAAGCAAATCTAGGACAAACTGAAGAACATTTATGAAGGAGACAAGGTTGTGAAGGAAACCAAGTTACAAATCTGGAGGAGCAGATTTGAAGACATAAAGATGCAGAACAATGAGACTATGGATGCATTCTTCATAAAAGTCAACAAAATTGTATGTTCCATCAAAGGCTAGAAGCTTATAACGCCAAAGTCTCTTTCATAAAAGATAGAGATCTGGATAGGCTGCCCTTAGATGACCTGGACATTATATTGGTGGCTTATGAAATGAGAATAGCCCCAATGAAGAAAGAAAAGAAGTCTAAGGTGGAGAAGGAGCTGGCTTTCAAGGCAATGAAGACATTAAAGATTAAAGACCAAGAAGAGGAGTTTGGCAACAACTCTGAAGAAGAAAATGGTGATACTAAGTTGGATGGAGTCATGACATACATCACTAGGAACTTGAGGAAAGGAAAAGGGAAGTACAGGGGAAAATTACCCTTGAAGTGCTTTGGGTGTGGAGCAATTAGGCACTTTGTTGTGGACTGTCCAAAGAGAAGAGAAGCCAATAGTGAGGATGATGATGAGCTAGTCCCAAGGAGGAAGACAAAGCAATCCAGCTACTCCAAAGCTAGAAGTTCAAGTGCCAAAGGGAAAAAGAAGTTCTTGAGATCCAAAAGAAGGAATTTCTTTAGCAAGCATGAGAAAGAAGATTCTAAAGAAGAAAGTGATGATGATTCTGATGAAAAGGCTATAAAAGATTTGCTGGTTGCTTAAGTAAATGATGATCAAGAATCTTTAAGTGATAAGGAATCAATAGAAGAGGATGAGGATAAGTGGTTGCAGCAACTTGATAATGAGTTGAGAGCATGTTTACGCAAAAACAATAAGCTGGAAAAGAGGTAATTCATCTCAAGAAGTTGTGTGAAAATTCGTCTGCTAATAAATCTAATCTCTAGGTAAGGGTTAAAGAGTTTGAAGTAAAAGAGAAGGAGTACTTGAAGAGAATTGAGGAGCTGAGCGTAGTTGAGGCAAAGTATGCCAAGATACACGAAGACCTTGGTGCTAAAATAATTGCAGAAGAGCAAGAGATGTTGACTTTGCAAGCCAAGCTTCATAAGGCTGAGTTTGAGCTAACGAAGCATAAAGAAAGCTTTATGCAGGCCATGGAAGTGAAACAGAGTCATCATCAACAAGTACCATCAAGGAGGATGCTACCAAAAAGTTGGATAAGTGTCTAAGCAATCAAAGACCTCATTCCATGGGAAAGAAAGGACTTGGCTACATTGAAAAGCTAAGTGAGAAGGTAGAAGAAAAAAAGAAGATGATGTTTGTGCTCGAAAGCAAGCACAATGACATGATAAAGTAGAGAGACCAACTCAAGTTAAAATGGGTTAGGAAAGATGTGGTGGAAACTCCTATTCAAAGGAGATAGGCTATCAAAGATAGAGAGAAGGCTACCACACCATTTGTAAAGAAAGGAGACATGGACTTGGTAAGGGAACTAAATCCAAGTTCAAAGGATTTTGTTGGAGTTGTGGTAAGTATAGGCATAAGGCCAATATGTGCTGAAGTAATAGGTGCATAATGAAGAGAAATGTGAGGCAAGAGTCTGGGGGGAGACTCTATCAAGAAAGGAGACAGTCTCAGGTAGATAGAAGTCATATTCCACTGAGAAATAGGTTTGATATATTGGGAGAGATCTGTGGAAGATGTGAAAGGGTTGGACACGCTGCTGAGGACTGCTTGACATTACTGCTCGATCAAAGAATGCAAAGTAGAACATGCCAATCATTGCTGCTTGGTCAAGGAATACAAAGGAGAACACCTACACAAGCTCCCCCATTCACCTAAAGAAGAAGAGGAACATAAACATCTATGGTTATGGAAGTAGCCTTAAAAGCTTCCAAGAAAGAAAGCCATGGATCCTAAATAGTGGCTGCTCTTCACACATGATAGGAGACTCCAAGATGTTGAAAGGAATAGCCAAATATGATGGAGGGTTAGTCAAGTTTGGAAATGATGGTGCCTTAAAGATTCAAGGTATTGGTGCCGCTGAAATTGGTGTAGAAAAGCTAAAATCAAAGAAAGTACTTTATGTTAAAAGGCTAAAACACAATCTTATTAGTGTTAGCTAGCTTTGCGATGATGGACATGAAGTTGCTTTCAACAAGAGTGGTTGCATAGTAAAAAGACTAAAAGATGGTGCCGTTCTCACTAAAGGTGAAAGAACACATGGAAACCTGTACCAAGTTTCTAGAAGCATAAACACATGTTACATGAGCACTAAAGATGAGAACGTATTATGGCATAAAAGATTGGGACATCTTGGACAAAAAGGGCGGAACAAGCTATCCAAAAATGAAGCTATAAGAGATGTACCTAAGCTAAGAAGAGAGAGAGACGTAATTTGCAGCATGTGTCAAAAGGGGAAGATGGTGAATGTTCCCTACAAAAATGTGGAGATCCAAACGAAAAAGCCATTGGAGCTCATCCACTTGAACATTTGTGGGTTGATGAGACAAAGATCAATCAAGGGTGATAGGTACTTCTTTTCCTTCATTAATGATTTTATAAGAATGACTTGCATTATGTTCTTGAAATACAAATTAGAGGCTCTCTATAATTTCAAGAGCTACAAGAGATTGGCTGAAAACCAATTGGGGAGAAAAATTAAAAGGCTCAGGACAGACAATTGGACAAAATACACATGTGGCAAATTTAAAGAATATTTGGAGAAGCATGGAGTGAAGCATGAATATAGGTATCACATAATCTTTTCTACAAAAAAAGAGGCCCTATGCATTGCCTTTGCTAAGTAGATGAAGAAGAAGTTTAAGATGTCTATGCTTGGTGAAATGAAATTCTTCTTAGGATTACAGGTATTGTAAAGCAAGGCTAGAATTTTTCTCTCCCAAGAAAAGTATACATGTGAGCTATTGAAAAGCACTCCCATCACACATGGAACAAAGTTAAGAAAGGATAAAAAAGGCAACATGGTTGATCAAAAGGAATACAGCAAGCAGATTGGAATCTTATTGTGTTTGACAGCATCAAGGCCTGATATTGTATTTGCTGTAACCCTGTGTGCTAGATTTCAAAGTGACCCCAAGGAGTCCCATCTCGTGGTGGCTAAGAGAATTCTAAGGTATGTGAAGGGCATAACTAATTATGGGCTGCTTTATGATAGGAGCAGACAACTTAATCTATATAGGTATACAGATGCAGATTGGGTTGGGTATTGTGATGACAGAAAGTCAACGTTTAGTGGTGCATTTTATTTGGGCAATAGATATGTTTCATGTTATAGCAAAAAGAAAAATTTAGTGACTCTAAGTACTGTATAGGCTAAATATGTGGTTGCGACTTAAGCTTGTACTCAACTGCTATGGATGAGAAACAACAACTTGAAGATATGAAAGTGGATGTACAAGTACCATTGCTGATTGGTTATGACAACCAAAGTGTCATTAACTTGTCAAAAAATCTTGTCCGACACTCCAGAACTAAACATATTGAAATCAAGTATCACTTCATTAAAGAAAAGGTGGAGAAAATGAAGTAAAGCTGAAGTATGTGCTTACCTCGGAGCAAGTTGCCAATATATTCACCAAACCTCTCTCAAGAGAGATATTCTAGAAGTTAAGGTTGACCCTATGTGTTCAGTCAACCCCTAGAGGCTGAGAATTCTTTAATCCCTCTTTGATTCCCTCTACTATTATTCTTTGGATTTGTTGTTAAAAGGGGAGATTTTTTGCATAAATCCAAAGAAAGTATATGCTGGTAAAAAGAGGGAGTAGCTTAATGGATAAATGGGGAGAACTTATAAAGGGGGAGAAGTAGACAAGTAATAGTAAGTGATACAAGTTTTAGGGGGAGCCAAATGACTTTGTGTAGGGGATGTTACGCATGGTTGGATTTAATGTGTTGTCAACAAATCCAAAGGGGCAGATTGTTGAGCTCATCTTTAATGGCTAGTGTTGGATTTGTTGTCAGCACCATCTCACACGGTTATATGTTTTGATTTGATGTTAAGAATGCCGTTAAGATGTAGTGAGGTCATTAGGAGAAACCAGTGATGATTAGTCAACCCTAGCATTGAGGAGTCATTATTGACTGTTAACCCTAAATTTTAAGAAGTCAATGTTGACCATTGACCCTAAATTTTAGGACTCAAATCCAGTAGTTGATTGTAGGGTAACATGTGGGAATTAATGATGATCATTAATGATCATGTAGCCCTAATCCCAAGGCTCTATAAATACCCTTAGGTGTCTTGCAAAAATAAAATAAGGTGCTGCAGAAAATTGAGTGAACGACAAAAAGAGGTGAGCGGCAAACCTAGGGAAAAAGAAAGGTGAATGGCATAAAGGAGGTTGCCACTAAGCAAGGCAGCTAGCCAAGGAGAGTGCAGCAACCACCAAGGAGAGGTAGTGAGGTAGCTGGCTAAGGAGAGAAAGAAAAAAGGAGCAATTACCAGCAGGAGGTGGAGCAGCAGTCGGCAGGAGGTGGAGCAGCAGTCAATAAGTGGTGGAGTAGTAACTAGCAGGTGGTTGAGTAGCAACAAAAGGGTCTTGCACCAGTAACCAATGTAGAAGGATAGCAACTGCGGCATGAGAAAATAGCTGCAACATGCGAGGAGAGTAGCAGTGGTGTGAGAAACTACTGCAGCATGTAGGGAGAGCAGCAACAACGCACACAAACAACAACCAGACAGACACAATAGCGCACACAGATAGAATTAACAGCACACGCAGATAGCAATGGCAGTGCGTAGGGACAGCATTAGTAGAGCCTAAGGACAATAGTAGTAGTGTGTATGAATAGTAGCAACAGCTTATGCGGACAACAGTGGTAGCGCATATGAGCAGCATCGGTAGCAGGTGAGACAACATTGGCAGCGAAAGAAGCAAAAGATCCATATTCTGCTCTAGCAGACTGTACACATTAAGTGATTGTTCTCCAAGAAAGGTTTTTCTATAAACTCTTGATAGATTTGTTAAAAGTTAGGGTGGGATACCTTTGAAGTGATCGAGAGATCATGGTAAATAGTTAAGGAGTAGTCCTTCCACAAGTGGTTAATCCTTCCATACCATAACTGTATCCCTTGATAATAAGAGTGGATTGTGTGATATAGGAGTGATCCTATCACACCATTGATGTAGCTTACACATTGTGACTAAACTACATAAAAATTGTTGTGTGTTCTTGGATACTTATGCATTAATTTTTATTCATACAATCGCATTCATATAAAGGAGAAAATTAAAAATTAGATCATCAGCTCTAACAAGCCACAAAGGTTAAATTTAGATCAATGTGTAAAACGAGGATAGCTCACAATATTTCACCCCCTTCTTAGCGTGAGACCTATAACGGTCCTCATCATTTTGGTTGTTACTGCACCTTTTTCTTTTGGTTGCTGCTACACCTTCTCCTTTCGGTGGCTACTGCACCTTCTTCTTTAGTGGCTGTTGCACCTTCACCTTTCGATGGTTGCTACACCTTCTCCTTCTGGTGGTTGTTGCCCCTTCTCCTTCTGTTGGTTGCTGCACCTTCTTTTTGGTGGTTGTTGCACCTTCTTCTTTGGTGGCTGTTACACCTTCTTCTTTGGTGGCTGCTACACCTTCTCCTTCTGGTGGCTGTTACTCCTTCTCCTTTTGGTGGCTACTGCACCTTCCTTTTCCCTTTACCATTGCACACCTTCTCCCTTGGTGTGGTTAATTGGTTGCTGCTACACACCTCTCCTTGGTTTGCCACTACACACCTTCTCCCTTGGTGTGGTTGATTGGTTGCTCGAGCACACCTCTCCTTTTGGTGTGGCTAACCTTCTTCTCCCTTTGGTTTGACTATCACCTTCTTTGATGTGGCTGTTGCACTTCTTTTCTCTCTTTGCCACTACATCTCCTTCTCTTTTGGTGGCTGCTAACTACTGCTGCACCTTCTTCTTCCTTTAGCAGGGTTGATGATTGTTGCACCTTCATCTTCCTTTGGTAAGGCTAACAATGGCTGCACTCTTTGGTTTGTTGCTGCATTTCTCTTTGGTTGGTTGCCATGCACCTCTCTTTGTTGTTCTCTCTTAATTTTTTTGTAGCACACACATCTTTTTAAAGATGCATGAATGTATTTAGAAGCCTTGAGTTTAGGGTTGCCTTATCATCAATGGTTAGCATTGATTCCCAAGGATTGCCTTACAATCAATGGTCAGTATTGATTCCACAAGGTTGCCTTACAATCAACAGTTAGCATTGATCCCCAAGGCATTACAATCAACGGTCAGCATTAATCCTTAAAATTTAAGGTCAACGGTTAAGGGTTGACTTGCCACCAACGGTTTTGACCAATGATCTCTCTACATCCCAAGCTCCTTGATGATTACAAAATGCACTTGTGGGTAGTAAAGACATCTCGACAAATCTATGAGATACTGTTGACAACAAATCTAACATTTGTCATAAAAAATGAGCTCAATAAAACTTCCAATCAACTTTTTATATTCCTTCTGATCAACCAGGTTGACTTCTTTATCTTTGCTCAACTTTATTCCAATAGTGATGGGAGTGCTTACTTCTTTAGAGTTGTCCATCCCAAACCCTTTTAATAGCTCACAAGCATATTTTTCTTAGGAAAGAAAAATTCCAACCTTGCTTTGCAAAACTTGTAACCCTAATGATGAGGACCTTTTTAGGACTCACATTGAGAAGGGGAGGGGGTGATTAGTGTGAGATACTCACTTTTTATAAATCTTTTCAGATTAACCTCTATGACTTGTTAAAATTGATGATCTAATTTTTATCTTTCTTCTTTACGTGAAATACCCAAGAACACACGACAATTTTTATGTGGTTCACCCATAATGTGTAAGTTACATCTACGATGTGATAGGATCACTCTTAAATCATACAATCCACTCTTGTTATCAAAGGATACAATTATGCTGTGGAAGGATCACTCCTTAACCACTTAAAATGATCTCTCGATCACTCCAAGGTTTGATCTCCTGATCACTAAATGAGTTGATCACTCCAAGGGTCTCCCACCCTTTTTCAACAAGTTTATCAAAAGGTTAGTGAGTAACTTTTTCCTAATAAGGATCACTCAATGTGCACAAGCTGTTAGTGCAGAACACAGATCTTCTCTTTCTTTTGCTACCAATGTTGTCTTATCTGTTACCTTGGCAAGTTGCCTTCTTTGCTGCTGGAAGCTATCAAACTTATAGCCGAGGCACGTTTTCTCCTCTGCTGCTACTAGCTACTAGGGTAAGTTTTCTCCTTCTGCTGCTGGTGTTGCCTGCCTTTGCTAGTTATGCTTTACTTGCTACCATTGCTGCTTGCTACAATCTGTTGGATGTGTTGCTGTAAGCTGTTGAATGTGCTGCTGCAAGTTATGCTACTACAAGCTGCTAGATGTGTTGCTACAGGTTGTGCTATTGCAGGTTATGCTACAGCTGCTGGATGTGTTGCTACAAGATGTTAAATATGCTGTTGCAGGTTGTGCCAACAAGTTGTTGGTTTCTCCTTGGTTTGCTGCCTACCCTTGCTGGTATTGCTGCCAGCTACTACACCTCTCCTTGAGTGGCTGTTGCACCTTTTTCCTCGTGTGGCTACTGCAACTCCTTGTCCCTTTGGTTTAGCTAGCTGCTGCGTTTTTCTTTCTTTGGTGTGGCTGCTACACACCTTTTTCTCTGGTTTGGTGTGGCTGCTACACACCTTCTTCTTTGGTTTAGTGTGGTTGCTGGTTACTGCACCTTGTTCTCCCCTTGGTAGGGCTGCCTCCTTCTTCTCCCTTTAATGAGGTTGCCTGTTGCTGCAACTCCTCCTTCAGTTGGTGTGGCTGCCTCCTTCTTTGGTGGTTGCTATCACCTTTTCTTTGGCTAGTTACTACTGTAAATTCCTTTGGCCAATCACTCTCTCTTTGGTGGTTACCTCTCTCTTTGTCTCTCCTCTAGTTTGGTGTGGCTATTGCACACCTTCTCCTCTAGTTTGGTGTGGCCATTGCAAGCCCTCTCCTCTAATTTAGTATGGCTGTTGTACACCTTCTCCTCTGGTTTGATGTGCGGCTAATGCATATTTTTTTCTCTTTGGAATGACTGCTACGTGTCTTTCTCTCCTTGGTGTGGCTGCTGCACGTCTCCTCTATTGGTTTGGTGTGGCTACCAATTGTTGCACCTTTTCTTTCAGTTGGTGTGACTGCCTCCTTGTTTGGTGGTTGCTGTCACCTCTTCTTTGGCTGACTGCTATTGCAGCAATCTCCTTGGTCAGCTGCTGCACTTTCCTTGGTGGTTGCCTTCTTTGCCTTGGCCAATTACTCTCTCTTGTGTGGTTGCCTCTCTCTTTGCCATTCACCTCTCCTTGTGGTTGCCTTTAGGTTTGTTGTTCTCTTTTCAAATTCTACAGCACTCACACTTGTCTTGCAAGGTGCATAAGGTTATTTATAGAGCCTTGAGATTAGGGTTGCACACTCATTAATAGCTAGCATTGATTCCCAAAGGTTGCCCTACAATCAATGATCAGATTTGATTCCTAAAATTTAGGGTCAATGGTCAAAGGTCAACGATCAGCTTCGACTCCTAAAATTTAAGGTCAACAGTCAACATTGACTCATATTAGGGTTGACCTACCATCACTAGTTTTGCCCAACAACTTCTATGCATCTCAACGACATTCAAAACATCAAATCAATATGAACAACAATGTGAGATGCTGTTGACAACAAATCCAACATTAGCCATCAAAGATGGGCTTAACAATGTGCTCGGTAGAGGAAGAAAAGAGTGAGTGCTATAGAGAGAGTGCTGCAAAACACCATGAGGGAGTGTTGCAGAATGGCAAAGAGTAACCACCAAGAAAAGAAGGAGAGAACCTGCCAAGGTAAAAGAATGTAACACAAGCAGTAGAGGAGAGAACTTGCTAAGGCCGAAGGAGACAACATCGATAATAGAGGAGAAAACCTACCAAGGAAAAAAGAGGTAGTACTGATAGTAGAGGAGAGAACTTGTCATGGCAAAAGGAGGCAACACCAACAACAAGGGAGAAAACTTGCCAAAGCAAAAGGAGGCAACTTCAGTAGCAGAGGAGAGAACCTACCAAGGCAAAAAGAGGAACCTGTAGAAACAAGAGAGAACCGGTAGCAAAGAAGAGAACTTGCAAAAGGAGGAACTTGCAAAGGCAAAAAGAGAAACTTACAGAGGCAAAAGGAGAGAACCTGTAAAGACAAGAGGGAACCGACAACAGAGAAGAGAACTTATAAAGGTAAAAGAAGAAACCTGCAGAGACAGGAGAGAACTAGGAGCAAAGAAAAGAACCTGCAGAAGAAGGAACTTGTAGAGGCAGAAGGAGAAACCTGCAGAGGCAGAAGGAGAAATCTGTAGAGGAGAGAACCTACAAAATAACAAGTAGCAGCACACAGAAAACAACAGGCAACGGCACAACAGAAAATAATAAGCAGTAGGAAGCTGTGAGCAGTAGAAACAAAAGAGAGAAAGATTAATAGTGTAGAAGGTTGTCACCAACAATGCAGAAGGTTATGACTAGTAGTGCAGAAGCTGTGATCAATAGTGTAGAAGGTAGAGAACGATAGTGCAGAAGGCTATGATTGGCAGTGCATAAGGTATAGAGCCGCAGTGCAGAAGGTAGAGACTGGTAGTGCAAAAGGAGGAACCTATAGAGGCAAAAGGAGAAACCTATAACAGTAGAAAAAGGAAGCTGCAGAGATAGGAGAGAACTGGCAACAAAGAAGAGAACTTGTAGAAGGAGGAACCTGTAAACAGCAAAACCTGCAGAGGAGAGAACCTGTGGAGACCAGAGAAAACCTACAACGAAGAGAACTTATAGCGAAGAGAACCTACAGCAATGAAGAGAATTGGCAGCAAAGGGGAAAACTTATAGAGGAGAGAACTTGCAGAGGAGAGACAACAAAAGCTACAGAAAGAAAAAGAGAGAACCTATAGAGGAGAAACCAGCAAAGCTTGAGCAAAGACTAGTCATGAGGAAGGAGAATATTCATTTTCTGTAACAGTAGCTTATAGACATTAAGTAATCTTTCTTAAAGAAGTTTTAGTCATAAACATTTTCTGAACTTCTTGAAAAAGGGTAGGAGATCCTTAGAGTGATTGAGAGATCAATCATTCGAGTGATTAGGAAATCAACTCTTTTAATGATTGGGAGATCATTGTAAGTAGTTAAGGACTGATCCTTCCATAACATCAGCTGTATCCCTTGATAATAAGAATGGATCATGTGATCTACGAGTGATCTTATCACACTGTGGACGTAGCTCATACATTATGGGTGAACCACATAAAAATTATGTGTGTTCTCAAGTGCTTGTTCTCACTTGATATCCATACGACTGTTCTCACATAAAAAAGTAAGATAAAAATTGGATCATCGATTTTAATAGGTCACAAAGGTTCAATCTAGACAAATTTGTAAAAGGTAAGCATCTCACACTGATGTATCCCCTCCCCCTCTCAATATGAGACCTAAGAAGGTCCTCATCACATATTCTAAATTCTTTTTATTAGTAGGCATCATAGCACCTTTAGTAGCAAGAGTGAAAGCACTAATAGAAGATTTAAACACATCTAGACGAAGTGATAGCAGATATAGGAGCATTTTATTCTTTTATAATTGATAATTTTTTCTATCAAACATGGGAATACCTTTGCTAATAACATTGATTATGCTCTCCATGATATTAACTAGTAGTAGGTGTAAAGATTCACAACAACAAAAAAGAAAAAAATCAGATCTAAGCAGGCAAAATGCATCAACAAAGGAACCAAGCTCTAATACCAATTAATAAGGACCTTCTTGAGTCTCATACTAAGGGCGAGGGGGTGAATTAGTGTAAGATGTTTACTTTTACAAATCTGTCCAAATTAAACCTCTGTGACTTATTAAAGTCGATGATCCAATTTTATCTTACTTCTTTACGTGAGAATGGCCGTATGAATGTCAAGTAAGCACAAGCACTCGAAAACACACAAAATGTTTATGGCTTTACCCACAATGTGTGAGTTACATCCATGATGTGATAAGATCTCTCCTAAATCACACATTTCATTCTTGCTATTAAGGGATACAGATGATGTAATGGAAGGATCTCTCCTTAACCACTATGGAAGGATCACTCCTTAACTACTTACAATGATCTCCTGATCACCCCAAGGGTTTCCCACCCTTTTTCAAAGAAGTACATAAAAAGATTATGGCAAAAACTCCCCTAAGAAAGATCTCTCTATGTGCACAAGCTACTGTGGTAGAAAACTGATCTTCTCCTTTCTTTTTGCTATTCTCTCCTCATTATTGTTCTTTTCTCTTTGTCGTTTTGTTCAAGCTTTCTACCATTCTCTCTTTCCTTACTGCTAGTCTCTGCCCTCTTTCTTTCTACGTTTCACAACTTTTTCTTTGCCTCTACCAATCTCAACTCTCTGCCATTCTGAACTCTTAACTCTTTGCCTATGCCAGGTTTCTCTCATGCTTCTGCCGATTTTCTCTCCTATCTTTCCTAGGTTTCTCTCCTACCACTGCCAGTTTCCTTTTGCACTCTCTTAGTCGTTTTTCTTTTGCTCTCTCTCTTGGTAGTTTTTTCCTGCTCTCTTTTGGCCTTTTTTCTTCTGCTTTGCTTTATGATTCTCTACAACTCTCTTTTTCTGTTTTTTATAGCCCTCTCTTTTATTCTCTGTAGCTCACTCTTTCATTTTCTACAGCTCTCTTTTGTGTTTCTGCTACTCTCACCCTTTCTGTCACTCTCTCTTTTTGTTTTTTATACCTTTCTTTTAGTTTTCGTTCTAACCTCACTTGGTAACTACATAGGTGTTTATATGCCTTGAGTTTAGGGTTGCCCTATCATTAACAGTCAACATTAATTCCTTAAATTTAGGGTCAACAGTCAACATTGACTCCTTGAATTTAAGGTTGACCTACTATCAACAATCAACATTGATTCCTTGAATTTAGGGTTAACCAATCATCAACTATCAACATTAACTTATACCTAACTAGTGACTTGTAGTGTCATAGCTAAATGCACTGCTAAAGGCAACAATGACATATGTCTTGTCAAAGAAATTTCATCCATGCCACATGAAAGGCAATCTTGTAGACAGCTAGTTACAGCAACTAGTGCTTTCTTTATAGCTAAAACACCACTAATTTGAATCAACTTATTGTTTTTGGCAACACAAGGTGGGGCTTACAACATCCTAATTTTGGCACTGCTTTCTCTCCTCATGCTTGTCATATTCCACCAACATCGTCTTCCTCAACCCTTGAATAAATCAGCTACCAACACTTTGTAAATGCAACAAACACATCTCAAAGACACTCATAATGTCAAATCAATAACGATAAATATATGAGATGCTGTTAATAACAAATTCAATATTAGCCATTAAAGATAGGCTTAACACAAGTGGGATTAATTAGATCAAAACCCTAAGGAAACTAAGTGCTAAAAGCCTTAATCTTAAGATGCCATAAAGGTTTATCTCTTCCTTAATAAGTCAAGACAATGTATTCTTCCATGAACAAAAGAAAGCAAACCAAAACTTGCTGAAAAAACCCAATCTTATTAATTCCCATTTTACATAATTGTAACTTTTATATAGACATGTAAACATCACAATTCTGTAAGAAAAAGGTGTTTCTTAGCATACCTAAATAGGAAAAACCTTAAGTATGGGGAATCCCTTTAATTAAGAAATACAAATTTACCTTGATGTAGGAATCCTTAAAAAGATTACAACTAATGATAAATAAGCATAAAAGTCAAAGTAAAAACCCTAACTAATATATCAAGACTCATATGAACCTATAAACCCATATAAACCTAAGAAGTTAAGCTTTTTTATATGCATATTTGGCCTTAACTTAAAATTTAGCAACCAAAAACAAAAATAGGCCTTTTAATACAACTTAGTAAGCAGATTGAGCCTCTCTTTAGCTTGGTCATGCAATTATATCATGGACTCCAAGCTTTGTTCTTCAAATTCTAAGTCTTGTCCATCATCTTACACATAAAGATAAGTGATTATCCTTATTGTAGTTTGGAAACTTTTAAAACAACCTTACAATATTCTAAAGTAGCCTTTTTGTCATGCATCTCTATGATCAAGCCTTGTAAAGCCTCTTTCATCCTCTTGTCCTTGCCTTAGTCATTGGACCATCGATTTGTTGTAAAGGATTTTGGAAACACTTACTTTATTGCACTTGATTAGCACCTTACTCTCCATCACATGGGCTTCAAGATTTGTTCTTCAAGTTCTAAGTCTTATCCATCATCTGGCAAATAAAGATAAGTGATTATTCTTGGTGTAGCATTGGAAACATTTAGAATAGCCTTAGAATCTTCTAAAGCGGCCTTTATATCATACATGTCCATGGTTAAGCCTTGTAAAGTCTCTTTCATCCTCTTTATCCTTGCCCTAGTCATTGGACAACTGATTCTTTACAAAAGATCTTAGGAATACTTGTTTGTTACACTTGATCAGCACCTTGTTCTCCATCACTTTTGGCTCCCTTTATCCATCATCATAACTATAATGATCCATTCAAAAGAAAATGTACGAAGGGCTATTTCCTAAGCAAGACACAAGTTGAAAGGATCTTTCTGAGAACAAGTAAGCATTAGCTTTGTTTATGGTTGAAAGGGACTTGAACAATGACTTCCTTATTCTTTTCTAAGCCAAATCTATCATAAATGTATTTAAAGACATTTTTTCTTGAAGTGCTACTGCTTAAACTTCCTTTTATAAGGGGAATCTAGTAATAAATTGATCTTATTTGAAGAGTTGCCCTCCTAAATAGTGTTTGTCCACTTGAACTCTCCTTTTTTCATGCATTATGCTAATGGTGCAATGACAGTACCAAACCCTTTCAAGGACCTCTAGTAAATGATGCAAGTCCATGAAAATTTCTTGACGTTATGGATAGAGGTTGGAATAATGTTGCTCTTGGATTGCTCAAACCTTTTATTCATCTACCTTTATTCCTTCATGGAAGATTACTTAATCAAGGAATGTGACTTCACTATAAAAGAATTGACACTTTTTGATAATGCCATAAAGCTTTTCCTTCCTTAACACTTCAAATGCTTGATGGAGGTGTTACTCAAACTCAACCTCATTCTTGTTATAAAGTAAAATATCATCAATGTAAACAACAAAAAATTTTCTAAGGAACTTCTTCAACACATGATTCATTTGTATTATAAAATTTAGGTGTAGTAGAAAGGCCAAAAGGCATTAAGATCCATTCATAGAGGCCAAACATTGTTTTGAAAGCTATTTTTTACTCGTCACCTTCATTTATATGGATATGATAAAAACCCCACTTCAAATTTATCTTTAAGGAAATTTTGGCTCCATGTAGTTCATTAAGAAGATCATCTAGCCTTAGAATAAAGTTGTGCTATTTCATGTTGATTATATTGATAGCACAACTATTAGTACCCATACATATGGTCTTATCTATCTTTAGAATAAGAAGAATAGATACAAAGCATGAACTCATGGATTCTCAAACATATGCATTTTAAATAAGCTTATCCGCTTGCCTTGGGAGCTTTTTTCTCCTTTCTAGCTTAAGTTTTGAGCTTCTTATGTGAGATGCTGTTGACAACAAATCCAATATTAGCTATCAAATATGGGCCCAACAGTTCTCTCTCTTATGATCTACAACACTCTTTATTGTTGTTCTTTCTTTAATTTTTAACAAAACTCTCTCTTGTCATTCTCAATTTAATTTTCTGCAAAACACACTTTCTTGGCAACTACATGGATATATTTATAAGCCTTAAGTTTAGGGTTGCTCTATCATCAATGGTCAGCATTTATTTATTCCCAAGGGTTGCCCTATAATCAATAGTCCGTATTGATTCCTAAAATTTATGGTCAACGGTCAAGGGTCATGAAGTTCCCGACTTCTCCCTAGGATCTATGGTTTGTGATATTGAGAGAGGGGGTGAATCAGTATCACCACAATTCGCAATTCGTAGGTAAGTGAACAACTTCAACCTCTTCTTAAAAGCGAACTCTTTCTCAGACTCGACTAAGGTAGATCTATTGCTACATACTAATCACAATAGTCCCTAAAGTCACCTTTCAAAGACCTTGCCTAATAGACAATTCGGATGTTCTTGTCTAGGTCTTCGTTAGGTCATGGGTTGGTTGATACTTTAGCTGTGTTCACAACTCAATTCAAAACACAAAACATAAAGCAAATTAAGGACACATGAGATTTACGTGGTTCTGTCAACGTTATGTACATCCACGGTGGTAAGGACTCTCACTTACTGAGACTATCCACTATACTTGAGAATTCCAGTTACAATGGATGTCTTAATCCTTTGCTCCTTTCACTATTGCAACTACTAAGCAAGTATAATATAAAGAGTGTCACTTACTATGTCTACCCTTCTTCTAGCTTGTCTTGCCTCTATTAAATTGAATGGCTGCTTCACTGCCGCTTACAAGTTCACCACAATGCTCTCTAACCTTTCTTAAAGAAATCTAGAAATACGTTAAGTTCTTTCAATGCTTCACTGAATTCCTTCTCTAGGTTGTTTCACACAACTTCTGCTTTCACAGTCTCACAGTCTCATCCGTCTCCTTGTCTCACAGCTCACCTCACGTTTCTAGTTTGCCGTTCCACATCTCACAGCTTGCCTCACGTTTCTAGTTTGCACCCTTTGCTGGTCACACGCCTCACGCACGCTTCTGGTTTGGCGTTTCACGTTTCTGGTTTGCCGTTCCACGTCTCATGGCCTGCCTCATGTTTCTGGTTTGGCGTTACACGTCTCATGCACGTTTCTGGTTTGCACCCTTTGCTGGTCACATGCCTCACGCACGCTTCTGGTTTGACGTTTCACGTCCCACGTACGTTTCTAGTTTGCACGCCTTGCTAGTCACACGCCTTACCACCATTTCTGGTTTGCACTTGTTTGTTTCACACCTCCGGACAGCTTGGTTTGCTCTCCCGGTGGTCTCCTCTTTCAAGGTTTCTCCTCTCTTCCGTTACGGACGGTGTGCTGTCTCCTCTCTTACCAATGGTGCGTTTGCCTCTCCTCTTACCGTGAGTCACACGTTCTGGTCTCACGTTTCAGCTTTGCTGGTCTCCCATTTCAGCTTTGCTGGTCTCCTCAGCTTTGCTGGTCTCTCGTTTTAGGTCTCACAGCCTGGTCACCCGTTTCTAGTCTCCAGTTTCTAGTCAGTCATATTGTTCTTTTGCTGTGCTCTCCTTTTGATGTTCTGCTCTCTTGCCATTCTGCTCTCTTACCGTGTTGTCTCTCTTGCGATGTTGTCTCTTTGCCGTCCAACCCCTTCTTTTGCCGTATCGTATTTTCTCCCCTTCGACCCCCTATTCAGGCATTTTTCTCTTTCAGGTGTTTCTCGGTTTTTCTCTCTCTTCCAATGGCTGTGTTTTGGCCGACCACTCTTGTGTTGGATGGTTTCTCTCTAGGTTTTGGTTGACTCACTTGGTTGAACGGTTTCTCTTTTGTGTTTGGACGGTTCCTTCCTCTCTTTCAGCTGATTGCTCTGTTTTGCCGATGGTCTCTCCCTCTTTTTTGGGCTGTCGGATTTTTCTCTCCCCCTGTTTTGCCGTGCTGGTTTTCTCCTTCAGCCGATGGTGGCTCTTCTTTGGCCTGCCGTCTAGCCCCTCTTCGGCCGTTCACCACTTTCTCTCTCTCCCAAGGTTGGGTTTTCTCTCTCTTTTGCAGGTGGTTTTCCTCTTTGGCTTTGAACGGTTGCTTTAGGTTTTGGCCGACTCCTCTTGCTTTGCTTTGTCTCTTTGGCCGACCAGCACCTGTTTTCTGCCATGTATACTCTTTTGGTCCAGCCGTCTGTTTTCTCACTCTCGACCCCTGTTCTTCATCCAGCACCTCTTTTTTTTGCCATGTACTATTCTGTCGGGTAGAGTTTTTCTGCGTGCTCGCTCTTTTTGGTCGATCTTACACACTTGTGTTTTCTCTCTTGCCCGAATGCTCTCTTATGTTGGCCCTTCACCCTCTTGTGTTTTGCCGTGTATTTAATTGTGTTGGCCTTACCCTCATTTTGTCTTCCAAGGTCTTTATGTACTGTCTCCCATGAAACCCTAATAGGGCTTACGCAGTAGATTTACGTTCTTGCCCTTACACAACAGATTTACTTTCTTGCCCTTCCATGTGGCTTTACCTTTTTGCCCTTCCATATGGCTTTACTTTCTTACACACTTAAACCTAGTTGACAACAATTACAACCCATACAATGCTATGGGAACAACAGGTCAATAGTCAACATTGACTCTTAAAATTTAGGGTTGACCTACCATCAACGGTTTTGACCAATGATCTCTCTGCATCTTAATGGCATTCACAACATCCAATCAACAAGGACAAATATGTGAGATACTGTTGACAAAAAATCCAACATTAGCCATTAAAGATGAGCTCAATAATCTCCTCTCTTTGGATTTATTAGCAACACATTAAATCCAAAAATCAGCAATTAAGCACAAGGAGCAACTTTTGACATTCATAGTTCCCCTTGAAACATGCATCTCCCTTTTTATATTTGGACATGATACAAATTGGAAACAACCTTGAACTCCCCCTTTTTTTTTGGCTTCTCCTTCTTTATTTGATTTTCCATTTTTGATTTATCAAGCTACTCTCCTTTTTGATCAGTATATACTCTCTTTGGATTTATACAAAATATCTCTTCCTTTGACAACAAATCTAAAGAATAATAGAAGAGGGAAAGGGAGAGGGGTTAAAGGTATACCTTAACCTTTAGGGGGTGGCTGAACACATAAGGTTAGCCTTAACTTCTGGAACATCTCTCTTGATAGAGTTTTGGTGAATATATTTGCAACTTGCTCCACAATAGGCAAATACTCCAGCTTTACTTCATTTTTCTCCACTTTTTCTTTAATGAAGTGGTACTTGATTTCAATATGTTTAGATATGGAGTGTTGCATAAGATTCTTTCATAAATTAATGGCACTTTGGTTGTCATAACCAATTAGAAATGGCAGCTGCACATCCACCTTCATATCTTTAAGCTGTTGTTTTAGCTATAGCATTTGAGTACAAGCTTGAGTAGTAGCAACATATTTAGCCTCTATAGTATTTAGAGTCATTGAATTTTACTTCTTACTGTGCCATGAAACACATCTATTGCACAAATAAAATGCACCACCTGACATTGACCTTCTATCATCACAATTTCTAGCCTAATCAACATCTGTATACCCATATAAATTAAGTTTTCCACTTCTATCATAAAGTAACCCATAATTTGTCATGCCCTTAACATATCTTAGAATTCTCTTAATAGCCACGAGGTGAGATTCCTTGGGCTCACTTTGAAATCTAGCACAAAGTGTTATAGCAAAAACAAGATCAAGCCTTGTTGCTGTCAAATACAGTAAATTTCTAATCGACTTTCCATGTTCATTCTGATCAACCATTTTGCCTTTTTTATCTTTCTTTAACTTTGTTCCAATAGCGATGAGAGTGCTTACTTCTTTAGAGTTTTCTAGCCCAAAGCTTTTTAACAACTCGCAAGCATACTTTTCTTGGGAGAGAAAAATTCTAGCCTTGCTTTACAAAACCTATAACCCTAAGAAGAATTTCATTTCACCTAGCATAAACATGTTAATCTTCTTCTTCATTTGATCGACAAAAATAGTGCAAAAGGTCTCTTTTTCAGTGGCAAAAATTATGTCATCAACATAAACCACAACAATTAACTGGCCCTATTTATCTTCCTTTATGTACAAGTTACTGTCCAAATTTCCTTTTCTGAAATTCATATCTTTGAGGCATGTATCTAGCTTGGAATACAATACTCTTGGAGCTTACCTTAAGTCATATAAAGCCTTGTTCAATTTGCACACGCTTGAACCATCATGATCATGTATAAAACCATCAAGCTGTTTAATAAATACCTCTTTTTCAAGCTCTCCATTCATAAACACAAACTTCACATCCATTTGATAAACTTTGTAATTTCTTTGAGCAATAATGGCCATAAATATTTTGATTGGTTTAAGTTTGGCCACAAGACCAAAGTTCTCTTCAAAATCAATACCTTTTACTTGTAAGTAGTCTTTGTAGACAAGTCTTGCCTTGTTTCTTACAACCTCACCATTTTCATTGAGCTTATTTCTGAACACCCACTTGGTTCCAATGATGTTTTTCCCAAGTCTAAAAACTAAACATCAAGTGTTGTTCTTTTCATTTTGATCAAGCTTTTCATTCATAACACATACCCATTCCCTGTACTTTAATGCTTCTTCTACTAACTTGGGTTCAACCTCGAAGATTAATGAGGTTTGTTTACCACCTTTTAGTCTTCTCCAAGTCTACATAGAATCCTCTTTACTACCAATATTGTTTTTAACCTCAATTTCAGCTCTGACACTTCTATGAGTATAGGAATGCCTTGATTCTTCTTCTTTATCACTTGTAATTTGAGAATCAACGTCTTCCTTATACTAAACAGCCTCTGATTCATCACTTTTAGATTCCTTTTCATTATCACACATGACATCTTCAACTTTTTCATACGATGATTGCATTTTGGAACCATCAAAGCTATCCACAATTTTCTACAACCTTTTGTTGTAACATTTAAAGCTTCTTCCATTTGGTACATAGCCTAAGAATATGCCTTTATTAGCCTTCTCATCAAAATTTTCAAGATTCCTACCTTTGATTTTAATGAGGCAAATGGTAAGGACCTTCTTAGGTCTCATACTGAGAAGGGAAGGGGGTGAATTAGTGTGAGATGTTTACTTTTTACAAATCTATTTAGATTAACCTCTATGTCATATTAAAGTCGATGATCCAATTTTTATCTTATTTCTTTATGTAAGAGTAGCTGTATGGATATTAATCAAGCGTGAGCACCTAAGAACATATACAATTTTTAATTGGTACACCTACAATGTGTGAGCTACGTCTACAATGTGATAGGATCACTCTTAAATTACACAATCCACTTTTGTTAACAAGGGATACAGCTATATTGTGAAAGGATCACTCCTTAACCACTTGTGGAAGGATCACTCCAAGGGTTTCCCACCCTTTTTGAAGAAGTTTATAAAAAGGTTATGACTAAGACTTCCTTGAGAAAGATCATTTAATGTGCACAAGCTATTGTTGCAAAAAATGGATCTTCTCCTTCCTCACTGCCAATTTCTCTCTTTAAGCTTTACTAGTCTCTCCTTTATAGGTTCTCTTTGCCACAAGTCATCTCCACTGCAGGTTCTCTCCTCTACAAGTTATCTTTACTACAGGTTCTCTCCACTATAAGTTATCTCTGCTGTAGGTTCTCTCCATTTACTACTAGTGCTGCCTCCTTCTGCCTTGGTAAGTTCTCTCCCTCTGCTATTAGTGCTGCCTGCTTTTGCCTTCGCAAGTTCTCTTCCTCTGTTACTAGTGCTGCCTCACTTGCTGCTACAAGCTCCTTCTTTCTGTAGTCCCTCATCCTTCTTCCTCTTGTTGCAATTTCTGCCTTCTTCTTACTACAATTGCTGCCTTCTCCTTACTGCAATTGCTACCTTCTCCTTGATGCAATTATTACTGCCTCTCTTTTTGGTAGCTGCTGCCTCTTTCTCTTTTTGGTTGCTACTGCACCTTCTTCCTTTAGTTGCTGCTGCACCTTCCACCTTAGGTTTCTTTAGTTGTCGCTGTACCTTCTCCCTTTGGTTGCTCTTTATCTTCTCCTTATGGTGGTTGCTGCACCTTCTTCTTCAATGGTTGCTACACCTTCTCCTTTCAGTGGCTACTACACCTTCTTCTTCTGTTGTTTGCTGCACCTTCTTCTTTGGTGGCTATTGCACCTTCTCCTTCTGATGGCTATTGAACCTTTTCCTTTCAGTGGCTACTGCATTGTCTCTTTCTCCCTTTGGTTTGGTTGTCACCTTTTTTTGTGTGGCTACTGCACCTTTCTTCTCCCTTTGTCGTTATACCTCCTTCTCCTTTGGTGCTTGTTGACTACTGCTGCACCTTCTTCTTCCTTTGGTGGGGCTAACGACTACTACACCTTCTTCTTCTCTTGCACACACTTCTTTTGAAAGATGCATAGATGTATTTATAAGCCTCAAGTTTTAGGGTTGCACAATCATCAACGGTCAACATTTATTCCCAAAGGTTGTTGTTGTTCCCACAACCTTATATGGATTATAATTGTTATCAACTAGGTTTAAGTGTGCAAGAAAGTAAAACCACATGGAAGGGCAAGAAGGTAAATCCACATGGAAGGGCAAGAACGTAAATTAGCCGCGTAAGCCTTGGAGGGGCAAGAACATAAATCCACCGTATAAGCCCTGTTAGGATTTCATGGAAGAGAATATATAAAGACCTTAGACGATAAAATTAGGGTAGGGCCAACACAATTGAATATACTGCAAAAGAACAGTGTAACCGTCGTCAACAGTAGTCATCGAGAAATAATACAGCCGTCGTGAACAGTGCAGTCGTCGAGTGAATAGTGCAGCTGTCAAGTGAACAGTAATCATCGCCGAAAGAAGAAGAGAAAACAGAAATTGGCGAAACAAGAGAAGAAGACAAAGAGGTGAACAACCAAGTGGGTGAACAAAAAAGAGACGAAACAGCAAGTGGAAAAAATTGGGGGCTGAATGAAGAGATACCGACGGCAACAAAGAAGAACAACCGGAGAGAGAGAGAAAGAAGGAGACGCCGAAAGTAGGGGTTGAACGAAGAATAGTGAACAAAGGTCGAGATACAGCCAAATCGGAGCCGTTGTCGGGCGAAGGAGAAAAGAGGACCAAAAAGGGGAGAAAATCGGACACCATTGATACATTCAAAATACACCCAAAGAAGATAGAGAAGCCGTCGTCGGAAGAATAGAGGCAGGTCGAAAATTGAGTAAATCGGAGCAGATTGACGAGAAGGAGAGAGAGAAACCCGACTGCTAGACCAGAGGAGTCGACGGGAAGGAGAGAAAAAGAAACCCAACGGCCAGAACAGAGGAGTCGATGGGAAGGAGAGAAAGAAAACCAATTCGGCCAACCAAGTGAGCCGACAGCAAAATAGAGGAAGAGAGAGAAAAAAAGGAGAAAAATCATACACGGCCAGATCGAAGACCGTCAACAAGAAGAAGAGTGACGACAGAATAAGGGGGCTGAACGGAGAACAAAGGTTTGAGAGAGAGAAAAGGAGCTAGACGATAAGAGAGAGAAATCCAGTTGGACAGCAAGAGAGAGAGAAACAAACAAGCGAGCCACGAGACAGTGAGATCGTGAGACAAGGAGACGGGTGAGACGGTGAGACGGTGAAAGTAGGAGTTGTGTGAAACAACGAAGGAATTCGGCAAAGCATTGAACTTAACATATTTTCAGACTTCTTCAAGAGAGGTTAGAGAGCATTGCGGTGAACTTCTAAGCAGCAGTGGAGCAGCCTTTCAATTCAACAGAGGCAAGACAAGCTAGAAGAAGGGTAGACACAGTAAGTGACACTCTTTGTATTGTACTTGCTTAGTAATTGCAATAGTGAAAGGAGCAGAGAATTAAAGACATCCATTGTAAGCTGTATTCACAAGTATAGTGGATAGTCTCGGTAGAGGGAGAGTCCCTACCACTGTGGATGTACGTCACGTTGACGGAACCACGTAAATCTCGTGTGTCCTTAATTTGCTTTACGTTCTGTGTTTTGAATTGAGTTGTGAATGTAGCTAAAGTATCAGCCAACCCATAACCTAACGAAGACCTAAACAAGAACATCTATATTATCTATTAGGCAAGGTGTCTGAAAGGTGACTTTGGGGACTATTGTGATTAGTAGGTAGCAATAGATTTACCTTAGTCGAGTCTGAGAAAAAGTTCACTTTTAAGAAGAGGTTGAAGTTGTTCACTTACCTGCAAATTGCGAATTGTGGTGATACTGATTCACCCCCCTCTCAGTATCATAAACTAGTAGATCCTAGGGAGAAGTTGGGAACTTTAGTTGCCCTACAATCAATAGTCATATTTGATTCCTAAAATTTAAGGTCAATGGTCAGCCTTGACTCCCAAAATTTAAGGTCAACAATCAACATTATCTCATTGACTTCAAAGTTGACTTGCCATCAACAGTTTTGACCAACGACCTCTTTGCATCTTAATGGCATTCATAATATCAAATCTACAAAGACAATTATGTGTGATGTTGTTGACAACAAATCCAATATTAGCCATTAAAGATGGGCTCAACAATCTCCCCCTTTGGATTTGTTGGCAATATATTAAATCCAACAATCAGCAATGCACAAATAGCAACTTTTGATATTTATAGCTCCCCTTGAAACATATATCTCCCTTTTTGCATATGGGCATGATTCCAACTAGGAACAATCTTTAACTCCCTTTTTTTTCTGCTTCTCCTCCTTAACAATTTTTCCCATTTATTTATCAAGCCACTCTCCCTTTTAATCAATATATACTCTTTTTGGATTTATGCAAAATATCTCCCTCTTTGACAACAAATCCAAAGAATAATCGAAAAGGGAATGGGAGAGGGGTTAGAGGCATACCTTAGCCTCTTGGGGGTGGCTGAATACACAAGTTTAGCCCCTTTTGTCTAAGATGTCCCAATATCCTATACTATAACAAATTCCCATCTTTGGTACTCATGTGGCATGTGTTTTTGCTGCAAGAAACTTGGTATATGTTTCCATTTGTTCTTTCTCCCTTTGTAAGAACAACACCATCACTTAATCTTTTTACTGTGCAGCCACTCTTGCTGAAAGTAACTTCATGCCCATCATCACAAAGTTGGCAAACACTAATTAGATTATGTTTTAGCCCTTTAACATAAAGTACTTCCTCTGATTTCAACTTTCTTGCACCAATTTTAGCAGCACCAACACCTTTGCTCTTTAAGGCACCATCATTGCCAAATGTGACTGCCCCGATAGTAAGTCAAGCAACACTAGCAATAGAGGAGAAAACTTGCCCAAACAGCAGGTCAAGTGGCCCTAGCAGCAAGGAAGGCAACCTGTCAAGGCAACAAGTGAAGTAGCACCGATAATAGGGGAAGAAACCTACCAAAGCAGCAAGGGAGGCAGCATAAGCAGCAAAGGAAAAGAACCTACCAAGGTAGCAGATGAGGCAACACCGGTAGCAGAGGAAGAGAACCTGTAGTAAAGATAACTTGTAGATGTAAAGAACCTACAGAAAAGAGACCGACAAAGCTTAAGCAAAGACCAGTAGTAAGGAAGGAGAAGACCTATTTCGTGCATTAGCAACCTGTGCACATTAAGTGATCCTTATCAGGAAAGTGTTAGTTACAAACTTTTTTATAAACTTCGTGAAAAAGGGTGGGAGATCGTTTGATGAGGACCTTCTTAGGTCTCACACTGAGAAGGGGAAGGGGTGAATCAGTATGAGATGCTCACTTTTTATAAATCTTTCTAAATTAACCTTTGTGACTTGTTAAAGTCGATGATCCAATTCTTATCTTTCTTTTTCACGTGAGAGCAATCGTATAGATATCAATCAAATACAAGCACCTAAGAACACACGACAATTTTTATGTTATTCACGTACAATGTGTGAGCTACGTTTACAGTGTGATAGGATCACTCTTAAATCACATAATCTACTCTTGTTATCAAGGGATACAATTATGTTGTGGAAGATCACTCCTTAACCATTTACAATGGTCTCCTGATCACTTAACGAGTTGATCTCTCAATCACTCGAAGGTTTGATCTCCCCATCACTAGAAGAGTTGATCTCCCGATCACTCCAAGGTTTGATCTCCCAATCATTAGATGAGTTCATCTCCTGATCACTCAAGGGACTAATCTCCTGATCACTCCAAGGGTCTCCCACCCTTTTTTAACAAGTTTATCAAAAGGTTAGTGACTAACACTTTCCTAAGAAGGATCACTCAATGTGCACATGCTACTGTTGTAGAAAACGAATCTTCTCCTTCATCACTACCAGTCTTTGCTCAGGCTTTACCAGTCTCTTCTCTATAGGTTATCTCCACTATAGGTTATCTCTGTTGTAGGTTCTCTCCCCCTATTGTCGAGGCTGCCTGCTTCTACCTTGGTAGGTTCCTTTTCCTGCTGCCAGTGCTACCTCACCTGCTACCTTGGTAGGTTCTCTTCCCTTGCTACCAATGCTGCCTCTCCTGTTGCCTTAGTAGGTTGCTTCACCTGTTGCCTTGGCAAGTTGCTTCACCTATTGCCGGTGCTGCCTACCCTACTGCTAGGGCACATTTTCTCCTCTGTTGTTGCAAGCTGCCGGACATGCTACTGGGGCAGATTTTCTCCTTTGCTTCTACAAGTTGTTGGACTTGCTGTCAAGGCACGTTTTTTCCTCCTATTGCTGGTGCTGCCTGCCCTACTACTAGGGCAAGTTTTCTCCTCTATTATTGGTGCTTGCACTTACTACTTGCTGCTATAAGCTGCTGGTTGTACTGGTCATGCTTGCACTTTCTGGTATTGCTAGTTACCCTTATTGCTATTACTACACACCCTTGCTGCTATTGTTTGTTGTGATTGCTGCTGCAATTACTGGTTGTGCTTCACCTACTGCAATTACTGGTTATGATTCACCTACTACCAATTATTGCAAGCTGTTGGATGTGCTACAAGCTGTTGGTTGTGCTGCAAGATCTGTCTTTGGTGGCTATTGCACGTCTTTCCCTCCTTGGGGCGGTTGCTGCACATTCTTCTTTCCTTGGGGTGGCTACTACACGTTTTTCTCTCTCTGGTATGGTTGCTGCATGTTTTTCTCTCCTTGGTATGATTGCTGCACATCTCCTCTAGTTTGGTGTGGTTGCTGCAACTTCTTCCTTAATTGGTTTAGCTGATTGCTATGTTCTTCTTCCTTTGGTGTGGCTGCCAGCTATTATAACTCCTCCTTCGGTTGGTGTGGCTACCTCCTTCTTTGGTGGCTGCTGTCACCTCTTGGCCTGCTGCACCTCTCCTTGGTGCTGCACCTCTCTTTGGTGGCTACCTCCTTTGCCTTGGCTAGTCACTCTCTCTTTACATTCTCTCTCAATTTTCTACAGCGCACATCCCATTCTTTTTTTGCAACCCTTGTTGCCGTTCTCTCAATTTTTCTACAACCCACACAACAGTCTTACAAGATGCATTAAGGTATTTATAAAGCCTTGAAATTGGGGTTGCATACTCATCAATAGTCAACATCAATTCCTAAGGTTTGCCCTATAATCAACGGCTAGATTTGATTCCTAAAATTTATGGTCAATGGTCAGCCTTGATCCCTAAAATTTAGGGTCAATGGTCAACATTGACTTATCAACTTCAAGGTTGACTTGCCATCAATGGTTTTGCCAAATGACCTCTCTGCATCTCAACAGCATTTAAAACATCATATCAACACAAACAACTATGTGAGATGTTATTGACAACAAATTCAACATTAGCCATTAAAGATGGGCTCAACACCTTTGAAGTGATTGGGAGATTAGTCCTTTGAGTGATCAGGAAATCATTTCATCTAGTGATTGGGAGATCAGTCCTTTGAGTGATTAAAAGATCAAACCTTTGAGTGATCGGGAGATCATTGTAAGTGGTTAAAGAGTGATCCTTCCATAACATAAATGTATCCCTCGGTAAGAAAGTAGATTGTGTGATTTAAGAGTGATTCTATCACACCGTGAACATAGCTCACACATTATGGGTGAATCACGTAAAAATTACTGTGTTATTGAGTATTTGCGTTTGATTGATATTCGTACGACTACTCCCATACAAAGAACCAAGATAAAAAGACTCTAACAAGTCACAAAAGTTAATCCAAACAGATTTGTAAAAAGCGAACATCTCACACTGATTCACTCCCTTCCCCTTTTGGTGTAAGACCTAAAAAGGTCCTCATTAAATGGTATTAGAGCTGATTTCCTCTATTGATCCAATTTGTTTGCTTTGATCTAAAATTTTTTATTGCTGCTGTGAATCTTTACATATACTTTTGGTTGATATCATGAATAACATGAATAGTGTTAATAACAAGTGTTGAGCTCATGTTTGATGGCTAATGTTGGATTTGTTGTCAACAGCATCTCACATAGTTATTTTTGTTAATTTGATGTTATGAATGCCATTGAGACGTAGAGAGGTCGATGGGCAAAACCGTTAATGGCAGGTCAACCCTGAAGTTGATAAGTCAATATTGACCTTTGACCCAAAATTTTAGGAAGTCAATGTTGATCGTTGACCCTAAATTTTAGGAATTAAATCTGGTCGTTGATTGTAAGACAAACGATAGAAATCAATGTTGACCGTTAATAAATGTGCAACCCTAATCTCAAGGCTTTATAAATACATCTATGCATCTTGCAAGACCAATGTGGAGGTTGCAAAAAAATTGAGAGAATAGCATGTATGCTACAGAATTTTGAGAGAGAACGACAAAGAGAGGTTAAGTGGCAAAGAGAAAGATAGCCACCAAAGAGAGAGTGATTAGCTAATAAGGACCAGTTTAGGTCTCACACTGAAAGGGGGTGAATTAGTGTGAAATGTCCTCTTTTTACAAATCGATTCATATTTAATCTTTGTGCCTTGTTAGTGATACGAACTCTGATTATATGTAAACAGAACCCAACAACAATGTTGGTGTAGGATCGTTCTAACAAAGGTTAAGGGATTTGGAGTTCTGACCCAATGATTATAAATAACCAAGAACCAAAACTATAAGATTCAGAACCACTCCTAACAACAACAACATTGAAGAAGATAAGTCTATTGAACCAACACACTCAAGTATAAAACTTCAGAATTAGTTCTCAAAGAACCAGAGAAATAGCTCATACACTCATGAAAATGGGTCTCCTCCTCCAGCCACCCTTTTTGCCCTTTTTATATGTTAAACCCCAAAACCCTAACTAATAAAATGGGCTTATTAAGGAAATTCGTCCAACCCATTAAATAATAATAAAAACCCATGAAAATAACCCATTAAGATGCTGAAATTCGTTCAACCCATTACATAACAATATATCCCATGAAAATAATCCATTTAAATGCCCAAACATAGGCTCTTAAATCCAACTTCCTTCCTAAGGCCTTAGTTCTCAAATTCCTCCACAAATGATACATTTGCAAGCCCTAATGAAGCCTTCATCATCCTTAACTCGTACCTAGCAACTTCTTGATAGTAAATGTCACATAAGAAGTTGTTGAAAGCTTCCTTTATTTTCTTTGACCTTGCCTTTGTCATTGGTCCTCCAAGGTTTTGCAAAGTATCAATTCCCTTGTTGATTTGAGTTGGTATAATATGGCTTCCATCATTCCCGCTCTCCTCAAAATGATTTGTCCTCAAATTAACACCTACATCATCAAAGAGAAAAGGAGAAAGGTCAGAAACATTAAATGTTGCACTCACATTATACTCACCTGGAAAGTCAAGTTTATATGCATTAACGTTGACTCTTACCACCACTTGAAAAGGACCATCTCCCCTTGGTTGCAACTTTGACTTCCTTTGCATAGCAAATCTATCCTTCTGCAAATGTACCCCAACCCAATCATCAGGTTCAAAAGTAATATGCCTATGACCTTTGTTGGCTTGTGTTTCATTATTTTTGGTTTTTCTCTCAATGTTAAGCCTAGCTTTCTCATGAAGTTGCCTAACCACTTCAACCTTCTTTTTCCCATCTAAATTAGCCTTGTCCTGTATAGGCAATGGTACTAAATCCAAAGGCGATAATGGATTAAAACCATAAACAAGCTCGAAAGGAGAATAACCTGTAGCATTATAAACAACACAATTATAGGCAAACTCCACAAAAGGAAAACATTCTTCCCAAGTTCTAGAGTTCTTACCAATAACAGCATGCAACAATGTACCAAGAGTTCGATTTACTACCTCAATTTGTCCATCAGTTTGTGGATGGTAAGTTGTAGAAAACAACAACTTTGTTCCAAGCTTACCCCACAATGTCTTCCAAAAATGGCTCAAGAATTTTGCATCACAGTCTGACACAATACTCTTCGGCACTCCATGTAGGCGAACAATCTCTCTGAAAAATAAGTCTGCAATGTGTGTGGCATCGTCTATTTTGGCGCAAGCAATGAAATACGCCATCTTTGAAAACCTGTCAACTACAACAAGAATACAATCTTAGCCTTTCTTGGACCTAGGTAACCCAAGAATAAAATCCATAGAAATGTTGGTCCAAGGTTCATAAGGAATTTCTAAGGGCAAATACTTTCCATTGGGCAAAACCTTAGACTTAGCTTGTTTACAGGTAATACACTTGGCACAGACTCTTTCAACATTCCTTTTCATATATGGCCCAAAGAAATGTTCATTTAAAACATCAAAAGTCTTTTGAATGCCAAAGTGTCCCATTAAACCACCCATATGACCTTCTCTCACAAGTAATGCTCTCGTAGACCCTTGAGGAATACAAAGCTTATTTACTCTAAACAAATACCCCTCATGTCTATAGAACTTTCCAAAGGCAGCTTTCTCACATGCAGCATATACATTACTAAAGTTAGCATCATTAGCATACAAATCAATAATGTGTTCATATCCCAGCAACTTAATGCTTAAAGTACTAATCAATGTGTACCTATGTGACAATGCGTCAGCAACAACATTTTCCTTACCTAATTGTATTGAATTACATAAGGAAAAGTTTCAATAAGCTCAACCCATTTTGCATGTCTCCTATTCAACTTACCTTGCCCCTTCAAGTATTTTAAATACTCATGATCAGTATGAATTACAAACTCCTTGGGCCAAAGGTAATGCTGCCACGTTTCTAAAGTCCTAACAAGTGCATACATTTCTTTATCATAAGTTGGATAATTCAATGTTGCGCCACCCAACTTCTCACTAAAAAATGCAGTAGCTCGTTTCTCTTGCATGAGAACTCCCCCAATCCCAATGCCCGATGCATCACATTCAATTTCAAAGATCTTAGAAAAATCAGGCAAAGCAAGAAGTGGTGCATTACACAACTTAGACTTAAGCAAATCAAAGGCATCTTATTGTTCCTTACTCCACTTAAAACTCACACTCTTTTTAATCACCTCAATCAATGGTGCAGCTATGGTACTAAAATCCTTAATGAACCTCCTATAAAAGCTAGCCAAACCATGGAAACTCCTCGCATCACTCACACTCTTAGGTGTAGGCCATTCTTGAATTGCCTTAATCTTCTCTTTATCAACCTCTATGCCATGAGTAGACACAACATAACCCAATAAAATGACATGATCCCTGCAAAAATCGCATTTCTTCATATTGGCATACAATTTCTCTTTCCTTAAAACATCAAGCACACAATGCAAATGTTTAACATGCTCTTTCGAATTCTTGCTGTATACCAATATGTCATCAAAATAAGCCACAACAAACTTTCCTAAGAAAGGTCTCAAAACATGATTCATTAATCTCATAAAAGTACTAGGTGCATTAGTCAAACCAAAGAGCATAACTAACCATTCATACAAACCATGCTTAGTCTTGAATGTAGTTTTCCATTCATCTCCTTCCCTCATCATAATTTGATGATACCCACTCTTAAGGTCAATTTTAGAGAAGTAACAAGCACCATGTAATTCATCTAGCATATCATCAAGCCTAGGTATAGGATGTTGATACTTAACTATTATTTTGTTGATAGCTTTACAATTGACACACATCCTCCAAGATCCATCTTTCTTTGGCACAAGCAACACTGACACTACACATGGACTCATGCTCTCCCTTTTATGTCTCTTCTTCATCAACTCATCAACTTGCCTCTGAAACTCCTTTGTCTCTTTAAGATTACTTCTATATGCTAGCTTATTGGGAATGGGAGCTCCAGGAATAAGATCAATGTGATGTTCAATCCCTCTCCTTGGTGGTAAACCATCTAGGATCTCCTTAGGGAATACATCATTATAATCCTGCAACAAAGATGAAATAGTACTAAGCAAAGATGAATCAAGGTTAGTGTTAAAGAAATAAGAATCCTTGTAAAGGATCAAGATCATTTGTTGCCTAGCTTGGAAGGCAACCCTAACATCTGCTCCTTTTGCAAACACACTCACTTGTTTTCTTTCATCTTCACTCTTGTAAACCTTACCACTCTTATACTTAGCACTCTCAAATGCTTTCACCTTGTTTTTCTCTCCTTCACTTTCTTTTCTCTCGACTCTCTCTTTCTTTTCGCTCCTCCTCTTTTGCTCATTTTCATAAAGTCTCACTTGGTCTTCACACACCTGTTTTGGAGTCAATGGAACAAGTGTAAATGGTTTTCCATCCATGGTGAAAGAATAACGGTTCTTGTAACCATCATGCAAAACTTTTCAATCAAATTACCAAAGATGGCCCAATAACAAATGCCCGGCTTGCATAGGTACAATATCACAAAACAACACGTCCTTATATCTACCAATGGAAAATGGAACCACAACTTGTTTAGTCACTTTCACCACTCCACTCTCATTCAACCATTGCAAATTATATGGTCTAGGATGTTTGGTTATAGGTAAGTTCAATTTTTCCACCAACTCTGTACTTGTTATATTAGTGCAATTACCTCCATCGATGATCAAGCAACAAAGTTTGTCTTGAACCAAACATCAAGTATGGAAAATATTTTCCCGCTGCATCTCAACATCATCCTCCTCCTTAACCTGCACACTAAGGGCTCTCCTTGCTACTAAAAGCCTTCCACCATGCTCTGGATACTCTATCCCTTCATCAACATCGCTAGCATCCTCTAATGGTGGCATATGGTCTTTATCACTAGCATCACTGCCTTAAGGTACATCGTTCTCTTGTTAGGACATTGTGAAGCCACATGACCCCTACCCAGACATCTAAAGCATTTGATGTCACTAGTTTTTTCTTGGGTGCCCTCAAGTTTTTCTTCAAATTTGCCCCTTTCCAGGCTGCCCCCACTAGTCTTGGGTCTATTTGAATTGGTTTTAAGCTTAAAAGTCATCTTCTCTTCCTTTTCCCCCCAGTTCGACTTCCAAAAAGATGAACCTAAGTTTTGATTATATCTACAAGTGCTCCTTCCCTTAAGTTGCCTCTCAACTTTCATGGCAATATGTACCATGTCTTCAAGCTTTACATAGTGTTGCAATTCTACCACATTAGCTATGCTTTTATTTAACCTTTGGAGGAACCTAGCCATGGTTGCCTTCCTATCCTTCATTACATTTGCCCTAACCATAGCAATTTCCATCTCCTTATGGTACTCTTCCACACTCTTGGAACCTTGCATAATGTTTTGCAACTTGTTATACAAATCCCTATAATAAGAGCTAGGAACAAATCTCCTTCTCATCACAGTCTTTAACTCATTCCATGTTTCTATGGTTCTCTCAAAATTTCTTCTCCTAGTGGTAACTTGCTGGTCCTACCATACTACAACATAATCAGTAAACTCTACAACAGTTAACTTCACTTTCTTCTCCTCAGAGAAGTTGTGGCACTCATATATTAATTCTACCCTTTGTTTCGAATCCAAATAAACATTAGGGTCAGCTTTCCCTTAGAAAGAAGGTATTTTCATTTTAATACTACTAATATTTTTGTCTACTCCTTCCTCTACTCTATTTCTGTTGTCCCAACCTCCATTGTACCTATCATAAACATTTCCATTGCCTTTTGCTCCTTTACCATTCCTATTACCATGTCCTCCTCTAAATCCACCTCTAAAGTTTCTACTAGCATTATCACCATCATCATAATAATCATCACCATCTTCACCAAAGTCATGTTCAAATTGCTCCTTCATGACCTTACCAGCTGGCCTCTTAGGATTGACACTTGATTCCCCTTCTATTTTCTCCATCCTATCTTGAACTTCCCAAAACATTTGGTCAGTTCTATCAAACTTCTGCTCTAAGGATTTCATAAACAATTTGAAATCTAGAACAACTACTTCCTCCTTTTCATGTAGGAAACTGCCTTCTTTAGCATTAGACATTGAATATGCAAGATTGTTAGTAAATAAAGAATATACCTCACAAAACTCACTCCCTTGCGTGTTTGCTCTCCACTTAATTATAGTAGTCCTCAAGTCTCATGTTTCACACAATGAATTGCAATACTCTAAAAGCTCTTTCAATAGTTCCAAGCAAACTAAATTTAGAACAAACAAAACTCGAATATATCAATCCTAGACCGACCTCTTCAGAGAATTGACACAATCAAGAAGATGGGCAATAAAGCAAACAAAATGACAAGGAATTCAATGATATGAGCAGTGCAATCGGACAATAATCAATTATAGAATATAATTGAGTAAATGACCAATTGAGCAATGAAGCCATTTTTTTTTTGTTTAACTAATGGGTATTTCTACAGAAGAAACAAATATTAGAAAAGAAACCTAAGAAATACACGATTTTGTTTTATGATTATTCAACCAACAATGAAGAATACACGAAAGAGATGATAACAAAAGTATAACTAACCTGAGTTAGAGCCAAGGCTCTGATACCAAATGATACGAACTCTGATTATATGTAAATGGAACCCAACACCAATGTTGGTATAGGATCGTTCTAATAAAGGTTAAGGGATTTGGAGTTCTGAACCAATGATTATAAACAACCAAGAACTAGAACTATAAGATTCAGATGCCACTCCTAACAACAACAACGTTGAAGAAGATAAGTCTATAGAACCAACACACTCAAGTATGAAACTTCAGAATTAGTTCTCAAAGAACCAGAAAAATTGCTCATACACTCATGAAAATGGGTCTCCTCCTCTAGCCACCCATTTTGCCCTTTTTATATGCTAAACCCCAAAACCCTAGCTAATAAGATGGGCTTATTAAGGAAATTCGTCCAGCCCACTAAATAATAATAAAAACCCATGAAAATGACCCATTAAGATGCTGAAATTCATTCAACCCACTACATAACAATATATCCCATGAAAATAATCCATTTAAATGCCCAAACATGGGCTCCCAAATCCAACTTCCTTCCCAAGGCCATGGTTCTTAAATTCCTCCACAGATGACACATTTGCAAGCCCTGGTGAAGCCTCAATCATCCTTAACTCGTACCTAGCAACTTCTTGATAGTAAATGTCGCATAATAAGTTGTTGAGAGCTTCCTTTATTTTCTTTGACCTTACCCTTGTCATTGGTCCTCCAAGGTTTTGCAAAGTATCAACTCCCTTATTGATTTGAGCTGGTACAATATGGCATCCATCAGTTAGAGCTGATGCTCCATTTTTTAATTTTCTCCTTTATGTGAATGCGATCATACAAATAAGAAACAAAGCGCAAGCACCTAAGAGTACATGACAATTTTTTACATGGTTCACTCACAATGTGTGAACTACATCTATGGTGTGATAGGATCACTCCTAAATCACACAATCCACACTTGTTATCAAAGGATATACTAATGTTGTGGAAGGATCACTCCTTCACTACTTGTGGAAGGACTACTCTTTAACCACTTACAATGATCTCCTAATCAAGGAGTTGATCTCCTGATCACTCCAAGGGTATCCCACCCTATTTTTCAACAAATCTATGAAGAGTTTATGGAAAAACTTTTCCTAGAGACCAATCGCTCAATGTGTATAATCTACTAAAGTAGAATACAAATCTTCTTCTTCCTTTGCTGTCGATGTTATCTCAGCCGCTGTCGGTGGTGCTGCCTGCGCACTGCTGCTACTGTCCGCACATGCAGCTATTGCTAGCCGCACGCATTGCCGCTGTTGTCCACGCACACTGTTATTGCTATCCATATGTGCTGCCGCGTTTGTCCACTTCTATCTGCCTATGCTGGAAATGTTGTCTGTACACGCTGTTACTGTTGTCCACGCGCACTGTGCCTGCTGTCCACACAAGTTGTGCCTACCATCCACGTGCTCTGTGCCTGTTGTCCACAGGTGCTATGCGCTTGCTGTTTGCACTCTCCGTGGCTGCTGTACACGCATGCTGTGTTCGCGCTCTTTGCGCCTTTTGTCCATGCACGCTCTGGCTGGTGTCCATGCTCTCTGTGGCTGCGGTCTGCGCCTGTTGTCCGTGCACGCTGTGGCTGCTGTCTGCACTCCCAGCGCCTGCTGTCCATGCTGTCTGCACCTGTTGTGTGCACCCTCTGCGCCTGCTGTCAGCGTGCACTGTGGCTGGTGTCCGCGTTCTCTGAGCCTGCTGTCCATGCGTACTGCAGCTGCTCTCCGTACCCACTATTCCTGCTATCTGCATGTGCTGTGTCTGCTGTCCGCGTGTGCTGCTGCTTTCCCCAGGTGCTGCAGCAGTTTTCTCGCGCCGCTGCTACTCTCCCTACGCGTTGCAGCTATTTTCTCGCATTGTTGCTGCTCTTCTCGCACGCTGCAGCAATTCTCTCACACCGCTGCTGCTCTACCCAGGCGCTGCAGCAGATTTCTTGCGCCACTGCTGCTCCCTGCATACTGCAGCAGTTTTCTTGCACCGCTGCAGCTACTCTCTCTACACACTACAGCTATTTTCTCATGCCGCTACTACTCTCCCTGAGCATTGCAGCTATTTTCTCATGCCGTTGCTGCTATCCCCTCGCATTGGTTGCTGGTGCAGGACCCTTCTATTGCTGCTCCACCACCTGCCGGCTGCTGCTCCACCTCCTGCTGGCAGCTGCTCCTTCTTTCTTTCTCTCCTTGGTGGCTGCTGCTCTCACCTTGATAGGCTTCCTTGCCATCTTTCTTCCTCTCCTTGGCCAAGTGCCTTGCCTTCTTTCCTTGGTGGCTGCTACTCTCTCCTTGGTCGACTGCCTTCTCTTTGCCGTGCAACTCTCTTTTTCCTTAGGTTTGCTGCTCACCTCTTTGTTGCCATTCACTCAATTTTCTGCAGCCCCTTTTCTACTTTTTGCAAGACACCTAAGAGTATTTATAGAGCCTTGGGATTAAGGCTACGTGATCATAAACAGTCATCATTAATTCTCACATGTTGCCTTACAATCAATAGCTAGATTTGAGTCCTAAAATTTAAGGTCAATGGTCAATTTGACTTCCTAAAATTTAGGGTTAATAGTCAATGGTCAACAATCAATCTTGACCCCTAAAATTTTAAGGTTAATGGTCAACATTGACTCCTTAACGCCATAGTTGACCAGTCAACACCGGTTTTTCCCAATGACCTTACTACATCTTAATGGCATTCTTAACATCAAATCAACACATATAACCGTATGAGATGGTGTTGACAACAAATCTAACAGTAGCCATCAAAGATGGGCTCAACAATCTTCCCCTTTGGATTTGTTGGTAATACATTAAATCCAACTATGCACAACATCCCCTACACAAAGTCATTTGGCTCCCCTTAAAACATCACTTGCTACTCCCCCTGTCTACTTCTCCACCTTTACAAGTTCTCTCCATTTATCCATCAAGCTACTCCCCCTTTTTACCAGTATATACTTTTTTTGGATTTATGCAAAAAACAATTCTCCCCCTTTGACAACAAATCCAAAGAATAATAGTAGAGGGAAAGGGAAAGGGGTTAGCAAATACCTCAACCTCGAGGAGTTGGTTGAACACATAGGATCAGCCTTAACTTTTTGAACATCTCTCTTGATAGAGGTTTGGTGAATATATTGGCAACTTGCTCCGAGGTAGGCATATACTCTAGTTTTACTTCATTTTTCTCCACCTTTTCTTAAATGAAGTGGTACTTGATTTTAATGTGTTTAGTTCTTGAGTATTGGATAGGATTCTTTGACAAATTGATGGCACTCTGGTTATCACAGCCAATCAGCAATGGTAGCTGTACATCCACCTTCATATCTTTAAACTGTTGTTTCATCCATAGCAGTTGAGTACAAGTCTGAGTTGTAGCCACATATTCAACCTCTGCAGTACTTGGAGTTACTAAATTTTGCTTCTTACCAAGCCATGAAACACAACTACTACCTAGATAAAATGCACCACCAGATGTTGACCTTATGTCATCATAATTTCCAACTTAATCTATATCTATATATTCGTATAGATTAAGCTATCTGCTCTTATCATAAAGTAGCCCATAATTATTTGTGCCCTTCACATACCTAAGAATTCTTTTAGCTGCCACAAGATGGGACTCCTTGGGGGTCACTTTGAAATCTAGCACAAAGGGTTACAGCAAAAATAATATGAGGCCTTGATGTCATTAAATACAGTAAGCTTCTAATCAACTTCCTGTATTCCTGCTAATTAACCATGTTGTCTTCTTTATCCTTTCTTAACTTTGTTCCAACTGTGATGGGAGTGCTTACTTCTTTATAATTCTCCATCCCAAACCTTTTCAATAGCTTATAAGCATACTTTTCTTAGAAGAGAAAATTTTCAGCCTTGCTTTGCAATACCTGTAACTTAAGAAGAATTTCATTTCACCAAGCATGGACATTTCGAACTTCTTCTTCCTTTGTTCAATAAAGGCAGTGCACAGGGTCTTTTTTTTTTGTAGCAAAGATTATGTCATCAACGTAGACCACAACAATTAATTGGCCTTGGTTGTCTTCTTTGATATACAGGTTGCTATCCATATTTCCTTTTCTAAACTTCATGTTCTTAAGGCATGTATCTAGCTTTGAATACCATGCTCTTGGAGCTTGCTTTAAGCCATATAAAGCCTTGTTCAACCTGCACACACTTAAGCCATCATGATCAAGTTAAAACCATCAGGTTGTTTGATAAATACCTCTTCTTTAAGTTCTCCATCCAGGAATGCAAACTTCACATCCATTTGATAGACTTTGTAGTTCCTCTAAGCAATAATGGCCATGAATATTCTAATTACTTCAAATCTGGCCACCGAAGCAAAGGTCTCTTCAAAGTCAACACCTTCTACTTATAAGTAGCCTTTGCAGACAAGTCTTGTTTTGTTTCTTACCACCTCTCTTTTTTTATTGAGCTTATTTCTGAACACCCACTTGGTTCTAATGATGTTTTTCTTTTTAGGTTTAGGGACTAAACACCAAGTGTTATTCTTTTCAATTTGGTCAAGCTCTTCATTCACAGCACTCACCCATTCCTTGTACTTTAATGTTTCTTCCACAAACTTGGGTTTAACCTCGGAAATCAATGAGGTTTTGTTCATTGCCTTTTAGTCTTCTTTTGGTCTGCACAGAGTCCTCTTTCTTGCTAATAATGTTTTTGGCCTTAACTTCAACTCTCACTCTTTTATGAGTTTGGAAACGTCTTGATTCTTTTTCTTCATCACTTGTAACTTGAGAATTAACGTCTTCCTCATGCTGGACAACTTCAGATTCATCACTGTCGGACTCTCTTCAGTTGTCATACATGGCATCTTAATCTTCCACATGTTGTGATTGCATTGTAGCATTATCTTCAATCACTTTAACATCAAAGTTGCCATCATTTTTAGCAACCTTTTGTTGTAGCATCTAAAGCCTCTTTCATTTGGTACATAGCCCAAGAATATACCTTCATCAGCCTTCTCATCAAATTTGCTGAGATACTTACCTTTGACTTTAATTAGGCAAGGGCTCCCAAACACTTTAAAGTGTTTTACAGTTGTCTTCTTACCATACCATAGCTCATAGGGTGTTTTCTCTGTATGTGGTCTCATTAGGCATTTGTTTTGAACTTAAGTTGTAGTGGTGATAGCCTCTCTCCAGAAGCCATGTGATGTCTCAACCAACATGGTTATTGCCATCTCTACTAGGCTTCCGTTCTTCCTTTCGGCCACTCCATTTTGTTGGGGTGTATAGAGACTAGCATATTCATACTTCACTCCATGCTTCTCCAAATAATCCTTAAATTCACTGCATATGTATTTTGTCCCATTATCTATCCTGAGCCTTTTAATTTTTCCCCCTAATTGGTTTTCAGCTAGCCTTGTATAGCTCATGAAATTATAAAGAGCCTCTGATTTATGTTTCAAGAACATAATGCAAGCCATTCTTGTAAAATCATCAATGAAGGAGATGAAGTACCTATCACCCTTGGTTAATCTTTGTCTCATCAGCCCACAGATGTCCGAATGGATAAGCTCTAATGGCTTCTTCGTTTGGATCTCCACATTTTTTTATGGGGCATTCAGCATCTTCCCCTTTTGACACGTGCTGCAAATCACATCTCTTTCTCTTCTTAGCTTGGGTACATCTCTCACAGCTTCATTTCTATTAGCTTGTTCAGCCCTTTTTGTCCAAAATGTCCCAATCTTCTATGCCATAATAAGTTCTTATCTTTGGTACTCATGTAGCATGTGTTTATGCTTCTAGAAACTTGGTACAAATTTCCATGTGTTCTTTCACCTTTAGTAAGGACGACACCATTTTTTAGTCTCTTTACTGTGCAGCCACTCTTATTAAAAGTAACTTCATGTCTATCATCACAAAGCTAGCTAACACTGATTAGATTATGTTTTAGCCCTTCAACATAAAGCACTTTCTTTGATTTCAGCTTTTCTGCACCAATTTCAATAGCACCAATACCTTAAATCTTTGAGGCACCATTATTGCCAAATTTGACTGATCCTCCATTACATTCGAATACTCCCTTCAACATCTTGGAGTCTCCTGTCATGTGTGAAGAGCAACCACTATCTAGGATCCATGGCTTTTCTTTCTTAGAAGCTTTTAAGGCTACTTTTATAACCATAGACATTTCTCTTCCTCTTCTTCTTCTTTGGTCAAATTGTGGAGCTTATGTAGGTGTTCTCCTTTGCATTCCTTGATTGAGCAGCAATGGTTGGCGTGTTCTCCTTTGCATTCTTTGACTAAGCAGTAATGTTAAGCAGTCTCAGTAGCGTGTCCAACTCTTTCACATTTTCCACAAATCTTTCCCAATAAATCAAACCTGTTTCTTAGTGGAATATGACTTTTGTCAACTTGAGATTGCCTCCTTTCTTGATAGAGTCTCCCCCTAGACTCTTGCCTCACATTTCTCTTCATTCTTGGCTTATTGCTCCAATACACATTCGCCTTATGCCCATACTTACCACAGCTTCAGTAAAATCCTTTGAACTTATATTTATTTCTTTTACCAAGTTCATGTCTCCTTTCTTTAGCAATTGGTGTGGCAACCTTCTCTACATCTTTGACAGTTTGTCTCCTTTGAATGGGAGTCTCCATCACGTGTTTTCTAACCCATTTTAGCTTGAGTTGTTCTTTCTTCTCCATCATGTCATTGTGCTTGCTTTTGGGCATAAACATAATCTTCTTCTTTTCTTCTACCATTTCACTTGGCTTCTCAATGTAACCAAGTCCTTTCTTTCCCATGGAATGAGGTCTTTGATTGCTTAGACACTTATCCAACTTTCTGGTAGCATCTTCTTTGATGGTACTTGCTGATGATGACTCTCCTTTCACTTCTATGGCTTGCATAAAGCTTTCTTCATGCTTCTTTAGCTCGAACTCAGCCTTATGAAGCTTGGCTTGCAAAGTCAGCATCTCTTGCTCTTGTGCAATCACCTTAACGTCAAGGTCTTCGTGTATCTTGCCATGCTTTACCTCAAGTACTCTTAGCTCCTCAATTCTCTTCAAGTACTCCTTTTCTTTTGCTTCAAACTCCTTTACCTTCACTTAGAGATTAGATTCATTAGTAGAAGAATTACCTCTTTTTCCAACTTGCAGTTTTTGCACAAACAAGCTCTTAACTCATTCTCACGTTACTACAACCACTTATCCTCTTCCTCTTCTGTTGATTCCTCCTCACTTGAAGATTCTTGGTCACCATTTACTTAAGCAACTAGCACATCCTTTGCAGCCTCATCATTAGAATCATGATCACTTACTTCTTTAAATTCTTCTTCCTCCTGCTTGCTTAGGAAATTTCTTCTTTTGGATCTGAAGAACTTCTTTTTCCCCTTGGCACTTGAATTTCCAACTTTGATGTAGATGGATTGCTTTGTCTTCCTCCTTGGGGCTGGCTCATCATCATCCTCACTATTGGCTTCTTTTCTTTTTGGACAGTCCATAGCAAAGTGCCCAATTGCTCCACACCTGATGCACTTTAAGGGAAAATTTCCCTTGTACTTCCCTTTTCCTTTCCTCAGGTTCTTAGTGATGTATGCCATGACTTCTAGCTTAGTATCATCATCTTCTTCTTCAGAACTATTGTCAGACTCCTCTTCTTGGTCTTTAATCTTTAATTTCTTCATTACTTTGAAAGCCAACTCCTTTTCCACCTTAGACTTCTTTTCTTTCTTCATTGGGGCTATTCTTATTTCATAAGCCACCAATATGTTGTATAGGTCATCTAAGGGCAACCTATCTAGATCTTTATCGTCTATAAAAAAGACTTTGGCATTGTAGACTTCTAGCAAGGTTCTAAGTATTTTCCTTACCACAATGGCATCGTGGATCTCCTCTCCATAGCCTCTGATGGAGCACATAATTTTATTAACACTTGTGAAGAATGCATCCATAGTCTTATTGAAGTTTCTAACTTCACCCTAGGATCTACTAGTCTGTGATACTGAAAGCGGGGGTGAATCAGTATCACACCTCTTAAAAACACTGATAACTTAAGCCAAAGTATTCTACTTCTTTAATACTTTCGCTCTCGTCAATACACAAGTATGTGAACAACTTCAACCTCTTCTTAAAAGCGAACTCTTTCTCAGATTTGACTAAGGTAGATCTATTGTTACCTACTAATCACAATAGTCCCCAAAGTCACCTTTCAGACACCTTGCCTATTAGATAGATCGGATGTTCTTGATTAGGTCTTCTTTAGGTTATGGGTTCGATGATACTTTAGCTGCATTCACAACTCAATTCAAAACACAGAATGTAAATCAAAGTAAGGACAAAAGAGATTTACGTGGCTTCATCAATGTGACGTACGTCCACGGTGGTAGGGACTCTTCCACTACCGAGACAATCCACTATACTTGAGAATACCAGTGTGGTACTTCCTATGTCGACAATGTAGTTACAATGGATGTCTTAATCCTCTGTTCCTTTCACTATTGCAAATACAAAGCAAGTACAATACAAAGAGTGTCACTTACTGTGTTTACCCTTCTTCTAGCTTGTCTTGCCTCTGTTGAATTGAATAAGCTACTTCACTGCCGTGTAAAAGTCCACCACAACACTCTTTAACCTCTCTTGAAGAAATCTGGAAATACGTTGAGTTCTTTCCAATGCTTCACCAAATTCCTTCTTTAGGTTGTTTCACACAACTCCTGCTTTCACCGTCTCATGGTTTCATAGCTTGCACTCACGCTTCTGGTCTACCGTTTCATGTCTCACAGCCTGCCCCATGCTTCTGATCAGTCATGCCGTTGCACATTCTGGTCATACGCCATCACACATTCTGGTCTCATGTCGTTGCACGTTCTGGTCTCACGCCATCGCACATTCTGGTCTCATGCCGTCGCACATTCTGTTCTCAAGCCGACACACGTTTTGGTCTCACGCCTGACGCACGTTTCTGGTTTGCATCCACTTCGCTGCATGGTTTCGCTGCACTCCCGTTCATTTCACGGTTTTTCTGCACTCCTCCATCATAGTTTTGCTGCACTTTGCACTCCTCCCATTTCTGGTTTTTGCCCTCACCTCACGTTTCTGGTTTTCTTCTCTTCTAGGGGTGGTGCGTTTTTGGTTTTGCCATTGGTGTGTCGTCTTCTCTCCTGGTGGTGTATCGTCTCTTACGGGTTTCCTTTTGCCATGCATTCCTTTGCTCTTTTCTCTTGCCGGTGGTTATACGTTTCTCACGGGTTTCTCTCTCTTGTCGTCACACGGTTTTCTCTTTGCCATGTCGTCCATTTCTCTCTCACTGTCCAGCCGGGTCTCCTTTCTTTTGCTCTCCCATTTCTCTCCAACGTTGGCTCTCCTGGTTCTATTTTTCACGTTGGCTCTCCCAGTTCTGGTTTTCACGTTTGCTCTCCTGGTGGTCTGGTTTTCCACGTTTGCTCTCCCGGTGGTCTGGTTTTCCATGTTTTCTCCCTCTTTTGGATTGTATCCGTGTCCCCTTTTCTGGTGTGTGTGTGTGTTTCTACTCTTCCGATGGAGTCTTTCTCTCTCTCCTGATGGTATATGTCTGGTCTGGTCTACTTTTCCGGTGGAGTCTCTCTCTCTTTCCCGGTGGTGTATTTTTGGTTTGTGTGGGCTGTTTTTCACCTTTTTTTGGTGTGTGAGTTTCTGATTTCTTCTCTACCTTATGATGGGTGTGTGTTGCCTTTGCTATCTCGATAGCATGCAGTCTCTTCTCTTACCGTGAGTCACACGGTTTCCTTCCAGCTGGTGGTGTCCTCTCTCTTGCCGTTGGTCACACGGTTTTCCTTCAACCGGCCAAGGTCTCCCTTGCAATCCAAGGTCTCTTTGCCGTGTTGTCTCCTTGCCGTCCAGCCGTTGGTTTCTCTCTTATTGTAGGGTTTTGTCTCACCAAGGTCTCTCTTGCTATTGGTGTGCTTTGGTTGTGTACCCTTGTTTTGCTGTCCACCCCACACTTATGTCATCCATGGTCTTGGTTTATATACTCTCTTCCATGAAAACCCTAGTAGGGCTTACTATATTGTGATTTACTTTCTTGCCCCTCCATGTAGCTATAAATTACTTGCACACTTAAATCTAGTTGACAATGTAGCTTCAAATTACTTGCACACTTAAATCTAGTTGACAACAATTACAACCCATACAAGGCTGTAGGAACAACAATCTCCCCCTTTGTAATTGTTGGCAACACTCACAATAAAAGCCATTATGCAGCAGTCCTTCATAATCTTCTTAGAGTAATAATCCAGAATAGATGGATTACAACTCCTAGTTGACAACAATTACAACCCATACAAGGCTATGGGAACAACAATCTCCCCCTTTGTAATTGTTGGCAACACGCATGGCAAAAAGCCATTTTGCAGCAATTTCAACTCCCCCTAAATATGCACTCCCCCTCTCTTAACAGCTCCCCCTGCACTGTTGCTTCTCTCCCCCTTTGCCAACCAATTACAAATTTGAAAAATTGGCAAAGTAGAGATGGAGGATTCACCTGATTTTTAGGCTTGAGAAGGCATTTGCACAGATAGATTCAATCTGTGCTTTTCAAACAGCTCTATGGACAGAGGTTTAGTTAGAATATATGAAATTTGATCTTTAGTGCCAACATACTCCAACTGAATTGTACCCTGTTCCACTTGATCTTCGATAAAGTGATACCGGATGTCAATATGCTTGCTCCTTGAATGTTGAATCGGATTCTTGCTGAGATCAATAGAACTTTGATTATCATAAAGTACAATCACTGGTAACTTCACTTCAACACCCAAGTCTGCCAATTGTCTTTGCATCCATATCACCTAAGTACATGCTGCACAAGCAGTCATATACTTAGTCTCAGCTATGCTCAAAGCAACACTATTTTGCTTTCTACTTAACCATGCAACACACTTTGAACCCAAGTAAAAGCTGCAGCCACTGGTTGATTTTCTGTCATCTATATGTCTTGCCTAGTCTATATCAGTGTATGCTCGTTGTTTTACAAAATCCATGGCCGGATACCACAAACCCATTTCCAGTGTCCCTTGGAGGTATCTTATGATTCTTTTCACTGCCGACACATAAGATTCCTTAGGATCAGCTTGGAATCTGCTGGCAACGCACATAGCTTGCATAAGATCAGGCCTTAATGCTATAAGGTACAGAAGGCTCCCTATCATTTTCCTGTATTTTGTAGGGCTTGTACTCCTTCCCTCCTGATCTTTTGTTAACTTACAACCCACTATCATAGGGGTACTGACAGGTCTGCTATCCTCCATGCCAAACTTTTTCAACATCTCTTTGGCATATTTTATCTGAGAAATAAAAATACCTTCTTCAGACTATTTTATCTGTAATCCAAGAAAGTAGGTCATTTCTCTAATCAATGATATTTCAAATTCCTCACTCATCTTCTGTACAAAATCATGGCATAGCTTAGAGTGATCCCCTCTATAAATGATGTCGTCTACATATACTATGGTTATCAGCTAGCTTTTTTCTGAGTTGAACATATATAGGTTATTATCAACTGTTCCTCTTCTGAAGTTCAACCTTCTCAAATACGCATCCAGCCTGCTGTACCATGCTCTTGGGGCTTGTTTAAGGCCATACAAGGCTTTCTTCAGCTTGCACACGTGTGTCTTATCCTCACTGATTTATACTCCATCGGGTTGTTCAATATACGCTTCTTCTTTCAGGAGCTCATTCAGAAAGGCTGATTTCACATCCATCTAATAAACTTTATACCTCTTATGTGTTGCCAAAGCTAGGAACATTCTAATAGTTTCTAACCTTGCCACTGGTGCAAAAGTTTCATCAACATCTACTCCTTCCATCTGACTGTAGCCTTTGCAAACCAACCTGGCCTTGTTCCACACCACCTTGCCATCTTCATTGTGTTTATTCCTAAACACCCATTTTGTTCCTATGACATTCTTGTTAGTGGGTCTTGGAACCAGCTCCCATGTATCATTCTTCTCGATTTGATCCAGCTCCTCATTGATAGCTTTGACCCAGGCTTTGTCTTGTGTAGCCTCTTCAACAGATTTAGGTTCAACTTGTGAGAGTAAAGCAATAGCTCCCATAATTCTTCTTCTTGTTGTAACTCCTACTGATGGGTCACTTATGATCTGATTTCCTTGATGAGCACTAGTCTACGTTTTCTTTGTCCTTATTTCTTGCATAGTCTTAGTTGCAAGAGGATCTCTTTCTTCATCTTCAGACTCACTCTTTTCCAAGTCTGAACTTACTTCTTGCTCCTTTTCTTCAGGTTGGTCTGATTCTTCATCTACATTGAAGTCATTTTCTTCATTGTCCTCAGTTTCTCCATTCTGCATTGTTTTCCAATTCTCATCTATTCTCACATCACTGGATGTGATTACTTTTTCCAGCTTATGCAGGAAAACTCTGTAACCTTTTGTCCTTGCTAAGTATCCCACAAAGATGCCTTCTTCAGACCTAGCATTGAATTTTCCCAAGTTTTACTCCTTGTTCTTCACAAAACATGGGCTGCCAAAGATTCTGAGATACTTGGCTGTTGTCTTCTTCCCACTCCATAGCTCATATGGAGTCTTATTAGTATTAGGCCTTAGTAAAACTCTGTTCAGTAGGTGCATGGTTGTAAATGTTACTTTTGTCCAAAATCTTGTGTGAAGCTTGGATTCCAACTGTAGAGTTTTTGCCATTTCAACCACAGTTTTATTTTTCCTCTCTACCACCCTGTTCTGTTGAGGTGTTCTCGCTGCTGCCATCTGATGGTGAATGCCATGCTTCTCAAGGTAATCTTCAAAAGTTTTATTTGTAAATTCAATGCCTTGATCTGACCTCAATACTTTGATCTTCCTTCCACTCTCATTTTCAGCCAATCTTCTGTATCTCTTGAAGCAATTCAGAACTTCTAACTTATGTTTAAGGTGCATGATGTAGGTCCTAGAATAATTATAAACAAACAAGATGAAGTAACTCTCACCATTTAACCCTTTTGTCCTCATTAGTCCACACAAATCAGTATGCACAATGTCGAGCACTGCTTCAGAACTGAACTCTTTGGTCTTATACTGCTTTCTGGCATGTTTTCCTTTAGAGCATGCTGAGCAAACATACTCTCTCTCTCTCCTAAGGTTGGGAATGTCTCTGATTGTATGAATAGTGGTTAGCTTCATCATGTTCTACAGTGTTAAGTGTCCCAGCCTCTTATGCCAGAGTTGATTTTCATCTTTTTCGGTGAGTAAACAACTGTTTGTCTTGTCCTCATCAATCACATATAAATTTCCAGCTGTTTTCTTCCCAGCTGTAACAGTATTGCCTTCTTTACTCTTTACTTGGCAACCTATTTTTGTGAATATCACTTTATGGTCTTCGTTACATAGCTGGTTGACAGATGCTAGATTATATCTGAGTCCTTCAACATGCAAAACATCTTTCAGCTTTCCTTTTCCAATATTTATTGATCCCTGACCACTGATGTTGAGTGAATCATCATTATCAAACTTGACTCTGCCTTTTTTTGACTTGTTTAGCTTTGATAATTTACTCTTATCTCCTGTCATGTGTAAAGTGCATCCACTATCAAGGATCCACTGCTTATTCTTGTAGTCAACCTTTAGTACAATTTTAACTGTATTAGCTACCTCCCTTTTTGCTTTATATTCTTTCCTTTGAACTGGCTTAAAGGTAGCTTTATCCTTTTTCTCAGCTTTGACTGCACCAATTGTTTTTACTGTGCCATCGAGTGCCTTCTCTTGCTCAGGGAGAAGTGTCATGCATCTCTTGGCATTATGGCCATCCTGTCCACACCTTTCAAATTACTCCAAGTCTGCCAATACAGCAAACTTGTTCTTTGAAACCACTTGTTTGGGCTTCCACCAACACTCCTTGTCAGTGTGTCCTTGCTTTTTACAGTATGTGCAAGAACTCACGACAGGTGTTCTCCTCTAAATTTTGTATTGTCTCCCCCTATATGCAGCATTGTATCTTATCAAGTTGGAGACATATACTGGCCTTCTCCACCAGCAGTTACTCGCCTTATGACCCCAAACTCCACAATAAAGACAGTGACCTTGAAACTGCCTCTTCTTAGGTCTAATCACAGCTTGTTTTCTTTTGTTCATTACTTGCTGTGTAGGCAACGTAGCTGGCTTCTTTGCTTGTGTGATTTTCATTTTAGTCACCTTCTTCTCCTTCTTTTGTTCAGCCGTAGCCCTTTGCTGGCTGACTTTCTTTTCTTCATTTTTGTTTGCCACCCTAGGTTGCTTCTTCAAATCCTCTTTATTCTCAGCTATCTTCTCTTGAGTCACAACCTCCTCTTTTAACTTTTGTGGCACATTCTTATTATCTTTAAGCAATGCAGCCTCAGATTGCTGCACTTTCTCTTCATTCTTCTTTTCTCTTGTAGAACTTGTTTCTCCTATCATTTCAAGCTTCTGCACATTCTCTTCACTCCTTTTGAGTTGTTGCTGAAGTCTCAGCAACTCTTTCTCCATTCCTTCAATTTTTGAAGTCCTTGAGCCAAGCTCTATTGTAAGGTCTTCACATATTTTGATCTGTTCTTCAAATCTTCTCTTTAAGTCAATATGTTCAGCCCTTATTTCATCCTTTTGACTTTCAGCTTCCTCAGACTTTGCTTCAACTTGTTTTATGTGAGCCTTCAACCTTTTTATGGTTTTGCCCCTTCTGATTATCTCCTTTGAAACTGCTTCCAACTCAGCTTCAAGATCTGGTTCTTCTTCCTCAACCTCCTTTTCCTCTTCAGAGGTTGAACTACCACCTTGAGCTGATGTCATAAAGGCCTGCTCATCTAATGATTCTTCATCTTCCTCCTCATCAGCTTCCTTTATCTGACTCACATAACCTTGAATGAGCCTCTCTTCTTCTTCTGTGGGTTGGCAGTCTTCTTGCTAGACTTCCTTGACTTGAATGATGGTCCTCTCCATTTTGAATTCTGCTCACCATCACCATCCTCATCTTCATCATCAAGTTTCACTTTGCACTGAGAAGCAAAGTGTCCAGTCTGCCCACAACGATAACATCTCAAGGACAACTGTCCTTTTCCCTTCTTAGACTCCTTTTTGAATTTCCTTGTGAAGTAAGCCAACTCTTCACCTTCACTTTCTTCCTCATCACCATCATCATCCTCATTAGATGATTCTTCCTCTTCTCTTATCTTCAAGTGTCTCATAACTTTGAAAGCTGCCTCCTTTGATAGCTGCCTCCTTTGATAGCTTTAATGTTGAGGAGCTTTCGGTTGACTTTATTCTCATCTCATATGCAATGAGATTGCACTGGAGATCATGCAGTGACATAGAATTGAGATCTCTACTCTCCTCTATGGTTGCCACCTTTGAGGCAAACCTCTCAGATAGAATTCTCAGAATTTTCTTCACAATAGATGAATCCTTCTTGTTGTTCCCATGACTTCTAAGATCGTTTACAGCATCAATAACCCTAGTGAAGAACTCTTGGACTGTCTCATTTTTCTGCATTCTGAGAGATTCATATCTCTCCTTGAAAACTTGAAGCTTAGCCTCCTTCATTCTGCCATCCTCTTCATAGACTTTCTGCAATTCGTCCCATATCTCCTTCGCAAATTTGCAGTTCATAACTTTAGCATATTCAACATCTGTCAATGCTAAAATGATGACATTTGAGGCCTTCCCATTGATCTCAAACTACCTTAATTCCTCTGGGGTTGGATCTTTACCTTCTTTTGGAGGCTCAAAACCCTCTTGTACAGATTTCACCACGTTCATGCCCATAGTTGCAAATACCACCTGCATTGCCACTCTCGACATATGGTAGTTGGTTCCATTGAAGATTGGAACCTTCTTGCTGTAAGTAGTGCTGGTGTTGGTATCGACGTCCATTTCACAGTATGTTGAACAAGTTAAAACTTCTAAAACCCTTCAAACTAGTACACAAAGCTGTTAAGCTTCAAACTGGTGAACCAGGCTCCGATACCAATTGAAGTTTCCGACTTCACCCTAGGATCTACTAGTTTATGATACTGACAGGGGGGGTGAATCAGTATCACACCCCTTAAAAACACTGATAACTTAAGCCAAAGTATTCTACTTCTTTAATACTTTTGCTCTCGTCAATACGCAGGTATGTGAACAACTTCAACCTCTTCTTAAAAGTGAACTCTTTCTCAGATTTGACTAAGGTAGATCTATTGTTAACTACTAATCACAATAGTCCCCAAAGTCACCTTTCAGACACCTTGCTTATTAGACAGATCGGATGTTCTTGATTAGGTCTTCTTTAGGTTATGGGTTTGATGATACTTTAGCTGCGTTCACAACTCAATTCAAAACACATAATGTAAATCAAAGTAAGGACACAAGAGATTTACGTAGTTCCATCAATGTGACGTACGTCCACAGTGGTAGGGACTCTTCCTCTACCGAGACAATTTACTATACTTGAGAATACCAGTGTGGTACTCCCTATATCCACAATGTAGTTACAATGGATGTCTTAATCCTCTGTTCCTTTCACTATTGCAAATACAAAGCAAGTGCAATACAAAGAGTATCACTTACTGTGTCTACCCTTCTTCTAGCTTGTCTTGCCTCTGTTGATTTGAATAGGCTGCTTTACTACCACGTAGAAGTCCACCACAACACTCTCTAACCTTTCTTGAAGAAATCTGGAAATACGTTGAATTCTTTCCAATGCTTCACCAAATTCCTTCTCTAGGTTGTTTCACACAACTCCTGCTTTCATCGTCTCACGGTCTCACGGCTTGCACTCACGCTCTTGGTTTGCCATTTCACATCTCACGGCCTGCCCCACGCTTCTAATCAGTCACGCCATTGAACGTTCTAGTCTCACGCCGTTGCACATTTTGGTCTCACATTGTCGCATATCCTGTTCTCACACCGACGCATGTTCTGGTTTCACGCCTCACACACGTTTTTGGTTTGTATCCGCTTCGCTGCACGGTTCTGCTACACTCTCGTCCGTTTCATGGTTTTGCTGCACTCTGCACTCCTCTCGTTTCTAGTTTTTTCCCTTACCTCACATTTCTGGTTTTCTTCTCTTCTAAAGGTGGTGCATTTCTAGTTTTGCCGTTGGTGTGTCATCTTCTCTCCTAGTGGTGTATCATCTCTTACGGGTTTCCTTTTGTCATGCATTCCTTTGCTCTTTTCTCTTGCCGGTGGTTGTACATTTCTCACAGGTTTCTCTCTCTTGCCATCACACGGTTTTCTCCTTGCCATGTCGTCCATTTCTCTCTCACCGTCCAGCCAAGTCTCCTTTCTTTTGCTCTCCCATTTCTCTCCAACATTGGCTCTCTTGGTTCTGTTTTTCACGTTAGCTCTCCCAGTTTTGGTTTTCACGTTTGCTCTCTCGATGGTCTGGTTTTCCACGTTTTCTCCCTCTTCTAGTCTGTATCCGTCTCCCCTTTTCTGGTGTGTGTGTGTTTCTGCTCTTCCGATGGAGTCTCTCTCTCTCTCCCGGTGGTGTATGTCTGGTCTAGTCTGCTCTTCCAGTGGAGTCTCTCTCTCTCTCCTGGTGGTGTATTTCTGGTTTATGTGGGCTGTTTTTCACCTTTTTTTT
>CM038595.1:8574600-8617053 GCA_021533255.1 Ceriops tagal | reverse complement strand
TTTTTTTTGGTGTGAGTTTTTGATTTCTTTTCTACCTTACGGTGGGTGTGTGTCGCCTTTGCTCTCCCGATGGCGTGCAGTCTCTTCTCTTATCGTGAGTCACATGGTTTCTTTCCAGCCGGTGGTGTCCTCTCTCTTGTCGTTGGTCACACGGTTTTCCTTCAACCGGCCAAGGTCTCTTTGTTGTGTTGTCTCATTGCCGTCCAGCCGTTGGTTTCTCTCTTGTTATAGGGTTTTGTCTCACCAAGGTCTCTCTTGCTGCTGGTGTGCTTTGGCCGTATACCCTTGTTTTGTTGTCCACCCCACACTTATGTCTTCCAAGGTCTTGGTTTATATACTCTTTTCCATGAAAACCCTAGTAGGGCTTACTATATTGTGATTTACTTTCTTACCCCTCCATGTGGCTTTACTTTCTTGCCCCTCATGTAGCTTCAAATTACTTGCACACTTAAATCTAGTTGACAATGTAGCTTCAAATTACTTGCATACTTAAATCTAGTTGACAACAATTACAACCCATATAAGGCTGTGGGAACAACACTTATAATTCTGTATCTTTATGTCATCGAATCGGCTCCTCCAGATTTGTCGCTTGGCTTCCTTCACAACCTTGTCTCCTTCATAAATGTTCTTCAGTTTGTCCCAGATGTGTTTGACTGTGTTGCACCCCATTACCTTGGTGAATTCTTTATCTGACAGGGAGGCGTATAAGGCATTTCTTGCCTTTCCATCACACTCCAAGTTCTTCTTATTAGCTAACATCATAGGACCACCTTCAACAATAAAGATGAAGCCACTAATAGCAAATTCAAACACATCAAGGCCAAGGGACATCAGATATAGAAGTATCTTATTCTTGTATAATTGATAATTATGTCCATCAAACGTAGGGATGCCCTTGCTATTAACACTATTCAAGCTATCCATAATTTCAAGCAGCAGTAGAGATATAAACTCACACTGCAATGCACAACCTTAATTCAAAGTAGAAAAATTGGATCCACAGAGGAACCAACTCTGATACCACTTAATAAGGACCAATTTAAGTTTTACATTGAGAGGGGGGGTGTATCAGTGTGAGATATCCTCTTTTTACAAATTGATTCGGATTTAACCTTTGTGACTTGTTAGAGCTAATGATCCAATTTTTAATTTTCTCCTTTATGTGAGCACGACCGTATGAATAAGAAACAATGCACAAGCACCTAAGGGCACACAACAATTTTTTATGTAGTTCACTCACAATGTGTGAGCTACATCCATGGTGTGATAGGATCACTCCTAAATTACACAATCCACTCTTGTTATTAATGGATATACCAATGTTGTGGAAGGATCACTTCTTCACTACTTGTGGAATGACTACTCCTTAACCACTTACAATGATCTCCCGATCACTCGAAGGGTATCCCACTTGTTTTTCAACAAATCTATGAAGAGTTTATGAAAAAACCTTTCTTAGAGAACAATCACTCAATGTGTACAGTCTGTTAAAGTAGAATATGGATCCTCTCTTTCCTTCGCTGCCAAAGTTATCTCACCTGCTGTTGGTGCTGCCCACGCATTGCTGCTGCTGCTGGCCACATGCTCCGTTAATGCTGTCTGTACACACTGCTGCTATTGTCCACGCACACTGTTAATGCTGTCCATATGCACTGCCACATCTGTCTACTGTTGTTTGTGTGTGCTATTAATGCTGTTCGTACATGCTGCTGCGTCCATCCGCTATTGTCCGTGTGCGTTGTTAATGCTATCCATATGCACTGTTAATGCTATTTGTACACACTATCGCGTCTGTCCGCTGCTGTTCGTGTGCGCTGTTAATGTTGTCCGTACACGCTGCCGCATCTGTCTGTCGCTGTTTGTGTATACTGTTAATACTATCCGAATGCGCTGTTAATGCTGTCTGTACATGCTGCTGCATCTGTCAGCTGCTGTCCGTGTGCGCTGTAAATGTTGTTTATACACATTGTTGCTGCTGTCCAACGCGCTCTACGCCTACTGTCCACGCATGCGGTACCCACTGTCCACACAAGTTGTGCCTGCTGTCCGCGTGCTCTGCACCTGCTGTCCGCGCACGCTGTACTCCCGCTGTGCGCACAAGTTGTGCCCGCCGTCCTGCCGTCCACGTGCTCTGCGCCTGCTATCTGCGTGTGCTATGCGCCCACTGTCCGCACTTTCTGCGCCCACTGTCGTGTTGCAGCAGATTTCTTGCACCGTTGCTGCTCTCCCCGCACGTTGCAGCAGTTTTCTCATGCTGTAGCAGATTTCTCATGCTGCTGCTACTCTCCCTGTGTGTTGCAGCTGTTTTCTCATGTCGCTGCTGCTATCCCCGCGTGTTGGTTGCTAGTGCAGGACCCTTCTGCTGCTGCTCCACCACCTACTAGCTACTACTCCTTTCTTTCTCTCCTCGGCCGGCTGCCTTGCTACCTCTCTTTAGTGGCTGTTGCTCTCACATTAGCTGGCTACCTTGCCTTCTTTCTTCCTCTCCTTAGCCGGCTGCCTTGCCTTCTTTCCTTGGTGGCTGCTTTTCTCTCCTTGGCCAACTGCCTTGCTTGGTGGCTACCTCCTCTTTGCCGTTCACTCTCTTTTTCCCTAGTTTTGCCGCTCACCTCTTTTTTGTTGTTCACTTAATTTTCTGCAACCCCTTTTCTACTTTTTGCAAGACACTTAAGGGTATTTGCAAAGCCTTGGGATTAGCGCTACATGATCATCAACGGTCATCGTTAATTCTCATATGTTGCCCTATAATCAACAGCTAGATTTGAGTCCTAAAATTTAAGGTCAATGGTCAACGATCAATCTTAACCCTTAAAATTTTAGGGTCAATGGTCAATATTGACTCCTCAATGCCAGGGTTGACCAGTCATCACTAATTTCTCCTAATAACCTCACTATATCTCAATAGCATTCTTAACATCAAATCAACACATATAACCGTGTGAGATGGTGTTGACAACAAATCTAACTTTAGCCATCAAAGATGGGCTTAACATTGGCCAAGGCAAAGAAGGTAGCCATCAAAGAGAGAGTAGCAGCTAGCCAAGGCGAAAGTAGCAGCCGGCCAAGGGAGTTGCAATAGTAGTCAACCAAGGGAGTTATAGCAACAATTGACCAAAGAAGAGGTGATAACAACCACCAAAGAAGGAGGCAGCCACACCAACTAAAGGAGGAGTTGTAACAACTTGCAGTCACACCAAAGGGAGAAGAAGAAGGCAACCCTACAATAGGGAGAACAAGGTGTAGCAGTTGTCAACCACATCAAACTAGCAAAGGAGACATGCAGCAGCCATACCAAAATAGAGGGGAGGGCACGTAGCAGCCACACCAAACCAAAGAAGAAGGTGTGTAGCAGCCATATTAAAGAAAGAAGAAGGTAGTATCCAGCCAAACTAAAGGGAGAAAAGGTTGCAATAGCCACACCAAATCAAAGGAGACATGCAACAGCCACACCAAGGAGAGAAAAATGTGCAGCAGCTACACTAAGGAGAGAAGGACATGCAACAACCACCAAAGAGGGATCTTGCAGCATAACTAATAGCTTGCAACAACCGACAACAGGTGAATCACAACCAGCAATTGTAGCAGGTAAAGCATAACTAACAATTGCAGTAGTAATCACAATTAGCAATAGCAGCAAGGGCAGCTAGCAATACCAGTAAGTGCAGGCATAACCAGTAGCTTTCAGCAGTGAGCAACAAGTGTAGGCACAACCAGTAGAAGGTAATAAGTGCAAGCACTAACAGTAGAGGAGAAAACTTGCCTTAGTAGTAGGGCAGGTAGTACTAGCATCAGGAGGAAAAAACGTATCTCAGTAGCAAGTCCTGCAACTTGCAGTAGCAAGAGGAGAAAACGTGCCCCGACAGCAAGTTCAGTAACTTGCAGTGGAAGAGGAGAAAACGTGTCCCAACAACAAGTCCAACAACTTGCAATAGTAAAGTAGAAAACATGCCGCCTTAGCACTGACAACAAATGAAGCAACTTGCTAAAGCAACAGGTGAAGCAACATACCAATGTAGCAAGAGAGGTAGCACCGGTAGCAGGGGAAGAGAACCTACCAAGGCAACAAATGAGGTAGCACTAACAGTAGGAAAAGGAACCTGCCAAGTGAACCACGTAAAAATTGCCATATGCTCTTGGGTGCTTGTGTTAGATTAATATCCGTACGGACGCTCTCACGTAAAGAAAAAAGATAAAAATTGGATCATTGACTCCAACAAGTCACATAGGTTAATCCAAAAAGATTTATAAAAAGCAAGCATCTCACACTGATTCACCCCTACTCTCTTTTAATGTGAGACCTAAGAAGGTCCTCATCAAATGGTATCAGACTTGGTTTCTTCTGTTGATCCAATTTGTCTGCCTTGATCTAAAATTGTTTGTTGCTACTGTGAGTCTTTACATCTACTGCTGGTTGATATCTGGATAGCATGAACAATGTTAACAGCAAGGGCATTCCTACTTTTGATGGATAGAATTATCAATTATGGAATAATAGAATGTTCTCATATTTGATGTCACTTGGTTTTGCTGTATTTGAATCTACTGTTAATGGCTTTATCCTTATTGCTGAAAGTATTGCTATGACGCCTATTGATAAGAAAAATTTTAAGTGTGATGGAAAGATGAGAAATGCCTTATATGCCTCCTTATCAAACAAAGAATTCACCAAAGTGATAGGGTGTAACATAGCCAAACAAATTTGGGACAAATTAAAGAATATTTACAAAGGAGACAAGGTTGTGAAGGAAGCCGAGCTATAAATTTGGAGGAGCATATTTGAAGACATAAAGATGCAAAATGATGAATTTGTGGATGCCTTTTTCACAAGAATCAATGAAATTGTGTGCTCTATTAGAGGCTATGGAGAGGAGATCAACGATGCTACTGTGGTGAGGAAGATACTTAGAACCTTATTAGAAGCTTACAATGCCAAGGTTTCCTCTATAAAAGATAGAGATTTGGATACGTTAACCATAGATGATTTGCACAGCATATTGGTGGCTTATGAAAGGAGAATGACCCCAATAAAGAAAGAAAAGAAGTCTAAGGTGGAGAAAGAGTTGGCTTTCAAGACAATGAAGAAATTAAAGATTAAAGGCCAAGAAGAAGAATCCAATAGCAGCTCTAAAGAAGAAGATGGTGATACTAAACTGGATGAAGTCATGGCATACATTATCAAAAATATAAGGAAAGGAAAAGGGAAGTACAAGAGAAAATTACCCTTGAAGTGCTTTAGTTATGGAGACATAGGGCACTTTGTTGTGGACTACCCAAAGAGAAAAGAAGCAGATAGTGATAATGATGATGAGCCGGTCCCAAGGTAGAGAACAAAGAAATCCAACCATTCTAAAGATAAAAATTCAAGTGCCAAAGGGAAAAAGCAACTCTTCAGATCCAAAAGAAGAATTTTTTTTTTGACAAGTTGGATAAAAAAGAGTTTGAAGAAGAAGTTGATGATGATTTTGATGATGATGCTACAAAGAATATGCTAGTTGCTAAGGTAGATGATGTTCTAGAATCTTCAAGTGATGAGAAATCAACCGAAGAGGAAGAGGACGAGTTGGTGCAGCAACTTAAGAATGAATTGAGAACTTGTTTACCCAAAACTGTAAGTTGAAAAAAGAGGTAAAGCATCTTAAGAAGCTGTATGAAAATTCTGTTGTTGATGAATCTTATCTCCAAGTGAAAGAAAAGGAGTTTGAAGCAAAAGAGAAAGAGTACTTGAAGAGAATTAAGGAGCTGATTGTACTTAAAGCAGAGCAAGGCAAGATACATGAAGATCTTGGTGCTAAGGTGATTGCACAAGAGCAAGAGGTACTGATTTTGCAAGCTAAGCTCTATAAAGCTGAGTCTGAACTAAAAAAGTATGAAGAAAGCTTCATGTAGGCCATGGAAGTGAGAGGAGAGTCGTCTTCAACAAATGCCATCAAGGAGGATGCTACCAAAAAATTAGATGAGTGTCTAAGCAAACAAAGACCTCATTCCATGGGGATGTAAGGACTTGGCTATATTAAAAGGCCAAATGAGAAGGTAGCAGTGAAGAAGAAAATTGTGTTTGTGCCTGAAACAAGCACAATGACGTTATGAAGAAGAGAAACCAACCCAAGCTAAAATGGGTTAAGAAAGATGTGGTGAAAACCCCCATCCATAGGAGACATGTTGTCAAAGATAAAGAGAAAGTTCCCACAACAGTTGCTGAAGATAGGAGATATGAACTTAGTGAAAGAAGAAAATCCAAATTTGAAGGATTTTGCTAGAGCTATGGTAAGTATGGGCACAAGGCTAATGTATGCTAAAGTAATGGGCCTATAATGAAGAGGAATGTAAGGCAAGACTTTGGGGGGAGACTCTATTAAGACAGGAGATAGTCTCAGGTGAAAAGAAGTCATATTCCACTAAGAAATAGATTTGATTTACTGGGAGAAATTTGTGGAAGATGTGAAAAGGCTGAACATACTACTGAGGATTGCATGACATTATTGCCTAGTCAAAGAGAACACCTACACGTGCTCCCACATACGGCCAAATGTTGTTGCCCAGTTAAGGAGTGCAAAGGAGAACACCTACATATGCTCCTAAATTCGGCCAATGAAAAAGAAAAGGAAGAGAAATGACTATGGTTGTGGAAGTAGCCTTAAAAGCTTCCAAGAGAGAAAAGTCATGGATTATGGACAGTGGCTACTCTTCACACATGACAGGAGACTCCAAGATGTTGAAGGGAGTAGCAAAACGTGATAGAGAATTAGTTAGATTTGGCAATGATGGTGCCTTAAAAATTAAAGGTGTTGGTACTATTCAAATTGGTGTTGAAAAGTTGAAATTAAAGGAAGTGCTTTATGTTAAAGGGCTAAAAAACAATCTTATTAGTGTTAGCCAATTGTGAGATGATGGAAATGAAGTTACTTTCGACAAGAGTGGTTGTACAGTAAAGAGATTAAGTGATGGTGTTGTTCTTACTAAGAGTGAAAGAACAAATGGAAACTTATACCAAGTTTATAGGAGCAAAAACACATGCTATATGAGCACCAAAGATGAGAATTTGTTGTGGCATAGGAGATTGGGACATCTTGGACAAAAAAGGCTAAACAAGTTGCCCAAAAATAAAAATGTGAAAGATGTACCCAAGTTGAGAAGAGAAAGAGATGCAATTTACAACACTTATCAAAAAGGGAAAATGGTGAATGCTACCCATAAAAATGTGGAGATTCAAACAAAGAAGCCATTAGAGCTTATTCAATTAGATATATTCACCAAACCTCTGTCAAGAGAGATGTTCCAAAAGTTAAGGCTGAATTAATATGTCCAGCCACCCTCTAGAGGCTTTGGTATTCTCCAACCTCTCTACCCTTCCCACTTCTATTATTCTTTGGATTTGTTATCAAAAGGGGAGATATTTTGCATAAATCTAAAAAAGGGGAGTAGCTTGATACATAAATGGGGAGAAGTAAAAAGAAAAAGGGGGGAGTTAAAGGTATAGGTACATGCAAAAAAGGAAATGCATGTTTTAGGGGGAGCAGTGTAGGTTGTTATTTGTGCTTAATTATTGATTTGTGGATTTAATTTGTTGCCAACAAATCCAAAGAGAGAGATTGTTAAGTCTATCTTTGATGTTTAATGTTGGATTTGTTGTCAATAGCATCTCATATAGTTGTCCTTATCAATGTAATGTTATGAATGCCTTGAGATACAGAGAGGTTGTTGGACAAAACCAGTGATGGTAGGTCAACCCTGAAGTCGAAGAGTCAATATTGATCGTTGACACTAAATTTTAGGGGTTAAGGCTAACTGTTGACCCTTGACCATTCACCCTAAATTTTAGGAATTGAATCTGGTTGTTGATTGTAGGGCAACCCATAGGAATAAATGTTGACCATTACTAAGTGTGTAACCTTAATCTTATGGAGAGAAAAACATGTAGTAGCCATACTAAGGAGAAAAAAATGTGTAGCAACCACAACAAAGAGAGAAAAAAGTGCAGTAGCCACCCTAAGGAGAGAAGAACATACAACAACCACACCAAGGAGAGAAAAACATGTAGTAGCCACCAAAGAGGGATTTTGCAACATAACTAACAACTGCAACACATCCAGTAACTTGTAGCAATTGGTAGTAGGTGAATCACAACCAGTAATTGTAGCAGGGAAGCACAATCAACAATTGCAATAACAATCACAAACAGCAATAGCAGCAAGGGCAGCCAGCAATACCAGCAAGTGCATGCACGACTAACAATAGGCACAATTAGTAACTTGTGGTAGTAGGCAGCAAGTGCAAGCACTAATAGCAAAGGAGAAAACGTGTTCCTACAATAAGTTTGACAGCCTGCAGCAACAGAAGAGAAAACATGCCTCGGTAGCAAGGCAAGCAGCATTAGCAACAATTGAAGCAACCTGTGAAGGTGGCAAGTAAGGTAGCACTAGTAGTAGGAAAAGGAACCTGCCAAGGCAAAAGCAGGCAACCTTAGCAATAGAGGAGAAAACTTGACAAGGCCAGATGAGAAAACTTGCCAATGCCAAAGGAGGCAGCACCATCAGTAGGGGGAGAGAACCTACAACAGAGATAACTTGTAGCGGAGATAACCTATAAAGAAAAGACCGGCAATGCTTGAGCAAAGACTAGTAGTGAGGAAGGAAAAGATCCATTTTTTGCAACAACAGCCTGTGCACATTAAGTGATCATTCTCAGGAAAGTGTTAGTCACTAACCTTTTGATAAATTTGTTGAAAAAGGGTGAAAGACCTTTAAAGTGATTGGGAGATCAACTCGTCAAGTGATCAGGAGATCATTATAAGTAGTTAAGGAGTGATCCTTCCACAACATAACTGTGTCCCTTGATAGAAAGAGTGGATTATGTGATTTATGAGTGATCCTATCACACCGTGGACGTAGCTCACACATTGTGGGTGAACTACATAAAAATTGCTATGTGTTCTTGGGTGCTTGCGTTTGATTGATATTCATACAACCACTCTCACATAAAGAAGAAAGATAAAAATTGGATCATCGACTTTAACAAGTCACATAGGTTAATCCAGAAAGATTTATAAAAAGTGAGCATCTCACACTGATTCACCTCCTCCCCCTTTTAGTGTGAGACCTAAAAAGGTAAAGTCACATGGAAGGGCAAGAACGTAAATCCGCCGTGTAAGCCCTGAAGGGGCAAGAACATAAATTCGCCGCAAGTAAGCCCTATTAGGGTTTCATGGAAGAGAGTATATTAAGACCTTGGAAGACAAAACTAGGGCAAGGCCAACACAATTGAATACATGGCAAAACACCACCTGCAAAAGAAAAGAGTAGTCATCGTGAACAGTAGCCATTGAGTGAACAATGTAGCCGTCAAGTGAACAGTAGCCAATGGACGAAGAGAGTGAAAAAGGGAGAAGAGAAGCAGTTGTCGAATGAAGAGAGAGAAAACACTTGGAAGAGAGAGAAGAGCCATTAACGGGAAGAAGAAGAGAAAAAGAAAATTATAGCCATCATCGGGCGAAGGAGAGAAGAGGACCAAAAAAAAAAAAAAAGGAAAACCTGCACACCACCGATACGCCCAAAATCCACCCAAAGAAGAGAGAGAGCCATCGACGGAAGAAGGAAAGAGAAAACATAGCCGTCGTCGGAGATAGGAGAGAAAACAAAAATTGAGCAATTCGAAGCGAACCGGCGGAAGAAGAAACCATACGGCCATAGAAGAGAGAGATAGCGACGGCAACAAAGAACAACTGTCAAGAGAGAGAGAAAGAAAGAGGAGACGGCCGGAACAGAGGAGTTGACGGGAAGGAGAGAAAAAACACAGCCAAATAAGGGAAAAGGAGAGAAAATCTGGAACAGCCAAAAAGGGGTGGACAAAGTGAGAGAAATCTAACTGGATAGCAAGAGAGAGAGAAACGGACAGGTGATCCATAAGACAGTGAGATTGTGAGACAAGGAGAAGGGTGAGACCGTGAGACAGTGAAAGCAAGAGTTGTGTGAGAAAACGTAGAGAAGAACTTCAGCAAAGCATCGGAAAGAACTCAACGTATTTCCAGATTTCTTCAAGAGAGGTTAGAGAGCGTTGCAGTGAACTTCTAAATGGTAGTGGAGTAGCCTTTCAATTCAATAGAGGCAAGACAAGCTAGAAGAAGGGTAGACACAGTAAGTGACACTCTTTGTATTGTACTTGCTTAGTAATTGCAATAGTGAAAGGAACAGAGGATTAAGACATCCATTGTAACTAGAATTCTCAAGTATAGTGGATAGTCTCGGTAAAGGAGAGTCCCTACCACCGTGGATGTACGTCACATTAACGGAACCACGTAAATCTTGTGTGTCCTTAATTTGCTTTATGTTCTGTGTTTTGAATTGAGTTATGAATGCAGCTAAAGTATCAGCCAACCCATAACCTAACGAAGACCTAAACAAGAACATCCGAATTGTCTATTAGGCAAGGTGTCTGAAAGGTGACTTTGGGGACTATTATGATTAGTAGGTAGTAATAGATCTACCTTAGTCGAGTCTAAGAAAGAGTTCACTTTTAAGAAGAGGTTGAAGTTGTTCATTTACCTGTGAATTGCGAATTGTGGTGATACTGATTCACCCCCCTCTTAGTATCACAAATTAGTAGATCTTAGGGAGAAGTCGGGAACTTTAGAAACCAACCCAAGCTAAAATGGGTTAGGAAAGATATGGTGAAGGCTCCCATCCAAAGGAGATAGGTTCTCAAAAATGGAGAGAAGGGTGCTGTAACAGATGCTGAAGAAAAGAGACATGAACTTGGTGAAAGAAGAAAATCCAGATTTAAAAGATTTTGTTGGAGCTGTGGTAAGTATGGGCACAAGGCTAATTTGTGTTGGAGTAATGGGCCTATAATGAAGAGGAATGTGAGGCAAGGGTTTAAGGGCAAACTTTATCAAGAAAGGGGAGTTTCAGGTGAAAAGAAGTCATATTCCACTAAGAAATAGATTTGATTTGCTGGGAGAAATCTGTGGAAGATGCGAAAAGACTAGACACACTACTGAGGATTGCTTGACATTGTTGTCTAGTCAAATAATGCAAAGGAAAATACCTACATGTGCTCCCACATTTGGCCAAACATTGCTACCTGATCAAGGAATGCAAAGGAAAACACCTACATATGCTTTTAAATTGGGCCAAAGAAGAAGAAGAGGAAGAGAAATGATTATCGTTATGGAAGTACCCTTAAAAGCTTCCAAGAAAGAAAGCTATGGATCCTGGATAGTGGCTGCTTTTCACACATGATAGGAGACTCCAATATGTTAAAGGAAGTAGTAAAATATGATATAGGGTCAATCACTTTTGGCAATGATGGTGCTTTAAAGATTAAAGGTGTTGGTGTTGCTGAAATTGGTGTAGAAGAGCTGAAATCGAAAGAAGTGCTTTATGTTGAAGGGCTAAAACACAATCTTATCAATGTTAGCCAATTGTGTGATGATGGATATGAAGTTATTTTCAGCAAGAGTGGCTGCACGATAAAAAGATTAAATGATGGTGCTGTTTTTACTAAGGGTGAAAGAACAAATGGAAACTTATACCAAGTTTCTAAAGGCAACAACACATGCTACATGAGCACCAAAGATGAGAATTTGTTATAGCATAAGAGATTGGGATATCTTGGACAAATGATGCTAAACAAGTTGTCCAAAAATGAAACTGTGAAAGATGTACCCAAGCTAAAAAGAGAAAGAAATGCAATTTGCAGCACTTGTCAAAAAAGGAAGATGATGGATGCTACCTACAAAAAAGTGGAGATCTAAACAAAGAAGCCATTAAAGCAAGTTGCAGATATATTGATCAAACCTCTATCAAAAGAGATATTCCAAAAGCTAAGGCTGACCTTATGTGTTAAGCCACCCCTTAGAGGCTAAGGTATGCCTCAAACCCTTCTCCCTTTCCCTCTTCTATTATTCTTTGGATTTGTTGAAAAATAAGGTAGGATACCCTTGGAGTGATTGGGAGATCATTGTATGTGGTGAAGGAGTGATCCTTCCACAACCAAACTGTATCCCTTGATAATAATAACCGAACCATGTAAAAATTGTCATGTGTGCTTAGGTGTTTGTGCATTGGTTTATATTCATACGATCGTGCTCACATAAAGAAGAAAGATAAAAATTGAATCATCGGCTCTAATAAGCCATAGAGGTTAAATCCAAATCCAAATCGATTTGTAAAAAAAGGATATCTCACATTGATTCACCCCCCTTTCAATGTGAGACCTACAACAGTCCTTACCATACACATCTCACACTAATTCGCCTCCTCCCCCTCTTAGTGTGAGACCTAAAAAGGTCCTCATCAGCCTTGTACTTCCCTTTTCCTTTCCTTATATTTTTGGTGATGTTTTCCATGACTTTATCAAGTTTAGTATCAACATCTTTTTCTTCAAAGCTATTATCGGATTCTTCTTCTAGATCTTTAATCTTTAATTTCTTCATTGCCTTAAAGGCCAACTCCTTCTCTGTCTTAGACTTCTTTTCTTTTTTCATTGAGGCTATTATCATTTCATAAGCCACCAATATGCTGTGTAAATCACTAGGGGCAGCTTATCCAAATTTCCATCTTCTATGGAGGAAACTTTGGCATTGAAAGCTTCCAGTAAGGTTCTAAGTATCTTCCTTACTACATTGGCATCATTAATCTCCTCTCCATAGCCTCTAATGGAGCATACAATTTCATTTACTCTTGTAAAGAAGGCATCCATAGATTCATCATTCAGCATGTTTATATCTTCAAATCCATTCCTCTAAATTTGTAACTTGGTTTCTTTCACAACCTTGCACACTTAAATCTGGTTGACAACAATTACAACCCATACAAGGCTGTGGGGAACAACAATATCCCCATTTGTAATTGTTGGCAACACTCACAACAAAAGCCATTATGCAGCAATCCTTCATAATCTTCTTAGAGTAATAATCCAGAAGCAGATGGATTATAACTCCCCTTAAATATGCACTCCCCCTTCCTTAACAGCTCCCCATGCACTGCTGCTTCTCTCCCCCTTTGCCAACCAATTAAAAATTTGAAAAACCCACAAAATAGAGATGGAAGATTCACCTGAACTTCAGGCTTAAGGAGGCATTTGCACAGACAAACTCATTCTATGATTTTCAAACAGCTCTGTGGACAGAGGTTTAGTTAGAATATCTAAGATTTGATTTTTAGTACTGACATACTCCACTTGATCCTTGATAAAGTGATACCGGATGTCAATATGCTTGCTCCTTGAATGTTGAACTAGATTGTTGCTGAGATCAATTGCAATTTGATTATCACAAAGTACACTCACTGGTAACTTCACTTCAACAACCAAATCTGCCAATTGTCTTTGCATCCATATCACCTGAGTTCATGCTGCACAAGTAGCCATATACTCAGCCTTAGCTGTGCTCAAAGCAACACTGTTTTGCTTTCTACTTAACCATGCAACACACTTTGAACCCAAGTAGAAGGTGTAGCCACTAGTTGATTTTTTGTCATCTGTACTTCCTGCCCAGTCTGCATCAATGTATGCTCGTAGTTTTACAGAATCCATGGCAGGATACAACAATTCCATTTCCAGTGTCCCTTTGAGGTATCTTAGGATTCTTTTCACTGCTAACGCATGAGATTCCTTAGGATCAGCTTGGTATCTGCTAGCGATGCATACAGCTTGCATGAGATCAGGCCTTGATGCTGTAAGGTACAGAAGGCTTCCTATCATCTTCCTGTATTCTGTGGGGCTTGTACTCCTTCTTTCCTGATCTTTTGTTAACTTGCAGCCCACTATCATAGGGATACTGACAGGTCAGCTATCCTCCATGCCAAACTTTTCCAACATCTCTTAGGCATGTATTGTCTGAGAAATAAAAATACCATCTTCACACTGTTTTATTTGTAATACCAGAAAGTAAGTCATTTCTCAAATCAATGACATCTCAAATTCCTCACTCATCTTCTATGCAAATTCTTGGCATAGCTCAGAGTGACCCCCTCCAAAGATGATGTCATTTACATATACTATGGTTATCAATTGGCCTTTCTCTAAGTTGAACACATATAAGTTATTATCAACTGTTCCTCTTCTGAAGTTCAACCTTCTCAAATACGCATCTAGCCTGCTATACCATGCTCTTAGGGCTTGTTTAAAGCCATACAAGGCTTTTTTCTGCTTGCACATGTGTGTCTCATCCTCACTGATTTGTACTCCACGGGTTGTTTAATATACACTTCTTCTTTCAGGAGCCCATTCAGAAAGGCTAATTGCACATCCATCTGGTAAACTTTATACCTCTTATGTGCTGTTAAAGCTAAGAACATTCTGATAGTTTCCAACCTTGCTACTGGTGCAAAAGTTTCATCAACATCTACTCCTTCTATCTGAGTGTAGCCTTTGCAAACCAGCTTAGCCTTGTTCCTCACCACCTTGCCATCTTCATTGTGTTTATTTCTAAACACCCATTTTGTTCCTATGACATTCTTATTAGTGGGTCTTGGAACCAGCTCCCATGTTTCATTCTTCTCGATTTGATCTAGCTCCTCATTGATAGCTTTGACCCAGGCTTTGTCTTGTGCAGCCTTTCAATAGATTTAGGTTCAACTTGTGAGAGTAAAGCAATAGCTTCCATAATTTTTCTTTTTGTTGTAACTCCTGCTGATGGGTCACCTATGATCTGATTTCCTTGATGAGCACTGGTCCATGTTTTCTTTGTCTTTCTCTCTTGCACAGTCTTAGTTGCAAGAGAATCTCTTTCTTCATCTTCAGACTCACTCTTCTCTGAGTCTGGACTTACTTCTTTTCCCTCTTCTTCATATTGGTCTGATTCTACATCTATCTTGAAGTCATCTTCTTTATTGTCCTCAGCTTCTCCATTATGCATTGTTTTCCAGTTTTCATCTATTCTCACATCACTAGAAGTGACCACTTTTCCCAATTTATGCAAAAAAACTCTGTAGCCTTCTTTACTAAGTATCCCACAAAGATGCCTTCATCTAATCTAGCATGGAATTTTTCCAAGTTTTGCTTCTTGTTCTTCACAAAACATGGGTTACCAAAGATTCTAAGATACTTGGCTGTTGTCTTCTTCCCACTCCATAGCTCATATGGAGTCTTATCAGTATTGGGCCTTAATAAAACTCTATTCAAGAGGTGCACAGCTGTAAATGTTGCTTCTGTCCAAAATCTTGTGTGAAGCTTGGATTCCAACAGTAGTGTTCTTGCCATTTCAACCACAGCTCTATTTTTCCTCTTTACCACCCTATTCTGTTGAGGTGTTCTTGCTACTACCATCTGATGGTGAATTCCATGCTTCTCAAGGTAATCTTCAAAAGCTTCATTTGTGAATTCAGTGCCTTGATCTGACCTCAATACTTTGATCTTCTTTCCATTCTCATTTTCAGCCAATCTTCTGTATCTCTTGAAGCATTTCAAGACTTCTGACTTGTGTTTGAGGTGCATGATGCAGGTCCTTCTGGAATAATCATCAACAAACAAGATGAAGTACCTTTCGCCATTCAACCCTTTTGTTCTCATCGGCCCACACAAATCACTATGTACAATGTCAAGCACTGCTTCAGAACTGAACTCTTTGGTCTTATACTGCTTTTTAACTTGTTTTCCTTTAGAGCATGCTGAGCAAACATACTCCCTCTCTCTCTTGAGGTTTGGAATGTCTCTAATTGTATGAGTAGTGGTCAGCTTCCTCATGTTCTTCTGTGTTAAGTGTCCCAGCCTCCTATGTCAGAGTTGATTTTCTTCTTTTGTAAGTAAACAGCTGTTTGTCTTGTCCTCATCAATCACATATAAATTTCTAACTGTTCTCTTCCCGGCTGCAACAATATTGCCTTCTTCACTCTTTACTTGGCAACCTGTTTTTGTGAATATCACTTTATGGTCTTCATTGCATAGTTGGCTGATAGATGTTAGATTATCTGAGTCCTTCAATGTGCAAAACATCTTTCAGCTTTCCTTTTCCAATATTTACTGACCCTGACCACTGATGTTGAGTGAATCATCATTGCCAAACTTGACTCTGCCTTCTCATGACTTGTGCAGCTTTGATAATTTACTCTTGTCTCCTGTCATATGTGAAGTGCATCCATTATCAAGGATCCACTACTTATCCTTATAGTCAGCCTTTAGTGCAATTTTAGCTATATTGGCCTCCTCCCTTTTGGCTTTCTATTCCTTCTTTTGAACTGGCTTGAAGATAGCTTTCTCCTTTTTCTCAACCTTGACTGTACCAGTTGGTTTTACTGTGCCATTGAGTGCCTTCTCTTGCTCAAGGAGAAGTGTCATGCATCTCTTGGCATTATGGCCATCTTGCCCGCACCTTTCACACTGTTCCAAGTCTGCCAATATAGCAAACTTGTTCTTAGAAACCACTGGTTTTGGCTTCCACCAACAATCCTTGTCAGTGTGTCCTTGCTTTTTACAGTATACACAAGAACTCATGACAGGTGTTCTCCTTTGAATTTTGTATTGTCTCCCCCTGTATGCAACATCAGATCTTCTCAAGTCAGAGACATATACTGGCCTTCTCCACCAACATTTACTTACCTTATGACCCCAATCTTCACAATAAAGACAATAACCTTAAAACTGCCTCTTCTTGGGTCTAATCACAGCTTGTTTTCTTTTGTTCATTACTTACTGTGTAGGCAAGGTTGCTAGCTTCTTTGCTTTTGTGGCTTTCATTTCAGTCACCTTCTTCTCCTTCTTTTGTTCAGCCATAGCCCTTTGCTGGCTGACTTTCTTTTCTTCATTTTTGTTTGTAACCCTAGGTTGCTTCTTCAAATCTTCTTTATTTTTAGCCTTCACTGTTCCTGGCTGATCAGTCTTTTCTTTCTAAGACTTAGCCTTCTCTTTCAACTTCTGTGGCAAAGTCTCATTATCTTTAGGCAATGCAGCCTCAGATTGCTGCACTTTCTCTTCATTCTTCTTTTCTTTTACAGAGCTTGTTTCTTATACCACTTTAAGCTTCTGTAAGTTCTCTTCACTCTTTTTGAGTTGTTGTTGAAGTCTTAATAGCTCTATCTCCATTTCTTCAATTGTTGAAGTCCTTGAGCCAAGCTCCATAATAAGGTCTTCACATATTTTGATCTGTTCTGCAAATCTTCTCTTCAAGTCAATAAGTTCAGCCCTTATTTCATCTTTTTGACTTTCTGCTTCCTCAAACTTTGCTTCAACTTGTTTTATATTAGCCTCCAACCTTCTTATAGTTTTGCCCCTTCTGATTATCTCCTTTGAAGCTTGAAGTTCCCAAATTCTCCCTAGGATCTACTAGTTTGTGATACTGAGAGGGGGGTGAATTAGTATCACCACAATTCGCAATTCGTAGGTAACTGAACAACTTCAACCTCTTCTTAAAAGCAAACTCTTTCTCAAACTCGACTAAGATAGATCTATTGCTACCTACTAATCACAATAGTCCCCAAAGTCACCTTTCAGACACCTTGCCTAATAGATAATTCAGATGTTCTTGTTTAGGTCTTCGTTAGGTTATGGGTTGGCTGATACTTTAGCTGCATTCACAACTCAATTCAAAACACAGAATGTAAAGCAAATTAAGGACACACGAGATTTACGTGATTCTGTCAACGTGACGTACATCCACGGTGGTAGTGACTCTCCCTTACCTAGACTATCCACTATACTTGAGAATTCCAGTTACAATGGATGTCTTAATCCTCTACTCCTTTCACTATTGCAATTACTAAGCAAGTATAATATAAAGAGTGTCACTTACTATGTCTACCCTTCTTCTATCTTGTCTTACCTCTGTTGAATTGAAAGGTTGCTCCACTGCCACTTAGAAGTTCACCGCAACGCTCTCTAACCTTTCTTGAAGAAATCTGGAAATACGTTGAGTTCTTTCCGATGCTTCGCCGAATTCCTTCTCTAGGTTGCCTCACACAACTCCTGCTTTCACCGTCTCATGGTCTCACCCGTCTCCTGGTTTCATCGTCTCACCATTTCACAGCCTCCCCTCACGCTTCTGGTTTGTCGTTGCACGTCTGTTGGCCTGCACCACTCTTCTGGTTTTGCTGGTTCAAGTCACATGGCCTGCCTCACGCCTCACCTGGTCTCACACCTCATGGATACCAGGTCTGCTCTCCCCATTGCTCGTTTCTGCTGTACCCCTGTCACACGCACGTTTCTGGTTTGCTGGTCTCCCGTTTCAGCTTCACTGGTCTCCTCAGCTTCACGGTTTTGCTGCACAGCTTCCCTGTTCGTTTCAGCTGCACTCCCCTGTTCGTTTCACGCTTCTGCTGCACTCCCGTTTCAGCTTCGCTGGTCTCCCTTTTCAGCTCTGCTGGTCTCACGTTTCAGATCACCAGTTTCTGTTCTCCCTTTTCTGGTCACCCGTTACTGGTCTCACGGCCTGGTCACCCGTTTCTTCTAGGGGTGGTGTGTTTCTGGTTTTTGCTCCCACCTTACGTTTCTGGTTTTCTTTTCTTCTAGGGGTGATGCGTTTTTGGTTTTTGCTCTCACCTCACGTTTCTGGTTTTCTTCCTCTTCGCTGGTCTCACGCCTCATGCCTCACCCGTCCGTTTCTGGTTTTCCTCTAGCAGGTGGTCTCACGCCTCACACCTCACCTGTCCGTTTTTGGTTTTCCTCCAGCAAGTGGTCTCGTCTTTTACGATTTCTCCTCTCTTCCGTTACGGACGGTGTGCTGTCTTCTCTCTTACGTGAGTCACATGGTTTTCTCCAGCCGTCACACCTCTTTGCCGTGTGTTCTCCCTTGCTGTCCAGCCTTGCTTTGGCTGTCCACTCTTGGTTGGCCGTTCTCCTCCTTGCTGTCCACACCTATTTGGTCGTTCACCTCTTTGCTTGGCCGTGTAGGTTGGTTGGACGTCTTCTCTCTTTCAGCCGATGGTGGTTTTGTCATTCACTCTTTGGTTTTACCGTGCTGTTTTGTGTTTGGCCATTCCACCTTTACGTTTTCTCTCTTTAGCTGTCCCTTTGTGTTTTTTCATCCAGCACTTGCTGTCCAGCCATTCCTCCCTTGTTTTCTCTCTTTGGTTGACCCTCTCCTTTGCCGTTTAGGGTTTTGTGTTTCTGTCGTGCTCTCTTATGTTTGCCGGTGTTGTGTGGTGTGTTTTCTCTCTTTGCCATGCCACACTTAAACCTAGTTGACAACAATTACAACCCATACAAGGCTGTGGAAACAACAATCTCCCCCTTTGTAATTGTTGGCAACACTCATAACAAAAGCCACTATGCAGCAGTTTCAACTCCCCCTAAATATGCACTCCCCCTGCACTGTTGCTTCTCTCCCCCTTTGCCAACTAATTACAAATTTGAAAAACTCGCAAAGTAAAGATGGAGGATTCACCTGATTTTCAGGCTTGAGGAGGCATTTGCACGAATAGACTCAATCTGTACTTTTCAAACAGCTCTGTGGACAGAGATTTAGTTAGATCTTGTGTAGCTTCTTCAACAGATTTAGGTTCAACTTGTGAGAGTAAAGCAGTAGCTCCCATAATTCTTTTTCTTATTGTAACTCCTACTGATGGGTCACTTATGATCTGATTTTCTTGATGAGCACTGGTCTACGTTTTCTTTGGCTTTCTTTCTTGCACAGTCTTAGTTGCAAGAGGATCTCTTTCTTCATCTTTAGACTTACTCTTCTCCGAGTCTGAACTTACTTCTTGTTCCTTTTCTTCAGGTTGGTCTGATTCTTCATCTACATTGAAGTCATCTTCTTCATTGTCCTTAGCTTCTCCATTCTGCATTGTTTTCCAATTCTCATCAGCCCACACAAATCAGTATGCACAATGTCAAGCATTGCTTCAGAACTGAACTCTTTGGTCTTATACCGCTTTTTGGCATGTTTTCCTTTAGAGCATGCTAAGCATACATACTCCCTCTCTCTCCTGAGGTCAGGAATGTCTCTGATTGCATGAGTAGTGGTCAGCTTCCTTATGTTCTTCTATGATAAGTGTCCCAGCCTCTTATGCTAGAGTTGATTTTCTTCTTCTTTGGTGAGTAAATAGCTACTTGTCTTGTCCTCATCAATCACGTACAAATTTCTAGCTGTTCTCTACTCGGCTGCAATAATATTGCCTTCTTTACTCTTTACTTGGCAACCTATTTTTGTGAATATCACTTTGTGGTCGTCGTTGCATAGTTGGTTGACAGATGCTAGATTATGTCTGAGTCCTTCAATGTGCAGAACATCTTTCAGCTTTCCTTTTCCAATATTCACTGACCCTTGACCACTGATGTTGAGTGAATCATCATTGCCAAACTTGACTCTGCCTTCTCTTGATTTGTTTAGCTTTGATAATTTACTCTTGTCTCTCGTCATGTGCGAAGTGCATCCACTATCAAGAATCCACTGCTCATCCTTGCAATCAGCCTTTAGTGCAATTTTAGCTATATTAGCCACCTCCTTTTTTGCTTTATATTCCTTCTTTTGAACTGGCTAGAAGATAGCTTTCTCCTTTTTCTCAGCTTTGACTGCACCGCTTATTTTTACTGTGCCATTGAGTGCCTTCTCTTGCTCAGGGAGAAGTGTCATGCATCTCTTGGCATTATGGCCATCTTGCCCGCACCCTTCACACTGTTCCAACTCTTTCTCATACTCGATTAAGGTAGATTTATTGCTACCTATTAATCACAATAGTCCCTAAAGTCACCTTTCAGACACCTTGCCTAATAGACAATTCGGATGTTCTTGTTTAAGTCTTCGTTAGGTTATGGGTTGGCTAATACTTTAGCTGTGTTCACAACTCAATTCAAAACACAGAACGTAAAGCAAATTAAGGACACAAGAGATTTATGTAGTTCCATCAACGTGACATACATCCACGGTGGTAGGGACTCTCCTTTACCGAGACCTTCCACTATACTTGAGAATTCCAGTTACAATGGATGTCTTAATCCTCTGCTCCTTTTACTATTGCAATTACTAAGCAAGTACAATACAAAGAATGTCACTTACTGTGTCTACCCTTCTTCTAGCTTGTCTTGCCTTTGTTGAATTGAAAGGCTGCTCCACTGCCGCTTAGAAGTTCACTGCAACGCTCTCTAACCTCTCTTGAAGAAATCTGGAAATACGTTGAGTTCTTTCCGATGTTTCGCGGAATTCCTTCTCTAGGTTGCCTCACACAACTTGTGCTTTCACCGTCTCATGGTCTCACCCGTCTCCTGGTTTCATCGTCTCACCATTTCATAGCCTACCTTCACGCTTCTGGTTTGTCGTTGCACGTCTGTTGGCCTGCACCACTCTTCTGGTTTTGCTGGTTCAAGTCACATGGCCTGCCTCACGCCTCACCTGGTCTCACACCTCATGGATACCAGGTCTGCTCTCCCCATTGCTCCTTTCTGATGTACCCCTGTCACATGCATGTTTCTAGTTTGTTGGTCTCCCGTTTCAGCTTGGCTGGTCTCCTCAGCTTCACGGTTTTGCTGCACAGCTTCGCTGGTCTCCCTCACGGTATTGCTGCTCAACTTCCCTGTTCATTTCAGCTGCACTCCCCTGTTCGTTTCACGCTTCTGCTGCACTCCCGCTTCAGCTTCGCTGGTCTCGCGTTTCAGATCACTAGTTTCTGGTCTCCCTTTTCTGGTCACCCGTTACTAGTCTCACGGCCTGGTCACCTGTTTCTTCCAAGGGTGGTGCATTTCTTGTTTTTGCTCTCACCTTACGTGTGGTGCATTTCTGGTTTTTGCTCTCACCTTATGTTTCTGGTTTTCTTCTCTTCCAGGGGTGATGCGTTTCTGGTTTTTGCTCTCATCTCACGTTTGTGGTTTTCTTCCTCTTCGCTAGTCTCACGCCTCACGCCTCACCTGTCCATTTCTGGTTTTCCTCCAGCAAGTGGTCTCACGCCTCACGCCTCACCTGTCTATTTCTGATTTTCCTCTAGTAGGTGGTCTCCTCTTTCACGGTTTCTCCTCTCTTCCCTTACAGATGGTGCGCTGTCTTCTCTCGTACGTGAGTCACACGGTTTTCTCCAGCCGTCACACCTCTTAGCCGTGTGTTCTCCCTTGCCATCCAGCCTTGCTTTGGCTGTCCACTCTTGGTTGGCCATTCTCCTCCTTGCTGTCCACACCTATTTGGTCGTTCACCTCTTTGCTTGCCCGTGTAGGTTGGTTGGACGTCCTCTCTCTTTTAGCTGGTGGTGGTTTTGCCGTTCACTCTTTGGTTTTGCCGTGCTGTTTTGTGTTTGGCCGTTCCACCTTTACGTTTTCTCTTTTTGGCTGTCCCTTTGTGTTTTGCCATCCAGCACTTGCTGTCCAGCCGTCCAGCCATTCCTCCCTTGTTTTCTCTCTTTGGCCGACCCTCTCCTTTGTCGTTTAGGGTTTTGTGTTTCTGCCATGCTCTCTTGTGTTTGCTAGTGGTGTGTGTTGTGTTTTCTCTCTTTGCCGTGCCACACTTAAACCTAGTTGACAACAATTACAACCCATACAAAGCTGTGGGAACAACAAAGCTGCTTCTAACTCAGCTTCAAGATCTGGTTCTTCTTTATCAATTTCCTCTTCCTCTTCAGAGGTTGAAATACCATATTGAGCTGATGCCATAAAGGATGCTCATCTGATGAGTCTACATCATCCTCCTCATCGGCTTCTTTTGTCTGGCTCACATAACTCTTGAATGAGCCTCTCTTCTTCTTCTGTAGGTTGGCAATCTTCTTATTGGACTTCTTTGACTTGAATGATGGTCTTCTCCATTTTGAATTCTGCTCATCATCACCATCCTCATCTTCATCATCAAGTTTCACTTTGCACTGAAAAGCAAAGTGTCTAGTTTGCCCACAACGATAACATCTTAAGAACAATTGTCCTTTTCCCTCCTTAGAGCCCTTTTTTAATTTCCTTGTGAAGTAAGCCAACACTTCACCTTTACTTTCTTCCTTATCATCATCATCATCCTCACTGGATGATTCTTCCTCTTCTCTTATCTTCAAGTGTCTCATAGCTTTGAAAGCTGCCTCCTTTGATAGCTTTCATGTTGAGGAGCTTTCAGTTGACTTTATTCTCATATCATATGCAATGAGATTGCACTAGAGATCATGCAAAGACATAGAATTGAGATCTCTACTCTCTTCTATGGCTGCCACCTTTGAGGCAAACCTCTCAGGCAAAATTCTCATAATTTTCTTCACAATAACTGAGTCCTTCTTATTCTTCCCATGACTTCTAAGGTCATTTACAGCATCAATAACCTTAGTGAAGAACTCTTGGACTGTCTCATTTTTCTGCATTTTAAGAGATTCATATCTCTCCTTGAAAACTTAAAGCTTGGCCTCCTTCATTCTGCCATCACCTTCATAGGCCTTCTGCAATATGTCCCATATCTCCTTAGCAGATTTGCAATCCATAACTTTAGCATAACTTAAGGCCTTCCTGTTGATCTCAAACTGCCTTAATTCCTCTGGGGTTGGATCTTTACCTTCTTTTGGAGGCTCAAAACCCTCCTGTATAGATTTCACCACGTTCATGCCCATGGTTGCAAATACCACCTGCATTCTTGCTCTCCATATATGGTAGTTGGTTCCATTGAAGATTGTAACCTTCTTGCTATAAGTAGCGTTGGTGCTGGTACCGGCATCCATTTCTCAGTAAGCTGAACAAGTTAAAACTTATGAAACCCTTTAAACTAGTACACTAAGCTGTTAAGCTTCAAACTGGTGAACCAGTGCTCTCATACCAATTGAAGTTCCCAACTTCACCCTAGGATCTACTAGTCTATGATATTGAGAGGGGGGGTGAATCAGTATCACACCCCTTAAAAAAACTCTGATAATTTAAGCCAAAGTATTCTACTTCTTTAATACTTTAGCTCTTGTCAATATGCAGGTGGGTGAACAACTTCAACCTCTTCTCAAAAATGAACTCTTTCTCATATTCAACTAAGGTAGATCTATTGTCACCTACTAATCACAATAGTCCCCAAAGTTACCTTCTAGACACCTTGCTTATTAGACAAATTGGTTGTTCTTGACTAGGTCTTCTTTTAGGTTATGGGTTTGATGATTCTTTAGCTGTGTTCACAATTCAATTCAAAAAACAGAATGTAAATTCAAAGCAAGGACACAAGAGATTTACGTGGTTCCGTCAATGTGACGTACTCCATGATGCTGGGATTCTTCCTTTACCAAGACAATCCACTATACTTGAAAACACCAGTGTGGTATCCCCTATGATTACAATGGATGTCTTAATCTTCTACTCCTTTCACTATTACAAATACAAAGCAATCACAATACAAAGAGTTTCACTTACTGTGTCTACCCTTCTTCTAGCTTGTCTTGCCTCTATTTGATTTGAATAGGTTGCTTCACTACCGCTTGGAAGATCACCAAAACATTCTGTAACCTCTCTTGAAGAAATTTGAAAATTCGTTGAGTTCTCTCAAATGCTTCACCGAATTTCTTCTTTAGGTTGTCTCACCCAACTCTTCTTTCACCATCTCACGGTCTCACCCGTCTTCTGGTCTTACCGTCTCACCTGGTCTCACGTCTCACTTGGTCTGGTCTCACGTCTCACCGTTTCCAGGTCTGGTCTCACGTCTCACCGTTTCCAGGTCTGGTCTTACGTTTCATCATTTCCAGGTCTGGTCTCACTGTTTCACCATTTCAGGTCTAGTCTCACCTGTTTCACCATTTCTGGTTTGGTCTCACCCGTCTCCTGGTCTCACCTCTTCTTTGGTTTTGATCTGCTCTCACATCTCATGGTTTCCAGGTCTGGTCTGCTCTCACATCTCACCTTCTCTAGGTCTCATGTCTTCTCTGGTTCTGGTCTTACCTGGTCTTACGTTTCGTTGGTCTCACCTGGTCTCATGTCTCACCTAGTCTGGTCTCATGTCTCACCTTCTCCAGGTCTCACGTCCTCTCTTTTTGGTTTGCTCTCACGTGTTTCACGATTTCTAGGTTTGGTTTGCTCTCATGTCTCACCTTCTTTAGGTCTCATGTCTTCTCTGGTTCTGGTCTCACCTAGTCTCACGTCTCACCTTGTCTAGTCTCACGTCTCACCTTCTCCAGGTCTTACGTCTCACTTGGTATGGTCTTACCTTTTCACCATTCTGGTCTGGTCTTACCTGGTCTCACGTCTCACCTTCTCCAGGTCTCACGTCTCACCTGGTCTGGTCTCACTATCTTACGGTGGTTTTCCCAAAAGAGATAAGTCTTGGTTTATATACTCTCTTATATGAAAACCCTAGTAGGGCTTACTGTAGCTGCAACGAATTTCCTTTCTTGCCCCTCCATGTGGCTTCATATTACTGTTCCATTCAAAATTCAGCATTATCCTCCTTCTTAATTTATTTTTCTTGCTCTTTTCTTTCTACTGAAATCTCATCCCTTGACTGCTTGAATGAACGGCCAGGATTGCCCATGAACAATTACAACCTTGTCACACTGTCACACTAAGACTTAAGCAATACTAAACTCCCTCTACAAGTTCACTCCAAGAGATCACTTTGCGAGGTTATTTGACATGCTAGTCTTATCTTGTAATTCCTGAGATATGAGCCACTTCTGCTTGCATACTTAAATCTGGTTGACAACAATTACAACCCATACAAGGCTATGGGGAACAACAAGGATAATGAATCTATAGATGCCTTCTTCACAAGAGTAAACAAAATTGTGTGCTTCATTAGGGGTTATGGAGAGGAGATCAACGATGCTAATATGGTAAGGAAGATACTTAGAACCTTACCGGAAGCTTACAATGCCAAAGTTTCCTTCATAAAAGATAGAGATTTGGATAAGCCACCCCTAGATGATTTGCACAGCATATTGGTGGCTTATGAAATAAGAATAGCCCCAATGAAGAAAGAAAAGGTGTCTAAGGTAGAGGAGGAGTTGGCCTTTGAGGTAATGAAGAAATTAAAGATTAAAGACTAAGAAGAAGAATCTAACATAGCTCTGAAGAAGAAAATGGTGATACTGAATTGGATGAAGTCATGACATACATCACCAAAAATATGAAGAAAGGAAAAGGAAAGTACAAGGGAAAATTACCCTTAAAGTGCTTTAGCTATGAAGACATAAGGCACTTTGCCATAAACTGCCCAAAGAAAAGAGAAGCAAACAGTGATGATGATGATGAGCCATTCCCAAGGAGGAGAACAAAGCAATCCAGCTATTCTAAAGTTGGAAATTCAAGTGCCAAAGGGAAAAAGCAACTCTTCAGATCCAAAAAATGGAATTTTTTGAGCAAGCTGGATGAAGAAGATTTTGAAGAAGAAGTTAATGATGATTCCAATAATGTTGCTTTAAAGGATGTGTTGGTTGTTTAAGTAGATAATGATCAAGAATCTTCAAGTGATGAGGAATCAACTAAAAAGGAAGAGGATGAGTTGGTGCAACAACTTGAGAATGAGTTAAGAACTTGTTTGCACAAAAATAGCAAGCTGGAAAAGGAGGTAAAGCATCTCAAGAATTTGTATGAAAATTCTGCTGTTGATGAATTTGATCTTTAGGTGAAAGAAAAGGAGTTTGAAGCAAAAAAAGAGTACTTGAAGAGAATTGAGGAGCTGATTGTACTTAAGACAAAGCAAGGCAAGATATATGAAGATCTTGGCACTAAGGTGATTGCACAAGAGCAAAAGATGTTGATTTTGCAAGCAAAGCTCCATAAGGTTGAGTCTGAACTAAAGAAGCATGAAGAAAGCTTTATGCAAGCCTTGGAATGAGAGGAGAGTCAATGTTTAGCCTATTTTTTATCGCTAAAGTTGGATTTGTTATCAACAGCATCTCATATGCTTTTTTGTGTTGATGAGATGTTTTGAATGCCATTGAGATTTAGAGAGGTTGTTGGGCAAATTTGTTGATGACAAGTCAACCTTGAAGTCGATGAGTCAATGTTGACCATTGACCCTAAATTTTATGGGTCAAGGCTAATTGTTGACCCTTGACCATTAACCTTAAATTTTAAGAAGTCTATGTTGATTGTTGACCTAAATTTTAAGAATCAAATCTGGCTGTTGATTGTAGGGCAAACCTTAGGAATCGATGCTGACTGTTGATAAATGTGCAACCCTAATCTTAAGGCTTTATAAATACCTCTATGCATCATGCAAAATTGATGTGTTAGCTATAGAAAAATTGAGAGAATGGCTATAAGGGTTGCAAAGAGATAACAATATGTGTACTGTAGAAAATTGGGAGAGAACATAAAAAGAGAGTGACTGGCCAAGGCAAAGGATGTAACCACCAAGGAAATAGTGACTGGCCAAGCCAAAGGAGGCAGCCACTAAGGAAAGGTGCAGCTGGGCAAGAGAGTTGTAGCACCAAGGAGAGGTGTAATCGGCCAAGAGGTGACAACAGCCACTAAAGAAGGAGGCAGCCACACCAATCGAAGTAGGAATTACAACAGCCGGCAACCACACTAAAGGAAGAAGAAGGCAGTAGCCAACTAAACCAAAGGGAGAAAAATAAGGTAGTAGCCAGCCAAACCAATCAAGGAAGAAGTTAAAGTAGCCACACCAAACCAAGTAGAGAAAAACATGCAATAGCCACCCTAAGGAGAGATGAATGTGTAGTAGCCACACCGAGAGAAAAACGTGCAACAACCACCAAAAAGGGATCTTGCAGCATAATTAGCAGCTTATAGCACATCCAGCAATTTGGTAGCAAGTGAATCACAACCAACAATAGCAGTAAGGTAGCCAGCAAAAGCAGCAAGTGCAAGCACGACCAGTGGTAGGCACAACCAGCAGCTTATAACAGCAGGCAGCAAGTGTAGGCAGAACCAGCAAAAGGCAGCAAGTGCAAAGCACTAACAGTAGAGGAGAAAATGTGTCCTGACAGTAGGTCTGGTAGCTTGCAACAATAGAGGAGAAAATATGTCTCGACAGCAAGTTTGATAGCTTGCAGCAATAAAGGAGAAAACATGCCTCGGCAGCAAGTCTAACAGTAGAGGAGAAAATATGCCACGGTAATAAGTCCAGTAGCTTGCACTAGTAAAGAGGAAAATGTGCCCTGGTAGTAAGGTAGGCAACACCGACAGCAGGTGAAGCAACCTGCCAAGGGAGTAAGTGAAGCAACCTGCCAAGGTAATAGGAGAGGTAGCACTAGCAACAAAGGAAGAGAACCTAGTAAGGCAGTAGGTGAGGTAACCTACCAAGGCAATAGGTAAGGTAGCATCAATAGCAGGAAAAGGAACCTACCAAGGCAAAAGCAGGTAGCCCCAACAACAAAGAAAAAAACCTACCAAGGCTGAAGGAGGTAACACCGTCAACAGGGGGAAAGAACTTGCAGCAAAGATAACCTGTAGAGAAGAGACCGGTAAAGCCTGAGCAAAGACTGGCAGTGAGGAAGGAGAAGATCTGTTTTCTGCAACAGCATCCTATACACATTGAATGATCCTTCTTAGGAAAGTGTTAGTCACTAACCTTTTGTTAAACTTGTTGAAAAAGGGTGGGAAACCCTTGGAGTGATTGGGAGATTAGTACTTTGAGTGATCGGGACATCAACTCATCTAGTGATGGGGAGATCAACTCTTCTAGTAATCGGGAGATTAAACCTTCAAGTGATTGGGAGATTAACTCATCAAGTGATTAGGAGATCATTATAAGTGGTTAAGGAGTGATCCTTTTACAAGTGGTTAAGGAGTGATTCTTCCACAAGTGGTTAAGGAGTGATCCTTCCACAACATAACTTTATCCCTTGATAACAAGAGTGGATTGTGTGATTTAGGAGTGATCCTATCACACCATGGATGTAACTCACACATTATAGGTGAACCATGTAAAAGTTACCACGTGTTCTTGGGTGATTACATTTGATTGATATCTGTATGGCCGCTTTCATGTATAGAAGAAAGATAAAAATTGGACCATCAACTTTAACAAGTCATAGAGGTTGTTAATCTAAAATGATTAATAAAAAGTGAGCATCTCACACAAATTCACCCCCTCCACCTTTTAGTGTAAGACCTAAAAAGGTCCTCATCAGTCGACTTTAGCAAATGCCATCAAGGAGGATGCTACCAAAAAATTGGATGAGTGTCTAAGCAAACAAAGACCATATTCTATGGTGAAGAATGGCCTTGGCTATATCAAAAAGTCAAATGAAAAGGTAACAGAGAAGAAGAAAATTGTGTTTGTGCCTAAAAGCAAGCACAATGACGTGATGGAGAAGAGAAACCAAAGTAAGCTAAAATAGGTTAGGAAAGATGTAGTGAAGACTCCCATCCAAAGAAGACAAGTTGTCAAAAATGGAGAGAAGGGTGCCACAACAGTTACTACAGAAAGGAGATATAAACTTGGTGAAAGAAGAAAATCCAGATTTGAAGGATTTTGCTGGAGTTGCGGTAAGTATGAGCACAAGGCTAATGTGTGCTAGAATAATGGGTTTATAATGAAGAGGAAAGTAAGGCAAGAGTCTAAGGAGAGACTTTATCAAGAAAGGAGACAGTTACAAGTGAAAAGAAGCCATATTCCACTCAAAAATAGATTTGATTTGTTGGGAGAAATCTGTAGAAGATGCAAAAGGTTGGACACACTGCTAAGGATTGCTTGACATTACTGCCTAGTCAAAGAGTGCAAAGGAGAACACTTATATGTGCTCTTACATTTGGCCAAACATTACTGCTTGATCAAGGAGTGCAAAGGAGAACACCTACACATGCTCCTAAATTTGGCCAAAGAAGAAGAAGAGGAAGAGAAACAACTATGGTTGTGGAAGTAATTGCTCTTTGGCAACTAATAAAAAGAGCAGTAGTTGCTCTTCACACATGACAGGAGACTCCAAGGTATTGAAGGAAGTAGTAAAATATGATGAAGGATTAGTCACATTTGGCAATAATAGTGTCATAAGGATTAAAGGTATTGGTGCTGCTAAAAGTGGTGCAAAAGAGCTAAAATTGAAGCAAGTGCTTTATGTTGAAGGGCTAAAACGCAATCTTATCAGTGTTAGCTAACTTTGTGATGATGGATATGATGTTACTTTTAGCATGAGTGGCTACACAGTAAAAAGATTAAATGATGGTGCTTGTTGTTCCCGCAGCCTTGTATGGGTTGTAATTGTTGTTAACTAAGTTTAAGTGTGCAAGAAAGTAAAGCCACATGGAAGGGCTAGCAGGTAAAAGCCACATGGAGAAGCAAGAACGTAAAAGCCACATGGAAGGGCAAAACAGTAAATTTGCCACAAGTAAGCCCTATTAGGGTTTCATGGAAGAGAGTATATAAAAACCTTGGAAGACAAAACTAGGATAAGGCTAACAAAATTGAATAAATCACAAATACACCATCGGAGAGTAGAACGGTGAAAAAATACAACCGGTAGAGAGAGAAATCTGGTTAGACCACAAGAGAGAGAGAAACGGGTCAACGGTAAAATGGCCAAAGTGTGGGTGGACGGAAAAGAAATATACGACCAAATCAGAGTGACGGCGAAGGAGAGGAAAAATCTGATAGCCCAAAGAAGAGAGAGACCACCGTCGGCAAAACAAGGGAAGGAATGAATGGCTAGATGGCGAAGAGGGTACACGACCAAACAACCTATACAGAAAAAGGAGGTGAATGACCAAATTGAGTAAATGGAAAAATCCTATCTGGCCAACCAAGTGAGCTGACGGCAAAACAGGGGAAGGAGAGAAAAATCCAACACGACCAAAGAGGAGAGTGGACGGCAAAGGAATAGCACACCACTGGTACACCAGCGGTCGATAAGGAGACAACACGACCAAAGAATAATGATTGGCAGAAAGGAGAGAAAAACCAGACACGGCAAAAGGGGGCAAGATGGCCAGAACAGAGGTGTGGACGACAAGGAGACAACATGGCAAAACAAAGCACGGAAAAACAGAGCACAGAAAAACACCCCATACAAAAGAAAGGAGACCCGGCTATACGGTGAAGGAGAAAACACGAAGAGACGTACAACCACCGAGAGAGAAACGGACAAGGAGAGCAGATTTGGTATCTGTGAGGCTTGAGAACAGCGAAGTGGGTGCAGATCTGAAGCGTGAAACCAGAACATGCGATGACTTGAGACCAGAATGTGCAACGGCGTGACAGAACAGAAACATGAGGCGAGCCGTGAGACAAGGAGACGAGTGGGACTGTGAGACGGTGAAAGCAGGAGTTGTGTGAGACAACCTAGAGAAGGAATTCGGCGAAGCATTGAAAGAACTTAACGTATTTCCAAATTTCTTCAAGAGAGATTAGAGAGCGTTGTGGTGAACTTCTAAACGGCAGTGAAGTAGCCATTCAATTCAACAGAGGTAAGACAAGCTAGAAGAAGGGTAAACACAGTAAGTGACACTCTTTGTATTGTACTTGCTTAGTAATTGCAATAGTGAAAGGAACAGAGGATTAAGACATCCATTGTAACTGGAATTCTCAAGTATAGTGGATAGTCTCGGTAAGGGAGAGTCCCTACCACCGTGGATGTGTTGACGGAACAATGTAAATCTCATTTGTCCTGAATTTGCTTTACGTTCTGTGTTTTGAATTGAGTTGTGAACGCAGCTAAAGTATCAGCCAACCCATAACCTAAAAGAAGACCTAAACAAGAACATCTGAATTGTCTATTAGGCAAGGTGTCTAAAAGGTGACTTTGGGGACTATTGTGATTAGTAGGTAGCAATAGATCTACCTTAGTCGAGTTTGAGAAAGAGTTTGCTTTTAAGAAGAAGTTGAAGTTATTCACTCACCTGCGAATTGCGAATTGTGGTGATACTGATTCACCCTCCCTCTTAGTATCACAAACTTGTAGATCCTAGGGAGAAGTCGGGAACTTCAGTGCTGTTCTTACTATGGGTGAAAGAACAAATGGAAACTTATACCAAGTTTTTAGAAGCAATAACACATGCTACATAAGCGCCAAAGATGATAATTTGTTGTGGCATAAGAGATTGGGCCATCTTGGACAAACGGGGCTAAACAAGTTGTCCAAAAATGAAGCTGTGAAAGATGTACCCAAGCTGAGAAGAGAAAGAAATGCAATTTACAACACTTGTTAAAAAAGGAAGATGGTGGATGCTTCCCACAAAAATGTGGAAATTTAAAAAAAGAAGCCATTAGAGCAAGTTGCAGAAATATTCACCAAATCTCTATCAATAAAGATGTTTAAGTTAAGGCTAACCTTATGTGTTCAGCCACCCCTTAGAGGCTAAGGTATGCTTCAAACCCCTCTCCCCTTCCCTCTTTTATTATTCATTGGATTTGTTGACCCTTAACCATTAACCTTAAATTTTAGGATGTCAATGTTGACCGTTGACCTTAAATTTTAGGAATCAAATTTGACCATTGATTATAGGGCAACTTTTGGTAATCAATACTGACCATTGATGAGTGTGCAATCCTAATCTCAAGGCTTTATAAATACCTCCATGCATCTTGCAAGACTGATGTGTGTGCTATACAAAATTGAGAGAGAATGGCAAACCTAAAGGCAAAGAGAGGTGAATGGCAAAGAATGAGGCAACCACCAAAAAGAGGGTGATTGGCAAAGGAGAGGTGCAGTCAGCCAAGGGTGTTGCAGCACTAAGGAGAGGTGCAACCAGCCAAGAGAGGAGTAACACCAAGGAGAGGTGCAGCCGACCAAAAGAGGAGCAGTACTAAGAAGAGGAGAACGTGTAGCAGCCACACCAAACAATAAAAGGCATGCAGTAGCCACACCAAACCAGAGAACAAGGCGTGCAGCACCCACACCAAAGGAAGAAGAAGGCAGTAGCTGGCCAAACCAAAGGGAGAAGGGGAGGTAGCAACCGACAAAACCAAAGGGAGAAGAAGAAGGCAATAGTCGGCCAAATTAAAGGAAGAAGTTATAACAGCCATCCAAGGAAGAAGTTGTAGCAACCAACTAAGGAAGAAGTTGTAGCAGCCATCTAAAGAGAGGTGCAGCAATTGGTAAACAAATCAAGGAGAAGTGCAGCAACCGGTAAACTAAGCGAGGGCAAGTAGTAATAGTAATAAATGCAGGCATAACTAGCAAGTGTAGGCACGACCAATAATAGGCATAACTAATAACAAGCAGCAAGTGTAGGCATAACTAGCAGTAGGCAACAAGTGCAGGCACAACTAGTAGCAAGTAGCAAGGGTAGGCCTTAATAGCAATAGGAAAAAACTTGCCCTAGCAGTAGGGCAAGTAGCACTAATAGCAAGAGGAGAAAACTTGCCCCGGTAGCAGGGCAAGCAGCATAGTAACAAAGGAGAAAATGTACCCTAACAGCAGGTTAGGCAGCACCAGTAGTAGGGAACACAACTTGCCAAGGTAGCAGGTGAGGTAGCACCAGCAACAGAGGAAGAGAACTTGCAACAGAGATAACCTGCAGATGTAAAGAATCTACAGAGAAGAGACCGGTAATGCTTAAGCAAAGACCGGAAATGAGGAAGGAGAAGATCCACTTTCTGCATTAATAGCCTATGCACATTGAGTGATCCTTCTCAAGAAAGTGTTAGTCACTAACATTTTGATAAACTTATTAAAAAAGGTTAGGAGACCATTGGAGTAATGAGGAGATCAATCCTTTGAGTGATTAGGAGATCAACTCATCTAGTGATTAAGAGATCAAACCTTAGAGTGATTAGGAGATCAACTCTTCTAGTGATAAGGAGATTAAACCTTCGAGTGATCGAGAGATCAACTCATCATATGATCAGGAGATCATTGTAATTGGTTAAGGAGTAATCCTTCCACAAGTGGTTAAGGAGTGATCCTTCCATAACATAACTATATCCCTTGATAACAAGAGTGGATTGTGTGATTTAGGAGTAATCCTATCACACTATGGATGTACCTCACACATTGTGGGTGAACCACGTAAAAATTGTTGTGTGTTCTTAGGTGTTTGCGTTTGATTGATATTCATATGGTCACTCCCGTATAAAGAACTAAGATAAAAATTTGGATTATCAACTCTAACAAGTTACAGAGGTTAATCTGGACATATTTGTAAAATACAAACATTTCACACCGATTTACCCTCTCTCCCTCTCAGTGTGAGACCTAAGAAGGTCCTCATCAATAACATCAACTTCTTTTAATTTCATCTTTTCTTTGTGTTTGCTTTCAAGTACAAACATAATTTTCTTCTTCTTTTCTACCATCTTATTTGGCTTTTCAATATAGCCAAGTCCTTTCTTCCCCATGAAATGAGGTCTTTGTTTACTTAGACACTCATCCAACTTTTTGGTAGCATCCTCTTTGAGAGCATTTGCTGAAGAGGACCCTCCTCTCACTTCTATGGCCTGCAAAAAGCTTTCTTCATACTTCTTTAATTCAAATTCAGCCTTATAAAACTTGGCTTGTAACATCAGCACTTCTTGCTCTTGTGCAATCACTTTAAAGCCAAGACCTTCATGTATTTTGCCTTGCTCTACATCAAGTACATTTAGCTCCTTAATTATTTTCAAGTACTCCTTCTCTCTTGCTTCAAACTCCTTTCCTTTCACTTGGAGATCAGACTTATCAACAATAGAATTTTTATTCATCTTCTTAAGATTCTTTATCTCCTTTTTCAGCTGGCTATTTTTGTGCAAACAAGCTCTCAATTCATTCTTAAGTTGCTACACCAATTTTTTTTCTTCCTTTTCATGTGATTCCTTGTCACTTGAGGATTCTTTTTCATCATTTACCCATGCAACTAGCACATTTTCTGTATCATCATCATTAGAATCATCATTAGCTTCTTCTTTAGAATCTTCTTCATCCATCTTGCTTAAGAAATTTCTTCTTTTGGATCTGAAGAGTTTCTTTTTCCCTTTAGCGCTTGAATTCCTAGCTTTAGAATAGTTGCATTTCTTTGTTCTCCTCTTTAAGGCAAACTCATCATCATCATCACTATTTGCTTCTTTTCTCTTTGGGTAGTCCATGGCCAAGTGCCTAATGCCTCCACAACTAAAGCACTTCAAGGGTAATTTTCCCTTCTACTTTCCTTTTCCTTTCGTCATATTTTTGGTGATATATGTCATGACTTTATCAAGTTTAGTATCACCATCTTCAACTTTAGAGTTGTTGTCAGATTCTTCTTCTTGTTCTTTAATTTTTAATTTCTTCATTGCCTTGAAAGTCAACTCCTTTTTTGCCTTAGGCTTCTTTTTTTTCTTCATTAGGGCTATTCTTATTTCATAAGTTACCAATATGCTGTGTAAATCATTCGAGAGCAGCCTATCCAAATCTCTATCTTCTATAGAGGAAACTTTGAGATTAAAAGCTTCTGGTAAGGTTCTAAGTATTTTTCTTACCACAATAACATCGTTGATCTCCTCTCTATAGCCTCTAATGGAGCATACAATTTCATTTACTCTTGTAAAAAAGACATCCACCGATTCATCATATAGCATCTTTATATTTTCAACTCTGCTCCTCTAGATTTGTAGCTTGGCTTCCTTCGTAACCCTATCTCCTTCATAAATATTCTTCAATTTGTCCCAAATTTGTTTGGCTGTGTTGCATCCTATCACTTTGGTAAATTCTTTGTCTAATAAGGAGGCATATAAGGCATTTCTAGCCTTTCTATCATACTCTAAATTTTTCTTATTAATAGGTGTCATAGTAGCACCTTCAGCAATAGGAATGAAGCCACTAATAGCAAACTCGAACACATCCAAACCAAATGACAGTAGATATGAGAGCATTCTATTCTTCCATAATTGATAAATTTGTCCATCAAACGTGGGAATGCCTTTGCTATTAACACTATTCATGCTTTCCATGATATTAACCAACTAATAATATATTCACAATAGCAAAAACTTTTAAGTCTAAGCAGAATGGATCAATAAAGGAACGCAAGGCTTTGATACCAATTGATAGGACCTTTTTAGGTCTCACACTAAAAAAGGGAGGGGGTGAATCAATGTGAGATGTTTACTTTTTACAAATTTATCTAAATTAAACCTTTGTGACTTATTAAAGTCGATGATCCAATTTTATCTTACAACTTTATATAAGAATGGCTATATGGATATCAAGCCAACATACGCACCCAAGAACACAGAATTTTTTCATGGTTCACCCACAATGTGTGAGTTATGTCCATGGTGTGATAGGATCACTCCTAGATCACACAATCCACTCATGATATCAAGGGATACAACTAATGTTGTGGAAGGATTTCTCCTTAACCATTGTGGAAGGATCACTCCTTAATTACTTATAATGATCTCTCAATTACTCCAAACGTTTCTCACCCTTTTTCAAAGAAGTTCACAAAAAGTTTATGACAAAAACATTTTTGAGAAAGATCTCTCTATATGCACAAATTACTGTGGTAGCAAACTGATTTTCTCCTTTCTACCTGCTATTCTCTCCTTCCTCACTACCAATTTTCTCCTCTACAGGTTTGATAAAGATCGTTTTAGGTCTCACACTGAGAGGGGGGTGAATCAGTGTGAGATATCCCTTTTTTACGAATCAATCCAAATTTAACCTTCGTGAATTGTTAGAGTCGATGATCCAATTTTTTATTTTTCTCCTTTATATAAGCGTGACCATACGAATAAAAAGTCAATCCATATGCGTAAGCACTCAAGAACACATGACAATTTTTACATGGTTCACCCAAAATGTGTGAGTTACATCCACGGTGTGATAGGATCACTCCTAAATCATGCAATTCACTCTTGCTATCAAGGGATACAACAATGTTGTGGAAGGATCACTCCTTAACCACTTGTGGAAGGACTACTTGTTAACCACTTATAATAATCTCTAGATCACTCCAAGGGTATTCCACCCTTATTCAGCTAGTTTATCAAGAGTTTATAGTGAAACCTTTCCTAGAGAATGATCACTCAATGTGTACAAACTGCTAGTGCAGAATATGGATCTTCTCTTTCCTTTGCTGTCGGTATTGTCTCACCCACTATCGGTGCTGCCTGCATGCGTTACTATTATTGCCCGTTAGGCTGCTATGATGTTCGCACACACTACTGTTATTGTCTGTGCATGCTACTGCTGTTTGGACGTGCTGCTATTGTTGCCGCACATGCTGCTGCTGTCTTCACACATTGCATCTGCTATCTGCACATGCTACTATTGTCTGCGTGCACTGCTACTTTTGTTTGCACGTGTTGCACTTGTTGTTTTAGTTATTGGTGTGTTGCACTTACTGGTATAGCCTCCTAGATGTGCTGCTACCATCTACACGTGCTATGCTTGCTATTCGCAGGTGCTGCTTCTACTATCCGTGCACGTTGTGGCTTCTATTTGCACACGCTATGGCTGTTGTCTGTGCACACTGCTACTGCCTGCTCGTGTCGCTGCTACTGTCTGCTCATGCCACTGCTGCTATTCACCCAAGCTGCTGCTACCTGTTTGTGTTGCTACTACTATCCGCATGTGCACGAGCTTGAATCACTACCTGCACGTTCTCCTATTGCTATCTGCACATGCTGCTATCGCTAATTTGGCTGTTATACGCACTACACTTGCTAGTATAGTCTCCCAGATATGCTGCTGGTGTTGTTAGTCCCTCTTGGATGTGCTGCTAGTGCAGGGACGTGCTCTTGGTACTGGTATACCTTTTTGGACATGTTTCTAGTGCTGGTATACCCTCCTAGATGTGCTACTGGTGTAAGGACACTTGCTAGATGTGTTGCTGGTGAAAGAAACTCCTATTGGTGCTGTTGGTGCACGCTTGTTGCTTTGTTGCTGCACCACCTTCTGCCGGACCTACAATCTGCACCTCTCCTTGTGCAGTTGCTAGTTCTTTAACACCTTATGCTGGACTTGCTGGTGGCTGCTGGTTTTGGTATAGGCTCCCCTTATTGCTGGTTCTGGTATAGACTCCTGGATTGCTTCTAGTTTGCTTGGTTCTGGTATAAGCACCTAGATTGTCTCCCTTGCTGCAAGACCTCTTGGTATGTCTCCCTTACTGCAGGACCTACTGGTTTGCCTTCCTTGTTGCAGGATTCACAAGTTGCTGCACCACCTTCTGGTTTGTCTCCCTTGTCTGCTAGATTCATAGGTTACTGCACTACCTTCTAGTTTGTCTCCCTTAGTTGCTGGATTCACAGGTTGCTGCACCACCTTCTGGTTTGTCTCCCTTTGCTACTGGATTCACAAGTTTTTGTAACTTGGTGAGGGTCAGCAGTTGTAACTTGGTGGTTTGCTAGTGTGGTGGCCAATTGCTGATTCCTAGACTTGCTGCTACTCATTCTGTTTTTTTGCTTGATTCCTATGTGTGCTTTTACTACTGGGAAACCTCCTGAGGTGTTGCTGGTCTGCTAGGAATCCTCCAGGATGTGCTGGTGTAGTGGTTGGCTGCTGCTATTACCTTTGTAAGGGTCGGCTGCTGCTGTCACCTTTGTGAGGGTCGGCTGTTGTTGTCACCTTTGTGAGGGCTGCTTTACTGTCTCTTTGTCTCCCTCTTGGTTGGTTGCTTGTCTCTTGCTCTTGGCTAGCTACCTTGCTCTCCCTTTCGGTCAGTTGCCTTGCATTTCCTCTTGGCCGGCTACACCTTCCTTGGTGGCTACCTCCTCCCTTACCGTTGACCTCTCCTTTTGGCTTTAAGTTTGCCATTCACCTCTCTTTGGCCAGCTCTCTTAACTTTCTGCAGCACTCCCCCTTCTTGTAAGACGCATAGGGGTATTTATAGAGCCTTGAGATTAAGGTTACACGATCATCAATGATCATTGTTAATTCCCAAAGGTTGCCCTACAATCAATGACTAGATTTGAGTCTTAAAATTTAGGGTCAATGGTCAATGGTTAATGGTCAATCTTGACCCCTAAAATTTAGGGTCACGGTCAACATTAACTCCTTAACATCAGGGTTGACTTGTCATCATCAGTTTTTTTTAATGAGCTCTTTGCATCTCAACGGCATTCATAACCTTAAATCAATACATATAACTGTATGAGATGATATTGACAATAAATCCAACATTAGCCATAAAAAATGGGTTTAACAAGGTTTTTTCCTCTGCTGGTTCTCCCCTCTATAGGTTTTGCTCAAGCTTTTCTGCCGCTATCTCTCTTTTCTTTCTATTTTGTTTTTACCACTCACAGCTTCCTATTGCTGGTCCTTTCCTCTGCAGGTTTTCTACTTTATAAGTTTTCTCCTTCATAGATTTTCTCCTCTACAGATTCCTCTTTCTGCCTCTGCAAGTTTCTCCTTCTGCCTTTATAAGTTCCTTCTTCTGTAGGTTCTCTCCTCCTGCCTCTACAAGTTCCTCCTTTTACAAGTTCTCTTCTCTATTGCTGATTCTCTCATCTCTATAAGTTCCTCCTTCTACCTCTATAGGTTCCTCCTCTTTCTGCAGCTCACCTTATTAGTTATGCTCTCTGTAGGTTTTTTGCCCTCAGATGAGGACCTTCTTAGGTCTCATATTGAGAGGAGGAGGGGGTGAATCAGTGTGAGATGCTTACTTTTTACAAATCTATCTTGATTAAACCTCTTTGACCTATTAAAATCGATGATCCATTTTTATCTTGCTTCTTTATGCAAGAATGGTCGTATGAATATCAAGCAAGCACAAGTGCCCGAGAACACATAGAATGTTTATGTGGTTCACCCACAATATGTGAGTTACCTCTACAATGTGATAGGATCACTCCTAGATCATACAATCCACTCTTATTATCAAGGGATACAGCTGATGTTGTAGAAGGATCACTCCTTAACCACTTACAATGATCTCCCGATCACTCTAAGGGTCTCCAATTTTTCTTTAATGAAGTGGTACTTGATTTCAATATGTTTAGATATGGAGTGTTGCACAAGATTTTGTGATAAATTGATGGCACTTTGGCTATCATAACCAATTAGCAATGGCAGCTACACATCCACCTTTAGATCTTTAAGCTGTTGTTTCATCCATAGCATTTGAGTACAAGCTGGAGTAGCAGCAACATATTCAGCCTCTATAGTACTTAGAGTCATTGAATTTTACTTCTTGCTGTGCCATGAAACACATTTACAACCCAAATAAAATGCACCACCTGACATTGACCTTCTGTCATCACAATTTCTAACCTAATTAGCATTTGTATGCCTATATAAATTAAGCTGTACACTTTTATCATAAAGCAACCTATAATTTGTTGTACCCATAACATATCTTAGAATTCTCTTAAGAGCCATGAGGTGAGATTCCTTGGGCTCACTTTGAAATCTAGCACAAAGTGTTATAGTAAAAACAAGATCAAGCCTTGATACTGTCAAATACAGTAAGCTTCCAATCAACTTTCTATGTTCCTTTTGATAAACCATTTTGCCTTCTTTATCTTTGCTTAACTTTGTTCCAACAGCAATGGGAGTGCTTACTTCTTTAGAGTTCTCCATCCTAAACTTTTTTAACAACTCGCAAGCATACTTTTCTTAGAAGAAAAAAATTCTAGCCTTACTTTGCAAAACCCATAACCCTAATAAGAATTTCATTTCACCTAGTATAGACATCTCAATCTTCTTCATCTAATCGGTAAAAACAGTGCAAAGGGTCTCTTTTTCAACAACAAAAATTATGTCATCAACATAAACCACAACAATTAACTAGCTTTGTTTATCTTCCTTTATGTACAAGTTGTTGTCCACATTCCCTTTTCTAAACTTTATATCTTTGAGGCATGTATCTAGCTTGGAATATAATATACTTATAGCTTACTTTAAGCCGTATAAAGCCTTGTTTAATTTGCACACACTTGAACCATTATGATCATGTATAAAACCATTAGGTTGTTCAATAAATACCGCTTTTTCAAGCTCTCCATTCAGAAATGTAGACTTCACATCCATCTAATAAACTTTGTAATTTCTTTGAGCAATAATGGCCATGAATATCTTGATTGGTTTAAGTTTGGCCATAGAAGCAAAGTTCTCTTTAAAATCAACACCTTCTACTTGTGAGTAGCCTTTGTAGACAAGTCTTGCCTTGTTTCTTACAACCTCACCATTTTCATTGAGCTTATTTCTGAACACTTGCTTGGTTCCAATGATGTTTTTCCCTTTAGGTCTAAGAATTAAACATCAAGTGTTGTTCTTTTCAATTTGATCAAGCTCTTCATTCATAGTACACACTCATTCCTTGTACTTTAATGCTTCTTCCACTAACTTAGGTTCAACCTCGGAGATCAATGAGGTTTGTTCACCCCCTTTTAGTCTTCTCCGAGTCTGCATAGAATCCTATTTACTACCAATACTATTTTTAGCCTTAATTTCAGCTCTGACTCTTCTATGAGTTTGGGAATGCCTTAATTCTTCTTCTTCATCACTTGTAATTTGAGAATCAATGTCTTCCTCATGCTGAATAGCCTCTAATTCATCACTTTTAGATTCCTTTTCATTATCACACATGGCATCTTCAGTTTCTTCATATTGTGATTGCATTTTGGAACCATCTTCAATCACTTTAACATCAAAGCTGTCCATAATTTTCTACAACCTATTGTTGTAACATCTAAAGCTTCTTCCATTTGGTACATAGCCCAAGAATATGCCTTTATTAGCCTTCTTATCAAAATTTTTGAGATACTTGCCTTTTATTTTAATAAGGCATGTGATGAAGACTTTCTTAGGTCTCACACTGAGAGGGGGTGAATTAGTGTGAGATGTTTACTTTTTACAAATTTGTCCAAATTAACCTCTATGACATGTTAAAGTCAATGATCCAATTTTTATCTTGCTTCTTTATGTGAGAGTGGTCGTATGGATATCAATCAAGTGTAAGCACCAAATAACACACAGAATTTTTGTGTGGTACACCTAAAATGTGTGAGCTACGTCCACGATGTGATAGGATCACTCCTAAATCACACAATCCACTTTTGTTTTCAAGCGATACAACTATGTTGTAGAAGGATCACTCCTTAAGCACTTACAATAATCTCCTAATCACTCAAAGGATTGATCTCCCGATCACTAAAAGAGTTAATCTCCTTATCACTCTAAAGGTCTCCCACCCTTTTTCAAGAAGTTTATGAAAAGTTTATGACTAACACTTCCCTGAGAAAGATTACTCAATATGCACAAGTTGCTATTGCAGAAAATGGATCTTCTCCTTCCTCACTACTGGTTTCTCTCCTTAAGCATTGTTGGTCTCTCCTCTGTAAGTTCTCTCCTTTGTAGGTTCTCTCCTCTGCAGGTTCTCTCTGCCACAAGTTATTTCCACTGTAGGTTCTCTCCTCTACATGTTTTCTCCACTACAAGTTATCTCCACTACAGGTTCTCTCTCCTCTATAAGTTATCTCCATTGCAAGTCCTCTCCACTGCAGGTTATCTTTGCTGTAGGTTCTCTCCCTTTACTACCAGTGCTACCTCCTTCTGCCTTAGTATGTTTTATCCCTTTGCTGCTGGTGCTGCCTACTTCTGCCTTAGTAAGTTCTCTTCCTCTGCTACTAGTGCTACCTCACCTATTGCCAGGACAAGCTTTCTCCTTTGCTGCTGGTGTTGCTTGCTTTTGCCTTGGCAAGTTCTCTTCCTCTGTTGCTGGTGCTACCTCACCTGCTATTGCAAGCTCCTTCTTTCTGCAGTCGCTCCTCTTTCTTCCTTTTACTACAATTTCTTCCTTCTCCTTACTACAATTGCTGCCTTCTCCTTGTTGCAATTGTTGCCTTTTCCTTACTGCAATTGC
>CM038595.1:8561427-8574500 GCA_021533255.1 Ceriops tagal | reverse complement strand
TCCTTCTCCTTGTTGCAATTACCGCCTTCTCCTTACTACAATTGCTTCCTTCTCTTTGCTGCAATTGTTGCTTTCTCCTTGCTACAATTGCTTCCTTCTCCTTACTGCAATTGCTGCCTTCTCTTTGCTATAATTTCTGCCTTCTTCTTGCTGTAATTGCTACTACCTTCTCCTTTGGTGTGATTGCCTCTTTCTCCTTTTGGTTGCTGCTGCACCTTCTTCTTTTAGTTGTTGCTGCACCTTCTACCTTGGGTTTCTTTGGTTGTCGCTGCACCTTCCCCCTTTGGTTGATGCTTTACCTTTTCCTTTTAGTGGCTACTGCACATTCTTCTTTGATGGTTGTTGCACCTTCTCCTTCTAGTGGCTACTACACCTTCTCCTTCCAATGGTTATTGCACCTTCTTCTTTAGTGGCTGCTACACCTTCTCTTTCTGGTGGCTACTAAACCTTTTCCTTCTAGTGGCTACTGCACCATCTCCTTCTCCCTTTGGTTTGGCTATCACCTTTTTTGGTGTGGTTGCTGCACCTTTCTTCTCCCTTTGTCGCTGCACCTCCTTCTCCTTTAGTGGTTGCTGACTACTATTGCACCTTTTTCATCCTTTGGTGGGGCTGACGGCTACTGCACCTTCTTTTTCCTTTGGTGGTGCTTATAGCTACTGCGCATAATTCTCACTTTGCAACACATGGTTCTCTCCTTGTAGCTTTCTCTTAATTTTTTACAGCATACACTTTTTTTGAAAGATATATGGATGTATTTATAAGTCTCGAGTTTTAGGGTTGCCCAATCATCAACAATTAGCATTTATTCCCAAAGGTTGCCCTATAATCAATGGTCATATTTAATTCCTAAAATTTAGGGTCAATGATCAACATTGACTCCCAAAAATTAGGGTCAATGGTCAACCTTGACTCCTAAAATTTAGGGTCAACGCTTAACATTATCTTATTGACTTCAAAGTTGACCTGCCATCAACAATTTTGACCAACGACCTCTCTACATCTCGATGGAATTCATAATATCAAATCAACAAGGATAACTTTATGCAATGTTGTTGACAACAAATCCAACATTAGCCATCAAAGATGAGCTCAACAATCTCCCTCTTTGGATTTGTTAACAACATATTAAATCCAACAATCAGCAATGCACAAATAGCAACTTTTGACATTCACAGCTTTCCTTGAAACATGCATATCCCTTTTTGCATGTGGGCATGATTCCAACTAGGAACAATCTTTAACTCCCCATTTTTTTTGCTTCTCCCCCTTTATTTATCAAGCTACCCTTCCTTTTAATCAATATATACTTTCTTTAGATTTATGCAAAATATCTTCCTCTTTGACAATAAATCCAAAGAATAATCGAAGAGGGAAGGGGAAAGGGGTTAGAGGCATACCTTAGCCTCTAGGGGGTGGTTGAATACATAAATTTAGCCCCTTGTGTCCAAGATGTCCTATGTCCTAATATCCTATGCTACAACAAATTCCCATCTTTAGTGCTCATATGGCATGTGTTTTTGCTGTAGAAAACTTGATATAAGTTTCCATTTGTTCTTTCTCCCTTTGTAAGAATAGCACTATCACTTAATCTTTTTCCTATGCAACCACTCTTGCTAAAAGTAACTTCATACCCATCATCACAAAGTTAGCAAACACTAATTAGATTGTGTTTTAACCCTTCAACATAAAGTACTTCCTTCGATTTCAACTTTCCTACACCAATTTTAGCAGCACCAATACCTTTAATCTTTAAGGCACCATCATTGCCAAATGTGACTACCTCGGTAGCAAGGCAAGCAACATTAGTAGCAGAGGAGAAAACTTGCCCCAACAGTAAGGCAGGCAGCACTAATAGCAAAGGAGAAAACGTGCCCCAATGTTAAGCCCATGTTTGATGGCTAATGTTGAATTTGTTGTCAACACCATCTCACATGATTATATACGTTGATTTGATATTATGAATGTTGTTAAGATGTAGTAAGGTGATTGGGAGAAATCATTGATGATAGGTCAACCCTGGCATTCAGGAGTCAACATTGACCGTGACCCTCAATTTTAAGGGTCAAGATTGACCGTTGACCCTAAATTTTAGGAAGTCAATGTTGACCATTAACCTTAAATTTTAGGAATCAAATTCAGTCGTTGATTGTAGGGCAGTCCTTGGAGTGATTGGGGGATCAACTCATCTAGTAATTGGGAGATCATTTTAAGTGGTTAAGGAGTGATCTTTCCATAAGTGGTTAAGGAGTGATCCTTCCACAACATAACTATATCCCTTGATAACAAGAGTGGATTATGTGATTTAAGAGTGATCATATCATAACGTGGACATAGCTCACACGTTGTGGTGAACCATGTAATAATTGCCATGTGTTCTTGGGTGCTTTTGTTGAATTGATATCCGTACAACTACTCTAATGTAAAGAAGAAAGATAAAAATTAAATCATCAACTTTAACAAGTCATAGAGGTTAATCTAGAAAGATTTATAAAAAGTGAGCATCTCACACTAATTCACCCCTTCCCTCTCTCAGTGTGAGACCTAAGAAGGTCCTCATCAAGTGGTATCAAAGCCGATTTCCTCTGTTTATTCAATTTGTCTGCCTTGATCTGAAATTATCTGTTGCTAAGTGTGATGGAAAGACGAGAAATGCCTTATATGCCTCCTTATCAGACAAAGAATTCACCAAAGTGATAGGTGTAACACAACCAAACAAATTTGGGACAAACTAAAGAATATTTACAAAAGAGACAAGGTTGTGAAGGAAGCCAAGCTACAAATCTAGAGGAGTAGATTTGAAGACATAAAGATGCAGAATGATGAATCTGTGGATACCTTTTTCACAAGAGTCAACAAAATTGTGTACTTCATTAAAGGCTATGGAGAGGAGATCAACGATGCTATTGTGGTAAGGAAGATACTTAGAACCTTACCAAAAGCTTACAATGCCAAGGTTTCCTCTATAAAAGATAGAATTTAGATTGACTGCCCCTAGATGATTTGCACAACATATTGGTGGCTTATGAAAAGAGAATAGCCCCAATGAAGAAAGAAAAGAAGTCTAAGGTGGAGAAGGAGTTAGCTTTCAAGGTAATGAAGAAATTAAAGATTAAAGACCAAGAAGAAAAATCTGACAATAGCTCTGAAGAAGAAGATGGTTAAATTGAATTGGATGAAGTCATGGCATATATCACCAAAAATATGAGGAAAGGAAAAAGGAAGTACAAGGGAAAATTACTCTTGACTTGCTTTAGCTGTGGAGACATAGGGCATTTTGCCGTGGACTACCCAAATAGAATAAAAGTAGACAGTGATGATAATGATGAGCCGATCCCAAGGTGGAGAACAAAGCAATCCAGCTATTCTAAAGCTAGAAATTCAAGTGTTAAAGGGAAAAAAGCAATTCTTCATATTCAAAAGAAGAAATTATTTGAGCAAGCTGGATGAAGAAGATTCTGAAGAAGAAGATGATGATTCTGATGATGCTGCTGCAAAGAATGTGTTAGTTAAACTGAATAGGAATTGAATAAGTTGGTGTAGCAACTTGAGAATGAACTGAGAGCTTATTTACACAAAAACAGTAAGTTGGAAAAAGAGGTAAAGTATTTTAAGAAGCTGTATGAAAATTCTACTATTGATGAATCTTATCTCTAGTTGAAAGAAAAGGAGTTTGAAGCAAAATAGGAGTACTTAAAAAGAATTAAAGAGCTGATTATACTTGAGGTAGAGTAAGGCAAGATATACGAAGATCTTGGCGCTAAGGTGATTGTATAAGAGCAAAAGGTGCTGATTTTGCAAGCCAAGCTCCACAAGGTTGAGTCCAAACTGAATAAGCATAAAGAAAGCTTCATGCAAGCCATAAAAGTGAGAGGAGAGTTATCTTTAGCAAATGCCATTAAGAAGGATGCTACCAAAAAATTGGCTAAGTGTCTAAGCAAACAAAGACCTCATTCCATGTGGAAGAAAGGCCTTGGCTATATCGAAAAGCCAAATAAGAAGGTAGCTGAAAAGAAGAAAATTATGTTTGTGCCTGAAAGTAAGCACAATGACGTGATGGAGAAGAGAAACCAACCCAAGCTAAAATGGGTTAGGAAATATGTGATGAAAACTCCCATCCAAAGGAGACAGGTTGTCAAATATAAAGAGAAGGTTGCCACAATAGTTTCTAAAGATAGGAAACATGAACTTGGTGAAAGAAGAAAATTTAGATTTGAAGGATTTTGCAGGAGCTGTGGTAAATATGGGCATAAGGCAAATTTGTGTTGGAGTAATGGACTTATAATGAAGACAAATGTAAGGCAAGAGTTTAAGGGGAGACTCTATTTAGAAAGGAGACAGTCTCAGGTAAAAAGAAACCATATTCCACTAAGAAATAGACTTGATTTGTCGGGAGAAATCTGTGAAAGATGTAAAAAGATTGGACACACTATTGAGGATTGCTTGACATTGCTGCCCAGTTAAATAGTGCAAAGGAGAACACTTATACGTGCTCCCACATTCGACCAAACATTGTTGCCTAGTCAAGGAATGCAAAGGAGAACACTTACATATGCTCCTAAATTCGGCCAAAGAAAAAAAAGAAGAGGAAGAGAAACGATTATGGTTGTGGAAGTAGCCTTAAAAGCTTCCAAGAAAGAAAAAGAAGAAGAGGAAGAGAAAAGCCTGAAATTGGTGCAAAAAAGCTGAAATCAAATAAAGTGTTTTATGTTGAAGGGCTAAAATACAATCTTATTAGTGTTAGCTAACTTTGTGATAATGGACATGAAGTTACTTTCAGCAAGAGTGAATTGCATAGTGAAAAGATTAAGTGATAGTGTTGTTCTTACTAAGGGTGAAAGAACAAATGGAAACTTATACCAAGTTTCCAAAAGCAACAACATATGTTACATAAGCACTAAAGATGAAAATTTGTTGTGGCATAGAAAATTGGGACATCTTGGACAAAAGAGGTTGAACTTAAGTATTTAGCCATCCCCTCAAGGCTGAGGTGTTCTTTAACCCCTCTCGTCTTCCCTCTTCTATTGTTCTTTAGATTTGGTGTCAAAAGGGGAGATATTTTGCATAAATCCAAGAGAGTATATATTGATTAAAAGGGGGAGCAACTTGATAAATAAAGGGGGAGAAGTAGAAAAAAAGGGGAGTTAAAGTTATAAGTACATGCAAAAAGGGAGATGCTAATTTTAAGGGGAACTATGAATGTCAAAGGTTGCTATTGTGCATTGCTGATCTATTTGTTGGATTTAATGTGTTGTTAACAAATCCAAAGGGAGAGATTGTTGAGCCTATTTTTTATGGATAATGTTGGATTTGTTGTCAACAGCATATCACATAATTGTTTTTATTAAGTTGATGTTATAAATGTCGTTGAGATATAAAGCGGTCGGTGGGTAAAACCGTTGATGGCAAGTCAATCTTGCAATCAATGAATCAATGTTGATTGTCGACCCAAAATTTTAAGGGTCAAGGCTAACCATTGACCCTAAATTTTAAGAAGTTAATGTTGATCATTGACTCTAAATTTTAGAAATTAAATCTGGTCATTAATTGTAAGGCAAACCATGGGAATCAATGCTAATCGTTAATGAGTATGGAACCCTAATCTTAAGGCTCTATAAATACTTCTATGCATCATGCAAGACCGATGTGTGGGCTATAGAAAAATTGAGAGAACAGCATGTGTTGCAGAATTTTGAGAGAGAACGACAAAGAAAGGTTGAGCAGCAAAGAGAGAGGCAACCACCAAAGAGCGAGTGATCAACCAAGGCAAAGAAGGCAGCCATCAAGGAGAGATGCAACCAGCCAAACAGAGTGCAGTAGCTGGCCAAAGAGAGAGCATTAATCGACCAAGGCAGTTACAGCAGCAACTGACCAAAGAAGAGGTGATAGTAACCACCTAAAAAGGAGGCAGCCACACCAACTAAAGGAGGAGTTGCAACAAATGTTAGCCACACAAAAGGGAGAAGAAGAAGGTAGCCCTACCAAAGGGTGAACAAGGTGCAGCAGCCGGCAGCCACACCAAAACAAAGGATAGGGTGTGCAGTAGCCACACCGAAGAAAGAAGAAGGTAGCAATTGACCAAACCAAAGGGAGAAAAAGTTACAGCAGCCATACCAAACTAAAGGAGACATGCAATAGCCACACCAAATAGAGAAAAATATGCAGCAGCCACCTTAAGGAGAGAAGGACGTGCAGCAACTTATTGAGTCCATCTTTTATGGATAATGTTGGATTTGTTGTCCACACCATTTTACATGGTTATATGTGTTCATTTGATATTATGAATGTTGTTGAGATATAGTGAGGTCATTGGAAGAAACTGGTGATGACAGGTTAACCCTGGCATTGAGGAGTCAACGTTGACCGTGACCCTAAATTTTAGGAGTCAAGATTGACCATTGACTATTGACCCTAAATTTTATGAATCAAATCTGGCCGTTGATTGTAGGGCAACATATGGGAATTAACGATGATCATTGATGATCATGTAGCCCTAATCTTAAGGCTCTATAAATACCCTTATGCATCTTGCAAGAAGGATGTGTGCTGTATAAAATTGAGAAAGCTGGCCAAAGAGAGGGGTGAGCAGCAAACCTAGGGAAAAAGAGAGGTGAACAACAAAGAGGAGGCAACCATCAAGCAAGGTGCAACTGGCTAAGGAGAGGAAGAAAGAAAGTGAAGTTCTCGACTTCTCCCTAGGATCTACTAGTTTGTGATACTGAGAGGGGGGGTGAATCAGTATCACCACAATTCGCAATTTGTAGGTAAGTGAACAACTTCAACCTCTTCTTAAAAGCAAACTCTTTCTCAAACTCGACTAAGGTAGATCTATTGCTACCTACTAATGACAATAGTCCCCAAAGTCACCTTTCAGACACCTTGCCTAATAGACAATACGGATGTTCTTGTTTAGGTCTTCGTTAGGTTATGGGTTGGCTGATACTTTAGCTGCGTTCACAACTCAATTTAAAACACAGAACGTAAAGCAAATTAAGGACACACGAGATTTACGTGGTTCTGTCAATGTGACGTACATCCACGGTGGTAGGGACTCTCCCTCTACCGAGACTATCCATTATACTTGTGAATACAAGTTACAATGGATGTCTTTAATTCTCTGCTCCTTTCACTATTGCAATTACTAAGCAAGTACAATACAAAGAGTGTCACTTACTATGTCTACCCTTTTTCTAGCTTGTCTTGCCATTGTTGAATTGAAAGGCTGCTCCACTGCCGCTTAAAAGTTCACCACAACGCTTTCTAACCTCTCTTGAAAAAGTCTGGAAATACGTTGATTTCAATGCTTCGCTGAATTCCTTCTCTACATTGTATCACACAATTCCTGCTTTCACCGTCTTACGGTCTCACCCGTCTCCTGTTTCACAGTCTCACTGTTTCACGTTTCCGGTGCGCCGTTTCACGTCTCACGGCCTACCCCACGCTTCAGGTCTGTCACGCACGTTTTGGTCTCACGCCGATGTAGTCTCACGCCCTATGACTCACCTGTGCATTTCTCTCTCACCGTGCAGTCGGATTTCTCTCTCCTATAGCCGAATTTCTCTCTCTTCCTGTAGGATTTCTCTCTCTTCACCGGATTTCTCTCTCTTCACCAGATTTCTCTCTCTTCACCGGATTTCACTTTTCCGTTCACCATCGGGTTTGCTCCGATTTGGCCGTTGGGTTTCTCTCTCTTCCCACCGGTCTGCTCTGATTTGGCCGTCGGGTTTCTCTCTCCTTCCGATTTGGCCCTATAGGTCTTTGCCATCCACTCACTTTCGGCCGTCCAGCCGTGTCGTCTCCTCGCCGACCGCTGGTGTACCGGTGGTGTGCCGTTCCTCACGGGTTTCTCTCCTTCCCCAGTCTGCATTTTCTCTCTCTTTGTCCGTTGACTGCATTTTCTCTCTCTTCGTCTGCCGATTTGCTCGATTTTCTGACCATCGATGGTTGTGTTTTCTCTCTCCTTCCAATCGACGGCTGCTCAATTGCTTTGGCCATCCACCTTTGTTCTTTGTTTAACCCCCAAATCTGATTTTGGCCGTGCTTCTCTTCGTTTTGCAATGCACTGTTCGTCGCCCGTCGGGTTTCTCTTCTTCTTCCAGCGATAGCTACTGTTCACTTGACGACACTATTCACTATGACTATTCTTTTCTTTTTGCAGGTAGTGTTCTTCTGTGTAGGGTTTGGTGTTATCTTTGGTTGGTCGGTTGTCTAGGTTTTACTGAATGCTCAATATTGCCGACACCCTATTCTTTGTCTTCCAAGACCATTATATACTCTACTCCATGAAATCCTAATAAGGCTTACGCGGTGAATTTACTTTCTTACCCTTCCGTGTGGTTTTACCTTGTTGCCCTTCCATGTAGATTTACCTTCTTACCCTTCCATGTGGCTTTACTTTCTTGCACACTTAAACCTAGTTGACAACAATTACAACCCATACAAGGTTGTGGGAACAACAAAAGGCAAGGCAGCCGGCCAAGGAGAGTGCAATAACCACCAAGGAAAAAAGGCAACGGAGCCAGCCAACAAGAGGAAGAAAGAACCAATGTCAAGCATAGGAGCATATCTAGGTGTTCTCCTTTGCATTCTTTGATTGGGTAGCAATGTCAAGCATTCCTCAATAGTATGTCCAACCTTTTCATATCTTTCACAAATTTTTTCCAACATATCAAATATGTTTCTTAGTGGAATTTGGCTTCTTTTCACTTGGGGCTATCTCCTTTCTTGATAAGGTCTCCTCCTAAACTCTTACCTCACATTCCTCTTTATTATAAGCCCATTATTCTAGCACACACTAGCCTTGTGCCTATACTTACTACAGTACCAACAAAATCCTTCAAATCTAAATTTTCTTCTTTTACCAAGTTCATATCTCCTATTTTTAGCACATGTTTGGTAATACTTAGCATTATAATCATTTCTCACACCCTTTACCACCTAATTTTTACATGTGGCAACCTTCTTTTTGTCTTTGACAACCTATCACCTTTGGATAGGAGTTTTCATCACATCTTTCCTAACCCATTTTAGCTTGGGTTGGTTTCCCTTCACCATAACTATTGAGCCTATGTATGATGACTAATGTTGAATTTGTTGTTAATTGCGCCTCACATAGTTGTTCTTGTTGATTTAATAATTTGAATGCCGTTGAGATGCAGAGAGGTCGTTGGTCAAAACCATTGATGGTAGGTCAACTCTAAAGTCAATGAGTTAATGTTGACTGTTGACACTAAATTTTAGGAGTCAAGGCTAACTGTTAACCCTTGACCAATGACTCTAAATTTTAGGAAGTCAATGTTGACCATTGAACCTAAATTTTAGGAATCAAATCTAACCATTGATTGTAACACAACCTTTGGGAATCAATGTTGACCATTGATGCGTGTGCAACCTTAATCTCAAAGCTTTACAAATACCTCCATGCATCTTGCAAGACCGATGTGTGTGCTGTAGAAAATTAAGAGAGAATGGCAAACCTAAAGGCAAGAAGAGGAAAAGGCAAACTTAAAACCAAGGAGAGGTGAACAGTAAAGAGAGAGGCAGCCACTAAAAAGAGGGTGATCGGCCAAGGAGAGGTGCAGCCGACCAGGGGAATTGTAGCACCAAAGAGAGGTGTAGTCGGCCAAGAGAGGAGCAATACCAAGGAGAGGTGCAACTAACCAAACAATGTGCAATAGCTGGTAACCCTACCAAAGGGATAACAAGGTGTAGTAGTTAATAACCATACCAAATAGTGGACAAGAATGTGCAGCAGCCACACCAAAGAAAGGAGAATGTGTGCAACAACCACACCAATGAGAGAAAAAGGTGTGCAGTAGCCATACCAAAGGAAGAAGAAGGCAGCAGCCAGCCAAACCAAAGGGAGAAGAAGAAGGCAGCAGCTGACCAAACTAAAGGAAGAAGTTGCAGCAACCACCCAAGGAAGAAGTTGTGACAGCCACCCAAGGAAGAAGTTATTGCAGCCACTTAAGGAGAGGTGTAGCAACCGGCAAACCAATCAAGGATAGGTGCAGTAACTGGCAAACCAAGGATAGGTGCAGTAACTGGCAAACCAAGCAAGGGTAAGTAGTAATAGCAGTAAGTACAAGCACAACTAGTAAGTGCAAGTACAACCAATAGTAGGCACAACCAGTAGTAAGCAATAAGTGCAAGCACCAGTAGTAGGAGGAGAAAACTTGCCCTGGAAGAAGGGCAGGTAGCACTAACAGCAGGAGGAGAAAACTTGCCCCAGCAATGAGGCAGACAACACCAATAGCAAGAGGAGAAAGTAGGCATCACCAGCAACAGCAGGAGAAAACTTGCCCTAGTAGTAGGGTAGGCAACATTAGTAGTGAAGGAGAAAACTTTCCTCAACAGCAAGGCAAGCAACACTAGCAACAAAGGAGAAAACATGCTTCAGTAGTAAGTCAAGCAACACCAGCAGTAATGAAGACAACTTACCAAGGCAGTAGGTAAGGCACTATCGGCAATAGAGGAAAAGAACCTATAATAGAGATAACTTGTAAATGTAGAGAACCTGCAAAGAAGAGACCAATAAAGCTTGAGAAAAGATTGGTAGTGAGGAAGGAGAAGATTTGCTTTTTACATTAACAGCCCATGCACAATGAGTGATCCTTCTCAGGAAAGTATTAGTTACTAACCTTTTTATGAACTTCGTGAAAAAGGGTGGGAGACCTTTGGAGTGATCAGGAGATCATCTCATCTAGTGATCAGGAGATCAAACCTTTGAGTGATCGAGAAATCATTCACAGCTTTTCTGCTCAAGCTTTTCTGCTACTATCTCTCTTTTCTTTCTATTTTGTTTCTACCATTCACAGCTTCCTACTGCTGGTCCTCTCCTTTGCAAGTTTTCTCCTCTATAAATTCCTCTTTCTACCTCTACAGGTTTCCTCCTTCTGCCTCTACAGGTTCCTCCTTCTACTTGTCTCTCCTCTTGCTTTTACAAGTTCCTCCTTTTATAGGTTCTATTCTATGCTGTTAGTTCTCTCTTGTCTCTATAGGTTCCTCCTTTTACCTCTTCAGGTTCCTCCTTTTTCTACAGCTCACCTTATTGGTTATGCTTTTTGTAGGTTTTTTGCCCTCAGATGAGGACCTTCTTAGGTCTTATACTGAGAAGAGGAGGGGGTGAATCAATGTAAGATGCTTACTTTTTACAAATCTATGCCAATTAAACCTCTTTGACTTATTAAAATCGATGATCCAATTTTATCTTGCTTCTTTATGCGAAAATAACCATATGAATATCAAGCAAGCACAAGCGCCCGAGAACACATAGAATTTTTTATGTGGTTCACCCACAATATGTGAGCTATGTCCACAGTGTGATAGGATCACTCCTAGATCATACGATCCACTCTTTTTATCAAGGGATATAGCTGATGTTGTGGAAGGATCACTCTTTAACCACTTACAATGATCTCCTAATCACTCTAAGGGTCTACCACCCTTTTTTAAGTAGTACATAAAAGTTTATGACAAAAACTTCCCTGAGAAAAATTACTCAATGTGCACAGGCTGCTGTTACATAAAAATGAATCTTCTCCTTCTCAGTACCAATTTCTCTCCTTAAGCTTTACTAGTCTCTCCTCTGCAAGTTCTCTATTTTTCTTTCTGTCGTTGTTGTCTCCTTCTTTCTACCATTGCTACCTCCTTCTTTTGCCACTGTTTTTGTCTTTCCTTCTTTCTACTGCTGTTGTCTCCTTCTATTATGCACTCTCTCTTTCTCTTTTACTGTTGAAGGCTTTCTTCTTCTTGCTACCAATACTACCTCCTTCTACCTTGCAATCTCTTCTTCTCTTCTATTGCTGGAGGCTTTCTCATTCTTGCTATCACTGCTACCTCCTTCTGCCTTACACTCTCTCTTTCTCTTTTGCTGCTAAAGGCTTTCTCTTTCTTTCTGTCATTGCTACTGTCTCTCCTTCTTTCTACTGCTACTACCTCCTTTTACCAAGCACTCTTTCTTTCTCTTCTACTGTTGGAGGTTTTCTCCTTTTTGCTCCCACTACAACTTGTTGAGTTTCTCCTCATTGTCGTGCCCTCACCTTTTCTTTTTGGTGGTTATTCTTTGTAGTTCTCTCCTTTTCCTTTTAGTGGCTGCTCTCTGTTGTTCTCCCTTTTTCCTTTTGGTGGTTACTCTTTATCATTGCAATCTATTTCTCTATTACATTTCTGTAGCTCACTCTTTCTTCCTCTGCCATGCCCTCTCTTATTTTCTATAGTACACTCTCTTGGCATTTTGCAGTAGTCATGTTTTCTTCCTCTACTAAGCCCTTTCTTATATTTTGCAGAACACACATTTTTTCTTTACAGCTGTATGGATATTTATATGCCTTGAGTTTAGGGTTGCCCTACAATCAACTGTCAACATTAATTCCTAAAATTTAAGGTCAATGTTCAACATTGACTCTTAAAATTTAAGGTCAATGGTTAACATTAACTCATTAACTTTAGGGTTAACTTGCCATCAATGGTTTTAACAAATGATCTCTTTACATCTTAAGCTCCTTTTCCTTGTTCACAATGCTTTTGGGAATATCCTTGATGGATACCAATTACACCTATGGGCAGGCTATAACTTGCATTGCCAGATCCTAAGCAATTTCCTTAGCTTCTATTTTGTAGCAACACTTTGTAAATGTAGCAAACACATCTCAAAGGCACATTCTCTTCACTCATTTTTCTCTTCATTCTTTTTTTCTCTTGCAGAACGTGTTTCTCCTATCATTTCAAGCTTATGCACATTCTCTTCACTCATTTTGAGATGTTGCTAAAGTCTCAGCAACTCTTTCTCCATTCCTTCAATTTTTGAAGTCCTTGAGCCAAGCTCTATTGTAAGGTCTTCACATATTTTGATATGTTCTTCAAATCTTCTCTTCAAGTCAATATGTTTAGTGCTTATTTCATCTTTTTGACTTTCTGCTTCCTCAATCTTTGCTTCAACTTGTTTTATATAGGCCTCTAACCTTTTTATGGTTCTGCCCCTTCTGATTATCTCTTTTGAAGCTACTTCCAACTCAGCTTCAAGATCTAGTTCTTCTTCATCAACCTCCTCTTCCTCTTCAGAGGTTGAACTACCT
>CM038595.1:8544029-8561327 GCA_021533255.1 Ceriops tagal | reverse complement strand
TCCATTCCTTCAATTTTTGAAGTCCTTGAGCCAAGCTCTATTGTAAGGTCTTCACATATTTTGATATGTTCTTCAAATCTTCTCTTCAAGTCAATATGTTTAGTGCTTATTTCATCTTTTTGACTTTCTGCTTCCTCAATCTTTGCTTCAACTTGTTTTATATAGGCCTCTAACCTTTTTATGGTTCTGCCCCTTCTGATTATCTCTTTTGAAGCTACTTCCAACTCAGCTTCAAGATCTAGTTCTTCTTCATCAACCTCCTCTTCCTCTTCAGAGGTTGAACTACCACCTTGAGCTGATGCCATAAAGGCCTGCTCATCTGATGATTCTTCATCTTCCTCCTCATTAGCTTCTTTTATCTGACTCATATAACTCTTGAATAAGCCTCTCTTCTTCTTCTGTGGGTTGGCAGTCTTCTTGCTAGACTTCTTTGATTTGAATGATGGTCTTCTCCATTTTGAATTTGGCTCATCATCACCATCCTCATCTTTATCATCAAGTTTCACTTTGCACTGAGAAGCAAAGTGTCCAGTCTGCCCACAATGATAACATTTCAAGGACAACTGTCCTTTTCCCTTCTTAGACCCCTTTTGAACTTCCTTGTGAAGTATGCCAACACTTCACCTTCACTTTCTTCCTCCTCATCATCATCATCCTCACTAGATGATTCTTCCTCTTCCTTTATCTTTAAGTGTTTCATAGCTTTGAAAGCTGCCTCCTTTGATACCTTTGACGTTGAGGAGCTCTCAGTTGACTTTATTCTTATCTCATATGCAATGAGATTGCACTGAAGATCATGCAGAGACATAGAACTAAGATCTCTACTCTCATCTATGGCTGCCACCTTTGAGGCAAATCTCTCAGGTAGAATTCTCAGAATTTTCTTCATAATAGATGAGTCCTTCTTGTTCTTCCCATGACTTTTAAGATCGTTTACAACATCAATAACCCTGGTGAAGAACTCTTGGACTGTCTCATTTTTTTGCACTATGAGAGATTCATATCTCTCCTTGAAAACTTTAAGCTTGGCCTCCTTTATTCTACCATCACCTTCATAAACTTTCTGCAATCTATCCCATATCTCCTTGGCAGATTTGCAGTCCATAACTTTAGCATACTCAGCATCTGTCAATGCTGAAATGATGACGTTTGAGGCCTTCCCATTTATCTCAAACTGCCTTAATTCCTCTGGGGTTGGGTCTTTACCTTCTTCTGGAGCCACAAAACCCTCCTATACGGATTTCACCACGTTCATGCCCATGGTTACAAATACCACTTGCATTCTTGCTCTCCATATATGGTAGTTGGTTCCATTAAAGATTGGAAACTTCTTGATATAAGTAGTGTTGTGCTGGTACCGGCGTCCATTTCTCAGTATGCTGAACAAGTTAAAACTTCTGAAGCTCTTCAAACTAGTACACCAAGCTGTTAAGCTTTATCCTGGTGAACCTGTGCTTTGATACCAATTGAAGTTTCTGACTTCACCCTAGGATCTACTAGTCTGTGATACTGAGAGGGGCTGAATCAGTATCACACCCCTTAAAAACACTGATAACTTAAGCCAAAGTATTCTACTTCTTTAATACTTTCGCTCTCGTCAATATGCAGGTATGTGAATAACTTCAACCTTTTCTTAAAAGCAAACTCTTTCTTAGATTCGACTAAGGTAGATCTATTATTAACTACTAATCACAATAATCCCCAAAGTCACCTTTCAGACACCTTGCCTATTAAACAGATTGGATGTTCTTGATTAGGTCTTCTTTAGGTTATGGGTTCGATGATACTTTAGCTGCGTTCACAACTCAATTCAAAACACAGACCGTAAATTCAAAGTAAGGACACAAGAGATTTACGTGGTTCCATCAATGTGACGTACATCCACGGTGGTAGGGATTCTTCCTCTATCGAGACAATCCACTATACTTGAGAATACCAGTATGGTACTCCCTATGTCCACAATGTAGTTACAATGGATGTCTTAATCCTCTGTTCCTTTCACTATTGCAAATACAAAGCAAGTACAATACAAAGAGTGTCACTTACTATGTCTACCCTTCTTCTAGCTTGTCTTGTCTCTGTTGAATTGAATAGGCTACTTCACTGCCGCTTAGAATCCACCACAACACTTTCTAACCTCTCTTGAAGAAATCTGGAAATACATTGAGTTCTTTCCAATGCTTCACCGAATTCCTTCTCTAGGTTGTTTCACACAACTCCTACTTTCATCGTCTCACTATCTCATGACCTGTACTCACGCTTCAGATTTGCCGTTTCACGTCTCACGGACTGCCTCACGCTTCTAGTCTACCGTTTCGCATCTTTTGGCTTGCACCACGCTTCTGGTTTTGTTGGTTCACGTTTCTTGGCTTGCCTTCAGCTTCTGGTTTGGCATCTCACGCCACATGCACGTTTCTAGTTTGCATCCGCTTCGCTGGTCTCACACCTCACGAATACCAGGTCTGCTCTCCTCGTTTGTATCGCAGTTCCACTGGTCTCCCGTTTCTGGTTTTTGCCCTCACCTCACATTTTTGGTTTTCTTCTCTTTTAGGGATGGTGCGTTTCTAGTTTTGCCATTGGTGTGTCGTCTTCTCTCCTGGTGGTGTATCCTCTCTTACGGGTTTCCTTTTGCTGTGTTGTCGTCTTTTCTCTTGCTAGTGGTTGTACGTTTCTCACGGGTTTCTCTCTCTTGCCATCACACAGTTTTCTCCTTGTCGTGTCGTCCATTTTCTCTCTCACCATCCAGTCAGGTCTCCTTTTTTTTGCTCTCCTGCTTCTCTCCAACGTTGGCTCTCCCGGTTCTATTTTTCACGGTGGCTCTCCCAGTTCTGGTTTTCACATTGGCTCTCTTGGTTCTGGTTTTCGCGTTGGCTCTCCTGGTGGTTTTGTTTTCACGTTGGCTCTCCCGGTGTTGTCTTTCCCTTTTTCTCTCATGGTGGCGTCTTTTTCTTTTTCTCTCATGGTGGCGTCTTTTCTTTTTCTCTCACGATGGTGTCTTTTCTTTTTCTCTCCTGGTGGTGTGTGTGTTTTGGTTTGCTTTCTCAGTTGTCTTCTCTTCCACGATTTCTCTTCTATTCCCTTACGATGGGTGTGTGTCACCTTTGCTCTTCCGATGGCGTGCAGTCTCTTCTTTTACCGTGAGTCACACGGTTTCCTTCCAGCCGATGGTGTCCTCTCTCTTGCCATCCGAGGTCTCTTTGCCGTGTTGTCTCCTTGCCGTCCAATTGGTGGTTTTTCTCTTGTTGTAGGGTTTTATCTCACCAAGGTCTCTTTTGCTATTGGTGTGCTTTGGCCGTGTACCCTTGTTTTGCCGTCCACTCTTGTTTGGCCATGTAGGGTTTTCTCTTTCCTTGCAAAGTTGTGTTTTGCTGTCCACCCACACTTATGTCTTCCAAGGTCTTAGTTTATATATTCTCTTCCATGAAAACCCTAATAGGGCTTACTATATTGTGATTTACTTGCTTGGCCCTCCATGTGGCTTTACTTTCTTGCCCCTCCATGTATCTTCAAATTACTTGCACACTTATATTTAGTTGACAACAATTACAACCCATACAAGGCTGTGAGAACAACACTTTTAAATAACTCACAAGCATATTTTTCTTAGAAGAGGAAAATTCTAGCCTTACTTTGTAAAACTTGTAACCCTAAGAAGAATTTCATTTCACCTAGCATAGACATCTCAAACTTCTTCTTCATCTAATCGACAAAAAGCAGTACAAAGGGCCTCTTTTTCAGCAATAAAAATTATGTCATTAACATAAACTACAATAATTAATTAACCTTCTTTATCTTCCTTTATGTACAAGTTGTCCACATTTCCTTTTATATCTTTGAGACATGTATTTAACTTGGAATACTATGCTTTTAGAGCTTGCTTTAAGCCATACAAAGCCTTTTTTAATTTGCACACACTTAAACCATCATGGTTAAGTGTAAAACTATCAGGTTGTTCAATAAATACCTCCTCTTCAAGCTCCCTATTTAGAAATGCAGACTCACATCCATATGATAAACTTTGTAATTTTTTTGAACAACAATGGCCATGAATATTCTTATTGGTTCAAGTTTGGCCACAGGAGTAAAGGTCTCTTCAAAGTCAACACCTTCTACTTGTAAGTAATCTTTGCAGATAAGTCTTGCCTTGTTTCTTACAACCTCACCATTTTCATTGAGCTTATTTTTAAACACCCACTTGGTTCCAATGATGTTTTTCCCTTTAGGTCTAAGAACTAAATACCAAGTATTGTTCTTTTCATTTTGATCAAGTTCTTCATTCATAGCATACACCTATTCCTTGTGCTTTAATGCTTCTTCCATTAACTTAGGTTCAACCTCGGATATCAATAAGGTTTGTTCACCACCTTTTAGTTTTCTCCTAGTCTGCACAGAATCCTCTTTGTTAAGCCCATCTTTGATGACTAATGTTAGATTTATTGTAAACATCTCACATAGTTGTCTTTTTTGATTTGATGTTATGAATGTCATTGAGATGCAGAGAGATCATTGGTCAAAACTATTTATGGCAAGTCAACCTTGAAGTTAATGAGTCGATGTTGATCATTAACCCTAAATTTTAGGAGTCAATGCTAGTTGTTGACCTTAAATTTTAGGAATCAATGCTGACCATTGATTGTAGGGCAACCTATGAGAATCAATATTGACCATTGATGATTAAGCAACCCTAAACTCAAGGCTTATAAATACATCCATACAGCTGTTAAGAGAGTAGAGTGCTGCAGAAACATAATAGAGAAAATAAGAGTGAATGGCAAAAGAGCAGCCACCAAAGAAGAAGGAGACAATCGCACCAAAGGGAAAAGGAGACAGTTGCACCAAAGAAGAAGGAGACAACAGCACCAAGGGAAAAGGAGACAGTAGTAGCATCTAGGAGGAAAACGTGTAGCAACATTCAAGAGGAAAGACAATAGCAGTATCCAAGAGGAGAGTGCAGTGGCAAAGGAAAATAGTAGCAGCACCTAAGGGAGAAGTAGTGTACGGCGGCAACCGGTCAACCACACCTAAGGAGAAGGTGTGCAGCGATAAACCAAAGAGAGGTGTGCGGCGGCAACCAATCAACCACACCAAAGGAGAAGGTGTGTAGTGGCAAACCAAGGAAAGGTTGCAACGACAACCAAGGAAACCAAAGGCATAAGGTGCAACGACAACCAAAGAAACCAAAGGTAGAAGGTGCAGCAGCAACCAAAGAAACTAAAGGAGAAGGTAGCAATTGTAGTAAGGAGAAGGCAGTAATTGCAGGAAGGAGAAGGCAACAACTATAGCAAGGAGAAGGTAGCAGTTGCAGCAAAGAGAAGGCAGTAATTGTAGTAAGGAGAAGGTAGTAACTGCAGCAAGGAGAAGGTACCAATTGCAATAAAAAGAATGCAGCAATTGCAATAAGGAGAAGGTGGTAGCAATAGCAGCAAGGAAAAGACAATAGCTACAGCAAGGAGAAGGCAATAATGGCAGCAAAAGGAAGAATAAGGAGCAACTACAGAAAAAAAGAGTTTGTAATAGTATAATCAATAACCAGTAGAGAAAAGAAACCTGCAGAGACAAGAGAGAATTAGCTAATAATGGAAAGAACTTGTAGAGAAGAGAATCAACAGTTAAGGAAAGAACTAACAGTAGAGGAGAGAACTGGCAGCAACGAAGAGAACCTGTAGAAGAGAGACAATAGCAGCGACAGAAAGAAAAGGAGAGAACCTATAGACGAAAGACCAGTAAAGCTTGAGCAAAGACCATCAACGAGGAAGGAGGAGATTCGTTTTCTGCAACAGTAACCTGTGGACATTGAGAGATCTTTCTTAGGAAAGTTTTTATTATAAACTTTTTATGTACTTCTTGAAAAAGGGTAGGGAAAAAGGGTAGGAGACCCTTGGAGTGATCAGGAGATCAATCCTTTGTGTGATCGGGAGATCAATCCTTCGAATGATCGGGAGATTAACTCTTCAAGTGATCAAGAGATCATTATAAGTAGTTAAGGAGTGATCCTTCCACAACATCAATTGTATCCCTTGATAACAAGAGTGAATTGTGTGATTTAAGAGTGATCCTATCACACCGTGGACATAGCTCACACATTATGGGTGAACCATGTAAAAATTCTGTGTGTTCTTGGGTGCTCACACTTGATTGACATCCATATGGTTGCTCTTACATAAAGAAGCAAGATAAAAATTGAATCATCAACTTTAACAAGTCATAAAGGTTTAATTTAGACAGATTTGTAAAAAGTAAGCATCTAACACTGATTCACCCCCTCCCCCTATCAATGTGAGACCTAAGAAGGCTCTTATCAAGTGGTATCAAAGCCTAGTTCCTCTATTGATCCATTCTATCTGCTTTGATCAGAAATTGTTTGTTGTTGTTATGAATCTTTACATCTACTACTAGTCAATATCATGGAGTGCATGAATAGTGTTATAGCAAGGGCATTCCCTTTTTTGATGGACAAAATTATCAATTATGAAAGAATAGAATGCTCTCATATCTAATGTCACTTGGTCTAAATGTGTTTGAATTTGTTGTCAGTGGCTTCACCCCTATTGCTGAAGGTATTGTTATAAGGCCTATTGATAAAAAAAATTTGGAGAGTGATGGAAAGGTGAGAAATGCCTTATATACCTCCTTATCAAACAAAGAATTCACCAAAGTGATAGGGTGCAACACAGTTAAACCAATTTGGGACAAATTGAAGAATATTTATAAAGGAGACAAGATTGTGAAGGAAGTCAAGATACAAATCTAAAGGAGCAGATTTGAAGACATAAAGATGTTGAATGATGAATCCAAAGGAGGAGAATGTTGAGCCCATATTTGATGACTAATGTTGGATTTGTTATCAGTAGCATCTCACATAGTTGTCCTTGTTGATTTGATGTTATGAATGTCATTGAGATGTTGAGAGATCATTAGTCAAAACCATTAATGGCAAGTCAACCTTGAAGTCAATAAGTTAATGTTGATCGTTGACCCTAAATTTTAGGAGTCAATGCTGACCGTTGACCTTAAATTTAGGAATCAATGCTGACCATTGATATTTAGGCAACCTTTTGGAATCAATACTAACTGTTGATGATTGGGCAACCCTAAACTCAAGGCTTATAAATACATCCATGTAGCTATCAAGAGAGTAGAGTGCTACAGAAATGTAATAGAGAAAATAAGAGAGCACAGCAAAAGGGATCACACCAAAGAAGAAAAAGATAGCCACACCAAAGGGAGAAGAAGACAGCCACACCAAAGAAGAAGGAGACAGCATCACTAAGGGAGAAAGAGATAATAGCAGCATCCGAAAGGAGAAAGTGCAGTAGCATCCAGGAGGACAGTGTAACGGTAAAGGAAAACAGCAACAGCACCTAAGGAAGAAGTAGTGTGCAGCAGCAACCAATCAACCACACTAAGGGAGAAGGTGTGCAATGGCAACCAATCAACCACACCTAGGGAGAAGATGTGCAGGGGCAAACCAAGCAGAGATGTGTAGCGACAACTAATTAACCACACCAAGGGAGAAGGTGTGCAGTGGCAACCAAGGAAACCAAAGGCATAAGGTGCAGCGACAACCAAGGAAACTAAAGGTAGAAGGTACAGCGGCAACCTTGATAAACTCTTGATAAACTTCTTAAAAAAGGGTTGGATACCCTTGGAGTGATTGGGACATCAACTCCTTAATCGGGGGATCATTATAAGTGGTTAAGGAGTAGTCCTTCCACAAGTGGTTAAGGAGTGATCCTTCCATAACATTGTTGTATCCGTTGATAACAAGAGTGGATTGTGTGATTTAGGAGTGATTCTATCACATTGTAGATGTAGCTCACACATTGTGGGTAAACCATATAAAAATTGTTGTGTGTTCTTGGATGCTTACATTTAATTGATATCTATATGACCACTTTCACATAAAGAAGAAATAAATATTGGATCATTGGCTCTAAAAAGTCAAAGAGGTTAAATCCAAATAGATTTGTAAAATGTGAATATCTCACATTGATTCACCCCCTCTCAATGTGAGACTTAAAAAGGTCCTCATCATCTCCTTAGGGTGGCTACTACATGTTTTTCTCTCTTTAGTGTGGCTATTACATATTCTTCTCTCTTTGGTATGGCTACTACATATTTTTCTCTCCTTAGGCTATATGTTTTCTCTCCTTTGGTAGGGCTACCTCTTTCTTTTCCCTTTGGTGTGGCTGCCAATTGTTACAACTCTTCCTTCGGTTGATATAGCTACTTTCTTCTTTGGTGGTTGCTATCACCTCTTCACTAGCCAACTACTGCTGCGACTCCTTTAGCCGGCTACTGCTACAAATTCCCTTGGCCGATCACTCTCTCTTTAATGACTGCCTCTCTCTTTGTTACTTAGCCTATCTTTGGCTTTAGGCTTGCCATTCATCTCTTCTTGGTCAACTCTCTCAAATTTCTGCAGCATATACACATCTTTAAAGATACATAAGTGTATTTATAGAGCCTTGAGATTAGGGTTGCACATTCATCAACAGTCAGTATTGATTCCCATAGGTTGTCCTATAATCAACAACTAGATTCAATTCCTAAAATTTAAGGTCAATGGTCAAAGGTCAACGGTCAGCTTTAACCCCTAAAATTTAAGGTCAACGGCCAATATTAAATCATTGACTTTAGGTTAACCTGCCATCAACGGTTCTAACCAACGACTTCTTTGCATCTCAATGACATTCAAAACATCAAATCAACATGAACAACAATGTGAGATGTTGTTGACAATAAATCTAACATTAGCCATTAAAGATGGCCTCAACAACACCGATTCACCCCCTCTCCCTCTTAATGTGAGAACCAAAAAGGTCCTAAACACTTTTTACTACCAATAATGTTTTAGCCTCAACTTTAGCTCTAACTCTTCTATGAGTTTGGGAATGCCCTAGTTCTTCTTCTTCATCACTTGTAATCTGTGAATCAACGTCTTCCTCATGCTAAATAGCCTCTGATTTATCACTTTTAGATTCCTTTCCATTATCACACACAACATCTTCAGCTTCCTCATGCTATGATTGCATTATAGAACCATCTTTAATCACTTTAACATTAAAGTTGTCCACAATTTTCTACAACCTTTTATTATAACATCTAAAGCCTCTTCTATTTGGTATAGAGCCCAAGAATATGCCTTCATCAACTTTCTCATCAAATTTTTCAAGATTCTTGCTTTTGATTTTAATGAGGCATGAGCTTCCAAATACTTTAAAATGTTTTACACTTGCCTTTTTTCCATTCCATAGCTCATAGGGTGTCTTCTCTATATGTGGTCTTATCAAGCATCTATTTTGAATCTAATTGGCAATAGTGATAGCCTCTCTCTAGTAGCCATGTAAGGTACCATGCTCAGCCAACATGGTCCTTGCCATATCCACTAAGTTTCTATTCTTTCTTTTAGCCACTCCATTTTGTTAGGGTGTGTAGGGACTAGTATATTCATGCTTCACTCTATGCTTCTCCAAATAATTTTTAAATTCACTGCAAGTGTATTCTATCTCATTGTCTGTCCTAAGACTTTTAATTCTTCTCCCCAACTGATTTTCAGCCAGTCTCTTGTAGCTCTTGAAATTATTAAAAGCATTTGATTTATGTTTCAATAACATATTACAAGTCATTCTTGTAAAATCATCAATAAAAGAAATGATATATCTATCACCCTTTGATGATTGTTGTCTCATAAGCCCATAAACATCTAAATGAATGAGCTTTAATGGCTTCTTTGTTTGAATCTCCACATTTTTATGGGTAGCATTCACTATCTTCCCTTTTTCATATGTGTTGCAAATTGCATGTCTTTCTCTTCTCAACTTGGGTACATCTTTCACAGCTTCATTTTTGGACAATATATTCAGCCCCTTTTGTCCAAGATGTTCCAACCTCCTATGCTATATCAAATTCTCATCTTTGTTGCTCATGTAACATGTGTTTTTATTGCTAGAAACTTGGTATAAGTTTCCATTTGTTCTTTCTCCCTTTGTAAGAATAACACTATCAGTTAATCTCTTTACCGTGCAGCCACTCTTGTTGAAAGTAACTTCATGCTCATCATTATAAAGTTGGCTAACACTGATTAGATTATGTTTTAGCCTTTCAATATACTTCCTCTAATTTTAGCTTTTCTGCACCAATTTCAACAGCACCAATATCTTTAATCTTCAAAGCACCATCATTATCAAATGTGATTGACCCTCTATTATATTTTTCTACTTCCTTCAGCACCTTGGAGTCTTTTGTCATGTGTGAAGAGCAACCACTATCCAAGATCCATGGCTTTTCTTTCTTGGAAGCTATTAAGGCTAATTCCACAACCATAGCCATTTCCCTTCTATTGAGTCCATCTTTGATAGCTAGTGTTGGTTTTGTTGTCAACACCATTTAACAAGGTTATATGTGTTGATTGATGTTGTGAATGCCATTGAGATGTAGTGAGGTCATTGGAAGAAATCGGTGATGACAGGTCAACCCTACCGTTGAAGAGTTAATGTTGACCGTGACCCTAAATTTTAGGGGTTAAGATTGATCGTTGACCCTAAATTTTAAGACTCAAATTTAGTCATTAATTATAGGATAACAAGTGGGAATTAATGATGATTGTTAATGATTGTTTAGCCTTAATCTCAACACTTTATAAATACCCCTATGTGTCTTGCAAAAAGGGGATATGCTATAGAATTTTGAGAGAGTTGGCCAAAGGAGAGAGAATGGTAAACCTAAAGGCAAGGAGAGGGTGAATAGCAAAGAGAGAGGTAGCCACCAAAGGAGAAAGAGACCAGCCAAGGCAAACAAGACAGCCACTAAGGGAGGTGCAGCTAGCCAAAGAGAGTGCAGAAGTTGGCAAAAAAGAGTGCAGTAGCCACCAAAGAGAGGTAACAAGGCAGCTAGCCAAGGCAGCCAATCAAGTAAAGTGTAACAGCCACTAAGGGAGAGGCAACAAAGCAGCCAGCCAAGGAGGAAAGAAAGAAAGCAAGGTAGCTAGCCACTCGCACCAGCAAACACCACCAAAGCAGCCACCCATATCAGCAAAAACCACCAAGGCAGCCACTAGATCCAGCAAACCACCAAGGTAGTAGTTGGTAGGAGGTGGAGCAGCAGCCGACAAGAGGTGAAGCAGCAATAGAAGGGTCTTGCACCAGCAAACCACCAAGGTAGTAGCTGGCAGGAGGTGAAGCAATAATAGTAGGGTCCTGCACTAGCAATTAATGTGCAGATAGCAATGACATGTGAAGACAACTGCAGCATGCGAGGATAGCAGCAGTGGTGCAAGAAAATAGCTGCAGTGCCCACAGATAGTAGCAGTGACGCGAGAAGACAACTGTAGCACATGTGAATACCAGTAGCAATGTAAGATAACAGCTGCAACATGCAAGGATAGCAACAACAACATAAGGAGACAACTACAATGCACGCAGATTGTAGCAACGTGGGTTGATAGCAATAACGGTGTAAGCAGACAGCAGCAGCGCGAGCAGATAGTAGCAGTGGCGTAAGTAGATAGCAACAGCACGCTCAGATAGCAAGAACAGTACGTGTGGACAATAGCAACGCGTGCGGACAGAAGCTGCAGCACGTGTAAATAGTAGGAGCAACACGCATGGACAACAAGAACAGTGTGTGTGGATAGTAGGAGCAGCATGTGTGGAGTGTGTGCTAACAGTAGCAGCAGTGTAAGTGGACAGCAGCAGCTGTGCATGCAGACAGCAGGAGTAACATATGCGAAGTACGTGCAAACAACAGCAGCAGCATGTATGAATAGTATTAGCAATGTGCACGGATAGCATTAGCAGTGCAAATGAATAACAACAGCAACGTATGCTGAGTGCATGTGAACAGCATTAGCAGCGCGCATAAACAACTACAGCAATGCATATGCACAACATTAGCATCGCGTACAGGCAGCACCAGCTGCAAAGGAAGGAGAAGATCCATATTCTGCTCTAGTAGCCTATACACATTAAGTAATCATTCTCCAAGAAAGGTTTTACCATAAACTCTTGATATACTTGCTGAAAAAGGGTGGGATAACCTTCGAGTGATTAGGAGATTGTTTTAAGTTGAAGTTCCCAACTTCTCCCTAAGATCTACTAGTTCGTGATACTGAGAGGGGGGGTGAATCAGTATCACCACAATTCACAATTTGCAGGTAAGTGAACAACTTCAATCTCTTTTTGAAAGCGAACTCTTTCTCAGACTCGACTAAGGTAGATCTATTGCTACCTATTAATCACAATAGTCCCCAAAGTCACCTTTCAGACACCTTGCCTAATAGACAATACGAATGTTCTTGTTTAGGTCTTCGTTAGGTTATGGGTTGGCTGATACTTTAGTTGCGTTCACAACTCAATTCAAAACACAGAACGTAAAGCAAATTAAGGACACATGAGATTTACGTGGTTCCGTCACGGTGGTAGGGACTCTCCCTCTATCGATACTATCCACTATACTTGTGAATACAGATTACAATGGATGTCTTTAATTCTCTGATCCTTTCACTATTGCAATTACTAAGCAAGTACAATACAAAGAGTGTCACTTACTGTGTCTACCCTTCTTCTAGCTTGTCTTGCCTCTATTGAATTGAAAGGCTGCTCCACTGCTGCTTAGAAGTTCACCGCAACGCTCTCTAACCTCTCTTGAAGAAGTCTCGAAATACGTTGGGTTCAATGCTTCGCTGAATTCCTTCTTTACATTCTCTCACAAAATTCCTGCTTTCACCGTCTCACTGTCTCCCCGTCTCCTTGTCTCACAGCTTTACTGTTTCACAGCTTGCCCTCACCTATCCGTTTCACACCTCCTTTGGCCGTATCAGATTTTCTCCCTTTACTGCCGGTCATTGTTCATCGGCCATCGGGTTTCTCTCTCCTTTTGCCGGTGGTGAGTTTCTCTTTGTCCGTTTCACGGTTCTCTCCTTGCCGTGTCGTTCCTTTGTCTCACATCGTCGCAGATCTGTTGTCTGCTCTTTCGGGGGTGTCTCTCTCTTCCTCCGTCTCTCTCTGTCTCACTGGAATTCTCTCTCTTACCACCGGATTTCTCTCTCTCTCTCCTTCCCATCAACTCCTCTGGTTTGGCCGTCGGGTTTCTCTTTCTCTCCTTCCCGTCGACTCCTCTGGTCTGCCAGTCGGGTTTCTCTCTCTGCTTCCCATCGATCTGCTCCAATTTGCTCAAATTTTGACCTGCCTCTATTCTTCTGACGACGACTTCTCTATCTCTTTTGGGTGTATTTTGAACATATCAGTGGTGTCCGGTTTTCTCCCCTTTTTGGTCTTCTTTTCTCTTTCGCCCGATGACAGTTACTGTTCACGATGACTATTGTTCACTCGACAGCTGCACTATTCACTCAATGACTGCACTGTTCACGACGGTTGCACTGTTTCTCGATGACTACTGTTTACGATGGCTGCTCTTTTCTTTTGCAGGTCGTGTTCTTCTGTGTAGGGTTTGGTTTTTTACCGTGTATTCAATTGTGTTGGCCTTCCCTCTTATGTTTTGCCTTCCAAGATCTTTATATATTCTTTTTTGTGAAACCCTAATAGGGCTTACGCGGGGGATTTACGTTCTTGCCCTTACGCGACGAATTTACTGTTTTGCCCTTCCATGTGGCTTTTACTTTCTTGCACACGTAAACCTAGTTGACAACAATTACAACCCATATAAGGTTATGAGAACAACAATCTCCCCCTTTGTAATTGTTGGCAACACTCATAACAAAAGCCACTATGTAGCAATTTCAACTCCCCCTAAATATGCACTCCCTCTTTCTTAACAGCTCCCCTTGCACTGTTGCTTCTCTCCCCCTTTGCCAACCAATTACAAATCTGAAAAACTCTTAAAGTGGAGATAGAGGATTCACCTGAACTTCAGGCTTGGGGAGGCATTTGCACAGATAGACTCAATCTGTGCTTGTCAAACAGCTCTATGGACAGAGGTTTAGTTAGATTTTATGTAGCCTCTTCAACAGATTTAGCTCCCACAATTCTTCTTTTTTTTGTTGTAACTCCTGCTGATAGGTCACCTATGATCTGACTTTCTTGATGAGCACTGGTCCATGTTTTCTATGGCTTTCTTTCTTGCACAGTCTTAGTTGCAAAAGGATCTCTTCCTTCATCAATCACATACAAATTTCTAGTTGTTCTCTTCCCGGCTGCAACAGTATTGCCTTCTTTACTCTTTACTTGGCAACCTGTTTTTGTGAATATCACTTTGTAGTCATCGTTGCATAGTTGACTGACAGATGCTAGATTATATCTAAGTCCTTCAATGTGTAGAACATCTTTCAGCTTTCCTTTTCCAATATTTACTGACCCCTGACCACTGATGTTAAGTGAATCATCATTGCCAAACTTGACTTTGCCTTCTCTTGATTTGTTCAGCTTTAATAATTTACTCTTATCTCTCGTCATGTGCGAAGTGCATCCACTATCAAGGATCCACTGCTTATCCTTGCAATCAGCCTTTAATGCAATTGCAGCTATATTAGCCACCTCCCTTTTTGCTCTATATTCCTTCTTTTGAACTAGCTGGAAGATAGCTTTCTCCTTTTTCTCAGCTTTGACTGCACCACTTGTTTTCACTGTGCCATTGAGTGCCTTCTCTTGCTCAGGGAGAAGTATCATGCATCTCTTGGCATTATGGCCATCCTGCTCGCACCATTCACACTGTTCTAAGTTTGCCAATACAGCAAACTTGTTCTTTGAAACCACTGGTTTGGGCTTCCACTAACACTCCTTGTTAGTGTGTCCTTGCTTTTTACAACATGTGCAAGAACTCACGACAAGTGTTCTCCTCTGAATTTTGTATTGTCTCCCCCTATATGCAACATCGTATCTTCTCAAGTTAGAAACATATACTGGCCTTCTCCACCAGCAGTTACTCGCCTTATGACCCCAAACTCCACAACAAAGATAGTGACCTTGAAACTGTCTCTTCTTGGGTCTGATCACAGCTTGTCTTCTTCTATTCATCACTTGCTGTGTAGGCAAAGTAGCTGGCTTCTTTACTTGTGTGACTTTCATTTCAATCACCTTCTTCTCTTTCTTTTGTTCAGTCGTAGCCCTCTGCTAGCTGACTTTCTTTTCCTTCTGAGACGTAGCAACTATAGGCTGCTACTCTTTAACCACATCCATCATTTTTGGACCTGGCTTTGGTTTGATAACTGTCTTCTCTTCTTCAGTTATCTTTACCTGAGTCACAGCCTTCTCTTTCAACTTCTGTGGCAAAGTCTCATTCTTCTTTTCTCTTATAGAGCTTGTTTCTCCTACCACTTCAAACATTTGCAAGTTTTTCTCACTCTTTTTGAGTTGTTGCTGAAGTCTCAACAACTCTATCTCCCTTTCTTCAATTGTTGAAGTCCTTGAGCCAAGTTCTATTGTAAGGTCTTCACATATTTTGATCTATTTTTCAAATCTTCTCTTCAAGTCAATATGTTCAGCCCTTATTTCATCATTTTGACTTTCAGCTTCCTCAGACTTTGCTTCAACTTGTTTTATGTGAGCCTCCAACCTTTTTATGGTTCTGCCCTTTCTGATTATTTCCTTTGAAGCTGCTTCCAGCTCAGCTTCAAGATCTGGCTCTTCTTCATCAACCTCCTCTTCCTCTTCATAGGTTGAGCTACCACCTTGTGCTGATGCCATAAAGACATGCTTATTTAATGAGACTTCATCTTCCTCCTCATCAGCTTCTTTTATTTGACTCACATAGCTCTTGAATGAAGCTCTCTTCTTCTTCTGTGGGTTGGCAGTCTTCTTATTGGACTTCTTTGATTTGAATGATGATCTTTTCCATCTTGAATTCTGCTCATCATCACCATCCTCATCTTCATCATCAAGTTTCACTTTGCACTGAGAAGCAAAGTTTCCAATTTGCCCACAGCGATAACATCTCAAGGCCAATTGTCCTTTTCCCTTCTTAGACCCCTTTTTGAATTTCCTTGTGAAATAAGCCAATACTTCACCTTCACTTTCTTCCTCATCCTCATCATCATCCTCCTCACTGGATGATTCTTTCTCTTCTTTTATCTTCAAGTGCTTCATAGCTTTGAAAGCTGCCTCCTTTGATACCTTCGTTGCAAAGCTTTTAGCTGACTTTATCCTCATCTCATATGCTATGAGATTGCACTGTAGATCATGCAGAGACATAGAATTGAGATCTCTACTTTCCTCTATGGCTGCTACCTTTGAGGCAAACCTCTCAGGCAGAATTCTCAGAATTTTCTTCACAATCAATGAGTCCTTCTTGTTCTTCCCATGACTTCTAAGGTCGTTTACAGCATCAATAACCCTGGTGAAGAACTCTTGGACTATCTCAATTTTCTGTATTTTGAGAGATTCATATCTCTCCTTGCAAACTTAAAGCTTAGCCTCCTTTATTCTGCCATCACCTTCATAGACTTTCTGCAATCTGTCCCATATCTCCTTGGCAGATTTGCAGTCCATTACTTTAGCATACTCAGCATCTGTCAATGCTAAAATTATGACGTTTAAGGCCTTCCCATTTATCTCAAATTGCCTTAACTCCTCTGGGGTTGGGTCTTTACCTTCTTCCGGAGCTACAAAACCCTCTTGTACGCATTTCACCACGTTCATGCCCATGGTTGCAAATACCACTTGCATTCTTGCTCTCCACATATGGTAGTTGGTTCCGTTGAAGATTGGAACCTTCTTGCTATAAGTGGTGCTAGTGCTGGTACCGGCCTCCATTTCTCAGTATGCTAAACAAGTCAAACTTCTAGATCCCTTCAAACTAGTACATCAAGCTGTTAAGCTTCAAACTAGTGAACCTGTGCTCTGATACCAATTGAAGTTCGAGACTTCTCCTTAGGATCTACTAGTTTGTGATACTGAGAGGGGGGTGAATCAATATCACCACAATTCACAATTCGTAGGTAAGTGAACAACTTCAATCTCTTTTTAAAAGCGAACTCTTTCTCAAACTCGACTAAGGTAGATCTATTGCTACCTACTAATCACAATAGTCCCCAAAGTCACCTTTCAGACACCTTGCCTAATAGACAATACGGATGTTCTTGTTTAGGTCTTTGTTAGGTTATGGGTTGGCTGATACTTTAGCTGCGTTCACAACTCAATTCAAAACACAGAACGTAAAGCAAATTAAGGACACATGAGATTTACGTGGTTTCGTCAACGTGACATACATCCACGGTGGTAGGGACTCTCCCTCTACTAAGACTATCCACTATACTTGTGAATACAGGTTACAATAGATATCTTTAATTCTCTGATCCTTTCACTATTGCAATTACTAAGCAAGTACAATACAAAGAGTGTCACG
>CM038595.1:8418628-8543929 GCA_021533255.1 Ceriops tagal | reverse complement strand
GGTAGGGACTCTCCCTCTACTAAGACTATCCACTATACTTGTGAATACAGGTTACAATAGATATCTTTAATTCTCTGATCCTTTCACTATTGCAATTACTAAGCAAGTACAATACAAAGAGTGTCACTTACTGTGTCTACCCTTCTTCTAGCTTGTCTTGCCTCTGTTGAATTGAAAGGCTGCTCTACTGCTGCTTAAAAGTTCACCGCAACGCTCTCTAACCTCTCTTGAAGAAGTCTGGAAATACATTGAGTTCAATGCTTCGCCAAATTCCTTCTTTACGTTGTCTCACACAATTCCTACTTTCACCATCTCACTGTTTCCCCGTCTCCTTGTCTCACGTTTTTACTATTTCACGGCCTGCCCTCACCTGTCCATTTCACACCTCCTTTGGCCGTATCAGATTTTCTCCCTTTACTACTGGTCACTATTCATCAGTTGTCAGGTTTCTCTCTCCTTCCGCCGGTGGTGAGTTTCTCTTCGTCCGTTTCACGATTCACTCCTTGCCGTGTCATTCGTTTGTCTCACCCTGTCGCAGATCTGTTGTCTGCTCTTCCGGTGGTGTTTTTCTCTTCGTCCGTCTCTCTCTGTCTCACCGGATTTCTCTCTCTCTCTCCTTCCTGTCGACTCCTCTGGTTTGGCCCTTGGGTTTCTCTTTCTCTCCTTCCCGTCGACTCCTCTAGTCTGGCCGTCAGGTTTCTTTTTCTCCCCTTCCCGTTGACTCCTCTGGTTTGGCAGTCGATTTTCTCTCTCTCCTTCCCGTTGATCTGCTCCGATTTGCTCAATTTCTAACTTGCCTTTATTCTTCTAACGACGACTTCTCTATCTTCTTTGGGTGTATTTTGAACGTATCGGTGGTGTCTGATTTTCTCCCCTTTTTGGTGCTCTTTTCTCCTTCACCCAACGACGGTTACTGTTCACGACGGCTACTGTTCACTTGACAACTACACTATTCACAACGACTACACTGTTTCTCGATGGCTGCTCTTTTCTTTTGCAGGTCGTGTTCTTCTGTGTAGGGTTTGGTGTTTTACCATGTATTCAATTGTGTTAGCCTTCCCTCTTGTGTTTTGCCTTCCAAGGTCTTTATATATTCTTTTCCGTGAAACCCTAATAGGGCTTACGTGGCGGATTTACGTTCTTGCCTTTACGTAGCAAATTTACTGTTTTGCCCTTCCATGTGGCTTTTACTTTCTTGCACACTTAAACCTAGTTGACAACAATTACAACCCATATAAGGTTGTGGGAACAAGATAAGTGGTTAAGGAGTAGTCCTTCCACAAGTGGTGAAGGAGTGATCCTTCCACAACATTATTGTATCCCTAGATAGCAAGAGTGGATTGTGTGATTTAGGAGGGATCCTATCACACCATAAATGTAGCTCACATATCGTGGGTGAACCATGAAAAAATTGTTATGTGTTCTTGGGTGCTTGCGCATTGATTTTTTAGTTGTAGGGTCACACTCACATAAAGGAGAAAAATAAAAATTGGATCATCAACTTTAACAGGTCACAAAGGTTAAATCTAAATCGATTTGTAAAAAGCGCATATCTCACACTAATTCACCTCCCTCTCAGTATGAGACCTAAAACGGTCCTCATTAAGTGGTATTAGAGCCTGGTTCCTCTGTTGATCTAATTTTTCTACTTTGAAGTGAAGTTGTGCATTGTTGTGTGAGTTTTTATCTCTACTGCTACTTGAAATAATGGATAGCATGAACAGTGTTAACAACAAAGGCATCCCTATGTTTAATGGACAAAATTTTTAATTATGGAAGAATAGAATGCTTTTATATCTAATTTCCCTTGGTCTTGATGTGTTTAAGTCTATTGTTAGTGGCTTCATCTTTGTTGCTAAAGGTGATCCCATGACACCAGTTGATAAGAAGAACTTGGAGTGTGATGGAAAGGCGAGAAATGCCTTATATGCCTCCCTATCCGATAAAGAATTCACCAAGGTGATAGGATGCAACACAGTCAAGCAAATCTAGGACAAATTGAAGAACATCTATGAAGTTGACAAGGTTGTGAAGGAAGCTAAGCTATAAATTTGAAGGAGCAAATTTAAAGACATAAGATGTAGAATGATGAGACTGTGGATGCGTTCTTTATAAGAATTAACGAAATTGTGTGCTCCATCAAAGGCTATAAAGAGGAGATCCGCGATGCTACTGTGGTAAGAAAAATACTTAAAACCTTACCGGAAGCTTACAATGTCAAAGCCTCTTCCATAGAAGATAGAGATCTGGATAGGCTGCCCTTAGATAACCTACACAACATATTGGTGGCTTATAAAATGAGAATAGCCCCAATGAAGAAAGAAAAAAGTCTAAGGTGGAGAAGGAGTTAGCTTTTAAGGCAATGAGGAAATTAAAAATTAAAGTCCAAGAAGAGGAGTCCAACAACAGCTTTGAAGAAGAGGATGGTGATACTAAGTTAGATGAAGTCATGACATATATCACCTGGAACTTGAGGAAAGGAAAAAGGAAAGTACAAGGGAAAATTACCCTTGAAGCTGTGGAGCAATTGGGCACTTTGCCATGGACTACCCAAAGAGAAGAGAAGCAAATAGTGAGGATGATGATGAGCCGGTCCCAAGGAGGAAGACAAAGCAATCTAGCTACTCTAAAGTTGGAAATTCAGGTATGAAAGGGAAAAAGAAGTTCTTCAAATCCAAAAGAAGAAATTTCCTGAGCAAGTTGAAGGAAGAAGATTCTGAAGAAGAAAATGATGATGATTCTGATGATGAGGCTGCAAAGGATGTGCTGGTCACTTAAGTAGATGATGATCAAGAATCTTCAAGTGAGGAAAAATCAATAGAAGAGGAAGAGGATGAGTTGTTGGAGCAACTTGAGAATGAGTTGAGAGCTTGTTTGCATAAAAACAGCAAGCTAGAAAAAGAGATAATTCATCTTAAGAAACTGTGTGAAAATTCTTTTGTTGATGAATCTAATCTCCAGGTGAAGATAAAGTAGTTTGAAGCAAAAAAGGAGGAGTACTTAAAGAAAATTAAGGAGCTAAGCATACTTGAGGTAGAGAAAGGCAAGATACGCAAAGACCTTGGTGCTAAGGTGATTATACAAGAGCAAGAGATGCTGACTTTGCAAGCCAAGCTTTACAAGGTCGAGTACGTGGTAAATAAGCATAAAGAAAGTTTTATGCAGGCCATAGAAGTTAAAGGAGAGTCATCATCAATAAATGTCATCAAGGAGGACAGAAAGTTGGATGAATGTCTAAGTAATCAAAGACCTCATTCCATAGGAAAGAAAGGACTTGACTATATTGAAAAGCCAAGTGAGAAGGTAGAAAAAAAAGAAAAAAAATTGTGTTTATGCCCAAAAGCAAGCACAGTGACGTGATGGAGAAATGCGACCAATCCAAGTTAAAATGGGTTAGGAAAGATATGGTGGAAATTGTCATCCAAAAGAGACAGGTTGTTAAAGATCATAAGAAGGCTACCACACCAATTGCTAAAGAAAGAAGACTTGAACTTGGTAAAAGAAGTAAATCCAAGTTTGTAGGTTTTTGCTAAAGCTGTGGTAAGTATCGGCACAAGGCTAATGCTTGTTGGTATACTCGACCTATAATAAAGAGGAGTGTGAGGCAAGAGTCTAGGAGGAGACTTCATCAAGATAGGAGGCAATCTCAAGTGGAAAGAAGTCATATTCCACTGAGAAACAAGTTTGATCTGCTGGGAGAGTTTTGTGGAAGATATGAAAGGGTTAGACACACTGCTGAGGACTGCTTGACATTGCTACCCAGTCAAAGAATGCAAAAGAGAACACACCAACCATTGTTGCCCAGTCAAGGAATGCAAAAGAGAACACCAACACAAGCTCCCCAATTTGGCCAGCAAAGAAAAAGTGGAAGAGAAACATCTATGGTTGTGGAAATAGCCTTAAAAGCTTCTAAGAAAGAAAAGTCATGGATCTTGTACAGTAGCTGCTTCTTCACACACGATAAAAGACTTCAAGACATTGAAAATAGTAGCCAAATATGATGAAGGGTTAGTCAAATTTGGAAATGATTGTGCCTTAAAGATTCAAGGTATTGATGCTGTTGAAATTGGTGTAAAAAAGCTAAAATCAAAGAAAGTGCTTTATGTTAAAGAGCTAAAACACAATCTCATCAGTGCTAGCCAGCTTCGCGATGATGGACATGAAGTTACTTTCAATAAGAGTGACTACATAGTAAAGAGACTAAAAGATTGTGCTGTTCCTACTAAAGGTGAAAGAACACATGGAAACTTATACCAAGTTTCTAGAAGCAAGAACATATGTTACATGAGCACTAAAGATGAAAACTTGTTGTGGCATAGGAAACTAGGAAATCTTGAACAAAAGAGGCTAAACTTAAGTATTCAGCCATCCCCTAGAGGTTGAGGTATCCTCTAACGCCTCTCCCCTTCCTTCTTCTATTATTCTTTGGATTTGTTGTCAAAGGGGGAGATATTTTGCATAAATCCAAAGAGAGTATATATTGATAAAAAGGGGGACTAGCTTGATGGATAGAGGGGGAGAACTTGTCAAGGGTGAGAAGCAGAAAGGGAGAGTTATACCAAGTTAAGAGAGATACATGTTTCAAGGAGAGCTGTGAATGACAATGTAGGGGGAGTAGTAAATATTGATAATTGTTATATGTACATTGTTGGATTTAATGTGTTGCCAACAAATCCAAAGGGGGAGATTGTTGAGCCCATCATTGATGGCTAATGTTAGATTTGTTGTCAACACTATCTCACATGGTTATATGTGTTGATTTGATGTTATGAATATCATTGAGATCTAGTGAGGTCATTGGGAGAAATCGGTGATGACAAGTCAACCCTGGCATTAAGGAGTCAATGTTGACCGTGATCGTAAATTTTAGGGGTCAAGATTGACCATTGACCCTAAATTTTAGGACTTAAATCTGGTTGTTAATTGTAGGGTAACATGTGAGAATTAACGATGATTGTTGATGATCGTGTAGCCCTAATCTCAAGGCTCTATAAATACCCCTATGCATCTTGCAAGAAGGGGGTGTGCTGCAGAATTTTAAGAGAGTTAGCAAAAGGAGAGAGAATGGCAAACCTAAAGGCAAGGAGAGGATGAACGGCAAAAAGAGAGGTAGCCACCAAAGGAAAGAATGACTGGCTAAGGCAAAGAAGACAGCCACCAAGGGAGGTGCAGCCGACCAAAAAGAGTGCAAAAGCCAGCCAAGGAAAGTGTAACAACCACTAAAGAGAAGCAGTAAGGCAGCCAGCCAAGGAGGGAAAGAAAGTGGGCAAGGCAACCTACTAAGGAAAGTGTAGCAACCACCTAAGGAGGAAAGAAAGAGAGCAAGGTAGCTAACCACCCACACCAGCAAACACCACCAAGGCAGCCACCCACATCAGCAAAAACCACCAAGGCAGCACCAGCATGAGCAAACCACCAAGGTAGCAGCCCTAGGAGGTGGAGCAACAATCACCAGGAGGTGAAGCAGCAGCACAAGGGTCTAACACCAGCAAACCACCAAGGCAACAGCTGGCAAAAGGTGGAACAGTAGTCGATAGGAGGTGAAGCAATAGCAGAAGGGTCCTGCACCAGCAACTAACGTGCAGACAGCAGTGGCATGCAAAGACAGCTGCAGTGTACGGGGATAGCAACAACAGTGTGAGAAGACAACTGCAGTGCACGCAGATAGCAGCAGTGGCACGAAAAGATAGCTACAGCGCGCAAAGAGAGCAGCAGCGGTGCGAGAAGACAATCACAGCGCACACAGGTAGCAACAGTAGCGCAAGTAGACAGTAGCAGTGCAGGCTGATAGCAGCAGCAGGGCGAGCAAACAGCAGCAACACAGGCTGATAGCAGCAGTGTGGGTGGATAACAGCAGCGGCGCAAGTAGATAGCGGCAGCAGTACTAGAAATGCATGTATGGATAGCAGCCACAGTGAGTGCAGACAGCAGCAACACATGTGGACAGAAGCAACAGCCCACACGGACAGCAGGAGTAGCACGTACAAACAGCAAGAACAACATGTGCAGTAAGCAGCTGCAGTGCATGTAGACAGTAGGAGTAGCACGTGTGGAGTGCGTGCAGACAATAGCAGCAACGCAAATGGATAGTAGCAGCTGTGCGTGTGGACAGTAGGAGTAGTGCATGCAGAGTGCATGCAGCATACGTGGACAGCACTAGCAGCGTGTGCGGACAGCATTAGCAGTGCGCACGAACAGCAGCGGCAGACAGCAATAGCACCATGTGCGAAAGCAGGAGCAACACACACAAACAGCAACGGCAGCAGGTGTGGACAGCATTAAAAGCGCGCACAGATAGCAACAGTAACGCATACAGACAGCATTAGCATCGCATGCAGGCAGCACCAGCATGGGTGAGACAACACCGACAGTGAAGGAAGGAGAAGATCCATATTCTGCTCTAGCAGTATGTACACATTGAGTGATCATTCTCCAAGAAACATTTTACCATAAACTCTTGATAAACTTGCTAAAAAAGGGTGGGTTACCCTTGGAGTGATCGGGAGATCAACTCCTTGATTAGGAGATTGTTGTAAGTGGTTAAGGAGTAGTCCTTCCACAACATTATTGTATCCCTTGATAGCAAGAATGGATTATGTGATTTAAGAGGGATCCTATCACACTATGGACGTAACTCACACATTGTGGGTAAACCACGTAAAAATTGTCATGTGTTCTTAGGTGCTTGCGCATTGATTTTTTTGTCGTACAATCACACTTACATAAAGGAAAAAAATAAAAATTGGATCACCGGCTCTAACAAGACACAGAGGTTAAATCCAGATCGATTTATAAAAAGTGCATATCTCACACTAATTTACCCCCCTCTCAATGTGAGACCTAAAATGATCCTCATCACCTTTCTCTTCTTCTTCTTCAGCTAAATATAGGAGCATATGTAAGTGTTCTCCTTTGCACTCTTTGATTAGGCAACAATGTCAAGCATTCCTCAACAGTATATCCAGCCTTTTCGCATCTTCCATAAATTTCCTCCAATATATAAAATCTATTTTGTTAAGTCCATTTTTTATGTTTAATGTTAGATTTGTTGTTAACACCATCTCACATAGTTGTTTGTGTTGATTTGATATTATGAATGTCATTGAGATACAGAGAGATCATTAGGCAAAATCATTGATGGCAGGTCAACCCTGAAGTCAATGAGTTGATGTTGATTGTCGACCCTAAATTTTAGGGGTCAAGGTTGACCGTTGACCCTAAATTATAGGAATCAAATCTAGCTATTAATTATAGGGCATCCTTTGGGAATCAATGTTAGCCGTTGATGAGTGTACAACCTTAATCTCAAGGATCTATAAATACCACCATGCATCTTTCAAGATGTGTGTGTGTGTGTTGTAAAATTTTGAGAGAGAACGACAAAGAATGGTTGAATGGCAAAGGGTGTGTAGCTGACTAAAGAGAGGTTGAGCAGCAAAAAGAAAGGCAGCTACCAAAAAAGAGAGTGACTGGCCAAGGCAAAAGAGGCAGCCACCAAGGAGAGGAGCAGCCAGCCAAGGGAGTTGTAGCAGCAACCGGTAGCCACATCAAACCAGTAAAAGAGAAAAGGTATACAGTAACCATACCAAACCAAAGAAGAGGGCATGTAGTAGCCACACCAAACTAGAGAAGAACGTGTACAATAGCCATACTAAACTAGAGGAGAGGATGTGCAGCAGCCACACCGAACCAGAGAAGAAGGTGTGCAACAACCATACCAAAAAAAGAAGAAGGCAGTAGTCGGCCAAACCAAAGGGAGAATAAGAAGGCAACAACTAGCCAAACCAAAAGGAGAAGGAGTTATAGCAGCCACCTAAGGAATCCTACAATTGTAGTAAAGAAACCAATAACTTGTAATAAGCAACACTAGTAGCACATCCTGCACAACACCAGTAGCAGTCCGCAACACTAACAGCAGCTAGCAACGCCAACAATAACCTGCAACACCAACAGCAGCCCATAACACCTACAGTAGCTCGCAACCTCAGCAACACATCCCACAGTACCAGTAGGTACAGGCGAACAACCAACAATTGTAGATTGTAGCAATAACAGCAAGCTCTAGCAACAAGAGTAGGCAGACTAGCAACAATTGTAGATTACAGTAGCAGCAGATGCAAGCAGCAATACCAGCAAGTGTAGGCAGCAATACTTGTGACCACAACTGGAAATTACAACTTACAAGCACAACCAGCAACGTGTCTCGACGACAAGGCAAGAAATACAACTAACAACAAGAGGAGAAAACTTGACCCTGCAGCAAGTTCAGCAGCTTGCAGTAGTAGAGGAGAAAATGTGCCCCGACAACATGGCAAGCAACATCGACAACAGGGGAAAAGAACCTACCAAGGTAGTAGATGAGGCAACTTGTTAAGGCATTAGGTGAGGTAGCACTAGTAGTAGAGGAAAAAACGTACTAAGGCAATAGGTGAGACAACATCAGTAGTAGAAGAGGAAACCTGCCAAGGCAACAGAGGAAGAGAGCTTGTCAAGGCCGAAGGAGGTAGCATTGGCAACAAAAGGAGAGAACCTGCTAAGGCAACAGGGAAGGTAGCACCGATAGCAGAGGAAAGAACTTGTCGAGGTAGCAAGTGAGGCAACACTAGCAGTATGGGGAGAGAACTTGTAGTAGAGATGACCTATAATGGAGATAAATTACAAAGAAAAAACCAGCAAAGCTTAAGCAAAGACTAACAGAGAGGAAAGAGAAGATCTGCTTTTTGCATTAGCAACCTATGCACATTGAGTGATCCTTCTCAAGAATGTGTTAGTTACTAAACTCTTGATAAACTTGTGGAAAAAGGGTAGGATACCCTTAGAGTGACCGGGAGAACAATTCGTTAAGTGATCAGGAGATCATCTTATCTAGTGATTAGGAGATCAAACCTTTAAGTGATCGGGAGATCATTGTAAGTGGTTAAGGAGTGATCCTTCTATAAGTGGTTAAGGAGTGATCCTTCCATAACATAATTGTATCCCTTGATAACAAGAGTGGATTGTGTGATTTAGGAGTGATCCTATCACAGCATGGATGTAGCTCACACATTATGAGTGAACTACGTAAAAATTGCTATGTGTTCTTGGGTGCTTATGTTTGATTAATATCCATACAGCCTCTTTTACATAAAAAAAAGAAAGATAAAAATTGAATCATCAGCTTTAACAAGTCATAGAAGTTAAATCCGAAAAGATTTATAAAAAGCGAGCATCTCACACTAATTCACCCCCTTCCCCTCTTAGTGTGAGACCTAAGAAAGTCCTTATCATGTTTCTTAATGGAATATGGCTTATTTTTACTTGAGACTATCTCCTTTCTTGATAAAGTCCCCCTCTAGACTCTTGCCTCACATTCCTTTTTATTATAGGCCCATTACTTCAACACACACTAGCCTTGTGCCCATACTTACTACAGCTCTAGCAAAATCCTTTAAATCTGAATTTTCTTCTTTCACCAAGTTCATATCCTTATTTTTAGCAACTGTTATGGCAACCTTATTTCTGTCTTTGACAACCTGTCTTCTTTAGATAGGAGTTTTCATCACATCTTTCCTAACCCATTTTAGCTTGGGTTGGTTTCTCTTCTCCATAACATTATTGTGTTTGCTTTTAAGCATAAACACAATTTTCTTCATCTCTTCTACCCTTTCATTTGGCTAGTAAAGTCCTTTCTTCCCCATGGAATGAGGTCTTTATTTACTTAGACACTCATCCAACTTTTTGGTAGCATCCTCCTCAATAGCATTTGCTGAAAAGGACTCTCCTTTCTCTTCCATATCCTGCATAAAGCTTTCTTCATACATCTTCAATTCAGATTCAACCTTGTGGAGCTTTCCTTGCAAAATCCGTACTTCTTGCTCTTGTGTAATCACCTTAGTGCCAAGATCTTTGTGTATCTTTCCTTGCTTTGCCTCAAGTTCATTCAACTCCTCAATTCTTTTCAAGTACTCCTTCTCTTTCGTTTCAAACTCCTTTGGCACTTAAATTTCCAGCTTTAGAATAATTGGATTTCTTTATTCTCCTCCTTGGGGCCGGCTCATCATCATCATCACTGCCTACTTCTTTCCTCTTTGGGCAGTCCACAACAAAATGCCTAATACCTCCACAACTAAAGTACTTCAAACATAATTTTCCCTTGTACTTTCCTTTTCCTTTCCTCATATTTTTGGTGATGTATGCCATGACTTTATCAAATTTAGTATCATCATCTTCTTCTTCAAAACTAATATCAGATTCTTTTTCTTGTTCTTTAATCTTTAATTTTTTTATTGCCTTGAAAGCCAACTTCTTCTCTGCCATAGACTTCTTTTCTTTATTTATTGGGGGCTATTTTCATTTCATAAGCCACCAATATGCTATATGAATCATCTAGGGGCAACCCATCCAAATCACTATCTTCTATAGATGAGACTTTGGCATTGAAAGTTTTCGGTAAGGTTCTAAATATCTTCCATACCACAGTAGAATTGTTGATCTCCTCTCCATAGCCTCTAATAGAGGATACAATTTTATTTACTCTTGTAAAGAAGGCATCCACAAATTCATCATTCAGCACCTTTATGTTTTCAAATTTGCTCTTCCATATTTGTAGCTTGGCTTCTTTCATAACCTTGTCTCCTTCGTAAATATTCTTCAATTTGTCCCAAATTTGTTTGGCTATGGTGCAACCCATCAATTTGGTGAATTCTTTGTCTGATAATGAGGCATATGAGGCATTTCTATCCTTTCCATCACACTCTAAATTTTTCTTATCAGTAGGCATCATAAGAGCACCTTCAACAATAGGGATGCCCTTACACTCTCTCTCTTGGTGTTCTATAGCACTCTCTCTTGGCATTCTATAGCACTCACTCTTAGCGTTCTACAGCACTCTCTCTTGGCATTTTATAACACTCTCTCTTGGCGTTTGGTAGCACTCTCTCTTGGTGATCTATAACACTCTCTCTTATGTTTTGAAAACACATGTTTTCTCTTGAAAGCTACATGGATATTTATATGCCTTGTGTTTAAGGTTGTCCTACAATCAATGATCAGCATTGATTCCCAAGGGTTGCCTTACAATCAATGGTCAATATTGATTCCTATAATTTAAGGTCAACTATTAGCTTTAACTCCTAAAATTTAAGGTCAACAATCAACATTGACTCATTAAATTTAGGGTTGACCTACCATCAACAATTTTGACAAACAATCTCCTTGCATCTCAAGCTCTTTTTCTTTGTTCACAATGCTTTTGGGAATATCCTTGACAAATACAAATTGCACCTACGGGCAAGCCATAACTTGTATTGCTAGATCCTAAGCAATTTCCTTGGCTTTCTACCTTAACAAGCTACTCATTGGCTGGTACTGCTAACACTTTGTAAATGTAGTAAGCACATCTCAAAAGCACTTATAACATCAAATCAACAAGGACAAATCTATGAGATGTTGACAACAAATCCAACATTAGCCATCAGAGATGAGCTCAACACTCTCGACTTTCCTTTTACATGAGGCTTGTGTAATGATCTTGCCTGGGAAACTCACTTGGGATGGCATGCCTGAGGTCTTTTTACCTTTACTTAAATAAGATAGCTATAATGAGACTAGGTTAGGGATGAATTTGTTTAGCAAAGGGGCTTGTAGGGCAATCTCACTTAGATAAGGTGCCTTAGGTTAGGCTAGCTTTGTTCATACATAAGACTTATGTAGATACAAAGCTAGAGATAAGGTACCTAAGGTTGTCTTCTCAAGGTGCCTATGTGGTAACCTCACTAAGGACAAGATGCCCTTTTGTCCTCAAGGCTTGTCTTACATAAGAGACTAATATAATGAACATGCTTGAGATATGGTGCCATTATTTCTCTTATAAAAGAGCCTGTGTGGTGAGCACACATAAGATGTAATGGCTTAAACTCTTTTATCTTAGCTCTCCTTATATAAGTGTATTGTGAGGTGACCACAATCAAGATGAAGTGCCTTAGGTTATCTTGGTAAAGAGGCATCTATGTTGACTTTTCTCAAAATGTTGGAACTATAAGCCCTTTAAGCTCTTTTGATTTGTATAGAAAAAATGTTCAAAATAAGTTACCTTAGGTCTATCTTATTAGAGCGCTCATGCACTAACCTCACTTGGGACCAAATATGTTATGCTTTTTAGCATGTCCTTATGTAAGAGACTTATATAAAGCTTGCACTTGAGATAAGGCACCATAGGTTCTTTTGGTAATGGACTTGAGTTGTGACCTTGCTTAAGATAAGTATTAAGTTATCATGGCAAGACGCATATATGGTAAACTTGTTTGGCAAAAGATGCCTTGAGCCCTACTAGCTCTTCTTATGGAGGAGACCTATTTAGTGATTACAATCGAGATGAGGTGCCTTATGCTCTCCTCGTATGGTGTTATATGGCAACCTCACTTAGGATGCAATCCCCTAGACTTCTTCGATTTAGTTGTAAAGAAGATCTTACAATGATAGCATTTGGGACACGGTGCTTAAGTTATCTTGGTAAGAGATTTGTGTGCTGATATTGCCTGAGTTGCCTCTTTTAGTGCAATACAGAGATCGTGCTTCAGAAAAGGTCCCTTAGACACTCTTGAAAGGGAGTCTTGATGGTTACCTCCCTTGGTACAAGATGTCTTAGGCCCTCCTTGATCTCCTCATGAAAAGACTTGTATGGCAACTGCACTCATCTCTAGAGTAAACTCCTACAATAATAAAATCCATCTAATAAGTCATTATTTCATATCTTTTTCAAAAATAGGTACTTAAGATGTATATGATTAGAATAATTATCACTCATTTGACTCCTTTTAAAAATATTTAAGGCATGCATATGGTTGAACTTATCCCCATGATGTCTATAAGTGTCCTAATAATCACCATCTTATGCTTCCTTAGCATATGAATCAACTTCTTTTCTTATATATACATTAGATTCCTTGTAATAATAACTAAAGAGTGTCATCTTCTCCCACATATATATACTTCCAATGACCTAATAACAATTTTAGTTCCAACATAGGAGCCTACAAAATAAAAGGTAAAACTTTTTTATGAGCAATTAGTAACTAAATGAAAGAAACTACATACCTATCTAAAATCACTAATAATGAATGCAATTTAGGCATAGTTTTCTTTAACTCCTCATCTAGATTAACTTCTCCCTTTATATACAGTTCAAGATATTTGGTGATTACCAACTCAAACTCTTTTGTACTTATCAACTTAAAAACTTGTTGTACTAAAAAATTAAGTAGACATCACTAGGGTGCCTCATAGCCTCATAAATATTGAACTGAATTTATTCACCATCAAACTCCATCATCATGGTATCCTCATGCACATTAATCCTCATCCTTGCTATTTTTAAGAATTGGTGCAAGGTAAGGGGAATCATCATCATCGATATCTGCTTTATAAGAGTTAGTTGGAAATACTAGCTCATTCACCTATATTAACACATCCTCAACTACCCCCTCAAGATAAGAAGTAGTACAATTAGTCAATTACATAATAACACTACTAGTATTTTTCAGAGGTCTTAAATTTAAAAAAGCATGAATAGATTGTAACATCACATTAATAGAAACTCTTAAATCTAACATAGCCTTTTTAGATTTAGTATTACTTATTTTGCACAAAATAGTTAACATATATGGATCTTTGCACTTAGAGGGAAGCTTCCTTTAAAGAATTGTAGATACATTCTCGCCCACTTAATTTTCTTATCATCTCTTTGCTTATTAATGCACAATTCCTTAAGAATTTTGCATACCTTAGTACTTACTTGATTGCCTCTTGCAATGGCATGCACCTAAAGGGAAAAGGAAGGTGGTTAGCTTTTACTTAAATGGGAGAGTTAGGATTTACTTTAGATGGAGAAATCTCTACTTCCTTCTCGATGTCCTTTTCAATGGCCAAAGCAAGTGGTTTTTTTTTATGTGGTTCATGCAGCTATTTGTCCACTCTTCAATGATATGGGACTTGTATTCTTTTTAAGATTTATGAGGGGGAAAGAAGGTATTTTGCTTAACTTTGAACATTTAATGTACCTATTATGGAAGCTCGCAAACTCACTTGATCTTACAAATTATGTATGTTTGTCCTTGTCTTCTGTTAGAATTGCTAAATGTAAGTTAACAAAATTTTGAACATTTCTTTCAATAATGTGCCTATATTAAACAAATTTGCTTATTTAGTTGAATACAACTATTGAGTTTGTTGGAACCTTACCTAATTATTTTGAGATGCATTCTAAACTATCTATTTTTCCCATAGCTCAAGTTAGAGTGATCTCTCCATCCTAAATTATATGTATTATAGTAAGGATCATATTTCCTTGATTATCTTTAACCTCATATAACATTCACTCACTCTTTTTAGAGAATTAGGTGTATGTTAGTTGTATGTCCCACCATTAAACATATACCATATGCCTTAGCTTATTTTATGATTCCCACAACCATCTACCAAACACTAAAGTTAGATCATGAATCTTTTGTTGGAAGTTTCCTATCATATTAGAGATCAAATTCCTTATAACATCAAGCATCTTGTCCACTAAGGCTCTTTCATTTGCTGCATCTATCATCTTTCTATCTATAAGTAGTATGCTTTCATAAAAACATTCAATCAATTATTGATCACTTATTTAGTGGTGTAGATACTTATAAAAGTCTCTCCATTATATTGGCAAATACCATTGATTTCCTTCTTTATGTTAGCAACCTTAAAAGAAGGAAAATATGTTTCCAAAAGCCTCCTCTTTGTCTTATTCCATGTTGTGATTGACAATTATGGTAGATGTTAAGTCCATCTTTGATGGCTAATGTTGGATTTGTTGTCAACACCATCTTACATAATTGTTTGTGTTGATTTGATGTTATGAATGCTGTTGAGATGCAAAGAGGTCATTGGGCAAAACCATTGATGGCAGGTTAACCTTAAAGTCAATGAGTCAATATTAACTGTCAACCCTAAATTTTAGGAATCAAATTTGGCAGGTTAACCATTGATGGCTGGTTAACCTTTGAAAATTAATGCTAGCCATTGATGAGTGTGTAACCCTAATCTCAAGGCTATATTAACCCCATGCATCTTGCAAGACATCGATGGGCTGCAATAGAGAACGATCAATTGCAGAAAAATAAGAGAGAACGGCCAACCACAAAGAGAGAACGACAAGCTGAAAAGAGAAGGCAGCCAAAGAGAGGTTAAGTGACAAAGAGAGAGGTAACCACCAAAAAAGAGAGTGACCGGCCAAGGCAAAGAAGGTAGCCACCAAGGGAGGTACAGCTAGCCAAGGAGAGTGCAACAAACGACCAAGGAAGTTGTAGCAGCAACTAGCCAAAGTAAAGGTGACAACAACCACTAAAGAAGGAGGTAGCTAGACTAACTAAAGGAGGAGTTACAACAGTTGGTAGCCACACGAAAGGAAGGACGTAGCCCTACCAAAGGGAAAACAAGGTGCAATAACTGGTAACAACACCAAACCAGTAAAGAAAAATGTGTAGTAACCATACTAAGGAGATTGTAGCAACCGGCCACCAAGGAGAGTGCAAGAGCTAGCAACCACACCAAACCAGCAAAGGAAAAGGTGTATAACAGCCACATTAAACTATAAGAGGGTGTGCAACAACCACACCAAAGAAAAAAGAAGGCAATAGCCAGCCAAACTACAAGGAGAAGGAACCTATTGCAATAAGGGCAGGGAGCTATACTAGCAATAACTTGCAATAACTAGCAATAACCTGCAACACCAACAGCAACCCGCAACACCAGCTGCAACCTACAATTCCAGCAATTGTAGCACATCCAGAAGGCAATCCCAGCAATTGCAACACATCCAATAGGTAATCCCAATAATTGTAGCATGTCTAGTAGGCAATCTTAGCAATTGCAGCACATCTAGTAGGCTATACCAGCAATTGTAGCACAGGCAGTGATAGCAAAATGTGCAAACAATGATAGTAGAACATGCAGGCAACGATAGTAACACGTATAGGCAACAATAGTAGAAAGTGCAGTTAGCAATAGTAGCACATGCAAGCAGCCATAATAGTAGGGCCAATAGCTTGTAGCAACAAAGGAGAAAATGTGCCCTGACAGCTTACAGTAGCAAAGGAGAAAATGCACCCTGATAGTAGGACCAATAGCTTATAGTAGTAAAGGAGAAAATGTGCCCTAACAATAGGGTAAGTAGCACTGGTAGCAAGTGAAGCAACCTACCAAGGCAACAAGTGAGGAAACTTGCCAAGGTAGCAAGTGAGGTAGCACTGGCAGCAGAGGAAGAACCTACCAAGGTAACATGTGAGGCAACACCGGTAGCAAAGCAAGAGAACTTAACAAGGTCGAAGGAGGCAGCACCAACAGCAGAGGGGAGAACCTACCAAGGCAACAGGTGAGGCAACACCGGCAGTAAGGGGAGAGAACTTGCAACGAAGATAACTAGCAGTGAAGAGAACCTACAGAGAAGAGAACCTGTAGCAGAGATAACCTGCAGCAAAGATAACCTATAGAGAAGAAACCAGTAAAGCCTGAGCAAAGATCGGTAATGAGGAAAGAGAAGATCCATTTTCTACAACAGCAGCCTATGCACATTAAGTGATCTATCTCAGGGAAGTCATTATCATAAATTGAAAAAGGGTGGGATACCCTTCGACTGATCGGGAGTGATCCTTCCACAAGTGGTTAAGGAGTGATCCTTCTGCAACCAAACTATATCCTTTGATAATAAGAGTGGATTGTGTGATTTAGGAGCGATCCTATCACACTGTGGACATAGTTCACACATTGTGGGTGAACTACGTAAAAATTGTCGTGTGTTCTTAGGTACTTGCATTTGATTAATATCCATATGGCCAGTTTCATATAAAGAAGATAGATAAAAAATTGGATCATCGACTCTGACAAGTCACAGAGGTTAATCTGAAAAGATTTATAATAAGTGAATATCTCACACTAATTCACCCCTACTCTCATTGTGAGACCTAAGAAGGTCCTCATCAGTGAATAATAAAGTTAATCCTTAGCATCATCAACCAAGAAGAATGGTAAAGCTCTTAATTTTGTTTATTCCTCTATTACCCTTATTAGCTTCATACTTGAATAAACAACATGGAACTCCTTTAAATGCTATTAGGATCTTTTCTTGCATGAGCACAAAAGGTGGGTAACAAATATGATAAGGACCTTCTTGGGTCTCACATTAAAAGAGGGAGGGGGTCAATTAGTGTGAGATGTTTACTTTTACAAATTTATCCATATTAAACTTCTATGACCTGTTAAAGTCTATGATCTATTTTTATCTTACTTCTTTAGGTGAGAATGGTCATATGAATATCAAGCAAGAACAAGCACTGAAAACCACACAGAATTTTTACGTAGTTGACTCATAATGTGTGAGCTACAACTATGGAGTGATAGGATCTCTCCTAGATAACATGGTCCACTCTTGCTATCAAGGGATACAGATGATGTAGTGGAAGGATCTCTCCTTAACCACTGTGGAAGGATCACTCTTTAACCACTTACAATGATCTTTCAATCACCCCAAAGGTTTCCCACCCTTTTTCAAAGAAGTACATAAAAAGATTATGATAAAAACACCCCAAAGAAAGATCTCTCCATGTACACAAGTTGCTATGGTAGAAAACTGATCTTCTCCTTTCTTTTTGCTATTCTCTCCTCTCTTTCTGCTATTCTCTACGCTCTTTTCTATTGTTCTCCCTACGCTCTTTTCTACTGTTCTCTCTACACTTTTTCCTGCTGTTTTGTCTACATGCTTTTTTCTACTATTCTCTCTATGCTCTTTTCTATTATTCTCTATACGCTCTTTTCTATTGTTCTCTGCTCTCTTTCTATTGTTCTCTCCTCTATTTCTGTTATTTTCTCATCTCTTTTTATTGTTCTCTCCTCTATTTTTTCTATTCTCTGCATTCTTTTCTACTGTTCTCTTTACGCTCTTTTCTGTTGTTTTCGCTATGCTCTTTCCTATTGTTCTCTCTACACGTTCTTTGCTTGTTATTCTCTCTACGCTCTTTTTTCCTATTCTTTATACGCTCTTTTCTGCTATTCTCTGTACGCTTTTTTCTGCTGTTCTTTACTCTCTTTTTGTTGTTCTCTCCTCTCTTTCTACTATTTTCTCCTCACTTTCTGCTATTCTCTGCTCTCTTTCTACTATTTTTTGCATATTCTTTTGGTAGCTACATGGGTATTTATATGCCTTGAATTTAGGATTGTCTTACTATCAATGGTTAGCATTGATTCCCATATAAAAAGTCCTTTTAAGATACTTACACCTAGCACCCTTCTCACAACCCTCTTGCCACGTGTCCTTATCTTTTAAAATGAGTCATGTGTTTTAGCTTGGCTCCTTTTAGGGTGTGACAGCTGTTAATAAGGTAAGTAGTAGCAATTCCATTGGGGTATGTCAATTTATACTTCAAAATCATCAGCTTTTGCAAGAGAAAAGCCCAATAAAACTCACAACAAAAAGAAATGCCATCATCCATTTAAGAGAGAGAGCTTTCACATTTAATAGGGTGTTTCCTCCCTCTGATTGAGTAGCTGTTGAGCCCATCTTTGATGGCTAATGTTGGATTTGTTGACAATAGTATCTCATATATTTGTCTATTCCTTGGACTATGTGAGGACTTATCTAGCCAATGATGCCAAGGCTGCAAAGAAGGGAGGATAAAGGCAGTTCAATGGCCTTATGGATGTTTACAAGAAGACATTGGCATTTGATGGCATTACTGGGCTTTATCGTGGATTTAACATCTTTTGTGTAGGAAATATTGTTTATCATGGCCTATATTTTGGAATGTATGACTTTCTGAAATCAGTGGTGTTGATTACAAAGTTGTAGGATAGTTTCTTCACTAGCTTTGCCCTTGGTTGGCTTATTACTAATGGTGCTATTCTTGCATCCTACCCTACTAACACTATCCACAAAAGAATGATGATGACCATTAGTGAAGCTATTAAGTATAACAACTATCTAGATGCATTTGCTCATATTTGAAGAATGAGGGTGCTAAATCTCTCTTCAAGGGTGCTAGTGCAAACATCCTATGTGCCATTGCTGGTGCTAGTGTGCTTGCTAATTATGATAAGGTGTAGCTTGATAAAGCCAATCGATCGACCTATCCCAAGGTCCAACTATGAGCTTTTTAATTGCAACAACTTAAATATACATTATTGGAGCTGGAATTACCACAACTGCTGGCACTAAACTTGCCCTTCAATGGATCCTCATTAAGGGATTTAGATTGTACTCATTCCAATTACTAGACTCATAAAAGCCAAGTATTGTTATTTATTGTCACTACCTCCCTGTGTCAAGATTGGGTAATTTGCGCACCTATTGCCTTCCTTAGATGTGGTAGCCATTTCTTAGGCTCCCTCTCCAGAATTGAACCATAATTCTCCATCACCCGTCACCACCATGGTAGGCCTTTATCTTACCATTAAAAGTTGATAAGGTAGAAATTTGAATGATGCGTCACTGGCACATTGGTCGTGTGATCCATCAAGTTATCATGAATCATCAGAGCAACAAGTAAAGCCTACGTCAACCTTTTATCTAATAAATACATCCCTTTTAGGAGTCGAGGTTTGTTGCATGTATTAGCTCTAAAATTACTACAGTTATCTAAGTAGTAAGTTCCATCAAACAAACTATAACTGATTTAATGAGCCATTCGCAGTTTCACAGTTTGAATTAGTTCATACTTACACATGCATGACTTAATCTTTGAGACAAGCATATGACTATTGGCATGATCAACCAGGTAGCATTCCTTCACGATGTCAGTGATCGCGCACATGACACAACTCCAATGAACGGGTTGGGATCGAGGACAAAAGTAGGCATGATAGTCGTGTTGTTAGGGGACGAGCTCTTTGTGGGCAAAGATGGAAGGGAGTCGCGATCCCCTTGCCCGCGTACATTTTCTGCATCCAAGAGCACAACTAATGAACCGTGCACTTGTGCAATTGCAATCGGCGATGCGAGGGACATAGCCGACGGCACGTGGTGTACCTTACACCCTCGAAGAGGTGAAGGGTGAGAAGGGACACAAGCATCACCATGAATTCCTAATCAGGAACGTAATACAAGAACCCTCATGTTTCACCTCGAGGCGTATTGGATGCACTTAAGTACAAGTTGAGAATGGATTGACAGCCAACAATTTGACGTATAAGTGTAGAGCTTGCAAGCCCATTCGACCCTATTACCACTCATGCACAGTCGTGTAAACTGAGCAACAATGCTACCAAGCAAACAATATGCTTGAAAAGGGGTAAATTAGTGTGAGATGCTTACTTTTTACAAATTTGTTCGAATTAAACCTCTGTGACCTGTTAAAGTCTATGATCCAATTTTATCTTTCTTCTTTATGTGAGAATAGTCATATGGATATCAAGCAAGCATAAGCACCTGAGAAAACACAGAATTTTTACGTGGTTCACCCACAATGTGTAAGTTACGTCCATGGTGTGATAGGATTACTCTTAGATCACATGATCCATTCTTGTTATCAAGGGATACAATTGATGTTGTGGAAGGATCTCTCCTTAACCACTGTGGAAGGAGATCGGGAGATCAAGGGAAACTTCTTGAAAAAGGGTGGGAAACCCTTGAAGTGATCAAGAGATCATTATAAGTGGTTAAAGAGAGATCCTTCCACAACATTAGTTGTATCCCTTAATGACAAGAATGGATTGTGTGTTGACTTTAACAAGTTATAAAGATTTAATCTAGACAAACTTGTAAAAAGTAAACATCTCACATTGATTCACTCCCTTCCCCTCTCAATGTGAGACCTAAGAAGGTCCATATCAATTGGTATCAAAGCCTTAGGTTCCTCTATTCATCCATTCTACTTGCTAAGATCTGAAATTGTTTGCTACTGTTGAGAATCTTTACATTTACTGCTGGTTAATATCATGGAGAGCACAAATAGTGTTAATAGCAAAGGTATTCCTACGTTTAATGGACAAAATTATCAATTGTGAAATAATAAAATGCTCCCATATCTACTATCACTTGGTCTAGATGTGTTTGAATATGCTATCAGAGACTTCACTCTTACTGTTGAAGGTGCTGCTATGACGCCTACTAATAAGAAGAATTTAGAGTATGATAAAAAGGTAGAAGTGCCTTATATGCCTCCTTATCACACAAAGAATTCACCAATTGATAGGGTGCAACATTGCCAAACAAATTTAGGACAAATTGAAGAATATTTATGAAGGAGACAAGGTTGTGAAGGAAGTCAAGCTACAAACTTGGAGGTATAGATTTGAAGATATAAAGATGCTAAATGATGAATCGGTGGATGCCTTCTTTATAAGAGTAAATGAAATTATATGCTCTATTAGAGGCTATGAAGAGCAGATCAACAATGCAACTATGGTAAAGAAGATACTTAGAACCTTACCATAAGCTTTCAATGTCAAAGTTTCTTCCATAGAGGATAGAGATTTGGATAGGCTACCTTTGGATGATCTACACAACATATTGGTGGCTTATGAAATAAGAATAGCCTCAATAAAGAAAGAAAAGAAGAAGTTGACATTTAAAGCCATAAAGAAATTAAAAATTAAAGAATAAGAAGAAGACTCTAATAGCAACTCTAAAGTAGAAGATGGTAATACTAAATTTGATAAAGCCATGGCATACATCACCAAAAATATAAGGAAAAGAAAAAGGAAGCACAAGAAAAAATTACCCTTAAAGTGATTTAGTTGTGAAGAAATTGGGAACTTTATAGTAGACTACCTAAAGAGAAAAGAAGCAAACAATGATGATGATGATGAGTCGGCCCAAAGGAGAACAAAGAAATCCAGCTATTTTAAAGCTGAGAATTCAAGTACCGAAGGCAAAAAGAAACTCTTCAAATCCAAAAGAAGAAATTTCTTGAGCAAGCTAAATAAAGAAGATTCTGAAGAAGAAGCTGATGATTAATCTGATGATAATGCTATAAAAAACGTGCTAGTTGCACAAGTATATAATGAAAAAGAATCTTTAAGTGATAAAGAATCAGCTGAAGAGGAAAAGAAAGAGATGGTGCAACAACTTGAGAATAAATTGAGAGCTTGTTTGAATAAAAACAATAAGTTAGAAAATGAGGTAAAGAATCTCAAGAAGCTGAATAAAAATTCTAATGTTGATAAATTTGATCTCCATGTGAAAGAAAAGGAGTTTGAAGCAAAAGAAGAGTACTTGAAAAGAATTGAAAAGCTGAATATACTTAAGGTAGAACAAGGCAAAATACATGAAGATCTTCGCACTAAGGTGATTGCACAAGAGTAAGAAGTGTTGAATTTGCGAGCCAAGCTCCACAAGGCTGAATCTAAATTGCAGAAGTATGAAGAGAGCTTTATTCAGGCCACGAAAGTGAGTGGAAAGTCTTCTTTAATAGATGCTATCAAGGAGGATACTACCAAAAAGTTGGATGAGTGTCTAAGCAAACAAAGACCTTATTCCATGGGGAAGAAAGGATTTGGCAATATTGGAAAGCCAAATGAAAAGGTAGAAAAGAAGAAGAAAATTATGTTTGTACTTGAAAGCAAACATAAAGAAAAGATAAAATTGAAAGAAGTTGATGTTATAAAGAAGGGAAACCAACCTAAGCTAAAATGGGTTAAGAAAGATGTGATGAAAACCTGTATCCAAAAGAGACAGGTTGTCAAAAACAAAAAAAAAAAAAAAGTTGCCACAATAGGTGCTGAAGAAAGGGGATATGAACTTGTTGAAAGAAGAAAATTCAAATTTGAAGGATTTTGCTAGTGCTGTAGTAAGTATGGGTACAAGGCTATTATGTGCTGGAATAATGGGCTTATAATAAAGAGGAACGTGAGTCAAGATTTTAGGGGGAGGCTCTCTCAAAAAAGGAGACAGCCTCAAGTGAAAAGAAGTCAAATTCCTTTAAGAAACAAATTTGATATATTAGAAGAAATCTATGGAAGATGTAAAAAGGATGGACGGATTGTTTGACATTACTGCCAAGTTAAAGAACAGCTGAATTTTTATTACTCAGAGAGCTGACATCTCTAACCCCTCTCTTCTTCCCTCTTCTAGTATTCTTTGGATTTGTTTTCAAAGGGGGAGATATTTTGCATAAATCCAAAGAAAGTATATATTAATTAAAAGGGAGAGTAGCTTGATAAATAAAAGCGAAGAAATTGTTAAGGGAGAGAAACAGAAAAAAAGAGAGAGTTAAAGATTGTCCCAATTGGAATCATGCCCAAATACAAAAAAGGAGATGCATGTTTTAGAGGGAGCTGTGAATGTCAAATGTTGCTATTTGTGCATTGCTGATTGTTGGATTTAATGTGTTGCCAACATATCCAAAAGGAGAGATTGTTGAGCCCATCTTTGATGGCTAATGTTGGATTTGTTGTTAACAGCATTGCACATAGTTATCCTTGTTGATTTGATATTATAAATGTTGTTAAAATGCAAAGAGGTTGTTGGTCAAAACTGTTGATGACAGGTTGATGAGGACCTTCTTAGGTCTCACACTGAGAGGAGGAGAAGGTGAATCAGTGTGAGATGCTCACTTTTATAAATCTTTTCGGATTTAACCTATATGATTTGTTAAAGCTGATGATCCAATTTTTATCTTTCTTCTTTATGTGAGAGCGGCTGTACGGATATCAATCAAATACAAGCATCCAAGAACACATGGTAATTTTTATGTGGTTCACCCACAATGTGTGAGCTACGTCCACAATATGATAGAATCACTCCTAAATCATACAATCCACTCTTGTTATCAAGGGATACAGTTATGGTGTGGAAGGATCACTCCTTAACCACTGATGAGATCTCCTGATTGCTAAGTCGATCTCCCAATCACTTAAAGGTTTGATCTCCTGATCACTAGATGAGATGATCACCCAATCACTTAACAGATTGATCTCTCAATCACTCCAAGGGTATCCCACCCTTTTTCAACAAGTTTATCAAGAGTTTAGTAACTAACATATTCCTAAGAAAGATTACTTAATGTGCACAGGCTACTAATACAAAAAGCAAATCTTCTTCTTCCTCACCGCCGATCTTTGCTCAAGCCATTCTTGTAAAATCATCAACGAAGGAGATAAAGTACCTATCACCCTTTGTCGATCTTTGTCCCATAGGCCTACAAATGTCCAAATAAATGAGCTCAAATGACTTTTTTGTTTCAATCTCCGCATTCTTGAGTGCTTATGCTGGCTTGATATCCATACAACCATTCTCAAATAAAGGAGCAAGATAAAATTGGATTATTGACTTTAACAGGTCACAGAGGTTTAATTTGGACAGATTTATAAAAGTAAATATCTCACACTGATTCATCCCCTCCCCCTCTTAGTGTGAGACCCAAAAAGGTTCCTATCAAGTTTTCTATAATAACAACCTATGCACATGGAGAGATCCTTCTCAGGGGAGGTTGTGTAATATTCTTTTTATGAAACTTCTTGAAAAAGGGTGGGAAACCCTTGGAATGATCAAGAGATCATTTTAAGTGCTTAAGGAGAGATCTTTCCACAACATCAGTTATATCCCTTGATAACAAGAGTGGATTGAGTGATCTAGGAGTGATCCTATCACACTGTGAACATAGCTCACACATTATGGGTGAACCACGTAAAAATTCTATGTGTTCTCGAATGCTTATGCTTGCTTGATATCCATACACCATTCTTACATAAAGAAGCAAGATAAAATTGGATCATAGACTTTAATAGGTTACAAAGGTTTATTTCGGACAGATTTGTAAAAAGAAAACATCTCACACTGATTTACCCTCTCCCCCTCTCAATGTAAGACCTAAGAAGGTCCTTATTAATAGCTATCCTTAGACTCATACCTAACAAGTAACTTGCAGTGCCATTGCTAAATGTAATGCCAAAGGAAGCAACAACACATGTTTGGATGACAGTATTCTCTTGCCTAGTGAAAGGCTGCTTCAAGAAGTCAAGCTTTTAAATTAAGACAGACCAAGACTTGAGCATTACAAAACCTAGCAAGCTAGCGACCCCGTAAAGAGAAGGAATGATGCCAATGGTGAGATTGAGCTTGCACATAATAAAGTTGAACACTATGCTCAAGAAAGGGCTGGTCACTATTGCCTTAAACATTATCTGCTTATTCTAAGGTAGCACCTCCATTGTCTTGAACACTTCTTCCATCATCAACTTCTCCTCAACATTAGCCATTATTAGGCTATTCTGTCCCACCGCTTCTCTCCTTCTCTCCATCGATTCTCCTTTCTAGGAATGAGAGTACACCATCTTCCTTAACCCTTAAATAAATCAATTGCCAACATTTTGTAAATGTAGCAAACACAACTCAAAGGCACTCATAACATTAAATCAACAAAGACATGTGGTTGACAACAAATCCAATGTTAACTATCAAAGATGGGCTCAACAATCTCCTCCTTTCAATTTGTTGGCAACACATTAAATTTATAAATCATCAATTAAGCACAAGTAGTAGTATCAACAAAAAGAAAGACCTCCATTTTTGACATTCACAACTCCCCCTAAAACATATATCTCCCTTTTTGCATATGGGCATGATACCAATTGGAAACAACCTTAATTTTTTTTTTACTCCCCCTTTTCTTTACTTCTCCCCCTTTGACAATTTCTCCCCCTTAATTTGATTTTCCCTTTTGGATTTATCAAGTCACTCCCCCTTTTGATCAGTATATACTCTCTTTAGATTTATGCAAAATATCTCCCCCTTTGACAACAAATCCAAAGAATAATAGGAGAAGGAAAGGGATGGGGGTTAGAGGCATACCTTAGCCTCTAAGGGGTGGTTGAATACATAAGTTCAACCTTAACTTCTGAAACATCACTCTTAATAGAGGTTTGGTGAATATATCTACAACTTTATTGGGCCTATCTTTAATGGCTAATGTTGGATTTGTTGTCAACAACATCTCAAGGAGGAGTTATAGTAGCCACCTAAGGAAGAAGTTACAGCAGCCACTTAAGGAGAGGTGCAGCAATTGGTAGCAATAGTAGCAATACCAGTAAGGGCAGGTAACAAAGTAAGGAGAAACCAGTAGTTTACAGGCACAACTTATAGCAGCACATTAAGCAACTTGTAGCAACTCATCCAGCAACTTTTAATAGCATAACCTACAATAGCACAACCTGTAACAGCATAACCAATAGCTTGCAACTGCACAACTAGCAACTTGCAACAACAGGTAGCAAGTGTAGGCATAACTAGCAAGTGCAAGCACGACTAGTAGTAGGCATAACCAGCAGTAGGAGCTTACAGCAGCAGGCAACAAATGTATACACAACCAGCAGCTTGCAACAGCAGTGAAGTTCCCGACTTCACCCTAGGATCTACTAGTTTGTGATACTGAGAGAGGGGGTGAATCAGTATCACCACAATTCGCAATTCGCAGGTAAGTGAACAACTTCAACCTTTTCTTAAAAATGAACTCTTTCTTAGATTCGACTAAGGTAGATCTATTGCTACCTACTAATCACAATAGTCCCCAAAGTCACCTTTTAGACACCTTGCCTAATAGACAATTCGAATGTTCTTATTTAGGTCTTTGTTAGGTTATGGATTAGCTGATACTTTAGCTGTATTCACAACTCAATTCAAAACACAAAACGTAAAGAAAATTAAGGACACATGAGATTTACGTGGTTCCGTCAACGTGACGTACATCCACAGTGGTAGGGACTCTCTTTTACCGAGACTATCCACTATACTTGAGAATTCCAGTTATAATGGATGACTTAATCCTCTGCTCCTTTCATTATTGCAATTACTAAGCAAGTACAATACAAAGAGTGTCACTTACTGTGTCTACCCTTCTTCTAGCTTGTCTTGCCTCTGTTGAATTGAAAGGTTGCTCCACTGCCACTTAGAAGTTCACCACAATGCTCTCTAACCTCTCTTGAAGAAATCTGGAAATACGTTGAGTTCTTTCTGATGCTTCGCTGAAGTTCTTCTCTACGTTGTCTCACACAACTCCTGCTTTCACTGTCTCATGGTTTCACCCGTCTCCTTGTCTCACAGCTCGCCTCACGTTTCTGGTTTGTCATTCCACATCTCACGGCCTGCCTCACGTTTCTGGTTTGGTGTTACACATCTCACGCACGTTTCTGGTTTGCACCCTTTGCTGGTCACACGCCTCACGCACACTTCTAGTTTGGTGTTTCATGTCTCACGTATGTTTCTGGTTTGCACGCCTTGCTGGTCACACACCTTACCACCATTTCTGGTTTGCACTTGTCTGTTTCACACCTCCGGATAGCTTGGTTTGCTCTCCCGGTGGTCTCCTCCTTCAAGGTTTCTCCTCTTTTCCCTTACGGACGGTATGCTGTCTCCTCTCTTACCAATGGTGCGTTTGCCTCTCCTCTTACCGTGAGTCACACGTTCTGGTCTCATGTTTCAACTTTGCTGGTCTCCCGTTTCAGCTTCGCTGGTCTCCTCAGCTTTGCTGGTCTCCTGTTTTAGGTCTCACGGCCTGGTTACCAATTTCTGGTCACCCGTTTCTGGTCTCCTGTTTCTGATCAGTCACGCCGTTCTCTTGCCGTGCTCTCCTTTTGACGTTCTGCTCTCTTGCCATTTTGCTCTCTTGTCGTGTTGTCTCTCTTGCTGTGTTGTCTCCTTGCTATCCAGCCCCTTCTTTTGCCGTATCGTATTTTCTCCCCTTCGACCCCCTGTTCTAGCGTTTTCCTCTTTCGGGCATTTCTCGATTTTTCTCTCTCACCCAACGGCTGTGTTTTGGCCAACCTCTCTTATGTTGGATGGTTTCTCTCTACGTTTTGGCTGACTCCCTTGGTTGAATAGTTTCTCTTTTGTGTTTGGACGGTTCCTTCCTCTCTTTCAGCTGGTTGCTTTATTTTGCCGACGGTCTCTCTCTCTTCTTTGGGCTGTTGTATTTTTCTCTCCTTCCCCTGTTCTGCCGTGCTGGTTTTCTCCTCCGGCCAGTGGTGGCTCTTTTTTGGCCTACCACCCAGCCCCTCTTTGACCGTTCTTCATTCCCTTCTCTCCTTTCCACTATTTGGCCATCGGGTTTTTCCTCTCCTTCACCATCCACTTTGAGTTTGCCGTATGTGATTTTTCTCTCTCTTCCAACGACTTTTCTATTTTTGCTGACCGTTTATATTTTTGTCCACCTCTTTTTTTCGGTCATCACATATTTTCTCACTCTCGACCCCTGTTCTTCGTTCAACCCCCAAATATGATTTTTGGTCGTGCTTCTCTTCTTTTTGCCGTGTACCACTTTGGCCGGTTCTTATGTTTTGCCGTCTTGTGTTTGCTGAATGCTCAATTACCGACGGTCTCTCTCTCTTCATCCACTCCTCTTGTGTTTTGCTGTGTATTCAATTGTGTTGGCCTTGCCCTAGTTTTGTCTTCCAAGGTCTTTATATACTCTCTTCCATGAAATCCTAATAGGGCTTACGTGGCAGATATACGTTCTTGCCCTTACGCGGCGGATTTACTTTCTTGCCCTTCCATGTGGCTTTACCTTCTTGCCCTTCCATGTAGCTTTACTTTCTTGCCCTTCCATGTGGCTTTACTTTCTTGCACACTTAAACCTAATTGACAACAATTACAACCTATACAAGGCTGTGGGAACAACAAGTAGGCAGTAAGTGCAAGCACCAACAGCAAGGCAGGTAACACTAGCAATATGAGGAGAAAATTTGCCATAGTAGCAAGGCAGGCAACACCAATAGCAAGGTAGACAACACTAGCAATAGGAGGAGAAAACTTGCCCCAGCAGTAAAGCAAGTAGCACCAATAACAAAAGGTAAAGCAACTTGCCAAGGCAGCAAGTAAAGCAATCCACCAAGGTGGGAGGGGAAGAAACTTGCCAAGGTAACAGGTGAAGTAGCACTAGCAACAGGGGAAGAAACCTTCCAAGGCAGTAAGTGAGGCAGCACCAACAGCAAAGGAAGACAACTTGCAAACGTAAAGAACCTGCATATAAGAGATTGACAAAGCTCAAGCAATGACCAACAATGAGGAAGGAAAAGATCCACGTTCTGCATTTGCAACCTATGCACATTAAGTGATCCTGAGAAGGATCACTGTTAGTTACTAACCTTTTTATAAACTTTGTGAAAAAGGGTGAGAGACCCTTGGAGTGATCGAGACATCAATCCCTTGAGTGATTGGGAGATCAACTCTTCTAATGATTGAGAGATCAAACTTTGAGTGATCAGGAGATCAACTCTTCTAGTGATCGAAAGATCAAACCTTTGAGAGATCAGGAGATCATTGTAAGTGGTTAAGGAGTGATTCTTCCACAACATAACTATATCCCTAAATAACAAGAGTGGATTATGTGATTTAGGAGTGATCTTGAAGTTCCCAACTTCTCGTTGGATCTACTAGTTTGTGATACTGAGAGGGGGATGAATCAGTATCACCACAATTCGCAATTCACAAGTAAGCGAACAACTTCAACCTCTTCTTAACAGCGAACTCTTTCTCAGATTCAACTAAGGTAGATCTATTACTACCTACTAATCACAATAGTCCCCAAAGTCACCTTTCAGACACCTTGCCTAATAGACAATTCAGATGTTTTTGTTTAGGTCTTCGTTAGGTTATGGGTTGGCTGATACTTTAGCTGCGTTCACAACTCAATTCAAAACACAAAAAGTAAAGCAAATTAAGGACACACGAGATTTACGTGGTTCCGTCAACATGACGTACATCCACGGTGGTAGGGACTCTCCCTTACCGAGACTATCTACTATACTTGAGAATTTCAGTTACAATGGATGCCTTAATCCTCTGCTCCTTTCACTATTGCAATTACTAAGCAAGTACAATACAAAGAGTGTCACTTACTATGTCTACCCTTCTTCTAAATTGTCTTGCCTCTGTTGAATTGAATGGTTGCTTCATTGCCGCTTAGAAGTTCACCACAACGCTCTCTAACCTCTCCTGAAGAAATCTGGAAATACGTTGAGTTCTTTCCGATGCTTCACCAAATTCCTTCTCTAGGTTGTCTCACACAACTCCTGCTTTCACCGTCTCATGGTCTTACCCATCTCCTTGTCTCACAGCTCACCTCACATTTTTGGTTTGCCGTTCCATGTCTCATAGCCCACCTCACGTTTTTGGTTTGGCATTACACATCTCACACACGTTTCTAGTTTGCACCCTTTGCTGGTCACACACCTCACCACCATTTCTGGTTTGCACTTGTTCGTTTCACACCTCCAAACAGCTTGGTTTGCTCTCCCGGTGGTCTCCTCTTTCAAGGTTTCTCCTCTCTTCCCTTACAGACGATGTGCTATCTCCTCTCTTACCAATGGTGCGTTTGCCTCTCCTCTTACCGTGAGTCACACGTTCTAGTCTCACATTTCAGCTTTGCTGGTCTCCTCAGCTTTGTTGGTCTCCCATTTTAGGTCTCACTGCCTTGTCACTAGTTTTTGGTCACCCGTTTCTGGTCTCTTGTTTCTAGTCAGTCACGTCGTTCTCTTGCCACGCTCTCCTTTTGAAGTTCTGCTCTCTTGCTATTTTGCTCTCTTGCCGTTCTACTCTCCTGCCGTTCTTTTGTCGTGCTCTCCTTTTGCCATTCTACTCTCTTGCTGTTCTGCTCTCTTGCCGTGTTGTCGTCTCCTTGCCGTCCAGCCCCTTATTTAGCTATATCATTTTCCTCTCCTTTCCAACCGGCCGTCGGGTTTTTCCTCTCCTTCCCTTGTTCTACCGTCGACTCATTCTTTCTCTGTATCGGGTTTTCTCTCTCTTTGGATGGTTTTCCTCTTTGGCTTTGGATGGTTGCTCTAGGTTTTAACCGACTCCTCTTGCTTTGCTTTGCTTTGTCTCTTTGGCCAACCAACACTTGTTTTCTGCAGTGTATACTCTTTTGGTCCGGCCGGTGGTGGCTCTTCTTTGGCCTGCTGTCCAGCCCCTCTTCTGCCATTCACCACTTTCTCTCTCTCCCAAGGTTGGGTTTTCTCTCTCTCTTGCAGGTGGTGTTTTTTCGTTTCACTTCATTGCCCGCCTCTTCTTTTCTTTATTTTTGTCGACCATTCTATTTTTTTTTCTCAACCCTTTACTTGGCTGTATATGGTTTTTCTCTCCTTCCCCTATTTGGTTGTCGGGTTTTTCCTCTCCTTCACTATCCACTCTGAGTTTGCTGTATGTGATTTTTCTCTCTTCCAACGACTTTTCTCTCTCTTCCACCTCTTTGTCGTTTTTCTCTTTCATGCGTTTCTCTCTCTAGGTTTTGGTCGTCTCCACTCTTCCAACATTTTGTGGTTTCCGTTTGCACTAGGTTTTGGCCAAATTGTGTCTTTGGTTGGCCGGTTGCTCTCTCTTGTGTTTGGACAGTGTCTTTGTGTTTTGGCCAGCTACTCTCTTTGCTTGCACAGTTTCTCTTTTCTTTTGCAGGTGGTGTTCTTCCGTGTAGGGTTTGGTGTTTTTGGTTTTCTCTCTCTTGTGTTTTGTCGTGTATTCAATTGTGTTGGCCTTTATATACTCCTCCATGAAACCCTAATAGGGCTTACTTGCGGCAAATTTACTGTCTTGCCCTTCCATATGGCTCTTACGTTCTTACCCCTCCATGTGGCTTTTACCTTCTTGCCCTTCCATGTGGCTTTACTTTCTTGCACACTTAAACCTAGTTGACAACAATTACAACCCATACAAGGCTATGGGAACAACAGATCTTATCACATCGTGGACGTAGCTTACACATTGTGGGTGAACCACGTAAAAATTGTTATGTGTTCTCTAGTGCTCACACTTGATTGATATCCATGCGGCTGCGCTCACATAAAGAAGCAAGATAAATAATTGGATCATTGACTCTAACAAGTCACAGAGGTTAATCTGGTTAGATTTGTGAGACTTAAAAAGGTCCTCATCAAGTGGTATCAAAGCCAGTTTCCTCTATTGATCTATTTTGCTTACTTTGATCTGAAGTTGTTTGTTGCTACTGTGAATTTTTATCTCTACTACTAATTGATATCATGACTAGCATAAACAGTGTTAATAGCAAGGGCATTCCTACTTTTAATGGATAGAATTATCAGTTATGGAAGAATAAAATGCTCCCATATCTAATGTCACTTAATCTAGATGTTTTTGAATCTACTATTAGTGGCTTCGTCCCTATTGCTGAAGTTGATACTATGACACCTATTGATAAGAAGAATTTTGAGTGTGATGGAAAGGCAAGAAATGCCTTATATGTCTCCTTATCAAACAAAGAATTCACCAAAGTGATAGGGTGCAACACAGCCAAACAAATCTGGGACAAATTGAAGAACATTTATAGGGGAGACAAGGTTGTGAAGGAAGCCAAGTTACAAATCTGGAGGAGCAGATTTGAAGACATAAAGATGCAAAATGATGAATTAATGGATGTCTTCTTCACAAGAATCAACAAAATTGTGTGCTCCATTAAAGGCTATGGAGAGCAGATTAACGATGCTACTGTGGTAAGAAAGATACTCAGAACCTTACCAGAAGCTTATAATGCCAAGATTTCCTTCATAAAAGATAAAGATTTGGACAAGCTGCCTCTAGATGATTTGTGTAACATATTGGTGGCTTATAAAATGAGAATCACCCCAATGAAGAATGAAAAAAGTCCAAGGTAAAGAAGGAGCTAGCCTTCAAGGCAATGAAGAAATTGAAGATTAAAGACCAAGAAAAAGAATCCAACAGTAGCTTTGAAGAAGAAGATGGTGATGCTAAACTAAAGAAAGTCATGGCATACATCACCAAGAACATGAAGAAAGGAAAAAGGAAGTATAAGGAAAAATTACCTTTGAAGTGCTTCAGGTGTAGAGCAATTGGGCACTTTGTTGTGGACTACCCAAAGAGAAGAGAAACAAATAGTGATGATGATAATAAGATGGTCCCAAGGAGGAGGAAAAAGTAATCCAACTATTCTAAAGTTGGAAATTCTAGTGCCAAAGGGAAAAAGCAATTCTTCATATCCAAAAGAAGGAATCTTTTGAGCAAGCTGGATGAAAAAGATTATAAAGAAGAAGTTGATGATGATTCTGATGATGAGGCTGCAAAGGATGTGCTAGTCATTTAAGTAAATGATGATCAAGAATCTTTAAGTGATGAAGAATCAACAAAAGAGGAAAAGGATGAGTTAGTTCAGCAACTTGAGAATGAATTAAGATCTTGTTTACATAGAAATAGCAAGCCGGAAAATAAGGTAAAGCATCTCAAGAAGCTATATGAAAATTCTGCTATTGATGAATATGATCTCTGAGTTAAGGAAAAGGAGTTTGAAGCAAAAAAAAGAAGGATTGCTTGAAGAGAATTAAGGAGCTGATCATACTTGAGACAAAGTAAGGCAAGATACACAAAGATCTTGGCGCTAAGGTGATTGCACAAGAGCAAGAAGTGCTGATTTTGCAAGTCAAGCTCTACAAGGCTAAGTCTGAATTGAGCAAGAATGAAGAAAGCTTTATGTAGGCCATGAAAATGAGAGAAGAGTCATCTTCAGCAAATGCCATCAAGGAGGATACTACCAAAAAATTAGATAAGTGTCTAAGCAAACAAAGACCTTATTCCATGGGGAAGAAAGGACTTGGCTATATTGAAAAGCCAAGTGAGAAGGTAGAAAAGAAGAAGAAAATTATGTTTATGCCTGAAAGCAAATACAATGACATTATGGAGAAGAGAAACCAAGTTCTCTTCTACTACTGGTGTTGCCTCAGCAAGTTCTCTCCTCCTATTACTAGTGCTACCTCCTTCAACCTTGGTAAGTCTCTTCCTTTGCTGCCAGTGTTGCCTCAGTAGGTTTTCTCCTCCTGCTATCGATGTTGCCTCCTTTGACCTTAGTAGGTTCTCTTCCTCTACTACCAGTGTTGCCTCCCTTGCTGCCTCCTTCGGCCTTGGCAAGTTCTCTTCCTTTGGATGTGCTATTGGTTGTGCCTACTGCAGGTTGCTAGTTTCTTTACTACAATTGTAAGATTCCTTGGGTGGCTACTGCAACTCCTTCTCCTTTTGGTTTGGCCAGCTGTTGTCTTCTTCTTTCTTTGGTGTGGCTACTACACACCTTCTTTTATGGTTTGGTGTGGCTATTGCATGCCCTTTCCTCTAGTTTGGTATGGCTGCTGCAAGTTCTCTCCTCTAGTTTGGTATGGCTACTACATAACTTCTCTTCTGGTTTGGTGTGGCTGTTGCACATTTTTCTCTCCTTGGTGTGACTTCTGCATGTCTTTCTCTCTTTGGTGTGGCTGCTGCACATCTCCTCTGCTGGTTTGGTGTGGCTACCAACTGCTGCACCTCCTCCTTCTGTTGGTGTGGCTACCTCCTTTTTTAATGGTTGCTATCACCTCTTCTTTGGCTGACTGCTACTACAATCTCCTTGGTACTACACCTCTCTTGGCCAACTACACCTTTCCTTGACTGCAACTCTCTTGGCTGGCTACTACTGCACCTTCCTTGGTGGTTGTCTCCTTTGCCTTGGCTAATCACTCTCTCCTTTAATGGCTGCCTCTCTCTTTGCCATTCACCTCTCCTTGGCTTTTAAGTTTGTCGTTCTCTCTCAATTTTTTGCAGCACACACACATGTCTTATAAGGTGCATGGGGTTATTTATAAAGCCTTAAGATTGGGGTTGCACACTCATCAACAACCAACATTGATTCCCAAAGGTTGTCCTACAATCAACAACCAAATTTGATTCCTAAAATTTAAGGTCAATGGTCAATATTGACTTCCTAAAATTTAGGGTCAATGGTCAAAGGTCAACGACCAGCTTTAACCATTAAAATTTAGGATCAACAACCAACATTGATTCATCGACTTCAAGGTTGACCTGCCATTAATGGTTTTGCCCGATGACCTCTCTACATCTCAACGACATTCATAACATCAAATCAACACATATAACTATGTGAAATATTATTGATAACAAATCTAACATTAGCCATCAAAGATGGGCTCAACAACAAACAATGGGATAGAATACACATACAATGAATTTAAAGATTATTTGGAGAAGCATAGAGTGAAGCATAAATATGCTAGTTCCTACACACCCCAACAAAATTGAGTGGCCAAAAGGAAGAATAAAAGCCTAATGGATATGGCAAGAACCATATTGGCTGAGCATGGTACTTCACATACTAGAGAAAGGCTATCACCACTATAACTCAGATTCAGAACAGATGCCTGATGAGACCACATACAAAAAAGACACCTTATAAGCTGTGGTATAGAAAGAAGCCAAGTGTAAAACATTTTAAAGTGTTTGGAAGCTCGTGCCTCATTAAAGTCAAAGGCAAGCATCTTAGCAAATTTGATGAGAAGGCTGATGAAGGCATATTCTTGGGCTATGTACCAAATGGAAGAGGCTTCAGATGCTACAATAAAAGGTTGTTGAAAATAGTGGATAACTTTACTGTTAAAGTGATTGAAGATGGTTCTACAATGCAATCACAGCATGAGGAAGCTAAAGATGTCGTGTATGACAACCAAAAAAAGTCTAAAAGTGATAAGCCCGAGTGCCATTCAGCATGAGGAATACATTAATTCTCAAGTTACAAGTGATGAAGAAGAAGAATCAAGGCATTCCCAAACTTATAAAAGAGTTAGAGCTTAAGTTAAGGCTAAAAACATTATTGGTAGTAAAAAGGACTTTGTGCAGACTAGGAGAAGACTAAGAGGTGGTGAACAAGCCTAATTGATCTTCGAAGTTGAACCCAAGTTAGTGGAAGAAGCACTGAAGCATAAGGAATGGGTGTGTGCTATGAATGAAGAGCTTGATCAAATTGAAAAGAACAAAACTTAGTGTTTAGTACCTAAACCTAAAGGAAAAAACATCATTGGAACCAAATGGGTGTTTAGAAATAAGCTCAATGGAAAAGGTGAGGTGGTAAGAAACAAGGCAATACTTGTTTACAAAGGCTACTCAAAAGTAGAAGGTGTTTGACTTTGAAGAGACTTTTACTCCTATGGCCAGGCTTAAAGTAATCAGAGTATTTATGGCCACTATTGCTTAAAGAAACTATAAAGTTTATCATATGGATGTGAAGTCTACATTTCTAAATGGAGAGCTTGAAGAAGAGGTATTTGTCAAATAGCCTAATGGTTTTATACTTGATCACGATGGTTCAAGTGTATGCAAATTGAACAGGGCTCTATACAGCTTAAAGCAAGCTCTGATAGCATGGTATTCCAAGTTAGATACATGCCTAAAAGATATGAAGTTTAGAAAAGGGAATGTGGATAGTAACTTATACATAAAAGAAGATAAGCAGGGCCAATTAATTATTGTAGTTTATGTTGGTGACACAATCTTTGCTGCTAAAAAGGATGCCCTTTGCACTGCTTTTATCGATCAGATGAAAAAGAAGTTTGAGATGTCCATACTAGGTGAAATAAAATTCTTCTTAAGGCTATAGGTTTTGCAAAGCAAGGCTGGAAGTATGCTTGTAAGTTGTTAAAAAGGTTTAAGATAGAGAACTCTAAAGAAGTAAGCACTCTCATCACGGTTGGAACAAAGTTAAGCAAGGATAAGGAAGACAACATGGTTGATTAAAAGGAATACAGAAAGTTGATTAGAAGCTTACTGTATTTGACAACATAAAGGTCTAATCTTATTTTTACTATAACACTTTGTGCCAGATTTCAAAGTGAGCCCAAGGAATCTCATCTCATGGTTGCTAAAAGAATTCTGAGATATGTAAAAGGCACAACAAATTATAAGCTACTTTATGATAGAAGTGGACAACTTAATTTGTATGGGTATACAGATGTTGATTAGGCTAGAAATTATAATGACAAAAGGTCAACATCAAGTGATGCATTTTATTTTGGCAATAGATGTGTTTCACGGCATAGCAAGAAGCAAAATTCAGTGACTCTAAGTACTGTAGAGGCTGAATATATGGCAATTACTCTAGCGTGTTCTCAACTGCTATGGATGAAACAATAGCTTGAAGATATGAAGGTGGATATGCAGCTGCCACTGCTGATTGGTTATGATAACCAAAGTGCCATCAAGTTATCAAAGAATCCTGTTCAATACTCTAGAACTAAACATATTAAAATCAAGTACCACTTTATTAAAGAAAAATTTGAGAAAAATGAAGTAAAGCTAAAGTATGTGCCTATTGCCGAGCAAGTTACCAATATATTAACCAAACCTCTATCAAGAGAGATGTTCCAGAAGTTAAGGCTAACTTTATGTGTTCAGTCATCCCCTTGAGGTTAAGGTATACCTCTAACCCCTCTCCCCTTCCCTCTTCTATTATTCTTTGGATTTGTTGTCAAAGGGGAAGATATTTTGCATAAATCCAAAGAGACTATATACTAATCAAAAGGGGGAGTACCTTAATGAATAAAGGGGGAGAAATTGTTGAAGGAGAAAAGTAGGAAAAAGGGGGAGTTAAAGCTATAGGTACATGCAAAAACAGAGATGCATGTTTCAAGGGGAGCTATACTTATGCTTAACTGCTAAAAGTTGAATTGAATGTGTTGCTAACAAATCCAAAGGGGGAGATTGTTAAGCCCATCTTTGATGGCTAATGTTGGATTTGTTGTCAACAACATCTCACGTAATTGTATGTGTTGATTTGATGTTATAAATGTCATTGAGATGCAAAGAGGTCATTGGGCAAAATTGTTAATGGCAAGTCAACCCTAAAGTCAATAAGTCAATGTTGACTGTTGACCCTAAATTTTAGGGTCAAGGTTGACTGTTGACCCTCAACCATTAACCTTAGATTTTAGGAAGTTAATGTTGACCATTGACCCTAAATTTTAGGAATCGAATCTGGACGTTGATTGTAGGGCAACCTTTGGAAATCAACACTGACCATTGATAATTGTGTAACCCTAATCTCAAGATTCTTTAAAGACACCCATGCATCTTTTAAGATGGGTGTGTACTGTAAAAATTTGAGAGAGCTGACCAAGGAAAGGTGAATGGCAAGCCTAAAGCCAAATATAGGTTGAGCGGCAAAAAGAGAGGCAACCACCAAAGAGAGAGTGACCGGCCAAGGGAATTCGCACCAGCAGTCAGCCAAAGAAAAGGTGACAGCAACCACCAAAGAAAGAGGCAACCACACCAACTGAAGGAGGAGTTGCAGCAACCGGCAACCACCCTAAAGGGAGAAGAAGGAGGTAGCCCTACCAAAGGGAGAACAAGGTATAACAGCCGATAGCCACACCAAACTAGAGAAAAAGGTGTGTAATAGCCACACCAAAACAAAGGAGAGGGCGTGCAGTAGCCATACCAAACCAAAGAATAAGCTATGCAGTAGCCACCTAAGGAAGAAGTTGCAACATCCATTCAAGGAAAGGTGCAGAAGCTGGTAGTAAAAGCAGTAATACCAACAAGGGTAAGCAGTAAACCAAGGAGAAACAAGCAGCTTATAGGCACAACCTGCAGCAGCACATTTAGTAACCTGTAGTAGCACATCCAACAGCTTGCAATATCACAACTTGCAGCAGCACAACCTATAGCAGCATAACTAGCAGCTTGCAGTAGCACAACTAGCAACTTATAGCAACAGGCACAACCAATAATAGGTAGTAAGTGCAAGCATAACCAGCAAATGCAGGCATGACCAGTACCAAGTAACAAGTATAGGCACAACCAGTAGCTTGCAGCAGCAAGCAGCAAGTGTAGGCATAACTAACAACAAGCAGTAAGTGCAAGCACTAGCAATAGTTGGAGAAAATTTGCCTCAGCATTAAGGTAGGCAACACTAACAGCAAAAGGTAAAGCAACCTACCAAGGCAGCAGGTGAAGCAACCCACTAAGGCAGGAGGTGAAATAGCACTGACAACAAGCGAAGAAACCTGCCAAGGCAGCAAGTAAGACAGTACTAGCAATAGAGGAAAAGAATATGCCAAGACAATAGGTAAGGCAACATTGGCAATAGAGGAAGAGAACTTGCAACAGAGATAACCTGTAGACATAGAGAACCTACAGAGAAGAGACTAGCAAAGCTTGAGCAAAGATTAGTTGTAAGGAAGGAGAAGATTTGCTTTCTACATTAGTAACCTATACACATTGAGTGATCTTTCTCAGGAAAGTGTTAGTTACTAACCTTTTTATAAACTTTGTGAAAAAGGGTGGAGACCCTTAGAGTGATTGGGAGATCAATCCTTTGAGTAATCAGGAGATCAACTCTTCTAGTGATCGAGAGATCACATCTTCTAATGATTGAGAGATCAAACTTTGAGTGATCAAGAGATCATTGTAAGTGGTTAAGGAGTCCACTTCTATCATAAAGCAACTCATAATTTGTTGTACCCAATCAGATTCCTTGGGCTCAATTTGAAATCTAAGACAAAGTGTTACAGCAAAAATAAAATCAAGCCTTGATGCTGTCAAATATAGTAAACTTCCAATCAACTTTCTATATTCCTTCTAATCAACCATTATGCATTCTTTATCTTTACTTAACTTTGTTCCAACAATGATAGGAGTGCTTACTTCTTTAGAGTTCTCCATCCTAAACCTTTTTAACAGCTCATAAACATATTTTTCTTGGGAAAGGTAAATTCCAACCTTGCTTTGCAAAACTTGTAGCCCTGAAAAGAATTTCACTTCACCTAGTATAGACATCTTGATGAGGACCTTTTTAGGTCTCACACTAAAAGAAGGAGAGGGTGAATCAATGTGAAATGCTCGCTTTTTACAAATCTTTATGGATTAACCTATGTGACTTGTTAGAGTCGATGATCCAATCTTTATGCAAACACCCAAGAACACACGACAATTTTTATGTGGTTCACCCACAATATGTGAGCTATGTCCATGGTGTGATAGGATCACTCCTAAATCACACAATCCACTCTTGTTATCAAGGGATATAGTTTGGTTATGGAAGGATCACTCCTTAACCACTTGTGGAAGAATCACTCCTTAACCACTTAAGATGATCTCCCAATCACTAAAACATTTGATCTCTCGATCATTAGATGAGATGATCTCCCAATCACTTAAAGGTATCCCAACCTTTTCATAAAATACATAAATAGTTTATGATAATGACTTCCTTGAGATAGATCATTCAATATGCACAGGCTACTATTGCAGAAAATGGATCTTCTCTTTCCTCACTGTCGGTCTTTACTTAAGCTTTACCAATCTCTTCTCTACAAGTTATCTCTACTGTAAGTTCTCTCTACTATCAGTTATCTCTGCTATAGGTTCTCTCCTCTATTACCAATGCTGCCTCAGCAAGTTCTCTCCTTTTGCTGCCTCCCTTAGCCTTGGTAGATTCTCTTCCTCTAATGCTGATGCTGCCTCGGCAAGTTCTCTCCTTCTGCTACCAGTGCTACCTCACCTACTACCTTGGCAGGTTTCTTCCTCTACTGTAGGTGCTGCCTCCTTCAACTTTGGTAGGTTCTCTTCCCCTGCTGTCGATGCTACATCACCTGCTGACAAGACATGTTTTCTCCTCTGCTGTTGGACTTGCTACCGAGGCACATTTTCTCCTCTACTACAGCAAGCTGTCAAACCTACTATAGGGCACATTTTCTCCTCAACTACTGCAAACTGCCGGACTTATTGTCGAACATGTTTTCTCCTCTACTACAGCAAGCTGCCAAACCTACTGCAATTACTACCTGCACAAACTGCTATTGCTACTATTGTTGCTTGCACGTTCTGTTGCGCTGCCTATGTGTTCTACTGTTGCTGCCTACATGTTCTATCATCGCTGCCTACACATGCACAGGCTACTATGCTGCCTACACGTTCTGCTGTAGCTTCTTGCTATTGCTCCTATAATCTGCAAGTGCTGGTTTTGCTTGCTGGACTTGCTACCAATGCTACAATTTCTAGTATAGCATGCTGGACTTGCTGCAATTGCTAGGATTACAAGCTACAGCTAGTGTTGCAAACTATTACTGGTATTACGCTTGCTACAAATTGCTAGATGTGCTACACTTGCCGAGATTGCAGGCTGCAGCTGATGTTGTGGACTACTGCTAGTATTGCGCCTGCTGCAAATTGCTAGATTTGCTGCAATTGCTGGGCTTGTAGATTACAGCTGATGTTGTGGACTACTGCTAGTATTGTGCCTGCTACAAATTGCTAGATTTGCTGCAATTGCTGGGCTTGTAGATTACAGCTGATGTTGTGGACTACTGCTAGTATTGCGCCTGTTGCAGATTACAATATGTGTTGTAATTGCTGGGATCACCTATTAGACGTGTTGCAATTGCTTTCATCGCCTGCTGGACGCGCTGGGATCACCAACTGGTTGTTGCAAGTTGCTGTTGGTATAATAGGTTACTGCTGGTTATTATAGGCAGCTGCTAGTACAGCAAGTTGCTGCTGATTGTTACAGGTTGTAGCTGGTGTTGCAGACTTCCATTGGTGTTGCCTGCAAGCAACTAGTTTCTCCTCAGTTTGCTGCCTGCCCTTGTTGCTATTGCTTGCTGTCTTGCAGCTACAATCTCCCTCTTTAGTGGCTCCTGTATGTCCTTCTCTCCTTGGGGTGGCTGCTGCACGTTTTTCTCTCCTTAGTGTGGCTACTGCACGTCTCCTCTACTAGTTTGGTGTGGCTGCCAACTATTACACCTTGTTCTCCCTTTGGTAGGGCTGCCTTCTTCTCCCTTTGGTGTGGTTGCCAACTACTATAACTCCTCCTTCGGTTGGTGTGACTGCCTCCTTCTTTGGTGGTTGCTATCAGCTTTGCTTTGGTCGGCTCTTGCTGCACCTTCCTTGGCTTGCTGCTCTCTCCTTGGTCAGCTGCTGCACTCTCCTTGCCCGACTACACCTCCCTTGGTGGCAACTCTCTTTGCCTTGGCTAGTTACTCTCTCCTTTGGTGGTTGCCTCTCTTTTTTCCATTCACCCTCTCCTTGCCTTTAGGTTTGCCGTCCTCTCTCCTTTGGCCAGCTCTCTCAAAATTCTACAGCACACACACTTGTCTTACAAGATGCATGGGGTTATTCATAAAGCCTTGAGATTAAGGTTGTACATTCATCAACAGTCAGCATTGATTCACAAAGGTTGCCTTACAATTAACGGCTAAATATGATTCCTAAAATTTAGGATCAATAGTCAACATTGACTTCCTAAAATTTAGGGTCAATAGTCAAGGGTCAACGGTCAACCTTAACCCAAAACATTTAGGGTCAACAATCAACATTGACTCATCGACTTCAAGGTTGACCTACCATCACCAATTTTGCCCAATGACCTCTTTACATCTCAACGACATTCATAACATCAAATCAACACATATAACTATGTACAATGGTGTTAACAACAAATCCAACTTTACCCATCAAAGATGGGCTCAACAATCTCGCCCTATAGATTTATTGACAACACATTAAATCCAATAATGCACATATAACAACCTTTAACATTCATAACTCCTCTTAAAACATGCATCTCCCTTAATTGGGAATAATCCATAATTTCCCCTTTTTTCTACTTCTCCCCCTTGACAATTTCTTCCCTTTTATTCATCAAGTTACTCCTCCTTTTGATCAGTATATACTCTTTTTGGATTTATGCAAAATATCTCCCCCTTTGACAATAAATCCAAAGAATAATAAAAGAGGGAAGGGGAGAGGGGTTAGAGACATACCTTAGCCTCTAGGGGATGGTTGAATACTTAAGTTTAGCTTCTTTTGTCCAAGATGTCCCAATCTTTTATGCCATAACAAATTCTCATCTTTAATGCTCATGTAGCATATGTTGTTGCTTCTAGAAACTTGGTATAAGTTTCCATTTGTTCTTTCACCCTTAGTAAAAATAGCACCATCACTTAATCTCTTTACTGTGCAGTCACTCTTGCTGAAAATAACTTCATGTCCATCATCATAAGCCGGCTAACACTAATAAGATTATGTTTTCACCCTCCAACATAAAGCACCTTCTTTGATTTTAGCTTCTCTACACTAATTTCAGTAGCACCCATACCTTGAATCTTTAAGGCACTATGATTGCCAAATCTGACTGACCCTCCATCATATTTTTCTATTCCCTTCAACATCTTTGAGTCTCTTGTCATATGTAAAGAGCAGCCATTGTCCAGGATCTATGGCTTTTCTTTCTTAGAAGCTTTTAAGGCTACTTCCACAACCATAGTTGTTTCTCTTCCTCTACTTCTTCTTTGGTCAAATGTAAGAGCATATATAGGTGTTCTCCCTTGCACTCTTTGACCAAGCAGTAAGTCACGTAATCCTTAGCAATGTGTCTAGCCTTTTCACATCTTTAACAAATTTCTCCCAATAACTCAAATCTGTTCCTCAATGGAATATGGCTTCTTTTCACCTGAGACTGTCTCCTTTCTTGATAGAGTCTCGCCCTAGACTATTGCCTCACATTTCTCTTTATTATCAGCCTATTACTCCAACAGTCTCCCCCTAGACTCTTCCTCATATTTCTCTTTATTATTGGCTTATTACTCTAGCTTGCTCAAAAAATTCTTTCTTTTGGATCTAAAGAGTTTCTTTTTCCCTTTGGCACTTGAATTTCCAACTTTAAGATAGCTAGATTTCTTTATTCTCCTCCATAGGACCAGCTCATCATCATCATCACTATTTACTTATTTTCTCTTTGGGCAATTCACAGCAAAATGCCCAATGCCTCCATAATTAAAGTACTTCAAGGGTAATTTTCCCTTGTACTCCCTTTTCCTTTCCTCATATTATTGGTGATGTATGTCATGACTTCATCTAATTCAATATCACCATCTTCTTCTTTAGAGCTGCTGTCGGATTCTTCTTCTTGGTCTTTAATCTTTAAGTTCTTCATTGCCTTAAAGGTCAGCTCCTTCTCCACCTTAGACTTATTTCTTTCTTCATTAGGGTTATTCTCATTTCATAAGCTATTAATATACTGTACAAATCATCTAAGGGCAACCTATCCAAAATTCTATCTTCTATGGAAAAGACCTTAGGATTATGGCTACACGATCATTGTTAATTCCCACATGTTGCCCTATAATTAACGGCCATATTTGAGTCCTAAAATTTAGGGTCACGGTCAACATTGACTCCTCAATGCTAGGGTTTACCTGTCATCACTAGTTTCTCCCAATGACCTCACTACATCTCAACAGCATTCATAACATCAAATCAACACATATAACCGTATGAGATTGTGTTGACAACAAATCCAACATTAGCCATTAAAGATGGGCTCAATAAGCTGCCAACACTTTGTAAATGCAGCAAACACATCTCAAAGGTATTCATAACATCAAATCAACAAGGACATGCTGTTGACAACAAATCCAACATTAGCCATCAAAGATGGGCATGACAAAATATATCAATTTTGACTTAAGCTCAAAAGCTACATCTAATTCAAGCTATCATATACATAAAGGTTATAAATGAAAGTTAGGAGCAACAAGCTCTTCCAAAATCCTATCATTTATAGCCATATCTTCAAGTTTAAAATCACTAAATAAAACTCCTATATCAAATTAAGGACTATATTGGTACAACATAATGTAATTAAAAATTGTTCTTTGTTATGTTGGATCTCTCCCCTTAACCTATGCAAGGTTCTTTTAACTTTTGGATCAAAATTGAGTTTAGAGCAAGATAATTAAGTCATAAACTGTAAATAAACACAAAATAAAAAAGAGACATGCATACATATCTAAGGAAAAATAGAAATTTATAACCAAAAAGACAAAAAAAATCGCAAAAACCCTATCAAATAGCACTTTTAGGCTTAAGAGTGTGGGCCCAATAGCATAAGTGATTGCTTCTATTGATAATGATGTTTTCCTTAAAATAGTGTAAACTCATTGCGTATTTAAACTAAAATTTCCTTTGGAAATAATGTCATTACAACTAAAAACGCCAAAAATGCTTGGAAAACACACAACTTCATAAAAAAAAAAGGATATAATCACGAAAATCAACATAGTAAAACTATGAACAAAAAAATGCAAAAATTGATAGAAAAAATAATTTAAATACCTTACTCTTGATCATGTAAAGGTAAATAGTGTGAATAAGCATTGATTTTGTAGGAAGTACTATTAATTCAATGCTAGATAATTAAAATTTAAAAACACTAATATGAATAAAAGGTAACATTGAATTATGATTGGATTAAGTAAAATAACTTATAAGAATATCAATTAACAAAATTTTAGTTCAAGGTTTATTTGTAATTATAATATTTGATATTTTTAATTATTCACAATGTTGTTTAAATTATATTAGAATTATTAACCCTAAATAACAAGAAGTTTTGTTACCCAAATTATTCCATAAATATTCATTAAGTAGAACAAGTTCTCCACTTAAACTTTAACCACTATACCTTTAGAATGAGCACTCTAAAGTTAAATACTAACAACATTAAGAATTAGGAAAATAAGTTAATTCAAACAACAATCATATATGTTTAGATTGTTTAACTTATATTGAGTTATTTATAACAATGAGATGAAAACTTATCCATAATCTCTTATTGTTAATTGCTACTCGGTGATTAGGAATAGGATAAATACAAATTAAAGTCTCTAACTCTAATAATCAACCATTGTTTAACCAATTCAGCAAGCCTAAATAAAAGAATTAAATAAACAATCATTCAATAATCTAATCAAAGTAACTTAAACAATTAATTCTTAAAAAAAGAAATCCTAACTACACATAGTTAAAAAAAACTGAATTCTTACTAAAGTAATGTCTGCTACCCTTCTTATGTGTTTGTCTCCTCTCTCTCCTTTCCTTCTTCGTAATTAAAAAGGTCCTTATTTATATCAAAAAGAATGTATATTATAAATATAAGAAAACCTTAGGACACTCATAAGAAAAGTCTTAAATTTTTATATCCTCAATTACAACAAAATTCTTGTAATGAGTTCCAAGCTAAATCCTTATTAGATATAGTCTAAATTAAGGGTTTTATCTTCATCAAATCATATTCATCTTCTTTAGCTTTCCAATGCACCTAGTCTTGCCTAAAACAAAGGTCTAAAACCCAAGCTATAAGCTAAAAGTTGAGACTAAGTTAGTTTAGCCATTGATAGGTTATGCAACAACTTTAATCTAAGTTTTTGGATCACCTAATTTGGATAATTAAAAACTAATATGAGCATAGGTGTCTTCATAACAATTATATAACTTAACATGACCTTAAATCAAAACTTTTAAATCACCTAATTTAGATCTCTGAAGCTCAAGTTATACCCATTTAAATACTTAATGCTTAGATAGGAATCTTGCTCCAATTAGGATTTAAATTTCAATTTTTTACCTTATCATTAAAGCAATGTTTTAACACCCAAATGAACTTGGATTTAAACTCACAACACAAATTTGGAAAATTTGAGATGTATATTATAACTTCACTAAAGACTACTTTTCCATTATAAACCTTTAAATTAGTGAAAATTTTGAAATAAGCAACAAATGTTAGAATGATAAAACGCTAGAATTTTACTTCTTAAAAGCACACATTTTCAAAACTTCCCCAAAGCATACCTAATTCATAACACATATTTTAATCAGCTTAAATAGATATAAAAGTTATTAAAAATAACTAAATGTAAAACAAAATAGATAAATAAATTCTCACTCATTACTCTTGGCTCTCTTGGTTGAAAAGACCTATATGGTATTGTATATAGGACAAGATGACATGGGTCCTCTTATTAAGGGATCAATGTCGTGATGTAGCTTGAGACCTAATGCCTTAAGCATTCTTTACTATCCTTATTATGTAAGCGACCTGTGTGGTGACTACACTTAGGATGAGATGCCTTAAATTTTATGGTAGGTGCATATTTTGTGACCTTGCATAAAAAAGATGCCTTACACCTCCAACTGTGTGGCAGCTGTGCTTAGGACATCATGCCCAACACCTATATGAACACTAAGCTTTAGGTGCCATAGGTCCTTCTAATTGAGGTCATATGTGCCAAACTCACTTAAGATGATATGCCTTAAGATAAGGTTCTCTTGTTAAGTAAACACAAGTGGTGAGTATGCCAATGATGAAATGCCTTAGTTTCTTCTAGCAATGGCCCGATGTAAAGACCTTGTTGAAGCTAAGGTGCCTTATAAGCTCTATGCTCTCGTTGTGCAAGAGACTTGGGTCATGACCACCCTCAAGATAGGGTGTGTTAGGTTTTATAAGTAAGGCACTTATATGGCAAGCTAGATCAAGACAAAATTCCTTAGGCCTTCCTAGTCCTTCTTGATTAAAAGACTAGTGTGGTAACTATGTTCAAGAAAAGATGCCTTAGGTTCTCTTAGCTGGGCACCCTAATGAAAATCTTGTAGGTGATAAGGTGCCTAAGGCCCTCTTACCCCTCCTTGTATAAGAAAATTATAAAGCAACTAAGTTCAAAAATGGCATGCCTTAGATTCACTTGAAGGAGCAATATTTACCAACTGAAGTTCCCGACTTCTCCCTAGGATCTACTAGTTTGTAATACTAAGAGGGGGGGTTGAATCAGTATCACCACAACTCGCAATTCGTGGGTAAGTGAACAATATCAACCTCTTCTTAAAAGCGAACTCTTTCTCAGACTCGACTAAGGTAGATCTATTACTACCTACTAATCACAATAGTCCCCAAAGTCACCTTTCAGACACCTTGCCTAATAGACAATTTGGATGTTCTTGTTTAGGTCTTCATTAGGTTATGGGGTGGTTGATACTTTAGCTGCATTCACAAGTTAATTCAAAACATAAAACGTAAAGCAAATTAAAGACACACGAGATTTACGTGGTTCCGTCAACATGACGTACATCCTCGGTGGTAGGGACTCTCCTTTACCGAGACTATCCACTATACTTGAGAATTCCAGTTACAATGGATGCCTTAATCCTTTGCTCCTTTCACTATTGCAATTATTAAGCAAGTACAATACAAAGAGTGTCACTTACTGTGTCTACCCTTCTTCTAGCTTGTCTTACCTCTGTTGACTTGAAAGGCTACTCCACTGCCGCTTAAAAGTTCACCGTAACACTCTCTAACCTCTCTTGAAGAAATCTGGAAATACGTTGAGTTCTTTCAATGCTTCGCCGAAGTTCTTCTCTACGTTATATCACACAACTCTTGCTTTCACCGTCTCACAGTCTCACCCGTCTCCTTGCCCCATGATCTCACTGTCTCACGGATCGTCTGTCCGTTTCTCTCTCTCTTGCTGTCCAGCCGGATTTCTCTCTCTTACCATCCAACTGGATTTCTCTCTCACTGTCCAACCGGATTTCCTCTGTTCTGTCGATGGTCTCTCTCTCTTCGTCCACCCCTCTTTGGCCGTTCTAGATTTTCTCTCCTTTTCCCTTATTTGGCTATGTTTTCTCTCTCCTTCCTGTTGACTCCTCTATTCTGGCTGTATACCTTTTTTCTCTCTCTTCTAACGGCTGTCTCAATTCTTCTCTCTTTCTCTTGTGTTCTGCCGACCGTTAGTGTGCCGGTGGTGTGCCATTCCTTTGCCGTCCACTCTCCTCTTTGGCCGTGTCGGATTTTCTCTCCTTCCCCTGTTCTGCCGTTGACTCACTTGGTTAGCTGAATAAGACTTTGCTGTTTCGATCTTCTCTTTATTTTTGCCAACCTCTGTTCTTTTTTTCAGCCCCCTTTCGACCGTCTCTCCTCTTTCTCTCTCTCACGACCTTTGTTCTTCGTTCAGCTCGGCCATCTCCTTTTTTCTCTCTCCCTCGACCTTTGTTCTTCGTTCAACTCAGCCGTTGGGTTTCTCTCTGCCTTTTTCACTCGGCCGTTCTTCGTTCCCTATTTTGCCGACCTTCTGTTTTTGGCCGTCGAGTTTCTCCTTCTGCCGGTCTGCTCTAATTTGGCCAATCTTCATTTTCTCTTCTTCTTCCCTCGATAGCTACACCGGCTACACTGTTCACTATGGCTTCTGTTCACTCTCTTATGCCACTTTCTGACGACTACTACTGTTCACTCTCTTATGCCTCTTTCCGACGACGGCTACCTCGGCTTACTCAATTTGCCGACCGCTTCTTTTCTATTTTGCCATCCCCTGTTCTACTGTTCTCTTGTCGTCAGTGTGCTTTGGCTGTATGTTGTGTTTTTTTGTTTTCTCTATTTGGCCGTCCACACACTTTTCTGTTTTGCTGTGTATTCAATTTTGTTGGCCTTGCCCTAGTTTTGTCTTCCAAGGTCTTTATATACTCTCTTCCATGAAACCCTAATAGAGCTTACGCGACGGATTTACGTTCTTGCCCCTCCATGTGGCTTTACTTTTACTTTCTTACCCATCCATATGGCTTTACTTTCTTGCCCCTCCACGTGGCTTTACTTTTACTTTCTTGCCCTTCCATGTGGTTTTACCTTCTTGCACACTTAAACCTAGTTAACAACAATTACAACCCATACAAGGCTGTGAGAACAACAATCCCCCCCTTTGTAATTGTTGGCAACACTCATAACAAAAGCCACTATGCAGCAATTTCAACTCCCCCTAAATATGCAGTCCCCCTTTCTTAACAACTCCCCCTTTCTTAACAACTCCCCCTACATTGTTGCTTCTCTCCCCGTTTGCCAACAAATTACAAATCTAAAAACTCACAAAGTGAAGATGGAGGATTCACTTGAACTTCAGGCTTAAGGAGGCATTTGCACAAATAGACTCATTCTGTGCTTTTCAAATAGATATGTGGACAGAGATTTAGTTAGATCTTGTGTAGCCTCTTCAACAGATTTAGGTTCAACTTGTGAGAGTAAAGAAGTAGCTCCCACAATTCTTCTTCTTGTTGTAACTCCTGCTGATGGGTTACCTATGATTTAATTTTCTTAATGAGCACTGGTCCATGTTTTCTTTGGCTTTCTTTCTTGCACCGTCTTAGTTGCAAAAGGATCTTTTTCTTCATCAATCACATACAAATTTCCAATTGTTCTCTTCCTAGCTGCAACAATATTGCCTTCTTTACTCTTTACCTAGCAACCTGTTTTTATGAATATTACCTTATGGTCTTCATTGCATAGTTTGCTGACAAATGCTAGATTATATTTAAGTCCTTCAACGTGCAGAACATCTTTCAGCTTTCCTTTTCCAATATTCACTGACCCCTAACCACTGATGTTGAGTGAATCATCATTGTCAAACTTGACTCTACCTTCTCTCGATTTGTTTAGCTTTGATAATTTACTCTTGTCTCCCGTCATGTGTGAAGTGCATCCACTATCAAGGATCCACTACTTATCCTTGTAATCAGCCTTTAATGCAATTTCAGCTATATTAGCCACCTCCATTTTTGCTCTATATTCCTTCTTTTGAACTGGCTGGAAGATAGCTTTCTCCTTTTTCTCAGCTTTGACTGCATCGCTTGTTTTCACTGTGCCATTAAGTGCCTTCTCTTGCTCAGGGAGAAGTGTCATGCATCTCTTGGCATTATGGCCATCCTACCTGCACCTTTCACACTATTCTAAGCTGCCAATATAGCAAACTTGTTCTTTGAAGCTACTAGTTTGGGCTTCCACCAATAGTCCTCATTAGTGTGTCCTTACCTTTTACAGTATATGCAAGAACTCATGACAGGTGTTCTCTTCTGAGTTTTGTATTGTCTCCCCCTGTATGCAGCGTCGTATCTTCTCAAGTTGGAAACATACACTGGCCTTTTCCACCAACAGTTACTCGCCTTATGACCCCAAACTCCACAATAAAGGCAATGACCTTGAAACTGCCTCTTCTTGGGTCTGATCATAGCTTGCCTTCTTCTGTTCATCACTTGCTGTGTAGGCAAAGTAGCTGGCTTCTTTGCTTGTGTGACTTTCATTTTAGTCACCTTCTTCTCCTTCTTCTGTTCAGCCGTAGCCCTCTGCTAGCTGACTTTCTTTTCTTCCTTCTTGTTTGCCACCCTAGGTTGCTTCTTCAGATCTTCTTTATTCTCAGTTATCTTCTTCTAAGTCACAACCTTCTCTTTCAACTTCTATGGCACATTCTTATTTTCTTTAGCCAATGCAGCCTCAGATTGCTGCACTTTCTCTACATTCTTCTCTCCTTTTGTAGAACTTATTTCTCCTATCATTTCAAGCTTCTGCAAGTTCTCTTTGCTACTTTTGAGTTGTTGCTAAAGTCTCAGCAACTCTTTCTTCATTTCTTCAATTTTTGAAGCCCTTAAGCCAAGCTCTACTGTAAGGTCTTCACATATTGTGATCTGTTCTTCAAATCTTCTCTTCAAGTCAATATGCTCAGCCCTTATTTCATCCTTTTGACTTTCAACTTCCTCAGACTTTGATTCAACTTGTTTTATATGAGCCTCCAACCTTTTTATGGTTCTGGCCCTTCTGATTATCTCCTTTGAAACTGCTTCCAACTCAGCTTCAAGATCTGGCTCTTCTTCATCAACCTCCTCTTCCTCTTCAGAGGTTGAGCTACCACCTTGTGTTAATGCCATAAAGACATGCTAATTTGATGAGTCTTCATCTTCCTCCTTATCAGCTTCTTTTATCTGACTCACATAGCTCTTGAATGAGGCCCTTTTTTTCTTCTATGGGTTGGCAGTCTTCTTGCTAGACTTCTTTGATTTGAATGATGATTTTCTCCAGTTTGAATTCTGCTCATCATCACTATCCTCATCTAAATCATCAAGTTTCACTTTGTACTGAGAAGCAAAGTGTCCAGTCTGCCCACAATGATAACATCTCAAGGACAACTGTCCTTTTCCCTTCTTAGACCCCCTTTTGAATTTCCTTATGAAGTAAGCTAATACTTCACCTTCACTTTCTTCCTCATCATCATCATCATCATCCTCACTGGATGATTTTTCCTCTTCTTTTATCTTCAAGTTCTTCATAACTTTGAAAGCTGCCTCCTTTGATACCTTCGTTGTTGCAGAGCTTTCAGTTGACTTTATCCTCATCTCATGCAATGAGATTGCACTGGAGATCATACAGAGACATAGAATTGAGATCTCTACTCTCCTCTATGGCTACTACCTTTAAGGCAAACCTCTCAGGCAGAATTCTCAGAATTTTCTTCGCAATCGATGAGTCCTTCTTGTTCTTCCCATGACTTCTCAAGTCGTTTACAACGTCAATAACCCTGGTGAAGAACTCTTGAACTGTATCATTCTTCTACATTCTGAGAGATTCATATCTCTCCTTGAACATTTGAAGCTTAGCCTCCTTTATTCTGTCATCACCTTCATAGACTTTCTGCAATCTATCCCATATCTCCTTGGCAGATTTGTAGTCCATAACTTTAGCATACTCAGCATTTGTCAATGCTGAAAAAATGACATTTGAGGTCATCCCATTTATCTCAAACTACCTTAACTCCTCTGGAGTTGGGTCTTTACCTTATTCCAAAGCCACAAAACCCTCTTGTACGCATTTCACCACATTCATGCCTATGGTTGCAAATACCACTTGCATTCTCGCTCTCCACATATGGTAGTTGGTTCTATTAACGATTGGAACCTTCTTGCTGTAAGTAGTGTTAGTGCTAGTATCAGCTTCTATTTCTCAGTATGCTAAACAAGTCAAACTTCTAGATCCCTTCAAACTAGTACACCAAGCTATTAAGCTTCAAAATAGTGAACCTATGCTCTGATACCAATTAAAGTTCCTGACTTCTCCCTAGGATCTACTAGTTTGTGATACTAAAAGGGAGGGTTGAATCAGTATCACCACAAATCGCAATTCGCAGGTAAGTGAACAACTTCAACCTCTTCTTAAAAGCGAACTCTTTCTCAGACTCAACTAAGGTAGATCTATTGCTACCTACTAATCACAATAGTCCCCAAAGTCACCTTTCAAACACCTTGCCTAATAGACAATTTAGATGTTCTTGTTTAGGTCTTCGTTAGGTTATGGGTTGGCTGATACTTTCGCTGCATTCACAACTCAATTCAAAACATAGAATGTAAAGCAAATTAAGGACATACGAGATTTACGTAGTTCCGTCAACGTGACGTACATCCACGGTGGTAAGGACTCTCCCTTACTGAGACTATCCACTATACTTAAGAATTCCAGTTACAATAGATGCCTTAATCCTCTTCTCCTTTCATTATTGCAATTACTAAGCAAGTACAATACAAAGAGTGTCACTTACTATGTCTACCTTTCTTCTAGCTTGTCTTGCCTCTGTTGACTTGAAAGTCTACTCCACTGCCGCTTAAAAGTTCACCACAACGCTCTCTAACCTCTCTTGAAGAAATCTAGAAATACGTTGAGTTCTTTCAATGCTTCACAGGTTCACCATCTCACGGTCTCACCCGTCTCCTTGCCCCACGATCTCACTGTCTCACGGTTCGCCTGTCCGTTTCTCTCTCTCTTGCTGTCTAGTCGAATTTCTCTCTCTTACCGCCGGATTTCTCTCGCTTATCATCCAACCGGATCTCTCTCACCGTCTAGCCGAATTTCCTCTATTCTGCCGATGGCCTCTCTCTTTGTCCACCCTTCTTTGGCCGTTCCAGATTTTCTCTCCTTTTCCCTTATTTGGCCGTGTTTTCTCTCTCCTTCCCATCAACTCCTCTATTTTGGTCGTATACCTTTTTCTCTCTCTTCCAATAGCTGTCTCAATTTTTCTCTCTTTCTCTCATGTTCTGCCAATCGTTGGTGTGCTGGTGGTGTGCCATTCCTTTGCCTTCCACTCTCCTCTTTGGCCGTATCATATTTTCTCTCCTTCCCTTGTTCTGCTGTCGGCTCACTTGGTTGGTTGAATCGGACTTTGCCATTTCGCTCTTCTCTCTATTTTTGCCAACCTCTATTCTTTTTTTCAGCCCCCCTTCAGCCGTCTCTCCTCTTTCTCTCTCTCATGACCTTTGTTCTTCGTTCAGCCCTGTCGTCGGGTTTCTCTCTCCCTTTTTCACTCGACCGTTCTTCGTTCCCTATTTTGTTGACCTTCTGTTTTTGGCTATTGGGTTTCTCCTTCCACCAGTCTGCTCCGATTTAGCCAATCTTCGTTTTCTCTTCTTCTTCCATCGACGGCTACACCGGATACACTGTTCACTACAGCTTCTGTTCACTCTCTTATGCCACTTTCCGATGACGGCTACTGTTCACTCTCTTATGCCTCTTTCCAATGATGGCTACCCTGGCTTGCTCAATTTGCCGACCGCTTCTTTTCTATTTTGTCGTCCCCTATTCTGCCGTTCTCTTGCCGTCGGTGTGCTTTGACCATATGTTGTGTTTTTCTGTTTTCTTTATTTAGCCATCCACACACTTTTGTGTTTTGCCGTGTATTCAATTGTGTTGGCCTTGCCCTAGTTTTGTCTTCCAAAGTCTTTATATACTCTCTTCCATAAAACCCTAATAGGGCTTACGCAGCAGATTTACGTTCTTGCCCCTCCATGTGGCTTTACTTTTACTTTCTTGCCCTTCCATGTGGCAGAAGTGGTAGGAGAAACAAGCTCTGCAAGAGAAAAGAAGAATGAGACTTTGCCACAGAAGTTGAAAGAGAAGGCTGTGACTCAGGTGAAGATAACTAAAGAAGAGAAGATAGTTATCAAACCAAAGCTAGGGCCAAAAATGATGTATGTGGTTAAAGAGCAGCAATCCATAACTACTATGTCTCAGAAAGAAAAGAAAGTCAGCCAGCAGAGGGCTACAGCTGAACAGAAGAAGGAGAAGAAGGTGACTGAAATGAAAGTCACACAAGCAAAGAAGCCAGCTACTTTGCCTACACAACAAGTGATGAACAGAAGAAGACAAGCTGTAATCAGACCCAAGAAGAGGCAATTTCAAGGTCATTGCCTTTATTGTGGAGTTTGGGGTCATAAGGCGAGTAATTGCTGGTGGAAAAGGCCAAAATATGTCTCCAACTTGAGAAGATATGACGCTGCATATAGGAGGAGACAATACAAAACTCAGAGGAGAACACCTGTCGTGAGTTCTTGCACATACTGTAAAAAGCAAGGACACATTGACGAGGATTGTTGGTGAAAGCCTAAACTAATAGTTTCAAAGAACAAGTTTGCTATATTGGCAGACTTGGAACAATATGAAAGTTATGGATAGGATGACCATAATGCCAAGAGATGCATGACACTTCTCCCTGAGCACTGAGCAAGAGAAGGCAATTAATGGCACAGTGAAAACAAGCGGTGCAGTCAAAGCTGAGAAAAAAGAGAAAACTATCTTCTAACTAGTTCAAAAGAAGGAATATAAAGCTAAAAGAGAGGTGGCTAATATAGCTGAAATTGCACTAAAGGCTAATTACAAAGATAAGCAGTGGATCCTTGATAGTGGATGCACTTCGCACATGACGGAAGACAAGAGTAAATTGTCAAAGCTGAACAAATCAAGAGAAGGCAGAGTCAAGTTTGGCAATGATGATTCACTCAACATCAATGGTCAAGGGTCAATAAACATTGGAAGAGGAAAGTTGAAAGATGTTCTGCACGTTGAAGGACTCAGATATAATCTAGCATCTGTTAGCAAACTATGCAATGAAGACCATAAGGTAATATTCACAAAAACAGGTTGCCAGGTAAAGAGTAAAGAAGGCAATACTATTGCAGTCGGGAAGAGAACAGCTGAAAATTTGTATGTGATTGATGAAGAAAGAGATCCTCTTACAACTAAAACTGTGCAAGAAAAAAAGCCAAAGAAAACATGGACCAATGCTCATCAAGAAAATCAGATCATAGGTGACTCATCAGCAGGAGTTAAAACAAGAAAAAGAATTGTGGGAGCTACTACTTTACTCTCACAAGTTGAACCTAAATCTATTGAAGAGGCTACACAAGATCTAACTAAATCTCTGTCCACAGAGCTGTTTGAAAAGCACAAAATGAGTTTATCTGTGCGAATGCCTCCTCAAGCCTGAAGTTCAGGTGAATCCTCCATCTCTACTTTGCGAGTTTTTTAGATTTGTAATTGGTTGGCAAAGGGGGAGAGAAGCAACAGTGCAGGGGGAGCTGTTAAGAAAGGAGGAGTGCATATTTAGGGGGAGTTGAAATTGCTACATAATGGCTTTTGTTATGAGTGTTGCCAACAATTACAAAGGGGGAGATTGTTGTTCCCACAGCCTTTTATGGGTTGTAATTGTTGTCAACTAAGTTTAAGTGTGCAAGAAAGTAAAGTCACATGGAAGGGCAAGAAGGTAAAGCCACATGGAAGGGCAAGAAAGTAAATCCGTCGTGTAAGGGCAAGAACATAAATCCGCCACGTAAGCCCTATTAAGGTTTCATGGAAGAGAGAAATTCGGCGGTAAAAGAGAGAAATCCAACTAGACAGTAAAAGAGAAAGAAACGGACAGGTGAGGCGTGAGATGTGAGACCACCAGCTAGAAGAAAACCAGAACCGTGAGGTGAGAGCAAAATCCACAAATGCATCACCCCTAGAAGAGAAGAAAACCAAAACGTTCATCGACGTGAGACCAAAATGTGCGACGGCGTGAGACCAGAACGTGTGACGACGTGAGACAAGGAGACGGGTAAAACCGTGAGACAGTGAAAGCAAGAACTGTATGAAACAACGTAGAGAAAGAATTCGGCGAAGCATTGAAAAGAACTCAACGTATTTCCAAATTTCTTCAAGAGAGGTTAGAGAGCGTTGCGGTGAACTTCTAAATGGCAGTGGAGCAGCCTTTCAATTCAACAAAGGCAAGACAAGCTAGAAGAAGGGTAGACACAGTAAGTGACACTCTTTGTATTGTACTTGCTTAGTAATTGCAATAGTGAAAGGAGTAGAGGATTAAGACATCCATTGTAACTAGAATTCTCAAGTATAGTGGATAGTCTCGGTAAGGGAGAGTCCCTACCACCGTGGATGTACATTGATGGAACCACGTAAATCTCATGTGTACTTAATTTGCTTTACGTTCTGTGTTTTGAATTGAGTTGTGAACGCAGTTAAAGTATCAGCCAACCCATAACCTAACGAAGACCTAAACAAAAACATCTGAATTGTCTATTAGGTAAGGTGTTTGAAAGGTGACTTTGGGGATTATTATGATTAGTAGGTAGCAATAGATCTACCTTAGTCGAGTCTGAGAAAGAGTTCGCTTTTAAGAAGAGGTTAAAGTTGTCCACTTACCTGCGAATTGCGAATTATGGTGATACTAATTCACCCCCCTCTCAGTATTACAAACTAGTAGATCCTAGGGAGAAATCAGGAACTTCAAATTTTCTATGGCATAGTTTTATAAAAATGATTTAAAACTTTAAGACTTGTCATAAATTGAACAATATCTTATATATAAGGTTTCATCTATCTTAAACTCCATAAGGTTTTAAAGGGGGTTTGTTGTAAGAGAATCTTATTTTCTTTAAGAAAATGACATAACTTTAAGTTTGTCTTGTAATTTCATTCTTGAATTCTTTGATTTTTTTTTTAGAAGAATTCAAATTTGTATTTCACCAAATAAAAAATCATATCTAGTATGATTTGTTAGATAAAATATGAGAAACCTCCTTTATCATGAATAATTATTAGACTACATACATCTTAATGTATTAGTCTAAATGATTAATTGACTTATTTTCCTAGCCATATACCTTACTAGAAAAAGCCTTCCTATGATCCAACGAGTCTAATACATAGTGAAACCTCTTTAGCAGATTTGTTGCCACCAAAATGGTTGAATTTCCTCTTTGACACAAATAAAAAGTGCAAACAAAGAAGGGTGTAACTTAAAGGCTTCTTAAAAGGACATTTATCTTAGTGCAACTCTTCCCCAACCACATTTAACTTTAGAGTTCTAATGGGACCTAATTCACTTGTGCTAGTATGATCACAACGATCATCTCTTGCACAAGAAATCCATAAGAGTTTCCACTAGTCATATCTTTAAGAACCCATCACCAAAAAGACCATTTCAGGACCTAGAATCTACACAATAAATTCATAAAGCCTCCCTTAGTCATATATATAAAGATCCCCTTACCAAAAAAATACCTTTTAAGGACTTTCAAGTCCTACACCCCTTGAAAATCCCTCCTATAGTTCTAGTGCCACCAAAATGGTCAAATTTCCTCTTTGACATAAGAAAAAGTGCAAATAAGTATGATTCATCCTAAGAGCTTTCAAAAAGCTCACACATCCTAATAGTACTCTTATATAAACACGTTTAACTTTGGAGTACTAATGAAATTTGGTGCATTTATGCTATTATGATCACATTAATTATGTCTTACATATGAAATCCATATGAATTTCCCTTGGCCATATCATTGTATACCACCTCACTAAAATGACCCTTCTTGAGATCTTTAAAGGCCAAGATATCATGAAAATCACTTTCTTAATATTATTATCCCCATATGATTGAATTTGCTCACGAACACAAGAAAAAAGTACAAAAGGATGGTGTAACACAAGGACTTCCCCAGAGATTACAAATCTTGGTATTGTTTTTGCCTAAACTCCTTTCACCTATGATTCTTAATTGAAGCTAGTGCATTAGTTCTAGTATGATTAGACTTATCATCTCTTGCTTAAGATTTCTCCAATGCTTCTCCAACTATTTTCTTAAAGACCCTTTCACAAAAAAGACCCTTCTTAAAACCCTAGAAGTCTGAGATATTGCAAAAACTTCTTTCATAATTCTACTATCCTTACAAATGGTTGGATTTCATTCTTAACACATGAAAAATTTTCAAAAACAAGGGGTACAACATAATGACTCCTCAAGAGTTAACCCCCTAATTCTAAAACCACTATCACCTAAAAATAATAATAATGTAAAAGTTAAGCCCCTTCAAAACTTTTTCCATCTTTCTTTTTGTTTTTTATAAATTAAAGTAGAAAGATACAAACATCAAAAAGCAAAATAAAATAATAAATAAAAGAAAAAGTGATGTAGGACAACTGGTGAAAAATAAGAGTATATGAAAATTAAAAAGATAAACATGATAATTAGCACTTAAAAATAAGAAAACACAATAATTAATACCTAAAAAAGGCAAATAAGAATCAACACATTGGAAAACTCCATGTCAATATAAATTATTCATAATCATAAGCAATCTCTCTCTCAATGAACTAACTTAAACCTCATATATAGAGCTAGACTAATTAAACTAAATAAGATTAGAATTCTAAATAAGAAATTATATCAAACTAGGAAAATAACTCTAAATGTCTAAATAGTAAAATATCTAGTTTAATAAAATTTCTTGCTAAAGCAAAATATTATCATAAATGCAAAATATTAATGAATTGCTAAATAATAGAAATGTTTTCTTTTTTTTGTCTCTCACCACAAAGATTTAAAAAAAAAAAGGGGCAAAGAATAAGAAGATTATGAAAAGAAAGAGGAACTTATTATTGATACTAAGCAAGCTTGCGCTTTTATGTTTTGAGAGAAAGGATGTATCTATACACATTGATGACCTTCGGCTTCTTTATGAATATATTCCTTATCCCTCAAAAAATAAATAAATAAAAATTGTATCAAATATTTGGATTCTAATTTAATTATAAGTTTATAACCTAAAATGGAATATAAGAATTCTCTCTTGCACAAAAGAGGATATTTGGTTGGGAATTCCTTTATGGATGCAAATGAATACAAAACAATTTTATATGATATGTACAATATTTTATATTACATAAATAACATTTTATACAATATACTAAAAATGTATAACTAAATAGTAGATTTTACTATAATTCTTATGTATATGTTTTCAATGTAATATAAAACATCTTATATATAAAATAAAATTATTTTGCATTTATAAATCTCTATGTCCTTAGAGCTAGACCTTCTTTAATTTTTGTTCTTTTACACGCTAATTTTCTTTGAAATTATTTTTCAAATATGTTTAACCCTAGAAATGCCAGTAGTCTACTACCTTGTTTTTAAACTTTTTTTTTTAAATCAAAGACTCACAAACCTTAACCCTTTCAAAGAAAATTGATTGAGAATTGAGATGAAATCCCTAATCCTCTAATTTTAAAATGAGATAAAAATAGAGCTAGTATTTCATATCCTTGTTTGATCTCTTCCCATCTTTGCCCAAATTAGTAACCTATTATTTTACTTTTTATATCACAAGTTTATAATGTTTTTAGAAGAATAATTTAAACAATCTACTTTAACCCTCCCTAACTTACCCTTTGACAACCCTCATCATAAACACACTCTACATGTTTATTATGTCTCACCCTCTCATTCTTTATTGTCATTTTTTGTTAATATTATGTTGTTGTTCATCGTTTCAAAATTAAAATCTAGATTAATGAATTTTACTTTTATTCAATTAATTTGTTATATGAATCTATTACGTGCATTAGTTGAATTTTAATTTACTTTATCGTATTAGCTTTATACCTAAGGATGTTATACTTTATCTCTTTTTGATAAGAGGACCATTAAGGAAAATCAAGCAAGTCTTCTCGAAAAGGTTTTGTGAATTAAAATAGCAACAAGATAAAATGTGTAGTGGAACATCATTATATTATTTTTTCAATTTCCTTATTTCTTTTACCTCAAACAAAATAGCATATAAATTAACCTAAGAGTTTAATATTCTATTGCAACTAGTGCTAGTAATATTAATAGTTTTTAGAAATAAATTTAGCATTCTTGGTTGAGCAAAAAAGAAAAAAATACCAAAATATTATTGTTATTATAAAAAAAACCCTTTTAATTTAATTGTTTGGTTCAGATCTAGAAATAAGACATGAACAAGAATCCTCAATTCTTATAGAGGTTGGGATTAGGTATAAAATCAAAACTCATAGTTGGTATGGTAGTTTTCGTGCTTACTCCATTAATATTACTAAACAACACTACTTACAATTTTTTTGACTTTCTTATAAGTGAAATAAAAAAATTTAAGTATGGCAGTAATAAATATTTTATGAACTAAATTGAAAATTGAACTAATACATTAAGAAACAAAGTAAGTACATTCTTACCATCAATGTGTTTTCTTATGAATTATAGTGTGCTTAGGTAACCTTTACATTAATTAAAATTAAAATTTTCTTACAACAATTATAAAAACATTCCAATGCCATTAATGCCTAAAAATTTATAGTTTCTATAAAAATGTAATAAACATATCTTTTGAAAAAAAAAAAGTCATTAGAGCCAAAATTCTTTGACATGATTATATAGATTTATGGTTGAGTTTGAAACCAAGATTGGAATAGGTTTTGGATTAAGTTTAAAATCAAATAAAAAAAAAGAAAGAAAGAAAACACAAATAATATTTCTAAGATGAGAGAAAATGAAAAAATAAAAAAAAAATAAGCAGAGTAAAAGGGAACCCATTAAATTGTGAAATATGAGTCATTTACTCTTAGCTTTAGACATTATATAGCTTTCTAATTTCAAAAGAAACTAAAACCAAAACACATAGTTTGAATTTTATGGGAGATAACCATTTGAAAAGTCCTAAATTTTCAGGGATTTTTTCTAATTAAGTCTTAATATTTTTTTAATTTTCAAATCAATTTTAAATTGTTTTGAACTTTCAAATTAATCCTAAACATTTAGTTTTCATTCCATTTGAGTCATTTTTGGATATAAATTGATCAAATTATTAAATATATGTTTTGACCTAACAACAAATGCATAAATAAATAAATAATTTATATTTTTATTTTAAAAAATATTAACATATATACAAACTTGTGATACACTTTCCTATACCAAATTAATCTTTCTTTCTTTCTTTCTTTCTTTCTTTCTTTCTTTCCTTGTCTTTTCCTTTGCACCTCATTAAGCCCAATGCTACCTCTTTTTTCTTCCTTTTTAAATTTTTTCTCCTCCTCTATCTTTTCCAATCACACTACTTATCATATAACCAATTCTTTTACTCAAATTTTTCATCTTATGATAAAATACCTTTTGTTTTCAACCAAACCTGCACACAAAATCACAAAGTAATTTCACACAACTACATAAGTAAAGTAATAGGTATAACACATACAAGAACTTTTTCAATCTTTTTGTTACTTTTCACAAAAGCATACAAAGGATGTAATATCAAGCACCATTCTTTATTATTGTTGTAAGCCTTTAGCTGCTTACATCTATTTATAGAATTTGTAATTAACACCTTCAACTATTTACATTTGCATGACTCAGCTATTAAGCCATTCATGCCTTGGGAAAGTGCTCTCCCTTCCCAATTTCATGCTTCATGTTTAAGTGCATTAAACATTACACTTATTCCCTAATTTCTCTCACTTAGATGGCATAAATCTACCTATTCTAAGTTATCAAAAAAGCCCTCATGTTTTCAGCCAGTAGCACTTTTTAATCAACACATCACTCATGTTATTACGACTATTACCCATGATCTCCTTATTTTCGTGACACTTCAAGTCATGCTAGCTTGATGCCACCTATTTCAAGCCATCTAGTCATACACACATGCCCATCTCATGCATGTGTGCTACATAGCACATTGTTAGCTTTGAACTCAGCTTATGCACTAACATCTTATGATGATACCAATCCCTAAGACCTTTATCCACCAATTTGCTTTATGCTTGCATAGTGTTGGCTCAAACCTTCGTCCATGCACCAACTTTGGCTAACTCTCAAGTTATGTATGCATATCTCCCTAAAAAGCACTACGAAATTTAATCATTTGATAAGAGGACATATTGATATGCTTAAGTGCTCATTCATGGCTAGTAATATATTGACGCACCACTATCACATGCTAATGCATCGCTAATGCATGCTACTACACAAACCTATATCCCAAACATCCTTTCCTCTTGATGCCAATGCTATGGCACGCTACTACAATTTCACCCATGCTTTAGGTTCCACCCTTTTGCCTATTTGTCAATAATGTAGTAACTCACATCTAGCCTCCTCTAGCATGCTATAATGCAAATTAACTTCCATATTCATCTTGTTTCCTTGGGCATGCCTATCTCACATCAACTTAATGTAAAGTATCACTAAATGCTTGTATTTTCATATCAAAGGACTTAGGGGGCTAACACCACCCCTTTAGCCTCCTCTCTCACCAACCACCACTTCCTCCACGTTTACCATTGTACCTCCTCTCCTCCTAGCCACCACCCCTTTTTCCTTCCTTTCCTTTGGTTTTCATTTTCCTTTTACTTTCCCCACACAAAAAAACCACTGCCTTCATCACTACTAATCACCTGCCACCCTTTCCTCCTTCTATTAGTGCCATTACCACCACCAATGATCCGTTTTCCTTTTTCCTTTCATATTTTCCCCAAAATAACTCCTTAAATCCCTAAGCCTAATTTATAATAGTAAGGCAATTTACAAAAGATGGAAGTGCAAAAAACTAGTGAGGATTAGGAATTTAGGGAATTCTTCAAAGAGACCAAATCAAATTCTTAATGACAAGAATTTTTGTTTTGGGTATGTTTGGAAAAATTGAAAAAGGAATCCTTAAGGAAATTATAATTGTATTTTCTCATTTTAGGAAATTGTAACTATGCCTTTTTGGCTTTAAGGGACATTAGATAAGTATGCACAAATGTATTTGACTTAATTTCTTGCACATTTCTGCAATTTTTTGGGGTGTATTTGGGAGTTTTAATATTGTATCCGTTATGTCAACCAACATACATAACGGTTTAATCAATTATTGTTAGATAAAAGGACTCGTATAAAATAAAATTAAAGATTTAGGATTCTTTAAAAGAGGTTTAAAAATTTTAAAATTTAATTATAAAAATTTTGAACTTACAAAGGTTTATCACAATTTCACTTGTGCATGACAAGTTACAAATATAGATAGCAAGAGAGTTTTTTAAGAAGGTAATTAGCTGTTCAGGGGCATTTAGGTCCACCCCTCTTGGTCTTCCAGTTATTGTAACAGGGACAGGACTGCTTGTTTCCGTAGGTTCCAGCAGGCACACACAAGCACTTGGCACAGCACTTCTGGCAGAAGAACAAGCATGGCTTCTTATAGGCCGTCTTGGAGCATCTTGTGGTGCATCTCGGTGCACACTCTGCCATGCCATTTTCAGCCAAACTTAATAATCAATTACAGTAGTACCATATCTAAGCAAGCACCAGTGAACTTTCTGATCATCAATGTACTATTTGGATGGAGTGATTTCAATTAAAGGGTCAGTTGTGCACTATCATATTCCCTTAAGGCCAAAAAGAGAATATATCAAATTTTAATCTCGATAAATAGCCTTCATGCTCAGTTAACTAATTACCTTGAGGTTGAAGACTGCCTTGAGAGGTGCCATGCTGAAACGCCAAAGAAACATACAGGTGTTCAAACAAGGCGCAGATGTTAATCGAACAAACCAAATATTATAATTACATAAGAATGAAATCTTAAAAAAATCTTACCATGGGAAGCTTGCCCTTCGGTTGAGGCTGTGGCGTTGGAGGCTCCGTGATGTAAGCCTGAGACATTGTAGGTTAGAAGATAAACGTTAATTGGCCTTGTTATACATATCTATCGCTCTCAAAAAGGATGGAAAAATGCTCGTTGTGTCAGTAGCTGAACTCGAATTATGCTGTGATTAGATTCAACAAGCCCTCAAAATGAGCGGTCACTTAAGTGCATGTCGCAGAGGAAATTGACAGGACTAAAATAGAAAAGCAATTATGCATGTGCAGAAAGAAGTTAATTAGCCGTCGCAACATTGAGATGTCCATTGCATACGTAGATACCATCTCGGCTTGATGAGCACCGCTCTGAAGGGGTGGGAGTGGTGACAGCGGGAGCGGTGACGGTGGGTTCGAACTCTCGCCCCCCCCCTTTTTTTTTGTTCTAAAAGTCTTAAACTTACAAATTAAAAAACAAAAAGAAGAAATCAAGTGTAACAGCGAACAAGGATCAAGAGAGACTGACATGGCTGTCAACAACTGCAAGGATCATCAGAGTAACTGTTAGCATCGGATAGATATTTGGCTTCACCATCGTCTTAATTTTAAGGAAAAGAAGACGGCTAACAGAGCTGAGAACGCAAGAAAGACCGACAATTGCAGATGGGATGGCTTTGAAGATGGTCAAGGGTATTTGTAGGGAGTTAATTATATGATAAACCATTCTCGTTCTTGCAACACGATGCAAAGGACACTCATTTGGGGCCGGACCTATTGGTGTTAGTTTAGAGTCCTAGTGTCGTTCTATATTGTAATGAGATGTCATCGTTTCTCTTTCTTTCCAAATTTCAAGTTCTTGGAAGTTTAACGATTATGTAAGCTTTAAAAATGCTGTCATATTTTGAAAATTTGTTTAATCTATTTACATGCATTAAAGAAACATGTAATCATATATTGTTTTTGTCTCCTATGTAAAGGAGTAGTAGTAAAATGAATGTAAGTAAATTGTTCTTTGTGACTTCATCTATTTAAAATCATGTTTATAGATGTATTTTAATATTACAAATAGTCTTTTTTTATTTTTTTTTCTTTCAGTATTTATTGACAATTAATTAATGAAATAGATCATTCTCATGCTTGTGACACAATTCAAAGGGCACTAATTTCAAGTCTTATTATAACTTCGTATTAATCATCTCAGAGTTATGATCCTTGGGAGAGGTTGGGAGTTAAACTCTCAATCTCCAAGTCCCATAAAATATTGGTTGCTCTAAATAATGTAAATTGGAGTACAAAGTACTCCTTGCGGTGTCTATGGACTCATACTTTCATTTTTTTTTTAACATTTAACTAAATAATTATTGACTGTTATTGTGTTAAAATATAGATACATACACACACAACTCCATATTGTAATGATCCATTCTGCATTTCTATAATCTACAAAAAAAATTATCACTACCATCAAAAACATCCCATTTATCATTTAACTTTTTTTCTAAAATTAAAGGTTACAACGAATTGAATACAGGATCCCGAATGACTTTTTTTTTTTTTTTGGTTATTTGGTGATTATAGGTGGTCATAAGCTACAGAAAAATAATCACCATTTTTGTTTTGTATTTCACATCCCAAATGTAAATAAGATTTAATCTTAAATTGTTGTAAACGACATCATAAATTAGGCCTAAGAAACTTGCTATTCAAGCAAATTAACTTTTATCCACATGTACTCTTATCAGAATTTTTTTGATGGATGTACTCTTATTAGATGTTAAACTACAGAATATGATGAGATAAGTGGGATAGGAAATATTCCTTAAAACTTGAGGAAAAAAAATATATATAACGAACATCCTTCGGGATATGTTGGTCATTAATGACTTTTAAATTAGAAGTTTTATGACTAATTAAACAAATTAGTAAGAGATGAGAAGCTTATAGAATATGAGAGGTCCGTCACAACAGTTATGCAACTTAATGGTGCAATCCTTTAGTAACCAAAAAAAACAAAATAATGAGTTAGTTGAGGATTATAATATGGTATACAGGTAAGCAATAGGCATAGGTGCTGCTATTTATTCTAAAATCTCTGCCTATACGCTTCCACGTGAAACGATTAACATGAAAGTGATTGAACCCTTAGCACATGTGCATTCACATGTTCTTGTTATGCATTATACTGCAAAGGGGGGCCCTCTACGTCCCAACAGAAACCAAATGAGTGTCGCAGAAGTATTGCCAAAGCCCATAATATACTCAACCCTAACGTCTAAAACACCTTTTCCCATCTTTTCTATCATGGGCAGGCCAAGACATTGTAAGAGACCTTTCCGGGTAGTTGCCTGTCGTACGCTCGTGAGCCATTTTGTTGGCTTCTATGTTCTTTTTGCAGTCATAGAAATGCGCAGAGAGATTTGTACGCATATACTATCTTAGCCGCCTGCTTAGTCCATTATCGTTAGCTATATTCTGTTGGCCCACGTTAGCTTTCTCTCGTGACTTCTATCAATAATGGTGGTTGTTTGTATCCTCCATGGACACCGATGCCACGGGCCTTGTATGTAGTCAATGCCTTTCGCTATCATATTTTCTTCGATAAATTAAAACCAATTATTGTTGATACAAATATTAAAAACGCATGAGGCCTGTCAAGTAGCGTGTGACATTGACCAATGGCTTCAATTTTTATGTCGGTTGTACATGCCTATGTTTATCAATGTAATTTTTGTATTTAAAAAATTATAGTAAAAGTGCTATTGCATCTAAATACCTTATTTATTCAAAATAATATATTGTAGTAATTTAATTTTCCACAATATATGAAAATGCAAAATTTATATTCAGAACCTTCAACTTCACCAACAAAAAAAAAAATCATTTAACTATATTTAGTTCAAATCCATTCAATTAAATTTCTGTGGTCGCTAGTGTTGCAGTAACCAAACCCAATTGGAGACAACATCATAACCTAAGAAGTAAAATTAATTAGATAATTTATGTTATAAAATTATTTATACATGTTTCTGTACAATATTCATGACAAAAAAAAGTATTTAAATAGTTTATTGACTTCAATAATATAAAATTATTTTTTGTTGGAATATTAAAATGATAATACCTATATGTTCTCTAATTAATTTGCCATGTCCTGTAAAGCGCATATCTAGCTAGTTGGGTCTCTTGTTTTTCTTTTTTTTTTTTCTTTCTCCTGTTCCCTGGCATTACAGGTACAAAACGCAATTAAATAGGTACCTTACAAATTTTACCAATTAGAGACTTAAATGGGCTTTCCGCGTAAAGTGAAATGACATAGAGACATGTTTTAGACCAAGGGGGTATGACCGGTATCATGCTAGCAGCCATATGAATGAAAGAATGTATAGATTACCAACTACGAATAAAGTTAAATAGAAGACAACGCAGTGGTTTAAGATTATCAAAAATAATAATTTAATGAGAAATTAAGGATTAAAAAAATTATAAAACTATAAAAATAAAGAATTAATCTGTTCAAAGTAATTAATTTTTAATAATTATTTCAAATAAATTAATCTCCAATAGACCAAAAATTTTGATATAAAAAAGGTACAAGACAATATATATATATATATATATTCTCAATAATTTAGCTTAATAGTTTATTAATATGTAAGTAATTATACTTGTTAATATAAAAATTATAAAAGATAATTATGTAATCTCATAAATTAAAAAAATTGTATTATTTCATTGTTCTTTAAAATAACTTTATCCTTTAGATTGGTTAAAAATAAATTTTAAAAATTATTTTGCAAAAAAAAAAATAATAGAACCTTATGTAACTTGTTTAATAAGAAAATTAGTCCACTAAGTAAGAATTTTAGTGACAACTTAATTTTCACACTCCATAATATGTCAATTTAGGATAGTTTGCAGTTGATCATTAACTTTTCTTGTAAAATTAATGTTAGGTAGTTAGTTTTCTATAACCACATTCTCTCCTATTTTCCTTTACAAGTAAGAGACATCAAAGATGAGATATATTTTAAACCTTGTTAGTTAGTTAAAATAATAAATAATAAGAGTAATGCATTTAAGAACTTTGTATGATCCAAAAAAACAAAAAGATAGTTTCATTAATAAGTGAATAATAATAAACAATTGTTAATATAGTTGATACTTGAGAGAGACCTAATTTTCTACTAAAAACTCACATATAGTATAATGTGTAGTAAGATGTTATTTCATACAAGTTTAGACTATAACAATATTATTTTTCAAAAGTTAAAGCAACTTGTTCATATGTTTTAAGTTTTTATCAACTTAGTTCACGTGACAAGACCAAATTGTATATTTTATTTGTTCATATGTTTTAAGTTTTTATCAACTTAGTTCACGTGACAAGACCAAATTGTATATTTTATAAGAGTAAGTGTAGCTGAACCATAAATAATTTTAAATAAGGATATTTTTGTTTGAGTAATAAGTAGAATGGTACCACCATTCTACCTAAGCAAGTCATTTCATCCAATCTTTTGACTAGTTAGTTATAAAGTAACAAGGGTAGTCTTTTAAGCACCTGTTAACCATTAGAGTTTGTTTATATGTTTATGGGTGATAAATAGAACTCATATTCACACTATGTCCCTTGTAAATAAAACAATTCCTTTCAAAAATTACTAATGAAAACTTGATCATTAACAATAAATTTAGAAACATTATACAAATTCACAATATTTTCAACAAAAATTTAAACAATAGTACTAATAATATAAAAGATGACTAATAAGTCAAAAATGAGCACATTTAGTTAAACAATCCATAATAACAAAAATAATAATTTTACTCTAGAACAATAAAAGTTCTTTCATAAAGTCTATAAAGATATCTATCCAAGTTTTTTCTAAAATGGGTAAGGGTTGAATAAAATCTAGATATGTCATAAATTCACTCTTGTAACATTTGCAAACATTACATTCATCTACAAACTATTTTATTTTACTTTTTATATCCTTATAATATAATTCATAACAAATGCACTTATAAGTACAAAAAAAATCTTGAGTATCCAACAATCATAAATACATAAAACTCTAACAAAATTGTTTCCTTTTAATGAGAATTAAGAACAAGCACCATCTTGCCTTTATACTATAAGTTTATAGAATCTCAAGTATAATAGGCAATCAAATTAGGACTTTTCTACAATTTTTTAGTGATTTCTCAAGTTTTGGGATCATCCAAACATTTATTTTTAATTTGTGCAAAAGTATTATAAATAGATATAGAGATTGTAACTAGCTTAGTGTCTTTCTAAATGTGAGATACTGCATTAATTACAAATTCTCACTTTTTTTCTTATAAACAATCACATAATCATATCCAAGTAATTTAGAGATTCATTTCTATTGCTTTACAAAAAAGATCTACTATTCCAATAAATATTTCAAATATTTGTGATTAATCCAAATTTAAAAACACATTACAATTAAGTAGAAACACCATTTTGTAACTATATAAACCACAACTAACACCTCTTTGTCATAAACTAATGTAGTAAGATGTTATGTTGATAAAGCTTTGATGGTAAAAGCTATAAGACAACCTTTCTACATCAACATTACATCAATTCAAACTCAAGACGTATCATATTTAATAATAAACACCTTATTAAAGTAGGATAAAAATTGTTGTAATGATTATATTATGCTTAAGGCAAACAAATGCTTTCTTTATTTTGTCACTTCTTTTAAATGAATCTTTCTTTAAACTAGTTGTTAAATTAACACTAATCTTCTCATAATTACAAATCAACTTATGATAATAGTTAGTCAATCCCAAGAAGTCCTATAATACCATAGTTGTTTTTTAAATTAACCAATCTAATATCACTTGAACTTTGAAATAGTTAACTGCCACACCTTTATTGGAAATAATAGAACTAAGATATTTTACTATTGAGCTAGTAAAAGTGCACTTTGATTACTTAACAAATAAAAAATGATTACTTATAGTAGTTAACATAATTTGAAAATTTGATAAATAAACATCAAGAGAAGAATTATACATTAAAATTTCATCAAAAAATATTAAGACAAACTTATACAAGTGTGGTCAAAATATTTCGTTTATCAATTTTTAAAACATTAACTGAGCATTGGCAAGCCCAAAAGGCATAACTAAGAACATTAATAGTCATTATATATCTTAAAAGCTCTCTTCTAAATATCTTACTTATAGATCTAAATTTAATGATAACTCAATCTTAAGTTAAGTTTAATGAATAGTTAAGGACCTTTTAACTTATCTAGTAGTTCATCAATAATAGGAATAGGATATTTATCCTTCATAATAACATTATTAAATGTCTAATAGTCCACACATATCCTCCAAGATTCATTTTTAGGAGAATAAGAGAGAAGTCTGATGATGCCATCTTCCAATTATTCCTTCACAATTTTCTTAATCTCTTTCTTTTGGAAATGTAAATAGCAATAAGGTTAGACATTAACAGATATACTTTTAAGCAATAAAGAAATATGATGATCATGCATTCTCCTTAAGGGTAAACTAATGAGTTTAAGAAATAAATCAAATAATTCAGTCAACAATGCATTAACCTCTTTTTCCTTTATAGAATGAGATTTTGTCATCTTTACATTGTATACATGCATAAAGAACCCTTGCTAGCTTTTCATACAACTCTCTTCATTTGATAACTTGTGATAGCAATGATTTTGCCACCATACCCTCCCTATAACTCTAACATATGCTCATTTAATAATAATAATTTCATTTTTAACATGAAAACATTCAAGTAATATCTTCCAAAGTTTGCAATTAATCAAAACCATGAATAATTTCATAATCCTTTAAAGATAATAAAAGGTGATCAATGTAAAAGGTCTTATAATCTATAACCTTTATGGTAAACTTGTCATAGTTCTCTATCGAAAAAGTAAACTTTTTAGCAATCTTCTTATCCATAAAATTATTAGTACTATTTAAACCAACCAATACCACTAATCATTCCTTAAGGAATTCATCAATTTTTATGGTTTGTAGATTATAATATTTTAACAAAATATAAACCGTGGAATCATCTATATATTCAATATAAAAGTTATCATAATTTAGATACGTGTGTCGTTGTCTACCTCAGTAACTTCCTCAATTAGATAACCATTAAAAGCTTCTCTTTTTTACATTAATGCTTTTTATGTTACTTCTCATTACAGTGTTAGTAAAGTCCTTTTGTTATCCACTCTTTCAATTGTTTTTAAGCTAAGTGTTTAATGTTACTAAGATGAATTGAAGAAGATAAGTTAGTATTACCATTAGTAGGTTTACAAACTCCTTTAGTACTTAGGTAATGATTTTCAATGTCTAACTTCTCCTTTTATAAATAAGCAAAGAAGATAGTTCTTGCCATTGTTTATGGCTAGTGAACAATGATTTTTTGTTGAATGTTAAGAATAAGCTCTTTAATTAATGTTCCTACCAATTACCCTTTTGTCCAATCTTTAGCTTGATTGACAAATCACTTGAAACAACTTTAATACTATAAGATGGTTGACATTTGATAGATTTTTATGAGCTTTCAACCACTGTTGTGATATTTTAAAGAACCAAAGTACATAAGAAAACCTTTGATAAAATTAGCCTAAGTTAGAACTTCAATACAATTTTTGAACCAATCATACCATTGAATAACATTATCTTTCAATTAAATAGAAGTAATTTTTACTTTAGAGTTTTTTTTCATATCATGGAAATGGATATAATTTTCTATTCTAATAATCAAACATGTGGGATCACTCTCATCCCAACAAGAAAATTCCACTTTCATATGTGATTGTGTACAGTTACAATTAGTACTTCTAAATTATTCCATTGGTTCTTTTTATTTATTGGTATATTCAAAAGTATGGCCTCCTGACTAGTTTTTTACTAGAACATGGATTATTTGTTCAAATCTTTTAAGAAATTTTGATTGAGAGATATTAATTCTCTAATGTAAGATATTATAGTGTCAAAACTAGATAAGATGTGTGGAGACATTAAATACGACTATAAATTAATGATACCAATATTTTTCTTTTGTCATCAAGTGAGAGTCATAAACCAAATAACTTTTTTTTTTTTGGTAAGGTTATAGAATAAAAATGAAATTTCTAAAAACATTACTCTAATACCAAAAACTGAGAAACTAAGGATTGAAAATAAGATAAGGGCTTAATTTCTTCAAGAAGATTAACCTCCAATAATCACTTTAAATAAATTGTCTTTTAATAAGTTCAAAGATTTGATATATTTTATTATTTGAATAAAAAACCATAAGATGTTACATACATATACATACACTTAAAAGTTTAACTTGAAAGCCCACTAATACAAAAGTAATAAAAAATAATTATTAAATCTCATAAAGTAAGGAAATTGTATTATAATTAACATGTACTTGAAATCAACTAGTACTTGAAAATTGTTTGAAAAATGTGTATAAAAAACAAAAATATTACGTGAACATAAATTTTTTGAGAACCTTAAGAGTTTAAGAATTCATCCTCAGTATGAAATCAATATATAATAAGCTACTAAATGTGCCCTTAATTTCAATTTTATAATCAATTCATGCACATATTAAATATACAGGTGGAACTTGGACTTTAACTTTCCATTCTTTTATTTTGGCTAATATATTATGAATTTTATCTTTATAAAGTTAAGAAACCTCAAAGATCCATTACCATTTTAAAGGTTAAGCTCAACTTATTTGAATGAATAGTTTGTATGCATTGGTTGGGCTTGAAGATTGGAAGAACTTGGGTAATATTCCAGGAGTTCTAGTTATTAAACATTCATTTCAAGACTTTTAAATAGTATGCTTGTATTAGTACCCTATTTTTTTAGAAATTTTTAAGTTAAGATCTTTTTGGGTTATTAACATGTATTAGGCTCCATTTAAATTTTTAAGTGCTAATAAGTCCAACCTTTCATTTTGGTTTCTGTTTAGAAAACAAAGCCAACCTATGGCTTGTTTGGTCACATTGTTAAATTTTTACTACTATTTTTTTATTATCTATTATTTTTATTTTGCTATTTAATGTCAATTTGATTTTTTGTAAGAAAAATATAAAGGAACAAAAAGACATGCCTTAACAATTTAACTAAAACAATGCAAAGCAAAACTGAATCTCTTAATAATAAGTGTAAAATTCAAATAAACTAATGAATATTAAAATATAACTAAGTAATTTTCAATATTCTAAGGCAAAACACTGAGAGTAAAACCTAAAAGGAATAAACTTTGATTGGAAGATTACTGAAGTCAAGGTACAAAAAATTCTAAAATTAAAAAAGTAGTAATTCTTGAATTGATTAAAAAAAAAGAATATATTTATGGTTGAAAATTTGGAAAATAGAAAATTAAGGCAGAAGTGAAATAATTTAAAAAAAAAAAGGTGATTAAGATGAAACTCAATATTGAAAAAGATGAAAATGAATAAATAAATATTAAAAAAAGGGGGATAGAGCAGCGGTTAAGGAGAAAGGCAAGAGAGATAAGGAGGTGTTAAAAGGGAAGAGAGAGGAGGGAAGGAAGGAGTGTTACGAGAGAGAGAGAGAGAGAGAGAGAGGCACTTACATTATAATTAAATATAAAAATCAAACAAAATCATAAAGAATCGATGAAAAAAAAGAAACAAGTGAGAAAAGTAGGTAAACAAAGAAGGGAGATAAGGAAGGAGGTAGTGCAAAGGGAGAGAGAGAGAGAATGAATGAGTGCTAAAGATGAGAGATAAAGAAAGAATGTACTATAGCTATGAAGCTCAAATGAGTTATAACAAGTGAAAACCTTCATTTTGTGTTTTCTAAAGTTATTTTCTTTAAAGGAAAATGTTTTTTTAGCTAAAAAGAAATTGATAACATCACTTAAGTGCATTTTATATTTTTTAACTTTAAAAAAATTAAAAACCAAAAAATCCAATATTACCAAACAAGTTCTTAAATGACTTATTTAATAAAGTGTCTCTCTTAATTTTTTTTAACCTTTTACTCTCTTATTATTCTTTTCATGCCTAACTTACTTTTACAACTTAAATTTGCTCTTTTGGTCTAAGTAAATTAGAATTATAGATTAATTGTCACATTTTAAGAATTTAAATCTACAGTCAATAAAATGAAAAATATAACATTATTTCTTTAATATTTTTTAGTCATATAATAAAGAGTAATCATTCTCTTACTCTACATATCACCCTTTTACTGCCTTCACAAAAACCATTCAATCTAATTTTATTTCAACATTATAAAGGTAGTAAAAAAAATCTCAATTAAGTTAAGATATCACAAACTAAGCTTAACTTATTCCACAACTAATCCTTAAACTTGCACAATCTCTAAATTTTAAACTCAAATATAAGGAAAGTTTTTTAATTTTGCATATAATTAATACAAAATATGGAATAGAGAAATGTAATGCAAATTGAATTTATAAATCATTCATATTCCTGAATAAAGAGTGAAAAATTTTGTTATATAGATGTCATCACAATGAAGATTACCTGATAAAGAAAAAAAAAAGACAAAGAAGATTACTTGCTAAAATTAGAAATCATAACAGAGATCATATTATTATATATCTATGACATTAATTAAGCTACAAAAAAAAAATACATAATCATTGTATTTACAAAAAGACTAAAAGGATGTTTGGTTTAACTTTCACAACATACTGATTGTTATTTAATTGTTGATAAGAATTTAGAAAGTATTTAGTAATAAAAATTATTTCCTATTAATTATTAGTAGGAATCTCTAAAAATAGCTAATGACAAAAGTACCTCATAACTATTTTTTATATTCAAAGTTTGTCAATTGATTTATATTAACAAATTTATTCTTATTTTATAAAAAGCAAAAGCTCTTATATTTAAATCTTTCCTTCTTTTTCTTGTTTTTCTTTATTATTTATTATTTATTATTTTGTTTACAAGATGGGCCTTTATATGCCTTTTAGCCACTATAAGCTTTAAAATTAAAAAAATTGATGTGATAATACTTCCTTATTCCTTAGGAATTTTTATTGCATTAATTAACAAACTAAAATTCAATTTACCAAAAAACAATAACTAAAGATCACAATTCAAAAATTTTTACTACATTAATTGATAAATGCATTAATGTCCTTGATAATAAGGAAAAAGACAACTTAAATACTAATATTTCTTTGGAGTTTCCTGTATAACAATGATAATAATTATTAGAGCTACACAATGTGTGAGTCTATTATATTTATTAAAAATATATTTTTATTTTATTTAAAAGAAAAACAAAATGAGACTTAAATTTCAAGTATTGTTTTTTCTTAAGAAAAAAAGAAAAATAGTTTTTTTAATCTTTTTATGAAATAAAAAGAGAATTTAAGAGTTTTTTTTAGATTTATTTTTTCATTTTTAGAGATAAGGGTATCATCCTTTTAATTAGGAGATTATTATCAATTATTTAATGTAATATTTCTCCTTTGTCATTTCTAAATTAGTAGACATATTTACCTTCTTATTAATGAGTTGTCAAATTAGACTCTTTACACTATATATATATGCAATGCTTTATGAATTTATCATTAAGTTGAAGGAAACAAAACTTGCTAGTAAGTTGTAATATACCAAATTGAAAAGTACTAATGATAACATCAATTCATAGCATGCTTGTTGTTCCCACAGTTTTGTATAGATTGTAATTGTTGCCAATTAGGTTTAAGTGTGCTAGAAAGTAAAGCTACATGGAAGGGTAAGAAGGTAAATCCACATGGAAGGACAAGAACGTAAATCCGCATGGAAGGGCAAGAAAGTAAATCCACTGCGTAAGGGCAAGAACGTAAATCTGCCACGTAAGCCCTATTAGGGTTTCATGGAAGAGATATATAAAGGTCTTGGAAGACAAAGAACAGGGAGTCGGCAATATTGAGTATTCAGCAAAACCTAGACAACTGACCAACCAAAGAGAACACCAAACCCTACGCCGAAGAACACCACCTGCAAAAGAAAAGAGTAGCCGTAGTGAACAGTATTGTCGGAATTGAACTGTGTTGTTGGAAATTGAATAGTGTATTCGGTAGGGCAAAACCTATAGAGAGAAACTGTCAAACACTTGGAAGAGAGAGAAAATGGTAGTCGTCGATGGGAAGGAGAGAGACGGTCAACGGCTGGGCTGAACAAAGAACAAAGGTGGACAGCCGAAACAATTGAGCAGCCGTCGACGTGAAGGAGAAGAAAATGCAACCATCGACGGTCGGAAAATCGAGCAAAAACAGCAAATACGTTGAGAGAGAAAGAGGTAGCCGAAGGGGGCCTGAACGTTGAACGTAAGACGACCGACGATCGAAGGGGGGCTGAACGTTGAACGTAAGACGGCCGAAAGGCAGCTGAGGAAGGTTACGAGAGAGTGAAAAACCAAACCATCGAAGTGAGAAACCCAACACAGCTGGACGGCTGAAGATGGGTGGACGGCAAAGACCTATACGGCTAAATTGGGAAGGATAGAAACTTATGAGGAACAACACACCACTGATCTGCGAGGAGACAACATGATAAAGAGAGAAACAGACGGTCGGAAAAAAAGAGAAACGGGTTGATGGGAGAGAAAACCAGTTACGGCTAGACGGGGCTGGACGACAGGACAAAGAAAAGTAGACCACCGATAAAAAAGGAAGGAAACCTGACGGTGAACGAAAAAGCGAAATCCAGTAAGAGAGAGAAATTCGGTAGGATGGTGAGAGAAATCCGGCAGTAAGAGAGAGAAATCTAGCGAGAAGAGAGAGAAATCCGGCTGGACAACAAGAGAGAGAGAAACGGACAGGCGAGCCGTGAGACAGTGAGATTGTGGGGCAAGGAGACGGGTGAGACCGTGAGACAGTGAAAGCAGGAGTTGTGTGATACAACTTAGAGAAAAACTTCGGCGAAGCATTGAACCCAACGTATTTCCAGACTTCTTCAAAAGAGGTTAAAGAACATTGCGGTGAACTTTTAAGCGGTAGTGGAGCAGTCTTTCAATTCAACAGAGGCAAGACAAGTTAGAAGAAGGGTAGACACAGTAAGTGACACTCTTTGTATTGTACTTGCTTAGTAATTGCAATAGTGAAAGGAGCAAAAAATTAAAGACATCCATTGTAACCTGTATTCATAAGTATAGTGGATAGTCTCGGTAGAAGGAGAGTCCCTACCACTGTGGATGTACGTCATGTTGATGGAAGTACGTAAATCTCGTGTGTCCTTAATTTGCTTTACGTTCTGTGTTTTGAATTGAGTTGTGAACGCAGCTAAAGTATCAGCCAACCCATAACCTAACGAAGACCTAAACAAGAACATCCGTATTGTCTATTAGGCAAGGTGTCTGAAAGGTGACTTTGGGGACTATTGTGATTAGTAGGTAGCAATAGATCTACCTCAGTCGAGTCTGAGAAAGAGTTCACTTTTAAGAAGAGATTGAAATTGTTCACTTACTTGCGAATTGCGAATTGGGGTGATACTGATTCACTCCCTCTTAGAGTATCACAAACTAGTAGATCCTAGGGAGAAGTCGGGAACTTCAATTGGTATTAGAGCACAGGTTCACCAATTTAATGCTTACCAGCTAGGTGTACTAGTTTGAAGGGATCTAGAAGTTTGACTTGTTCAGCATACTGAGAAATGGAAGCCGGTACCAACACTGGCACCACTTACAGCAAGAAGGTTCCAATCTTCAACGGAACCAACTACCATATGTGGAGAGTAAGAATGCAAGTGGTATTTGCAACCATGGGCATGAACGTGGTGAAATGCGTACAAGAGGGTTTTGTGGCTCCGAAAGAAAGTAAAGACCCAACCCCAGAGGAGTTAAGGCAGTTTGAGATAAATGGGAAGACCTCAAATGTCATCATTTTAGCATTGACAGATGCTGAGTATGCTAACATTATGGACTGCAAATCTGCCAAGGAGATATGAGACAGATTGCAGAAAATATATGAAGGTGATGGTAGAATGAAGGAGGCTAAGCTTCAAGTGTTCAAGGAGAGATATGAATCTCTCATAATGTAGAAAAATGAGACAGTCCAAGAGTTCTTTACCAGGGTTATTGATGCTGTAAACGACCTTAGATGTCATGGGAAGAACAAGAAAGACTCATCGATTGTAAAGAAAATTCTGAGAATTCTGCTTGAGAGGTTTTCCTTAAAGGTAGCAACTATAGAGGAGAGTAGATATCTCAATTCTATGTCTTTACATGATCTCCAGTGCAATCTCATTGCATATAAGATGAGGATAAAGTCAGCTGAAAGCTCTGCAACAACGAAGGTATCAAAGGATGTAGCTTTCAAAGCTATGAAGCACTTGAAGATAAAAGAAGAGAAAGAATCATCCAATGAGGAGGATGAAGAAGAAAGTGAAGGTGAAGTATTAGTTTATTTCACAAGAAAATTCAAAAAGGGGTCTAAGAAGGGAAAAGGACAACTGGCCTTGAGATGTTATCGTTGTAGGCAGACTGGACATTTTGCTTCTCAGTGCAAAGTGAAACTTGATGATGAAGATGAGGATGGTGATGATGAGCAGAATTCGAGATGGAGAAGACTATCGTTCAGATCAAAGAAGTCCAGCAAAAAGACTGCCAACCCACAGAAGAAGAAGAGAGGCTCATTCAAGAGTTATGTGAGTCAGACAAAAGAAGCTGATGAGGAGGAAGATGAAGACTCATTAGATGAGCATGCCTTTATGACATCAGCTCAAGGTGGTAGTTCAACCTCTAAAGAGGAAGAGGAGGTTGATGAAGAAGTGCCAGATCTTAAAGTTGAGCTGGAAGCAACTTCAAAGGAGATAATCAAAAGGGGCAGAACCATAAGAAGGTTAGAGGCCTATATAAAACAAGTTGAAGTAAAGTCTGAGGAAGCTGAAAGTCAAAAGAATGAAATAAGGGCTGAACATATTGACTTGAAGAGAAGATTTGAAGAACAGATCAAAATAAAGAAATGGAGATAGAGTTGCTGAGACTTCAGCAACAACTTAAAAAAAGTGAGAAGAACTTGCAAAAGTTTGAAGTGGTAGGAGAAACAAGCTCTGCAAGAGAAAAAAAGAATGAGACTTTACCACAGAAGTTGAAAGGGAAGGCTGTGACTCAGGTGAAGATAACTGAAGAAGAGAAGATAGTTATAAAACCAAAGCCAGGGCCAAAAATGATGTATGTGGTTAAAGAGCAACAGCCCATAACTGTTATGTCTCAGAAAGAAAAAAAAGTCAGCCAGCAGGAGGCTACAACTGAACAGAAGAAGGAGAAGAAGGTGACTGAAATGAAAGTCACACAAGCAAAGAAGCCAGCTACTTTGCCTACACAACAAGTGATGAACAGAAGAAGACAAGCTGTAATCAAACCCAAGAAGAGGCAGTTTCAAGGTCATTGCCTTTATTGTGGAGTTTGGGGTCATAAAGCGAGTAACTGCTAGTGGAGAAGGCCAGAATATGTCTCCAACTTGAGAAGATACGACGTTGCATATAAGAGGAGACAATACAAAACTCAGAGGACAACACCTGTCGTGAGTTCTTGCATATAATGTAAAAGGCAAGGACACACTAACGAGGATTGTTGGTGGAAGCCCAAACCAGTAGCTTCAAAGAACAAGTTTGCTATATTGACAAACTTGGAACAGTTGAAAGGTATGGGCAGGATGACCATAATGCCAAGAGATGCATGACACTTCTCCCTGAGCAAGAAAAGGCATTCAATGGTACAGTGAAAACAAGCGGTGTAGTCAAAACTGAGAAAAAGGAGAAAGTTATCTTCCAGTTAGTTCAAAAGAAGGAATATAGAGCAAAAAGGGAGGTGGCTAATATAGCTGAAATTGCACTAAAGGCTGATTGCAAGGATAAGCAATGGATCCTTGATAGTGGATGCACTGTGCACATGACGAGAGACAAGAGTAAATTATCAAAGCTAAACAAATCAAAAGAAGGCAGAGTCAAGTTTGGCAATAATGATTCACTCAACATCAGTGGTCAGGTGAAGAAAATCAGATCATAGGTGACCTATCAGCAGGGGTTACAATAAGAAGAAGAATTGTGGGAGCTACTACTTTACTCTCACAAGTTGAACCTAAATCTGTTGAAGAGGCTACACAAGATCTAACTAAATCTCTGTCCACAGAGTTGTTTGAAAAGCATAGATTGAGTTTATCTGTACAAATGCCTCCTTAAGCTTGAAGTTCAGGTGAATCCTCCATCTCTACTTTGCGAGCGAGTTTTTCAGATTTGTAATTGATTGGCAAAGGGGGAAGAGAAGCAACAGTGCAGGGGGAGCTGTTAAGAAAGGGGAAGTGCATATTTAGAAGGAGTTGAAACTGCTGCATAGTGGCTTTTGTTATAAGTGTTGCCAACAATTACAACGAGGGAGATTGTTGTTTCTACAGTCTTGTATGGGTTGTAATTGTTGTCAACTAGGTTTAAGTGTGCAAGAAAGTAAAGCCACATGGAAGGGTAAGAAGGTAAATCCACATGGAAGGGCAAGAACGTAAATCTGCATGGAGGGGTAAGAAAGTAAATCCACCGTGTAAGGGCAAGAACGTAAGTCTGCCACGTAAGCCCTATTAGGGTTTCATGGAAGAGATATATAAAGGTCTTGGAAGACAAAGAACAGGGAGTTGGCAATATTGAGCATTTGGTAAAACCTAGATAACCGACCAACCAAAGAGAACACCAAATCCTACGTAGAAGAACACCACCTGCAAAAGAAAAGAGTAGCTGTAGTAAACAGTTTTGTTAGAATTGAACAGTATTGTCGGAATTGAACAGTGTCATTGAAAATTGAACAGTGTTGTCAGAAATTGAACAGTGTATCCAGCAGGGCAAAACCTAGAGAGAGAAACTGTCAAACACTTGGAAGAGAGAGAAAATGGTAGCCGTCGACAGAAAGGAGAGAGACGATTGATGGCCAGGCTGAACGAAGAACAAAGGTGGATGGCCAAAACAATTGAGCAACCATCGACGTGAAGGAGAAGAAAACGCAGCCATCGACGGTCGGAAAATCGAGCACAAACAGCAAATACGTTGAGAGAGGAAGAGGCAGCCGAAGGGGGGCTGAACGTTGAACGTAAGACGATCGAAAGGCGGCTGAGGAAGGTGACGAGAGAGTGAAAAACCAGACTATCAGAGTGAGAAACCCAACACGGCTGGACGGCCGAAGGTGGGTGGACGACAAAGACCTATATGGCCAGATCGAGAAGGAGAGAAACCCATGAGGAACAGCATACCACCGGCACACTAGCGATCTGTGAGGAGACAACATGGTAGAGAGAGAAACAGATGGTCAGAAAAACAGAGAAATGGGTCAACGGGAGAGAAAATCGGTTACGACTAGACGAGGCTGGATGGCAGGACGAAGAAAAGCAGACCACCGGTAGAAAAGGAAGGAAACCCGATGGTGAACGAAAAAGTGAAATCCAATAAGAAAGAGAAATCAGACAAGACAGTGAGAGAAATCCGGCGGTAAGAGAGAGAAATCTGGCGAGAAGAGAGAGAAATCCAGCTGGACAGTAAGAGAGAGAGAAACAGACAGGCGAGCCATGAGACAGTAAGATCGTGGGGCAAGGAGACAGGTGAGATCGTGAGACAGTGAAAGCAGGAGTTGTGTGATACAACTTAGAGAAAAACTTCGGCGAAGCATTGAACTCAACGTATTTCCAGACTTCTTCAAGAAAGGTTAGAGAGTGTTGCGGTGAACTTTTAAGTGGTAGTGGAGCAGCCTTTCAATTCAACAGAGGTAAGACAAGTTAGAAGAAGGGTAAACACAGTAAGTGATACTCTTTGTATTGTACTTTCTTAGTAATTGCAATAGTAAAAGGAGCAGAGAATTAAAGACATCCATTGTAACCTGTATTCACAAGTATAGTGGATAGTCTCAATAGACGGAGAGTCCCTACCACCGTGGATGTACGTCACGTTGACGGAAGCACGTAAATCTCGTGTGTCCTTAATTTGCTTTACGTTCTGTGTTTTGAATTGAGTTGTAAACGCAGCTAAAGTATCAGCTAACCCATAACCTAACGAAGACCTAAACAAGAACATCCGTACAAGGTGTCTGAAAGGTGACTTTGGGGACTATTGTGATTAGTAGGTAGCAATAGATCTACCTTAGTCGAGTCTGAGAAAGAGTTCGTTTTAAGAAGAGATTGAAATTGTTCACTTACCTGCGAATTGCGAATTGTGGTGATACTAATTCACCCCCCTCTCAATATCACAAACTAGTAGATTCTAGGGAGAAGTCGAGAACTTCAATGTTGTTGTGAAAGTAAAAATTCTAATAAACTTATTATACTTTTGACTAAATATTCTAATTTGGCACTTATAAAAATTCATGAATGTTTCAAAAAGAGCAAGTTCTATTGGTTAATTTGGACAAAACTAACAAGTCCTGAGATAAAAAGTTGTCAAATAATTTATTTTTTTTTAAGATGTATAACAAATTCAATGGGCAAGTTACAATTAGTTAAAAATTACCATTAGAAGATAAAACTCTTTGTTCAAAATTATTTTTATTACTAATAAAAGACTACAAAATTATTCTTAACATTGATTGTTTATTCACTTTAAGAGATATTTTTAAGAATCTTTTAAGGAGATATTATGATGTTAAAGTAAATGCAACTTCTAGTCATCATATGAAAAAAATTGTGCTAAAGAGGTCAAACTAAAAAAGATAGTGAATTAAATAGTATATTTTAATTTTTTCAATTAGCCTTATAAATAAGGTTAATTTAAAGAGTTTGAGAATAATAAGATCTTTTGAATTAGGAAATTATTATTAATTATGTCATTTTATATTTATTTTTTATTATTTTCAAATTAGTAGGTATAATTATTTTTCTATTGATAGGTTATTGAGTTAAACTTTATACACTATATATATGTAATATTTTATAATTTTTTTATTTAAGTAATAAAATAATATATTAAGATTTATTAGAGACCAAAGTAAATATTAAAGATTAATCTCCTACAAAAAATTAATCTCTTATTAATCCTTTTATTTTTAATGACTACAAAGAAAGAACAATTACTTTTATGAGACAAAGTTGCCAAACACAAAGTAGTGCATATAAATAAGGACTTGGTAGATACAAATATAACTTGTCTAAAAATTTAAAAAAAAACATAGAAACAAAAAAAAATCATATAAGCTTGCTAAAAGTTATGATTGCAAGTTGTTGATGTAAGTGAAAACAGAAATATTTTGTTGTTCTTACAGCCTTGTATGGGTTGTAATTGTTGTCAATTAGGTTCAAGTGTGCAAGAAAGTGAAGCCACATGGAAGGGCAAGAAGGTAAAGCCACATGGAAGGGCAAGAAAGTAAATTTGCTTGTAAGGGCAAGAACGTAAATCCGCCACGTAAGTCCTATTAGGGTTTTATGGAAGAGAGTATATAAAGACCTTAAAAGACAAAATTAGGGTAAGGCCAACACAATTGAATACACGGCAAAATACAAGAGGGTGAACGACATAATTGAATACTTGACAAAACACAAGCAACTGTTCAACCAAGGAAGTCGGCAATTGAGCAAAATGGACAGTAAACCTAGACAACTAGCTGACCAAAGAGAGAAAACGTGAGGTAGGAGATGGCCAAACAAAAAGACGTCCAAAGCAAACCACTCGGCAAACACAAGGGAGCAAACGACAAACCACCACCTGCAAAGGAGAAGACACGATTGGACAGTAACCAAAGGTGAACAGCAAATCACAAATCAGAAGGTGCTGGACGACAAAACACAAAAGTGACCGGCCAAAGAGAGAAAACAAGGGAGGAATGACTGGACAACAAGAGTTAGACGGCAAAACACAAAGGGTGACCGACCAAAGAGAGAAAACAAGGGAGGAACGACTGGACAACAAGAGTTGGATGACAAAACACGAAAGGACAGCCAAAAGGAGACAACTGACCAACCAAAGGTGAACGTCCAAACCAATCTACACGGTTAAAGGTGAACGTCCAAACCAACCTACACGACCAAACAAGGTAAATGTCTAAACCAATCTACACGACCAAACATATCCAACGGCAAAGGGGTGGACGACCAAGCAAGGAGGAGAATGGCTAAAGCAAGGCTGGATGGCAAGGGAGAACACATGGCAAAGAGGTGTGATGGCTGGAGAAAACTGTGTGACTCACGTAAGAGAAAAGATAGCACATCGCCTATAAGGGAAGAGAGGAGAAACCGTGAAAAAGGAGACCACTAAGAGAGCAAACTAAGCTGTCCAGAGGTGTAAAACAAACAATTGCAAACCAGAAATGGTGGTAAGGCGTGTAACCAGTGAGGCGTTTAAACAAGAAACGTATGTGAGATGTAAAACGTCAAATCAGAAGCGTGTGTGAGGTGTGTGACCAGCAAAGGGTGCAAACCAGAAACATGCGTGAGACGTGTAACACCAAACCAGAAACGTGAGGCAAGCCGTGAGACAAGGAGACGGGTGAGACCATGAGACGGTGAAAGCAAGAGCTGTGTGAGACAACCTAAAGAAGGAATTTGACAAAGTATCGGAAAGAACTCAATGTATTTCCATATTTCTTCAAGAGAGGTTAGAAAGCGTTATGGTGAACTTCTAAGTGGCAGTGAAGTAGCCATTCAATTCAACAGAGGCAAGACAAGCTAGAAGAAGGGTAGACACAGTGAGTGACACTCTTTGTATTGTACTTGCTTAGTATTTGTAATAATAAAAGGAGCAGAGGATTAAGACATTCATTGTAACTAGAATTCTCAAGTATAGTGGATAGTCTCGGTAAGAGAGAGTCCCTACCACCGTGGATGTACATTACGTTGACGGAACCACGTAAATCTCGTGTGTCCTTACTTTGTTTTACGTTTTGTGTTTTGAATTGAGTTGTGTAAACGCAACAAGAGTATCAGCCAACCTATAACCTAACAAAGACTTAATAAGCAAGGTGTCTGAAAAGTGATTTTAAGGACTATTGTGATTAGTAGGTAGTAATAGATCTACCTTAGTCGAATATGAGAAAGAGTTAAGATAGTGATTAGTCGATTATTGTAAGGTCATGTTAAGATAGTGATTTTTTTTTTAAAATTAATGGTGGTAGTAGAGTATAGAATAGGAGGAAAATTCCTAAAAATACTATTTTAATATTAAATGATGTGAAATTAGGAATTAAAAATAAAAAAAATTCTAAAAGTAGAAAGAAAGGGATTGACTTTTTTAAAAGATCAACCTTTAATGATTATACTAATAAATTAAAAAGTTTTAATATATTATTATATTGTTTATTTGAAAAAGTCTATATAAAGAATTTGACTTGACAATTTACTAATAAAAAATAATTATAACTATTAATTTAAAAATAAAAACATAAATATTAATTAATAAATAATAATAATATTTTAATTAAGAAAATTTTTTCATCACTTGAATATTAAAATAAGATTTTGAGATTTTAGTTGAAATGAAGTAACTGGTGGACGTATATTTGGTTAGCATTATATGTTTATAGTGTCCCTTAAAAGTTATTATATAAAAGATAAAATGGTAAATTGAAAAACAGGGTGGGGCAAGGACGGGAAATACCATTCCATCCCATCCCCGTTTTTGTCGGGTTAAAAAAATTGAAAATCAGGACCCCCACCCTATTTTCCGATCATATGTCCGTCGGGGGGATGGTTGAGCGGCCCTCTTGGGTACAAATATAATTGCCTTCAGTTGTAATTATAAACTCAAATTCTTATCCACACTTTTAAAGAGACTAAACGTTTGTAATACTCTACTCACACACACACACACACACATATATATTTAAACTAAAGAAATAAAACTGTATGCAATATAAAATAATCTTAATATAACATAAAACGTTTTTGCGTTTTCTTTGTCTACGAGATTTTGAGTCCACAAGGTCTTCTCGTTTTAGTAAAATTGGGCCTTTTCTTTGGGAGTTTTGGGTAGAATTAGGAACACAGCAGACAAAATCGGAGTGCGCAAAAAGAAAATAGAGGGAAAAATGTCAGGGAAAGGAAAGCGAAAGGGCGAGGAAGATTGTGCCGCTGCCGGCTCCGATGACAATACTGAGGGCCGCGCGCCTCTCAAGAAAGCCTCAAAACCAGACTCCTCCGATGGCTCTGAGGACATCGTGGTCTGCGAGGTACACACAACGAAACCACGTGTTTGGGCATTATTTGTCAGTCTTTTTTGTACATGTACTTTGCTAGATGTGACTCTCGAGCCTTTAGTTTTCAATGATAACAAGTAGAAGTAGAAGAAGGTGTAAGAAGAATATGTGGTTCGTCTTTATTTCAAAAAAAAAAAAAAAACTGTGTTTGTTTAATTTGAAATTTTGTGGGCTTTGTTTTTAGATATCGAAGAATAGGAGAGTGACGGTGAGGAACTGGCAAGGGAAGGTCTGGGTCGATATTCGCGAGTTCTTTCTCAAGGATGGCAAGCAACTCCCTGGCAAAAAGGGTAGCCCCTTTTTCTTTAGTCCTTTTGTTTTTTTTTTTTTTTCAGTGTGGTTGTAAGAGTGGGTTGTGAGGCTCTTTTTGGATGGTAGATGCCAATTTGAATCTAGTCTAGGGTTTAATTTGTTCGCTCATGGTGTGTATCTCCATAGCTTTTTGAAATAGAATGATAATTGTAGACAAAATTCTTAGACTTTGAATTTGAGACAAGTCTGTAGGTCATTTTTATGGAATTGACATATGCGTTGATTGGAAGTGTTGCTGTATACTTGACCCACGGAATCTCTTTCCCGTTTTTATCAGTGTGTTTGATATCCTGTGTCCTTTGTTCTTGCTTACCTCCATTGTATCTTGGTTTCTTTCGGGAAAGTTGGGTACATTTTTTATTATCAGTTGAAAGGCCAATAACTTTTACCTTTTAACACATTCATTTACCTTTAACGTCTATGTTGTGGCATTTATGTCATACAAACACATCTTGTTATCACATTCCATATAACCTGAAAATTCTTAGGTTTACTGTTCATTGTGCCACTGATGTCTCCTGTTTCAAACTTTTAATTTAGTGTTATGATGGTTGATCTCGGTTCTAGGGAACACTAAAGACTTGTGCTACATGCCTCAAAATGTGGTGGTGTTCTGCGAGAATTGGATTGAATAATTTTCATTTCCTTGTGATAGAAAAATACGTTAAAAATTCCTTTTTGTTGAACTGGAGAGGTTTGAGAATATTCATTAGTTGTGAATGCATGAACAAACATTTGGTCAAAAACAGGGAAAGCAAACCCACCCTCTTGTCATTTAGGAATAAAGCCAGCAGGGCATATACCCAGACTTCCCCAGTCATTCTTCTTTGTCTTTGTATTAGTTCCTTGCTTTATGTGGAAGAAACTTTGTTGAAACATTTGTGGTTGCTAATTTCAGTTAAGGCAATTTTTTTTTCTCATTCCATTATTTATTATATTGGGTTTCTTACTGTTTTTTTTTTTTTTACCTCATCAAGGGCATCATGAGATAAAAATTGTTACATTATAGAACTTTAGCTTCTTGGATTAATTAGCTTGGTTGATTTGCTTTGGAAAATTCTAGCAGCCTTTTTGGGGAGTGTTTATCTGTTGTGGTATCTCAGTTTTTCTTGTCTCTCCTAAAGATCTTGATTTTGCAGACATGGGCTAATTGTGCTTGTATGCTTTAGTTTCTGCATTTAGGTAAAATTTTACCAATCAGTGAAAACTGTTCCTTTTGTTACTTAAGAGGCCTGCATAATGTGGTCTGTATCGTAATGGGATCTAACTGTTTGGGTATGAAGGCTTCTTTTTCTCTTGCATAGTTTATCTGGTATTATGTTTTCTTGTACCTCTAAACATAACTGACCTCTATGACATCTTTGGATTTTTTTTTTTTTCCAGGCATATCGTTGAGTATGGATCAGGTACACTCATCAGATGCAAATTTTATTGTTATGGTTACAAAGGTATTTTATTGTTGATTGTAATTTTTCTTTTTTCATATGTAGTGGAACGTACTTAGAGATCATGCAGAGAAAATTGACGAGGCACTTGCTGACTTCTAGGAAGTTAGTGGAGTTGGGACAGGGTGTTAGGATATTTGGTTTTTGTTACAAGCAACTGGAATGCAGTTGGATGGATGCTATGTTTCTGTTTTTGTATCTGCAAGGGTTGATAATTGGGTTTTTGGAGGTTAAGCAATCTATGTGTAGCACCTTGGAACCCTTTATGGAGACTTAATTACATTAGCTAGTTATTAGTGATTAGTTTTCACTGCTGGAGGATTTGACATATTTCATTTCCTTTGCTTGCTGGATTGTTCTAACCCTCAACTTTGTAGATGAGATAATTTAAATGGTCTATTTTAAGCAAGAATAATCGTTTACCACAAGGCAAACATAAAATTATTTACTTTAACAAAAAAAATAATTTTGTGATTACAAGACAATTTTTTATCCAATAATTAGAAAAGCACTTGCTTATCCTCTCTGCAGAACTGATCGACGGAAGCCGAAAAAGAACGGCAATCTTTGTCATCAACTACAGTATTTCCACTGGGCATTCCTAAATTGAAGGAGAGTAAAAATGAATGGATCACTTCCCAATTCGCCTAATAGGTCTTTACGGTATCACTTGGTCTTGCGATAAAAATTAATGTCCCGGTATTAAGAGGTCTTATACGGTACAAAAAATTAATAAAAGTATACAACAGGGCACAATTTTCTTTTATTTTTCGGAATGAATGCCACAATGGTAACTCGAGGATATATACTTCATCTCGAAATTATCTACCAACAGGTGCACAAAGATGTAAAGTAGATGTAGGTTTAACAGACAATGCAACCCGTCTACCTCCTGGATGGAAATACATGCAGACTCTCTTACTCCGTATTCCTTCACCTAAGCCCTCTCCAGAAACAAGGAATGAAGGAAACAGCCTTGTCCCAGAGGTCAATCAACTCCCAGGAAGCCCTGGGACTTATAGAAAAAAGGCTACACCCCATTTGGTAAGAGGTTATTTAGATCCGAGGGAAGAAGGGTTACTTTATTCAATAGATGGCACATACGGTCACCCGTGCAAGTTTGAGGCCTGAAAAGGGATCCAAGAAAGCATTCCACTGATTAAAGAGCCGGGATACTGAGAGAGCCGAGGCCAAGCACTCTGGGCAGTATCTACAGAATATTGGATCAAATCATTATGGTAGCAAAGGGGTAAAAAAAGATTAACAAGTATTGCATAGCTAAGTTTCGCAATAATTTACCTCCCCCAATCGAGCCTTAATCTTCAAAGGTACAAAGTCATCTGCCCGTGTTGTCCCTACATTTACAATTGCTGTAGGAACCCCTGCCTCATGAGCCGCACTGAAAAGTTTAATTCCAGAGGTAACATGAACTGAAGGTTCAACAAGCTCAAAAAGAAGAAGCACTAACCACTCCAAAACCTCACTTGAAGGGAAATATTTGCTGGGCTTCTACATCATAGTCTAAGTGCTTAATAGGAATTGACGCACTTGAATAAATAGTGACAATAAACCACACGCACTTGTTCAAAAAATTTATATATTGAATAAAGATGTCATAACCAATTTCAACCAATCACACAAGTATATCATGTGTACCTCTCCAAAAAAAAGATTTTTGACTTAAAATTAATTGCATAATCAGTAGGAATAGAAATTCTCAGAATTTAGTCCACTTCACATTGCAAATTGTTTGTCCGAGAAACAACCACTGACAAAATGCATCCAAGTGCACAAAACTTTGACACACTAGGAACTGGAGAAGAATTCGAATGTGCACAAGCCCAAAGACCAATAATTTCTTAAAAAAAAAAAAAATTGTTGTTCAAGTGCACAAGGAAAGGCATGCAACCACATATATACCTGACAAGTCGAAAAGCAGAAAAGGTTGTTAAAGATGATCCTAATACAAGGAAAGCATCACATCCTTTTGCAGCTTCAATTGCCTTGTCTGTTCTATCCTTGGGGACGTTGTCACCAAAGAAAACGACCTTCAATATGATCCCATGAAAATGAACATTAGGAAACAGCTTTAACTGCTCTGTTTCTGCAATGATATCATCTTGTTTGAGCTCATCACTTAAACACAAATGGCCAGACACAGAATCATTCCATCCCTCCTCCCCCCATGAACCCAAAAACGGCTCACCAAAAGGAAATGGGACAGGAATATAAGTAAAAAGATATATGGGTAACCATATCTATCCCCAAAAGATTGCAATTACAAGAAATGGATAAATTAAAACTTTGCTAGATTCAGTCACACTTACACAAGTGAAACCATTCAAACCAGAATCCTGTAACACCCATAGCCAAACATTTTCTGAAGAAAAGACAAGCATATAAACAATTCATTGTTCATTATAAGCTGTCCTGAAGTTATCTACAAAATGGAGTTTCTTCACTAGACAATTTGTGAAAATGAATAAAAACCAAATTTAAAGATAATAGAATGATGTACATAAGCAAAAGGCAAGCAAATAAAAATATGTGCTGAACCGAAAAGTGAGTACATGTCAAAACTCATATATCAGAGTTAGATTGAGGTGGGTTTTACAATCCATAATAGGAAAAGGACAATGTAGTTTGACTTCTGTTTTCACCTTGCAAAAAGTGGCATCAACAAAATTCAACTATATCTGATGCATGTTGCTCTCTGATTAGAAGAATGAATCATGACCTGCAGCAGTCTCATACACTACAAACTTTCTCTATGCTTTAGATATTAACTGTCTTACTCTTTTGTCATTTCAAGAATTTCGAAGTTAACTTTCTTGAAATTGCTTGGAGACTTCTCTTGCAGTTGCTGACAAAGAGAAGTAATGAAACAAACATATTGGGAATTCTGTCCAGTATTTATGTTCCTTTGCCAGACTATCAATATGATATCCAAGGTTTGGCAAAATTCTAGAGATAGCTCTTTTGAGATAGCAAAGGACTATAACATAAAGGCAGGCATTGTTCCCTGTTAATTTTCATCATAAATTACTGGCATGGAGACATAGAAACTCACAACATTATGAAATTATAATGTCAGAGCAGAAATGTGAATAATTAAGCAGCAATTTTGTTTCAAGAAACAAACGTTACATCAGGTTTGAGCACTCCATTGCATTTTGGGCAAGTTGGTATATCAAAATCCTCTTCCCAGAACTTTTCATTGATTTCAATGTCACCGTCGGGCCTCTGCTTCATGCCAAAACTCTTACCTGATCCAAGACTACCATATTCCAAACTTTCAATGGCTCCTGCCCACTGTAGTTAGAACATGATTTAGAATATAGTAGAGACACAAAAGTACAGCATTAGATAATAGAACCCAAAAGAAAAAGAAAAGAGTGCAGACAATATTTAAAAGGGAAAGAAGGGCAAAGTCATGTTTGAGGTCAAAGAGCACCTACCAAGATAGTTTCAGCACAGAAGACAAAACAACCACATAAAGGGAAGATTTTGATACTCTATTCCTGAGCTTTTTCCAACCAAAAGTGTTATCCTTGTAAGCAGTAAAGTTTAGTTGATTCTTCCTCTTTGGTTCTATACATTTGAAAGCTTTGATGCTCCAAGTGATTTAAACCAAAGAGCATTTTTTTTTTTTTAATAATTCAGAATACTGTCATAAGCATCCAAGGTTAGAAAATTATCGGTTTTATGTCAGCACAGTAGACTGCCACACATTCAAATAGGATTTAAAAGCACCCAAATTTAACCAGTGAAATTGGCATTTGATAGATATCATGGCACTTGTCATTTCCCCTTCCTGCTTCTCTCTTTCAATCCATTGCCAGGCTTTCATGCACTCTGCTACTTTCTTTTCTTTCCTCCATCAAACTATGTGAAGGTCATCCCTTCTACCCTGGAGGGATCATTGCTCAGATAAGGCCCTAAATTACACTAACTATAAATCCCAAACCTACATATCCTACATAGCTTCTGAGGAAAAAAGAAATTTTGACTTAGAATCACACCAACTGCCAACACAAGACCATGATCCCTAAATTTAACCTCTCTATTAGTTTAACTAGATTCTGAAGGCTTGAAACTCAAAAAATGCCAATGCTAGGTTATAAGGACTTGTTAACTAGGAAAAAGAAAAAATGACTCCAATTATTAACAGCCTCAGGTGTCAACTAAAAGCCATCCATAAACTCACCTCTTAAGCAAAAATAGTATAGATCACATAAGAAGGCATGATATGCAATACCATCAAGGAAAAAAAAATCAACTGCACAAAAATGTACCTTTCGATTAAGGGCCTTTAATTGGTCTTGAAATAAATATCGGCTAAAGGAAAAACTGCAGTCAAGACATATCACAGAATATACAGTCCCATGTAATTCAAGTGGATTGCTCCCAGCATGATGGTGTAATCTGACACAAGTCATTAAATAATTATAACCTTGGACCTTCCATGACTATGTAAGGCCTGTTAAACAAGGGCAGGGACAAACAACCATTTACCTGTCAACATTCTGTGTAACCATAAAATTAAGCCTACCAACTTTTTCCAAGGAAGCTAAGGCATAATGTGCTGCACCAGGCTGTGCTGCAGTAAATTGTCTCCACCCAGCATAGCTCCTAGCCCAATACCGCCTACGGGTCCTAACTGAATGGAGAAATTCCTGTTCATGGAAGGTCCAGCAAAAGCACAATTTAAGGACATAAATTATCATTTTCTTTATTTTCATGATAGCAAATCCAACAGAAAGAGATTAATTCACAACTCCACAACTGACCCAAACTTGAAAGAATTGGGCAACAGTACATTACAAAAGATTCCTCTTCAATTTCCATACAATTTTGGAAGATGAGCCATATTGATCCCCTTCATAGAAAATGGCACGTCACCATGACCAACATATTGAAAACACAAGTAAGAGATTGAATTTCCAGGAAATAATGATTTCCCAGAGTACTAAAGATGGCTCTAGCCATCACGTACAAGTCCACTGGTTAGTTACTTGCCCCATACTGATAAGTCAACTGTATTCAAATCATGGACCCTATAATACATATAAAGTGTATTGGTTGTAGTTAATCATAATAAAAACTATTAAGAATTTTGGTTTTGAATAGGTGATATTGCATTGTCCAAAATCATAGCATCATTAATTTCTGAGAACAAAAATTTTTTATCAGTTTAATTATTGTGAAACCTCTTTTCAAAATTTAACTTCTATTACTGCTAGAATTATATAAAATGAGAGCTAGATATCATGTCACATGCCTTTAAATCACCTGATGGGTGATTGGTCGGAAACCACTACTATAAGCTCCATTTGGGCTGCAAGCAAATGAAAAATACCCCTAGTTAAAGGTATAAATAGACAAAAGGAAGGAGAACACGTTGACAGGAAGCCCAGAATAGCATCACCAAAGTCAATGTATCAAAGATAAACACAAAAGCAAGAAGATTTGAACTGTGAGCTAAAATGGATGTCAGATCATAATCAGCAGGGATAAAATATATCAGTGCATGAACAAAGTAGATGGCCACGCCAACTCCTGAACAGAATAGCAAAATATTTTGCAGCAAATTGAAGGGAGAAGACTATCGCCTATAGCAACAGATATGACGAAAGATGGATTAGTACTCATTGCATAGTCAATGGAGTGGAATGATGCACAACTCAACTCAAGTTGAAGCATAAGAGCATAAAAACAAGGAAGACTAAATTACCTGGATTTTTTTTTTATTTACAGAAAATGGTAAGCATAGACAAAATGTATCAGTTTATATGCAATCAGTGCATGCAAAGGAACATCTGACAAAAAATCTTCAAAGCTCAAGATTCTGCCCGAAGCAAAATAAGGTGAGTGGAAAGCAGGTGCAGCAAAATGCTGAACCATTGGATCAATCAAGCAACTGAATATCCTGTAAAAGGCTGATCCTATGAAAAAAAAATCAATTAGCAAAGACAGATGCATGACAAATGAATTCAATTATAACCATCACAAAAGTGAAAAGCCAGCCAACAACATCTATGTCTGCTGTGGCAGACAGAAATGGGAAAAGGAGCTGCAGGGCCTTATTAAGAAAACAAATGCACACACACACACACACACACATATAGAAACATTTTGTACTCCCTGGATGTCATACATAGTCTTGTGAGCAAAAGTAGTAAACTCAACTAAGCCATCATAGAGTAAAGAATGAGAGATGGAACCTTCTATAGTCTGGAATCCCACATTCAGTACTAATTCCAGCTCCAGTCAACACCATTAGTCTAGTGCTGCAACAATACACAGGCAGAAACAAAAAATAAAAAAAATAAAAAAAAAAATAGGAAAGACAGTCAGCATTCAGGAAATTACTACTCATTATTTTATAAAAAAAAAAAAAAAAGGCACCACATAAACAAACGAAGCTGTCAAGCGTTGTCAAAGATGTATATTTAATCGAAGACAAAAACAGAAAGAAGATCCACGTGCACATAGAGTGAAGCAAAGCATTTCTAATCGTAATAGGCAGACAGTTGCAAACGAGAATGACCTCTGATCAATAAATTGATACAAAAGGTTGACATCTTTTGAACTAGGAGGATCCGAATCAGGAACTATCTTCTTGTCCCTCAAGCGTGTTGAAGGGACCTGATGGTTTCCAGATAAGGTCGATACGTGTGAGAGGCCTCCTGCTTGAAGAGAAACAACAACGCTCTGTCCAACAATCGATGATGATTTCCCAGTTATGGGAGGAGTCGGCAGAACAACAACAAGAACATCTAAAATAGAAAGAGTAGAATTACTAATGCTAATAACATAGCATATTAGATCTATTAACTACAGAGAACAATAATAATAATCAAAATAATGATAATCATGATAACAACAACAATAATAAAAATGAATGTAATACAATATCAGACTTGCCTTTAACCATTCTCCCGAGAACCTTCCTTGCGCTTCTGAAACCCTGCAACACAGCAGTGAACTTAGATTAAACAACGTTCCCAAGAGGAGGGGAAACTTGGTCATTGAATGGAACTTTGAGAGAGAGAGAGAAAGAAGAAGAGAGATACAGAGACGCAACATACGGAGGAGCGCGCAGGGGGAGGAGAACGCAAAAGCATGATAGCATTAGGATAGAGATCCTAGTGTTTGGTCGAGATAATTAGTTGATGATTGGTGAGTATTTAATTATAATTCGGACTTGATTTGGAAGCAGCGCTGCCCCCCCTCCCTTCCCCACCCCCCCCCCCCGGGGTGCCCTGTGTTTGGCTTGCCTGCGTCTTCTTACCGCTCAAGAGAGGTACTGCTGCTTTTGGGTAATAACTAAATAAATACATAAATAAATATATACAGTGGCACTGGCTGGCTAGCAATTGCCATGAAAATGGCTGCTTCTGCTTGTTCCACGTTGCTTTCTCTGCAGTTATAACTCCTAACCGCGGGCGTTGTGACCGTCGTTAGTTTCAACCGCCTTTCCGTTTCCATTCTTATCCCTAATATTTAATAAATTTCATCCCATTTCTTCATTTATTATTAATTTTTTTCATGAAAATATTATTTTCATTATTTAACAATCAATTATTCTCATTTTTCCTATGCGAGAAAAAAAATTGAAAATATATTAAAAGTTAATAAAAAGTTCACCTTAAGTCTTATGTGCAGTGTCATTTTCTTCATGACAAAATTTATTCTTATTAGTTTACAACAAAAATTTAAATAAATTTTTTCACTAGATAAAATAAAATAAATTTAACTAGATGTTATACTGCTAAAATAAAATCATTGAAAAGTTAATATATTTTCAAAAAAAACTCCCTAAAAAATTTATAGCATTTTTGAAATAATTTTATAAAGAAAATAATCATTGATATAATAATGGAGAAATTAAAAAACAAAAAAAAAATTGATGTGTTGAAGAAATGTTATATCCTTTATATTTATAGAAACACTTGTCACTTTTAGTCAAAATATGCATTTAGTTTAGAAGTTAAAAATTTGACAATTAATTTAAATGGTCATGAATTTAAATACTAGAAATATATTTTTTTTCTTTATTTTTTGTCATTTATTTTAAAATTATCTGAAGTAGTTAGACTTATAATTTAGTGGTTTTGTACCAAACAATGCTTCCAAAAGGTATAACCTTTCATATATATATATATATATCTTTTTTTTAATTTTAAAAATCTAAAAAAATACTTGTTTTTTTAACATATTGAAAATATAAAAATTCTTAATAAATTTGAAAGTCATATTTATAAATAAAAATATCTTACAGATTAAAATTTTACATAGTAAAAGGTACATTATAATAAATCTTATTAATATATTAGACAAATTTTGAATTAATTATTCTCATTAACAAGTTATAAAAATAATTAATACAAATGACTATAGAATATTATATTTTTTAAAATAATTGACATATTAAAATTCATTATGTCTATATCTTTTTCACATATGTTTTAAAACTAAATCCTTTAACTTATTAGAATGAACTAAACATTTTACATTAATATAAATAGCCTAGGGTCTCCATATAAAGTATCCTTTTAAATCTATTAAAAGTGTTAAAAGATTTATTCCTTTAATTTATTATAGTTACAAGTAACACATACTTTTAAGATAAAAATGATTAAATATAGTGATTCAATTATGCTAATAATGTATTTTAATTTATTAAATTTAAGATTTAATGTTGTTTTAAATGTTAAGTTAAATTTTCATTATTGGTAATTTGCATTTATGAGTTTAAAACTCATCCCTCTTAAACTTTGTACATAATGTTTTTCAAAAAAATACTAATATAAAAAAATAGAAATAGTAATAACAATAGGTATTTTAATATTATTATAAAAGAAAAAAAATACTATAAAGATAAAAAAATTTAGTTGTCAATTGATAAATAATTATTATTATTATAAAATTTTTATGCTAAAATTTTTATTTTATATTTATGTATATGATTATTAATATGAAGCATTATTATTATTATTATTATTATTATTTTATTACTATTACTAAACTAATTTTTATTATATCTTTTATACTTTTATTTGTATGGTAATTTTAATATATTTTAACTATATTATTGTATTTATAATGTGTTTTTGCTTTTAATAATTTTTAATTTTTATTTCTAATTATCATTTTATATAATATCATATATTAATATTTGTACAAAAAATATATTACTATAATATATCTATTATTGATAATTTAATTATTCTCATAATTTTGTAATAATTAATATCATTATAATATACAAATATTTATTATTACTGCTATATTTTTATTAATAATTTATTTTTAGGCTTTATTTGTTTTACATATATATATTAAAAAAGGACAAACAAAAGCATGAAAATGATTAATTAGAGCATGCAAGTGAGTGATGATTTTTATATACAAGAAAATTTTATTCTCATAATGAAATAAAATATGAATAAATTTTTTTTTTCACCAAATACTAGTAATAAGAATCATTTATTTTTATTTTAATTACTTAATAAAAATATACTAAAATTAAATACCCTTTAAATTTTTAATAGATAGTAAAAATTAGAAGCCATATAATAATCCTAGACAAATATTACCAAGTTTTTTCTACATTTTTGTATAATTTAAGAATTACATGCACGAATGAGTAATTTATGGTTATAAACAAACTTTAGGTTATCTAGCAAAAATGTTTTGTAGATCAAAATATGTTTATGAGGAAACTATATAACTTTTATGATACTTTTCTCATTTTATAGAGAAAAAGAAAAGGAGAGAAGACTAAAAAACATAAGTTTAGATTCATAATCTCCATTTAGGGTTTTTGTAGAATAAGCTACCATTCAATTTTAACTCGTTGTCACATATATAGAGCTAACCTCTCTTTGATGTTTTTTACTATAAGAGCTCTTAAGCTTATACAATTTTTCATCTTATTGTTTTGTGCTTTCATTTTAATTTCTTAGAGTTTGTATTTATTTTCTCTTTCTATCAAGGATAAATAACCTTTCACCTTACAGGAAGATAAACATATTGAAATTGTATCAATAAACTTTACTACTGTAGTAACTCCCCCTTATGGATATGGCCTTATTGGAAGGTTATGGATTGTAAAAGCTTTCAACACAGTAATCCTCTTCAACATGATATGAATGGCTTGGAAACCAAAAAAGACCACAGAGGTCAAATAATTAGACAACTTATTTAGTTTCACTTTTAAGAGTCAATCTTATAAGTGATTTTTTCTTGTCAATGCTTCATGTATTTTTAATAAAAATATTCATATCTTACATAAGATTACGAGTGATGACTAGCCTTTAAATACCTTTTTAGGTCTCTTTTTAGATTTAAGTGTACAACTTCCCCCTAAATGCTTTGTTACAAATTATGACTTGCATTAGGGAATAAGATGGGCTCTTTTCTCTTCATGGATGAAGAAGGCATTAGTAATTGGAGAAGATATGTGTGATTTAGAGCTCATATTGATGTAAGAAATTGATTAGTCAAAGTACCAAAATTAAATAGATCAATGTTGAAACACTTTGCATCACTTTCAAATACGAGAAGTTACCAATTTTTACTATTTGTGTGGTTACTTAGGTCATATGTATTAAGGATTATAAGTTGTCCTTAGAGATGGAATTTACCAAAGCTATCCTTTTGACCCAAGACCTACAATATGGGGATTCCTTAAAGGCTTTTCTTGATAAAATGATCATTGTATATTCTAAGGAAAGAGAGGTTAAGCAAGGATGATAGTTTAGTCACCACTTTTCCTTATGATGGGCTACTTAGGTCATGGCTCTCATTTGACTAGTGATAAAATGTTGTAAATAGTTGATAGCTCTTTAATGAGCGACAATATCTAAAAGGTAATTATTGAAATTCAAAATTTTATGGCAATTGATGCAAATTGAAAGGGAATCAATTTGAAAATATATAGCTGGGGAAGTAAATATCCAAAATTCTAATTTTAATAGTGGTATCACTTTTTGCAAATATGTTATTTTGGAGTAAGCTAGTTAATGTCATACTAATATAAGGCTTTCTCCAGCTAATAATTAACCAAATTCTTTAGAAGGTTATTTGATTGATTCTAATAAGGCTTATGGTATCTAAGTTAGGCTTACAGCTTACCAAAAACTAACATCCTTCATATTAGTTAGGCCTAATGCCTTTCTTATGAAGCTCACCCAAGTTCCTAGCCTAATTTTAGAACTAGGATGTGCCCAATTGCATTTTTCAAAACTAATAAAGCATGTAACATGTTAGGGAGGCTTCGTTAAGTAAGGTGAGTATGTTGTTGTTGGAAAATGGAAGAGTGATGAGGTTATAGCTACAACTTACTATAATGAGAATCTTCATGCATAAAAAAAAGATAGAACTAAAAATTTGAATGCTACAAGTGCTAAGCTTATTTCCAAGTTGCTGGAGGCTATAAGGCAGCCTTGATGAGAATCATGATTTTGCTAAGTTGGAACTATTGAGTGATAAAGAACCTGTTAGGTGACCTACCCTAGGAACCCTTGAATCAATTTGTTATGCATACCCTAAAAAGATAGGAAACAAGTTGGCTTGATCAAATCAAGACCCTAAGGAAACTAAGTCCTAATAGCCTCAATCTTAAGACACTGTAAAGGTTAATCACTCTTTTAATAAGTCAAGACAATGTGTTGAGTCCATCTTTGATGACTAATGTTAGATTTGTTATCAACAACATCTCACACAGTTGTATGTATTGATTTGATGTTATGAATGCCATTAAGATGCATAAAGGTCATCGGGCAAAACCATTGATGGTAGGTTAACCCTAAAGTTGATGAGTCAATGTTGACTGTCGACTCTAAATTTTAGGAGTCAAAGCTGGCTGTTGACCCTTGACCATTGACCCTAAATTTTAGGAAGTTAATGTTGACCATTGACCTTAAATTTTAAGAATTAAATATGGTCGTTGATTGTAGGGCAACCTTTGGGAATCAATGTTGGTCGTTGATGAGTGTGTAACCCTAATCCCAAGGTTCTATAAATAACCCCATGCAGGCAGTTACCTAAGGAGAGAGTGACAGGCCAAGGCAAAGGAGGCAGCCACTAAGGAAGGTGTGGTAGTAGTCAACTAAGAGAGTTGCAATCAAGGAGAGGTACAATCAGCCAAGAGAGGTACAGCGGTTGGCCAAGGAGATTGTCGCAGTTGACCAAAGAAAAGGTGACAACAACCACTAAAGAAGGAGAGGGCTTGTAGTAGCCACACCAAACCAATGGAGAAGGTATGCAGCAGCCACACTGGTTTACCAAACTAGAGGAGAGGACTTATAGCAGCCATACCAAACTAGAGAGAAGGTGTGTAATAGCCACACCAAACCAGAGGAGAGGACTTGCAGCAGCCACACCAAACCAAAGAAGAGGGTGTGTAGCAGCCACACCAAACCAGAAAAGAAGGTGTGCAGTAGCCACACTAAAGAAAGAAGAAGGCAGCAGTTGGCCAAACCAAAGGGAGAAGGAGTTGCAGCAACCACCCAAGGAATCCTGTAATTACAGTAAAGAAACTAGCAACTTGTAGCAGGCATAACTAGCAGCACATCTAGCAATACCAGTAATTGTAGCACCAGCAGCAAGTCCAGTAGGCAATACCAACAATTGCAGCACCAACAACAGCTTGCAACACCAACAGCACATCCTGCAACACTAACAGGTGCAGGTAGACTACCAGTAATTGCAGATTGCAGTAGCAGTAGCAAGCTTTAGTAGGAGGAGCAGGCAAACTAACAACATTTGCAGATTGCAGCAACAGTAGGTGCAGGCAACAATACCAGTAAGTACAACTAGAAATTGTAGCTTGTAGGCATAACCAGCAGTAAGCACAATTAGCAGTGTGTCCCGGTAGCAGGGCAGGAAACACAACTAGTAGCAGGGGGAGAAAACTTGCCCCAGTAGTAAGTCTGGTAGCTTATAGCAACAAATGAGAAAACGTGTCTTGACAGTAAGTTTGATAACTTGCAGTAACAAAGGAGAAAACGTGCCCTAGTAGCAAGGCAGGCAATACTGGCAGTAGGGGAAAAGAACCTGTTAAGGCATTAAGTGAGGTAGCACCGGCAGTAGGGGAAAAGAACCTATTAAGGCAACAGGTAAGATAACACTGACAACAAAGGAAGGAGAAGATCCACGTTCTGCACTAGTAGCTTATACACATTGAGTGATCTTTCTAAGGAAAGTGTTAGTCATAAATCTTTTGATAAACTTGTTGAAAAAGGGTGGGATATCTTTGGAGTGATCAAGAGATCAATCCATTAAGTGATTGGGAGATTAACTTTTTCATCAAGAGATCATTGTAAGTGGTTAAGGACCAATCTTTTCACGAGTGGTTAAGGAGTAATCCTTCCACACCATAATTGTATCCCTTGATAACAAGAGTGGATTGTGTGATTTAGGAGTAATCTTATCACACTGTGGACGTAGCTTACACATTATGGGTGAATAATGTAAAAATTGTCGTGTGTTCTTAGGTGTTTGCATTTGATTGATATTTGTATTGCCACTCTCGCATAAAGAAGAAAGATAAAAATTGGATCATTGGCTCTAACAAGTCACAAAGATTAAATCCAAAAAATTTATTAAAAGAAAGCATCTCACATTGATTCACCCCCTCCCCCTCTCAGTGTGAGACCTATGAAGGTCCTCATTAAATGGTATCAAAGCGGGTTCCCTCTGTTGATCCAATTTGTCTACTTTGATCTGAGATTTGTTGCTGTTATGAATTTTTATCTTTACTGTTGATTGATATCATGGATAGCATGAATAGTGTTAACAGCAAGGGCATTCCCACTTTTGATGGACAAAATTATCAGTTATGGAAGAATAGAATGCTCCTATATTTGATGTCATTTGGGCATGATGTGTTTAAGTTTGCTGTTAATGGCTTCATCTTTATTACTGAAGGTGATGCCCTGATGCTTGCTGATAAGAAGAATTTGGAGTGTGATAGAAAGGTGAGAAATGTCTTATATGCCTCCTTATCAGACAAAGAATTCACCAAAGTGATGGGGTGCAACATAGCCAAACAAATTTGGGACAAATTGAAGAACATTTATGAAGGAGATAAGGTTGTGAATGAAGCCAAGTTACAAATCTGGAGGATTAGATTTGAAGACATAAAGATGTAAAATGATGAGTCTGTGGATGCCTTCTTCACAAGAGTCAACGAAATTGTGTGCTCCATCAGAGGCTATAGAGAGGAGATCAACGATGCTACTATGGTAAGAAAAATACTTAGAACTTTACCGAAAGCTTATAATACCAAGGTTTACTATATAAAAGATAGAGATTTAGATAGGTTACCCTTGGATGATTTGCACAACGTATTGGTGGCTTATGAAATGAGAATAGCCCTAATGAAGAAAGAGAAGAAGTCTAAAGTGGAGAAGATGTTGGCCTTTAAGGCAATGAAGAAGCTGAAGATTAAAGACTAAGAAGAATAATTTGACAACAACTCTAAAGAAGAAGATGGTGATATTATACTGGAGAGAGTCATGGTATACATCACCAACAATATGAGGAAAGGAAAAGGAAAGTACAAAGGAAAATTACCCTTGAAGTGCTTTAAGTGTAGAGCAATTGGGCACTTTGCCACGGACTACTTAAAGAGGAGAGAGGCAAATAGTGAGGATGATGATGAGCCAGTCCCAAGGAAGAGAACAAAGTAATCCAGTTATTCTAAAGTTGGAAATTCAAGTGCCAAAGGGAAAAAACAACTCTTTAGATCCAAAAGGAGGAATCTTTTGAGTAAGTTGGATAAAGAAGATTTTGAAGAAGAAGTTTATGATGATTCTGATGATGAGGCTGCAAAGGATGTGCTGTTCACTCAAGTAAATGATGATCAATAATCTTCAAGTGATGAGGAATCAACAGAAGAGGAAGAGGATCAGTTGGTTCAGTAACTTGAGAATGAATTGAGAGCTTGTTGTTTGCGCACACTGTTAATGTTGTCCACACGCGCTGCTACTGCTATCTACACGCACTCTGCACACGCTACTCCTATTATTCACTTGAGCTACTGCTACTATCTGCACGCACTCTGCATGGGCTGCTCTTACTGTCTGTATGCACTATGACTACTTACTGCACATGCTGTTCCTGTTGTCTGCTCGTGTTGCTCCATCTCTTGGTTTGCTGGTGCCTTAGTGGTTTGCTGGTGTCGGACCCTTTTGTTGCTACTCCACCTCCTGTCAACTATTGCCTTAGTGGTTTGTTGATGTTGGACCTTTCTATTGTTGCTTCACCTTTTACTGGCTGCTGTTCCACCTTTTGCTAGCTGCTGCTTTGGTGGTTTGTTGGTGTAGGTGGTTGCCTTAGTGGTTTTTACTAATGCAAGTGGCTACCTTGATGGTGTTTACTGGTTTAGATGGCTAACTACCTTGCTCTCTTTCTTTCCTCCTTGGCCGATTGCCTTGCTACTTTTCCTTTAGTGGCTGCTACACTTTCCTTAACTGGCTACCTTGCTTTCTTTCTTTCCTCCTTGGTTAGCTATCTTACTACCTTTCCCTTGGTGGTTGCTACACTTTTCTTGGTTGGTTGCCTTGCCCTATTTCTTTCCCTTTTTGGCTGGTTGTCTTACTGCCTCTCCTTGGTGGCTATTGCACACTCGTTGGTCGGTTGCCTTGCTCTTTTTCTTTCCCTCATTGGTTGGCTACACCTCCCTTAGTGGCTGTCTTATTTGCCTTGGCTAGTCACTCTCTTCTTTGGTGGCTACCTCTCTCTTTGCTGTTCACCCTCTCTTTGCCTTTAGGTTTGTTATTCTCTCTCCTTTGGTCGACTCTCTCAAAATTCTGCAGCATACCCCCATCTTGCAAGATGCATAGGGGTATTTATAGAGCCTTGAGATTAGGGCTACACAATCATCAATGGTCATTGTTAATTCCCACATGTTGCCTTATAATAAACAACTAGATTTGAGTCCTAAAATTTAGGGTCAATGGTCAACATTGACTTCTTAAAATTTAGTGTCAATGGGTAAAGGTCAATGGTTAATCTTAACTCCTAAAATTTAGTGTCATAGTCAACATTGACTCCTCAATGCCAAGGTTGACCTGTCATCACCGGTTTCTCCCAATGACCTCACTACATCTCAACGACATTTACAACATCAAATCAACACTTCTAACTATATAAGATGGTGTTGACAACAAATCTAACATTAGCCATCAAAGATGAGCTCAATAATCTCCCCTTTTGGATTTGTTGGCAATACATTAAATCCAACTATGCATATTTAACAATTGTCGACATTTATTGCTCGCCTTGCATTGTCATTCATAGCTCCTGTTGTTCCCACAGCCTTGTATGGGTTGTAATTGTTGTCAACTAGATTTAAGTGTGCAAGAAAGTAAAGCCACATGGAGGGGTAAGAAAGTAAAGCCATTTGGAGGGAAAAGAAAGTAAAAGCCACATGGAGGGGCAAGAACATAAATCCGGCGCGTAAACTCTATTAGGGTTTCATGGAAGAGAGTATATAAAGACCTTGGAAGACAAAACTAGGGGAAGGCCAACATAAGAGAGCATTCGGTAAACACAAGAAGAGAGTGTTAGCAATTCAACCATTTGGAAAACCTATACAATCGGCCAACCAAAGAGACAATCAAGAAAAAAACCCTACCATACACGGAAAAACAGCATAAACGGCAAAGGTGGGTGATCGGCCAAAGAGAGAAAACAAGGGAGGAACGGCTGGACAGCAAAGAGAGAGTACACGGCTGGACAGCAAAAGAGGGTGGACGGCAAATCACAAATCAGAAAAGGTGGAACGGCCAAACACAAAACAGCACGCCAAAACCAAAGAATGAACGGCAAAACCACCACCGGCAAAAAGAGAGAGAACGTCCAACCAGCCATTCAGCCAACACAAAGAGAAATCGTCCAAAGAGAGAAACCGGCCAACACAAGCTAAGGTATTCGGCCAAGAGAAAAAACACAACCTTGAGAGAAAACCCGAGACATCCAAGCAAGGAGACAACTGGCCAAACACAAAGGAGGAACTGTCCAACACAAGCTAAATGGCAAAGCAATTAACCAGCAAAAGAGGTGTGGACGGCAAGGGGGAGAACGGCCAAGGCAAGGTAAACAACAATGAGGAGAGCACAGTCATAACACACCAATGGCAAGTGAGACCATTGTGAGTCAAAACCCTACAACAAGGAAGAGTAAACCGATTGGACAGCAAGAGTGAACACACAGCAAACTAAGGGAGACCTTGGACAGCAAAGGAAACCGAGCAACGACTGGAAGGAAACCATGTGACTCATGGTAAGAGGAGAGGCAAATGCACCATTGGTAAGAGAGGAGACAACACACCATCCGTAAGGGAAGAGAGGAGAAACCGTGAAAGAGGAGACCACTGGGAGAGCAAACCAAGTTGCCCGGAGGTGTGAAATGGACAAGGGCAAACTAAAAACATGCGTGAGGTGTGTGACAAGCAAGGCGTGCAAATCAGAAATGTACGTGAGGTGTGTGACCAGTAGGGCGTGCAAACTAGAAATATGCGTGAGATATGAAACACCAAACTAGAAACGTGAGGTAGGCCGTGAGACGTGGAATGGCAAACTAGAAACGTGAGGCGAGCCGTGAGACAGTGAGATCATGAAATAGGAGACGGGTGAGACAGTGAGACAGTGAAAGCAGGAGCTGTGTGAGATAACCTAGAGAAGGAATTCGGCAAAGCATTGAAAGAACTAAACGTATTTCTACATTTCTTCAAGAGAGGTTAGAGAGCATTGTGGTGAACTTCTAAGCGGCAGTGAAGCAGCCATTCAATTCAACAGAGGCAAGACAAGCTAGAAGAAGGGTAGACACAGTATGTGACACTCTTTGTATTATACTTGCTTAGTATTTGCAATAATGAAAGGAGCAGAGGATTAAGACATCCATTGTAATTGGTATTCTCAAGTATAGTGGATTGTCTCGATAGAGGAAGAGTCCCTACCACCGTGGATGTACGTCATGTTGACGGAACCACATAAATCTCATGTGTCCTTACTTTGATTTGCATTCTGTGTTTTGAATTGAGTTGTGAATGCAGCAAAAGTATCAGCCAACCCATAGCCTAATGAAGACCTAATAGGCAAGGTGTTTGAAAGGTGACTTTGGGGACTATTGTGATTAGTAGGTAACAATAGATCTACCTTAGTCGAATCTGAGAAAGAGTTCACTTTTAAGAAGAGGTTGAAGTTGTTCACATATTTACGAATTGTGGTGATACTGATTCACCCTCCTCTCAGTATGAAGTTCCTGACTTCTCCCTAGGATCTACTAGTTTGTGATACTGAGAGGGGGGGTGAATTAGTATCACCACAATTCGTAATTCGCAGGTAAGTGAACAACTTCAACCTCTTCTTAAAAGCGAACTCTTTCTCAGACTTGACTAAGGTAGATCTATTGCTACCTACTAATCACAATAGTCCCCAAAGTCACCTTTCAAACACCTTGCCTAATAGACAATACGGATGTTCTTGTTTAGGTCTTCGTTAGGTTATGGGTTGGCTGATACTTTAGCTGCATTCACAACTCAATTCAAAACACAGAACGTAAAGCAAATTAAGGACACACGAGATTTACGTGGTTCCGTCAACGTGATGTATATCCATGGTGGTAGGGACTCTCCCTCTACCGAGATTATCCACTATACTTGTGAATACAGGTTACAATGGATGTCTTTAATTCTCTGCTCCTTTCACTATTGCAATTACTAAGCAAGTACAATACAAAGAGTGTCACTTACTGTGTCTACCCTTAATCTAGCTTGTCTTGCCTTTGTTGAATTGAAAGGTTGCTCCACTACCGCTTAGAAGTTCACTGCAACGCTCTTTAACCTCTCTTGAAGAAGCCTGGAAATACGTTGAGTTCTTTCAATGCTTCGCCGAATTTCTTCTCTACGTTGTTTCACACAACTCCTGTGGTCTCCCCCGTCTCCTTGTCTCACGGCTTTATTGTTTCACGGCTTGCCCTCACTTGTTCGTTTCACACCTTCTTTGGCCGTATCAAATTTTCTCCCTTTACTGCCGATCACTATTCATCGGCCATCGGGTTTCTCTCTCCTTCCGCCGGTGGTGAGTTTCTCTTTGTCCGTTTCACGGTTCTCTCCTTGCTGTGTCGTTCGTTTGTCTCACGCCATCACAGATCTGTTGTTTGTTCTTCCGGTGGTGTCTCTCTCTTCGTCCATCTTTGATTCTGCCGGTGGTTTCTCTCTCTTCGTTCAACCGGATCTCTCTCTCTTCGTTCATCTGGATCTCTCTCACTGTCCAACCTGATCTATCTCACTGTCCAGTCGGATCTGATTTTGGCCATATCATCTCTTTTCTGTTCACCCACTTGGCCATTCACCTCTTTGTCTCCTTCCCCTATTTGGCTGTCGGGTTTCTTGTGTTTTGGCTGACCACCCCTGTTCTTCCAATGACGACTTCTCTATCTTCTTTGGGTGTATTTTGGGGATATCGGTGGTGTTCGGTTTTCTCCCCTTTTTGGTCCTCTTTTCTCCTTCGCCCGACGACGGCTCCGATTTGGCTGTATAAATATTTTTCTCTTTTTCTCTCCTTCGTCCAACGAATTCGTTTTCTCTCTCTTCCTCTTTTCCAATGACGGCTACAATTTTCTTTTTCTCTTCTTCTTCCCGCCGATGGCTCTTCTCTCTCTTCCAAGTGTTTTCTCTCTCTTCGTTCGACAGCTGCTCCCTTCTCCCTTTTTCACTCTCTTCGTCTATTGGCAACTGTTCACTCGATGGCTACTGTCTTTTCTCTTGCAGGTGGTATTCTTCTGTGTAGAGTTTGGTATTTTGCCATATATTCAATTGTGTTGGCCTTCCCTCTTGTGTTTTGCTGTGCATTCAATTGTGTTGGCCTTACCCTAGTTTTGTCTTCCAAGGCCTTTATATATTCTCTTCTATAAAACCTTAATAGAGCTTACGTGGTGGATTTACATTCTTGCCCTTACGCGGTGAATTTACTGTTTTGCCCTCCTATATGACTTTTACCTTCTTACCCTTCCATGTGGCTTTACTTTCTTGCACACTTAAACCTAGTTGACAACAATTACAACTCATACAAGGCTGTGGGAACAACAATCTCCCCCTTTGTAATTATTGGCAACACTTATAACAAAAGCCACTATGCAGCAGTTTCAACTCCCCCTAAATATACACTCCCCCTTTTTTAACAGCTCTCCCTACACTGTTGCTTCTCTCCCCCTTGGCCAACCAATTACAAATATGAAAAACTCGCAAAGTGGAGATGGAGGATTCACCTGAACTTCAGGCTTGAGGAGGTATTTGCACAGATAGACTCAATCTGTGCTTTTCAAACAACTCTGTGGACAAAGATTTAGTTAGATCTTGTGTAGCCTCTTCAATAGATTTGGGTTCAACTTGTGAGAGTAAAGCAATAGCTCCCACAATTCTTCTTCTTATTGTAACTCTTGCTGATGGGTCACCTATGATCTGATTTTCTTGATGAGCACTGGTCCACGTTTTCTTTGTCTTTCTTTCTTGCACAGTCTTAGTTGCAACAGGATCTCTTTCTTCATCTTCAAACTCACTCTTCTCTGAGTTTGAACTTACTTCTTTTTCCTTTTCATCAGGTTGGTCTAATTCTTCATCTACATTGAAGTCATTTTCTTCATTGTCTTCAACTTCTCCATTCTGCATTGTTTTCTAGTTCTCATCTATTCTCACATCACTGGAAGTGATCACTTTTCCTAGGTTATGCAGGAAAAATCTGTAATCTTTTGTCTTTTCTGAGTATCCCACAAAAATGCCTTCATCAGACCTAGTGTTGAATTTTCCCAAGTTTTGCTTCTTGTTCTTCATAAAACATGGGCTGCCAAAGACTCTGAGATACTTGGCTGTTGTCTTCTTCCCACTCCATAGCTCATATGGAGTCTTATCAGTATTGGGCCTTAGTAATACTCTGTTTAGTAGATGCACAGTTGTAAATGTTACTTCTGTCCAAAATCTTGTGTGAAGCTTGGATTCTAGCAGTAGAGTTCTCGCCATTTCGACTACAGCTCTATTTTTCCTCTCTACCACCCCGTTCTGTTGAGGTGTTCTTGCTGCTGCCAATTGGTGATGAATTCCATACTTCTCAAGATAATCTTCAAAAGCTTTATTTGTAAATTCAGTGCCTTGATCTGACCTCAATACTTTGATCTTCCTTCCACTTTCATTTTCAGCCAATCTTCTGTATCTCATAAAGCAATTCAAAACTTCTGACTTGTGTTTGAGGTGCATGAGGCAGGTCCTTCTCGAATAATCATTAACAAATAAAATGAAGTACCTCTCACCTTTCAAGCCTTTTGTCCTCATTGGTCCACACAAATCAGTATGCACCATGTCAAGCACTGCTTCAAAATTGAACTCGTTGGTTTTGTATTGCTTTTTGGCATGTTTTCCTTTAGAGCATGTTGAGCAAACATACTTTCTCTCTCTCTTGAGGTCGGGAATGTCTCTGATTGCATGAGTAGTGGTTAACTTTCTCATGTTCTTCTATGATAAGTGTCCCAACCTCCTATGCCAGAGTTGATATTCTTCTTCTTTGGTGAGTAAATAGTTGCTTGTCTTGTCCTCATTAATCAAATATAAATTTCTAGCTATTCTCTTCTCGGTTGCAACAGTATTGCCTTCTTTACTCTTTACTTGGCAACCTGTTTTTGTGAATATCACTTTGTGGTCGTCGTTGCATAGTTGGCTGACAGATGCTAGATTATATCTGAGTCCTTTAACGTGCAGAACATCTTTCAATTTTCCTTTTCCAATATTCACTGACCCCTGACCACTGATGTTGAGTGAATCATCATTGCCAAACTTGACTCTGCCTTCTCTTGAATTGTTTAGCTTTGACAATTTACTCTTGTCTCCTGTCATGTGTGAAATGCATCCACTGTCAAGGATCCACTGCTTATCCTTGTAGTCAGCTTTGAGTGCAATTTCAGCTATATTAGCCACCTCTCTTTTTGCTCTATATTCCTTCTTTTGAACTGGCTGGAAGATAGCTTTCTCCTTTTTCTCAGTTTTGATTACACCGCTTGTTTTCACTGTGCCATTGAGTGCCTTCTCTTGCTTAGGGAGAAGTGTCATGCATCTCTTAGCATTATGGCCATCCTGCCCATACCTTTCACACTGTTCCAAGTTTGCCAATATAGCTGTTGTTCCCACAACCTTGTATGGGTTGTAATTGTTGTCAACTAGGTTTATGTATGCAAGTAAATTGAAGCCACATGGAAGGGCAAAAAGGTAAAACCACACGGAAGGGCAAGGAAGTAAATTCACCACGTAAGCCCTATTAGGGTTTCATGGAGTAGAGTATATAATGGTCTTGGAAGACAGAGAACAAAGAAGTCGGCAATATTGAGCGTTCAACAAAACCTAGACAACCGACCAACCAAAGAGAACACCAAACCCTACACAGAAGAACACCGCCTGCAAAAGAAAAGAGTAGCCGTAGTGAACAATTTCGTCGGAATTGAACAGTATTATCGAAATTGAACAATGTATCCGGTAGGGCAAAACCTAGAGAGAGAAACCGTCAAACACTTGGAAGAGAGAGAGAAAATGGTAGCCGTCAACGGGAAGGAGAGAGACGGTCGACAGCCGGGCTGAACGAAGAACAAAGGTAGATGGCTGAAACAATTAAGCAGCCGGCGACAGGAAGGTGAAGAAAACACAGCCATCGATGGTCGAAAAATCGAGCAAAAACGGCAAATACATTGAGAGAGAAGGAGGCGGCCGAAGGGGGGCTGAATGTTGAACGTAAGATGGTCGAAAAGCAGTTGAGGAAGGTGATAAGAGAGTGAAAAACCAGTCCATCAGAGTGAGAAACCCGACACGGCTGGACGACCAAAAGTGGGTGGACGACAAAGACTTATACGGCCAGATGGGGAAGAGAGAGAAACCCAACGGTGAACGGAAAAGTGAAATCCAGTAAGAGAGAGAAATCCGGCAGGATGGTGAGAGAAATCTGGCGGTAAGAGAGAAAAATCTGGCGAGAAGAGAGAGAAATCCGGCTGGACAGTAAGAGAGAGAGAAACGGACAGGCGAGCCGTGAGACAGTGAGATCGTGAGACAAGGAGACGGTTGAGACCGTAAGACGGTGAAAGCAGGAATTGTGTGATACAACGTAGAGAAGGAATTCAGCGAAGCATTGAACTCAACATATTTCCAGACTTCTTCAAGAGAGGTTAGAAAGCATTGTGGTGAACTTCTAAGCGGCAGTGGAGTAGCCTTTCAATTCAACAGAGACAAGACAAGTTAGCAAAAGGGTAGATACAGTAAGTGACACTCTTTGTATTGTACTTGCTTAGTAATTACAATAGTGAAAGGAGCAGAGAATTAAAGACATCTATTGTAACCTGTATTCACAAGTATAGTGGATAGTCTCGGTAGAGGGAGAGTCCCTACCACCGTGGATGTACGTCACGTTGACGGAACCATGTAAATCTCGTGTGTCCTTAATTTGCTTTACATTCTGTGTTTTGAATTGAGTTGTGAACGCAGCTAAAGTATCAGCCAACCCATAACCTAACAAAGACCTAAACAAGAACATCCGTATTGTTTATTAGGCAAGGTGTCTAAAAGGTGACTTTGGGGACTATTGTGATTAGTAGGTAGCAATAGATCTACCTTAGTCGAGTCTGAGAAAGAGTTCACTTTTAAGAAGAGGTTGAAGTTGTTCACTTACCTACGAATTGCGAATTGTGGTGATACTGATTCACCCCCCCTCTCAGTATCACAAACTAGTAGATCCTAGGGAGAAGTCAGGAACTTCAATTGGTATCAGAGCACTGGTTCACCATTTTAAAGTTTAATAGCTTGGTGTACTAGTTTAAAGGGATCTAGAAGTTTGACTTGTTCAGCATACTGAGAAATGGAAGCCGGTACTAAGCACTAGCACCATTTACAGCAAGAAGGTTCCAATCTTCAGCGGAACCAACTACCATATATGGAGAGCAAGAATGCAAGTGGTATTTGCAACCATGGGCATGAATGTGGTGAAATGCATATAGGAGGGTTTTGTGGCTTGGGAAAAAGGTAAAGACCCAACCCCAGAGGAGTTAAGGCAATTTGAGATAAATGGGAAGACCTCAAATGTCATCATTTCAGCATTGACAGATGCTGAGTATGCTAAAGTTATGGACTGCAAATCTGCCAAGGAGATATGGGACATATTGCAGAAAGTCTATGAAGGTGATGGCAGAATGAAGGAGGCTAAGCTTCAAGTGTTCAAGGAGAGATATGAATCTCTCAGAATGCAGAAGAATGAGACAGTCCAAGAGTTCTTCACCAAAGTTGTTGATGCTGTAAACGATCTAAGAAGTCATGGGAAGAATAAGGACTCATCTATTGTGAAGAAAATTCTAAGAATTCTACCTGAGAGGTTTGCCTTAAAGGTAGCAGCCATAGAGGAGAGCAGAGATCTCAATTCTATGTCTCTGCATGATCTCCAGTGCAATCTCATTGCATATGAGATGAGGATAAAGCTAGCTGAAAGCTCTGCAACAACGAAAGTATCAAAGGAGGCAGCTTTCAAAGCTATGAGACACTTGAAGATAAACAAAGAGGAAGAATCATCCAGTGAGGAGGATGATGATGAGGATGAGGAAGAAAGTGAAGGTGAAGTATTGGCTTATTTCACAAGGAAATTCAAAAAGGGGTCTAAGAAGGGAAAAGGACAATTGGCCTTGAGATGTTATCATTGTGGGTAGCTGGACACTTTGCTTCTTAGTGTAAAGTGAAACTTGATGATAAAGATGAGAATGGTGATGATGAGCAGAATTTAAGATGGAGAAGATCATCATTCAAATCAAAGAAGTCCAGCAAGAGGACTGCCAACCCACAAAAGAAGAAGAGAGCCTCATTCAAGAGCTATATGAGTCAAATAAAAGAAGCTGATGAAGAGGAAGATGAAGACTCATCAGATGAGCACGTATTTATGGCATCAGCACAAGGTGGTAGCTTAACCTCTGCAAAGGAAGAGGAGGTTGATAAAGAAGAGCCAGATCTTGAAGCTGAGCTGGAAGTAGCTTCAAAGGAGATAATCATAAGGGGCAGAACCATAAAAAAGTTGGAAGCTCACCTAAAACAAGTTAAAGCAAAGTTTGAGGAAGCTGAAAGTCAAGAGGATGAAATAAGGACTGAACATATTGACTTGAAGAGAAGATTTGAAGAACAGATCAAAATATGTGAAGACCTTACAATAGAGCTTGGCTCAAGGACTTCAACAATTGAAGAAATGGAGATAGAGTTGCTGAGACTTCAGCAACAACTCAAAAAGAGTGAGGAGAACTTATAGAAGTTTGAAGTGGTAGGAGAAACAAGATCTGCAAGAGAAAAGAAGAATGAGACTTTGCCACAGAAGTTGAAAGAGAAGTTTGTGACTCAGGTGAAGATAACTGAAGAAGAGAAGACAATTATCAAACCAAAGCCAAGGCCAAAAATGATGGATGTGGTTAAAGAGCAACAGCCCATAGTTGTTACGTCTCAAAAAGAAAAAAAAGTTAGCCAGTAGAGGGCTATGGCTGAACAGAAGAAGGAGAAGAAGGTGACTGAAATGAAAGTCACACAAGCAAAGAAGCCAGCTACTTTGTCTACACAACAAGTGATGAATAGAAGAAGACAAGCTATGATCAGACCCAAGAAGAGGCAGTTTCAAGGTCATTGCCTTTATTGTAAAGTTTGGGGTCATAATGCGAGTAACTGCTGGTGGAGAAGGCCAGTACATGTCTCCAGCTTAAGAAGATCCGATGTTGTATACAGGGGGAGACAGTACAAAATTCAAAAGAGAACACCTGTTGTGAGTTCTTGCACATACTATAAAAGGTGAGGACACACTGACGAAGATTGTTGGTGGAAGCCCAAACCAGTAGTTTCAAAGAATAAGTTTGCTATATTGGCAGACTTGGAACAGTGTGAAAGGTACGGGCAGGATGGCCATAATGCCAAGAGATGCATGACACTTCTCCCTGAGCAAGAGAAGGCACTCAATGGCACAATGAAAACAAGCGGTGTAGTCAAAGCTCAGAAAAAGGAGAAAGCTATCTTCCAACCAGTTCAAAAGAAGGAATATAGAGCAAAAAGGGAGGTGGCTAATATAGCTGAAATTGTACTAAAGGCTGATTACAAGGATAAACAGTGGATCCTTGATAGTGGATGCACTTCGCACATGACGGGAGACAAGAGTAAATTATCAAAGCTAAACAAATCAAAAGAAGGCAAAGTCAAGTTTGGCAATGATGATTCACTCAACATCAGTGGTCAGTGGTCAGTGAATATTGGAAAAGGAAAGTTGAAAGATGTTCTGCACGTTGAAGGACTCAGATATAATCTAGCATCTCTTAGCCAACTATGCAATGACGACCACAAAGTGATATTCACAAAAATAGGTTGCCAAGTAAAGAGTAAAGAAGGCAATATTGTTGCAGCTGGGAAGAGAACAGCTGGAAATTTGTATGTGATTGATGAGGACAAGATGAACAGCTGTTTACTTATAAAAGAAGAAGAAAATCAACTATGGCATAGGAGGTTGGGACACTTATCACAGAAGAACATGAGGAAGTTGACCACTACTCAAGCAATTAGAGACATTCTCGACCTCAGGAGAGAGAGAGAGTATGTTTGCTCAGCATGCTCTAAAGGAAAACATGCCAAAAAGCAGTACAAGACCAAAGAGTTCAATTCTGAAGCAGTGCTTGACATTGTGCATACTGATTTGTGTGGACTGACGCACAAAAGGGTTGAAAGGTGAGAGGTACTTCATTTTGTTTGTTGATGATTATTCGAGAAGGAACTGCCTCATGCACCTTAAACACAAGTCAGAAGTTTTGAATTGCTTCAAGAGATACAGAAGATTGGCTGAAAATGAGAGTGGAAGAAAGATCAAAGTATTGAGGTCAGATTAAGGTACTGAATTTACAAATAAAGCTTTTGAAGATTATTTTGAGAAGTATGGAATTCATCATCAAATGGTAGCAGCAAGAACACCTCAATAGAACGGGGTGGTAGAGAGGAAAAATAGAGCTGTGGTTGAAATGGCGAGGACTCTATTGTTGGAATCCAAGTTTCACACAAGATTTTGGATAGAAGTAACATTTACAGCCATGCATCTACTAAACAGAGTATTACTAAGGCCCAATACTGATAAGACTCCATGTGAGCTATGGAGTGGGAAGAAGACAACGGCCAAGTATCTCAGAGTCTTTGGTAGCCCATGTTTTGTGAAGAACAAGGAGCAAAACTTGGGAAAATTCAATGCTAGGTCTGATGAAGGCATCTTTGTGGGATACTTAGAAAAGACAAAAGGTTACAGAGTTTTCCTACATAAGCTGGGAAAAGTGATCACTTCCAGTGATGTGAGAATAGATGAGAACTGGAAAACAATGCAGAATGGAGAAGCTGAGGACAAACAAGAAGATGACTTCAATGTAGATGAAGAATCAAACCAACCTGAAGAAAAGGAATAAGAAGTAAGTTCATCTTTGGTGCTCATGTAACATGTATTTTTGTTGGTAAAAACTTGGTATAAGTTTCCATTTGTTCTTTCTCCCTTTGTAAGAATAACACCATCACTTAATCTTTCTACTATGCAGCCACTCTTGCTGAAAGTATCTTTATACCCATCATCATAAAGTTGGCTAACACTAATTAGATTGTGTTGTAGCCTTTCAACATAAAGCACTTCCTCTGATTTTAGCTTTTCTACACCAATTTCAGCAACACCAATACCTTTAATCTTTAAAGCACCATCATTGCCAAATGTGACTAACTCTACATTATATTTTTCTACTTCCTTCAATACCTTGGAGTCTCCTATCATGTCTGAAAAGCAACCACTACTAAGGATCCATGACTTTTCTTTCTTAGAAGCTTTTAAGGCTATTTCCACAACCATTTCCATTTCCCTTCCTCTTCTTCTTCTTTAGCCAAAAGTAGGAGCATATATAGGTGTTTTCCTTTGCATTCTTTGACTTAGCAGCAATGTCAAACATTTCTTAGCAATATGTTTAGTCTTTTCACATCTTCCACAGATTTCTTCCAATATATCAAATTTGTTACTTAGTAGAATTTGGCTTCTTTTCCCTTGAGGTTGTCTCCTTTCTTGATAGAGTCTCCCTCTAGACTCTTGCCTTACATTTCTCTTTATAATAGGCTCATTACACTAGTACACAATAGCCTTATGCCCATATTTACTACAGTACCAGTAAAATCCTTCAAATTTGAATTTTCGTCTTTTAACAAATTCATATTTCTTATCTTCAGCATCTGTTTGGTAGTAATCAGCATCATAATTATTTCTTACACCTTTTGTAACCTAATTTTTAGGTGTGGCAACCTTCTTTCCTTCTTTGACATTTGTCCCTTTTGGATAGGAGTTTTCTTCACATTGTTTCTAACCTATTTTAGCTTGGGTTAGTTTCTCTTCTCCATAACATCAATTTCTTTTAATTATATCTTTTCTTTGTGTTTGCTTTTAGGTATAAACACAATTTTCTTCTTCTCTTTTACCCTCTTATTTGGCTTTTCAATATAGCTAAGTTCTTTCTTCCTTATAAAGTAAGGTCTTTGTTTGCTTAGACACTCATCCAACTTTTTGGTAGCATCCACCTTGATAGCATTTGCTAAAGAGGGCTTTCCTCTCACTTTCATAGCCTGTATAAAGCTCTCTTCATGCTTTTTCAATTCAGATTTAGCCTTGTGGATTTTGGCTTACAAATTTAGCACTTTTTGCTCTTGTGCAATCACCTTAGAGTCAAGATCTTCGTGTATTTTGCCTTACTTTGCCTTAAGTACATTTAGCTCCTTAATTCTTTTCAAGTACTCATTCTTTTTCACTTTAAACTCCTTTTTTTTTCACTTGGAAATCAAATTTATCAACATCAGAATTTTTATTTAACTTCTTAAAATTCTTTACCTCTTTTTCTACCTTGTTATTTTTATGCAAATAAGCTCTCAATTCATTCTTAAGTTGCTGCAACATCTCTTTTTCGTCCTCTTTAGCTGATTCTTTATCACTTGAGGGTTCTTTTTCATCATTTACTTATGCAACCAGTACATTTTCTGCAACATCATCATTTGAATCATAATCAATTTCTTTTTTAGAATTTTCTTTATCCAACCTGCTTAAGAAATTTTTTCTTTTGGATCTGAAGAATTCTTTTTTCCCTTTGGCACTTGAATTCTCAATTTTAGAATAGCTAGATTTCTTTGTTCTCCTCCTCGAGGCAGGCTCATCATCATCATCACTGTCTACTTCTTTTCTCTTTAGGCAGTCCACTGTAAAGTGCTTAATACCTCCATAACTAAAACACTTCAAGGGTAATTTTCCTTTGTACTTCCCTTTTCCTTTCCTTATATTTTTGGTGATATATGCCATGATTTTATCAAATTTAGTATCACCATCTTCTACTTCAAAGCTATTGATGGATTCTTCTTCTTGTTCTTTAATTTTTAATTTTTTTATGGCTTTAAAGGCCAATTCTTTCTCCTCCTTAGGCTTCTTTTCTTTCTTTATTGGGGCTATTCTCATTTCATAAGCCACCAATATATTGTGTAAATCATCCAGGGGTAGCTTGTCCAAATCTTTATCTTCTATGGAGAAAACTTTGACATTAAAAACTTATAGTAGGTTTTAAGTATCTTTCTTACCAAAGTAGCATTGTTGATTTCCTTTTCATAGCCTCTAATGGAGCATACAATTTCATTTACTCTTGTAAAGAAGACATCTACCGATTCATTATTCAGCATATTTATATCTTCAAATATACTCCTTCAGACTTGTAGCTTGACTTCCTTCACAATCTTGTCTCCTTCATATATATTCTTTAGTTTGTCCCAAATTTCTTTGGCTATGTTGCACTCCATCACTTTTGTGAATTCTTTATCTGATAAAAAGGCATATAATGCATTTTTAGCCTTTCCATAACGCTTTAAATTCTTCTTATTAGTACACAGCAACACCTTTAGTAATAGGAGTGAAGCCACTAAAAATAGATTTAAAAACATCCATACCAAGTGAAAGCAAATATGAGGTCATTTTATTCTTACATAATTGATAATTTTGTCCATTAAAAGTAGGAATGCGCTTGCTATTAACACTATTTATGCTTTCCATGATATTAACTAGTAGATAATATATTCACAACAGCAAATGTAAAGATTCACAGCAGTAAAAAGAAAAAATTTCAAATCTAAGTAAAATGGATCAACAAAGGAACTTAAGGCTCTGATACCAATTGATAAGGACCTTTTTAGGTCTCACACTAAGAGAGGGAGGGGGTGAATTAGTGTGAAATGTTTACTTTTTACAAATCTGTGCAAATTAAACCTCTGTGACCTGTTAAAGTCTATGATCTATTTTTATTTTGCTTCTTTATGTGAAAATGGTTATATGAATATCAAGCAAGCACAAGCACACAAAAACACAGATTTTTTACATGACTCACTCACAATGTATGAGCTACATTTACGGTGTGATAGGATCTCTCCTATATTACACGATCCACTCTTGTTATCAAGGGATATAAATGATGTAATGGAAAGATCTCTCTTTAATCATTGTGCAAGGATCACTCCTTAACTACTTATAATGATCTCCCGATCATCCTAAGGGTTTCCCACCCTTTTACAAAGAAGTATATAAAAAGTTTATAATAAAAACTCCCTTGAGAAAAGTCTCTTTATATACACTAGCAAAAAATATAATCTTCTCCTTTAGAATATCCTTCTTTATGTGCAAGACAAAAATGGCCTCAAGAGACTCTAGATATCCCTTTGTTGTGTGCTCTCTTTTCTTTTTTCTCTCTTGGACAATTCCTCTTGCTGTGTGGGCACACAGACACTTTTTCACTATATTTTTCTACTATTTTCACTACTTTTTTCTCGTATTCTTGCATTTTCTTTTGGCGACTGTATGGGTATTTATATGCCTTGAATTTAGGATTGCCCTACTATTAACAGTCATAAAAAGACTTTTTAAGATACTTCCACCTGGCACCTTTCTTATGGCCCTTTTGCCACATGTCATTCTTTTTTAAAATAAGTCATACGTTTTCATAAAACTAGTCACGTGCAGGTCTTAAGGATTAAACTGGTCACATGTAGGTCACATCAAATAGTTGCTGGTGCATATTGATGATCTGGTTTGCCATTTGTTTAAGTTCAACAGTCCATTCATTGTACATATCCTTATCTTTGAGAATAATATCCATAATAGAGGTGTCACAAATGAGCAAATTAGAATACATGGGCCAAGTTACAAGTTTCAATTGACTCTCAACCCTTGAATAAATTAGCTACTAATACTTTATAAGTGCTGCAAATACATCTCAAAGGCACTTATAACATCAAATCAACAAGGAAAAATATATGAGAAGCTATTGACAACAAATCCAACATTAGTCATTAAAGATGCGCTCAACACATATTGTTGGTTCTTTCTTAACATACTAAACACAACATCTAAGTGTTTCATATGTTCATCCAAATTCTTATTATAAACTAAAATATCATCAGTGTATACTACTACAAATTTCCCTATGAAAGTACACAAGACATGATTAATTAACCTTATGAATGTACTAGGTGCATTAGTTACTCCAAAAAGGATTACTAACCACTCATACTATGTATATTTAGTTTTAAATGTTGTTTTTCATTTATCTCCCTCTTTCATGTGAATTTGATAGTAGCTATTCTTTAAATCGATTTTTGAAAACACACATAAACCATGTAACTTATCAAGCATATCATCTAATTTAGGCATAGGATGTCTATACTTTACTGTGATTTTATTAATGGCTCGCCAATCCACACATATGCATCATGTTCCATCTTTCTTTAGCATTAGGATGACAAAGATTGAACATAGGCTAAGACTCTCCCTTATAAATCCCTTTTGCACCAACTCATCCATTTATCTCTGTATCTCCTTTGTTTCATCTAGATTAGCTTTATAGGCAAGTTGGTTTGATATGCTAGTACCAAGTAAGAAGTTTATTTAATGCTTCATTCCTTTTAAAGGAGGTAATCTCTAGGGAATCTCTTTGGGAAATAAATTTTCAAATTTCTTGTCTTTAACGTGGCATCTTGTGTGGAAAATGTGCTCATGTTGCTCCTCATCATTATCATCCTTAGGCTAAATACTTAGTGCACACCTTGCAACTAGCATATTTCCATAAACAAGTTCTTTAACATCAATATTAGAACAATCCTTTAATAGTGGCGTATCATTATCACTTGAATTAATGCTTTTTATGTCACCATTCTCCAACATGATCATAGCTCTTTTATTTAGACATTGAAAAGCAATATGTCCATGGCCTTGACACCTAAAGCATTTAATTTCATGAGATTTTGAAGATTTTGTTTCAATTTTACCTTTAGAAACAACAATTGATTCCTTTGGTCGTGCATCTTCTTTTGACTTTAAGGCTACTTTAGTGTCTTTCCAAGTTACTTTCCATGTAAAACTAGAAGCTAACCCAAATTTGGATCCTTTAGACTTAATTTGTTCCTCCACCTTGATAGCCTTATACAACAACTTCTCCATCTCTAAATAATGTTGCAAATCCATCACATTTGCAATTTTCTTATTCAAATTGCCAATAAATCTTGCCATGGTAGCCTCTCAGTCTTCCTTTACATTAGCTTTAATCATGACTATTTCTATCTCCTTATAATAGTCCTCCACACTCATGAACCTTTGAACTAGCCTTTACAACTTTCTACGCAAGTCTCTATGGTAGTGGCTAGGTATAAATTTCTTGCATATTATCGATTTCATCACTTCTTATAACTGAATTCGCCTCTCTAATTAGTGAATACTTGCATAATCAGTGAATTCTACGACTGCCAACTTTATTTTCTTCTCCTTAAAATAATTATGACAATCAAATACATACTCAATCTTTCTCTTCCATTCCAAATAAAGTTTAGGATTATTCTTCCTTTAAAATGTTAGAATCTTCATTTTTATGCTACTCAAATTATTATCTCTTTTGGAAATTGCCTTCTTACCTTTTCTTGTGCTTAATTATTCATAGTCTAATTTTTCCTTATCTTTTTCCTTAATCACACACCTTCTAGAGGATTTGTATATGCTAGGTATGTTAAGCCCATCTTTGATAGCTAATGTTGGATTTGTTGTCAACAGCATTGCATATAGTTGTCTTTATTGATTTGATATTATGAATGTCGTTAAGATGTATAGAGGTCATTGGTTAAAACTGTTGATGGCAAGTCAACTTTGAAGTTAATAAGACAATGTTGATTGTTGACCCTAAATTTTAGAAGTCAAGGTTAACTGTTGACCCTTGACTATTGACTTTAAATTTTAGGAATCAAATATGACTATTGATTATAGGGCAACCCTTGGGAATAAATGTTAACTGTTGATGATTGTGCAACCCTAAAACTTAATACTTATAAATACATCCATGAATCTTTCAAAAGATGTGAGTTGCAAAAAAATTAAGAGAACTAAAAAGAGAGAACGACAAAGAAAGGTACATGGCAACCAACCAAAGAGAGGTGCAAGACAACCAACCAAAAAGAGGTGTAGCTGTAAACCAAAGAATGTAATAGCTATTAGCCTCACCAAAGGAAGAAAAAGGTGCAGTAGCCTGATGAGGACTTTCTTAGGTCTCACAATGAGAGAGGGAAGGGGTGAATCAGTGTGAGATGCTCGCTTTTTATGAATTTTTCCAGATTAATCTTTGTGACTTGTTAGAGTTGATGATCCAATTTTTGTCTTTCTTCTTTACGTGAGAGCAATCATATGGATATCAATCAAATGCAAGCACCCAAGAACACATGACAATTTTTTCGTAGTTTACCCATAATGTGTGAGCAATGCTCATGATATGATAGGATCACTCCTAAATCAAACGATCCACTCTTGTTATCAAGGGATACAACTATGTTGCAGAAGGATCACTCCTTAACTACTTATAATGATCTCTTAATCAGCGAGTTGATCTCCTAATCACTCAAAGGTTTGATCTTTTGATCACTAGAAGAGTTAATCTCCCAATCTCCCAATCACTCAAAGGTTTGATATCCTGATCACTAGAAGAGTTGATCTCTCGATCATTCAAAGGATTGATCTTCAGATCACTCCAAAGGTCTCCCACCCTTTTTCATAAAGTTTATTTTAGTAACTAACACTTTCCTGAGAAGGATCACTTAATGTGCACAAGCTGCTAATGTAGAAAGTGGATCTTCTCCTTCATTATTGTTAGTTTTTGCTCAAGCTTTGTTAGTCTCTTCTCTACAGGTTCTTTACGCTGCAAGTTCTCTTGACTGCAAGTTATCTTTACTACAAGTTCTCTTTGCTTGTTGTTGGCGTTGCCTCCCCTATTGCCTTGGTAGGTTCTCTTCCCTACTGCCTTACCTGCTGCCTTGGCAGGTTTTCTTCCTTGCTGTTGGTGCCACCTCACTTACTACCCTGGCAGGTTTCTTCCCTTGCTGCTAATACTACCTCACCTGTTGCCTTGACAAGTTGCCTCACCTATTGCCTTGGCAGGTTGCCTCACTTGTTGCCAGTGCTACTTGCCTTGCTACTGGGGCACATTTTCTCCTCTACTACTGCAAGTTACCAGATTCGCTGCTAGGGCACATTTTCTCCTCTGTTGTTGCAAGTTATCGAACCTGTCACTAGGGCACGTTTTCTCCTTTGTTGTAGCTTGCTATTGGGGCACATTTTCTCCCCTGTTGCTGCAAGTTGTTGGACTTGCTACTATTGTTGCCTACACTTGCTACTATTGCTCTCTGCTGCAATTTACTGAATGTGCTATTGTAAGCTGTTGGATGTACTGTTACAGATTGTGCTACTGTAGGTTGCTAGATGTGTTGCAAGATTCCTCTTTGGTGGCTATTGCATGTCCTTTTCTCCTTAGTGTGGTTGTGACACATTTTTCTCTCCTTGGTGTGGCTGCTACACGTCTGCTATGGTTTGGTTGGTTGTTGCAACTTCTTCCTTGATTGGTTTGGCTAGCTACTACATTCTTTTTCCTTTAGTGTGGTTGCTGGTTGCTGCAACTCCTCCTTTGGTTGGTGTGGTTGCCTCCTTCTTTGGTGGTTGCTGGCACCTCTTGGCCAACTACACCTGTCCTTGGTGTTGCAACTCTCTTAGCTGACTGCACCTTTCTTTAGTGGCTGCCTCCTTTGCCTTAATCGGTCACTCTCTCCTTGGTGGCTGCCTCCTTTGCCTTGGTCGATCACTCTCTCTTTACATTCCCTCTCAATTTTCTACAACACACATGTCATTATCTCTTTGCAACCCTTGTTACTGTTCTCTCAATTTTTCTACAACTTACATGTCATTCTCTCTTTGCAGTCCTTACTATAATTCTCTCTTTGTAGCCCTTGTTGTTCTCTTCATATTTTGACAGCCAACCCATCAGTCTTGCAAGTTGCATGAAGGTATTTATAGAGCCTTGAGATTAAGCTTGCACACTTATCAACAGTTAGCATTAATTCCCAAAGGTTGCCTTATAATCAATGGCTAGATTTGATTCCTAAAATTTAGGGTCAATAGTCAACATTGACTTCCTAAAATTTAGAGTCAATGGTCAAGGGTCAACATTCAGCCTTGACCCTTAAAATTTAGGTTTAATGGTTAACATTGACTTATTAAACTTAGGTTTAACTTGCCATCATTGGTTTGACCAATGACCTCTCCACATCCTAATGGCATTTATAGTATTAAATCAACACCAATAACTATGTTATATGTGGTTGACAATAAATTCAACATTAGCCATCGAAGATGGGTTCAACACAGATGTTAGCCCTACCAAAGGAAGAAGAAGGTGTAGCAACAGTCAGTAGCCACCAAAGGAGGAGGTGCAGTGGCAAAGGGAGAAAAGAGGTGTAGTAACCACACCAAAGAAGGTGACAGCTGAACCAAAGGGAGAAGAAGGTCAACCACACTAGATGAAAGGTGTGTAGTGGTAACCAATCAACCGCACTAAGGTTGAAGGTGTGCAGCGGCAAACCAAGGAGAGGTGTGTAGTAGCAACCAATCAACCACACCAAGGGAGAAGGTGTGTAGCATTAAAGGGAGAAGAGAGGTACAATAGCCACACCAAAGAAGGTGACAATCGAACCCAAGGGAGAAGGAGATGGTGTAGTAGCCACCGGAAGGAAAAGGTGTAGTAGCTACCAAAGAAGAAGGTGTAGCAGCCACTAGAAGGAGAAGGTGCAATAGCCATTGGAAGGTAAAGGTGCAATAGCCACCAAAGAAGAAGGTGCAACAGCCACTAAAAGGAGAAGGTGCAACAACAACTAAAGGGAGAAGGTACAGTGGCAATAAAATAGATCCAAGGCAGAAGGTGTAATAGCAACCAAAGGAAGAAGGCACAGCAACAACTAAAAGGAGAAGGAGGCAGTAGCCACCAAAAAAAGAGGCAGCTACACCAAATGAGAAGACAGCAGCAATTGCAGCAAGGAGAAGGTAGAAATTGCAACAAAAGGAAGAAGGAGGAACAGTATTAGAAAGAAGGAGCTTGTAGTAGCAAGTAAGGCAGCACCAGTAACAGAGGAAGAGAACTTGCTAAGGCAGAAGTAAGCAACACCAGCGATAGAGGAGAAAGCTTGTCCTAGCAGTAAGTTAGGCAACACCAGCAGCAGAGGAAGAGAACTTGCTAAGGCAGAAGTAGGCAACACCAGTAATAGTGGAGAAAGCTTATCCCAGCAGTAGGTGAGGCAACACCAGTAGTAGAGGAAGAGAACTTGCCAAGGCAGAAGTAGGTAGCACTATTAGCAGAGGAAAGGAGAAAACCTACTAAGGCAGAAGGAAGCTGCACCAGTAACAGTGGAGAAAACCTGCTGAGGCAAAAGGAGGCAGCACCAGCAGTTGAGGAGAAAACCTGCCAAGGTAAAAGGAGGCAACATTGACAGCAAAGGAGAAAACTTGCTCCTGCAACAGGTGAGGCAGCATCAGTAACAAAAGAAGAGAACCTGTTGAGGCAGAAGCAGGCAGTATTAGTAATAGAGGGAGAGAACTTGCCAAGGCAGAAAGAGGCAGCACTAGCAGCAAAGTGATGCGGAAATCCCAAAAAGACGTGGCTTAGGGACCCAACACACACAAGGAATCAAAGAACAACCAGGAAAGCTAAATCAGAGTTTAATATCACAAACCCTAGACCCACCCTTCAAGGAACACGAACCTAGAACATTCAAGAAGGATATGGACGCCACACTCCAAAAAAGAAAGGAATTGGGAGTGATAAGTCGCTGGGAACGCCACAAGAA